>OX246750.1:20288200-20559501 GCA_945910005.1 Isoperla grammatica | reverse complement strand
GCATAGTTTGGCAACGATGCTTATCGAGACGGTGAGTAGATGATAAAACGTTATATGACATCAATGCCCAAGCCAGGATTCGAACCTAGATTGCAAGAACCTTGAACACACCAACACCGTCTGTATAATCTATATAAAATATTGTATTTTGAGAAGATAAACACAAATCTGGTTGAGGCGTTTGCTATTTATAACGGGTTTTTGAATACACTTCGCCCTGGCTCTAATCTAAGATCTCTCTTTATCTTAGACTTATAATAATTTTTTTTTCGTAGAAATCCCTGTTATAGGGTGTACACCAGCTTTACCAAATGTGCCCCCTTTCAGGTGGCTAACTAGGTATATTAGGGTGTTAGGATAGTTGGGAAGGAATGTCCGAGGGCTGATAGTATGACTTAGTCCCAGCGTTCGCCGTTACGACTGAGGAAAACCTCGTAAAAACTATCAGTCAGAACTGCCGGTGGCCGGAATCAAACCGGCGACCTCCCGAATTATAGTCTCGCGTCTTACCGCTGAGCCACCTCTATCGGTATCGTGGATTGTATAGATTTGTTTATATTGCCAGTACAACTACAATCTTCGTACCTACAAGTAAAACAAATATACAAAATATGTATTATAATTAATAATAACATGATGTTGATTGAATTAATTTAAAAAAAGTGTTTTATCACTTCACTGTAGCTCAGTTTATTGGAGAGCAGAACACTTTACCTGTAGATACAGAAGACCAGGGTTCTGCTCCCGGTTTATTGACTATGACATTGGATTCCCTCACGGTATAACTTGGAAACGCTTCCCGACTTTCCTTCTATTTTATGTTCACTCTCCATCCAGCCAGGTACATCTTCTTCCTTTCCACATTCATAATAATGATTACTTCCATTCCATCCTTATAGCATCTCTCTCTATCTCTCTCGTTCTCTCGCTCTACATTTATATAAATAAAAAAGTTAAAAAATGTTCTCCGGCAAAAACTCGAAAGTGCTCGCGCTTCTTTATCGTCAGCATGAAACCTGTTGCCTGGCGTTATATTCGAGGCGAGATTCTAAATTCTACAGGGGAACCTCTTCAAGAAGACTTAGCTTAGCCCCCCCTCCCCTACCCCCCACCCCTAAATGCTTGTGTGTGTGTATCCAGCACTTGACCGACGGAGCAGACTTCCAAGTCCTCCATAATCCCCAAAAGGTTCTGTAGGCCAGGGCAGTGACCCCTTAAGCCCTTATAAGTAGGGTCTGCTTTGCTTCGAACTCACATAAAAGTACATTCCTTGTAAGAGATAAGGGGCAACAGATACCACCCTGGGCGTTTTAGAAGGAAATCCATTTTGTTCGGAAGAGCGGGGTTTTTTTCGTCAAATTTCTCCCTACGCTTTCATTAAATACACTCAAAGTCAATGGTTATGTTTTGTAATTTGTACCTAAAACAATAAACATACTGTATATTATTTTCTATTATGATTGTGTATTGAGAAGGAAAAAAGTCTATTTTGTTAGTGGTATTTTCGTTTAGAATGTTTCTATTATTATTTTGTTAGTGAATTTTAAAAGAAAAGTTGTTTTGTAAAATTTTGTTTTTGTTTTTGTGGTATTGATTTCTACCTTACATTCGCTTTGTGGGGTTCGTTTGTCTGGGACAAATTCTACTTGTATCGATTTTAGATGATCGTGGTCAACCTTGTTGCATTTTCCTTCTCTTATAGCTCGCCTTGTACGGAAGGCAGAGCTTGGATGAGATGTAAACTTCATATATCATCGGTTAGTTTAGGTTTATTTTAATATCAGTTGGTAATTGGTATATTATCTTCGAAAACTAGTGGTAGGTAATAAGTTCTCAAAGGAAGGAAATGAACAAGGAATGGAGAATTCCTCTATTTCTGTTTCATCCTATAATTTCTGTTATATCCGTTCTTATCAAAAGATCAGAATTACCTCTGGGGTTGCAAAATTGTAATGTAATATAGATTCTCCTTTATACAACATAATTAAAAAGTATTTTTTATGTTCTGTACTAATAATCTAACACAAAGTGTGATTGATCTAGGGTGTTTTTTCTCCGTGAGGTTGGCGACAGTGCTGCGATCTCTCGGCCTAGACGGGGCATTCTGTAACCCATCGCGTAGGTGGGCGGGCTTCCTAGGGTGTTTTCTCTCGTGTGGTTGGCGACAGTGCGTGTGAGCGACAGTGCTGCGATCTCTTGGCCTAGACGGGGCATTCTGTAACCATCGCGTAGGTGGGCGGGCTTCCTAGGGTGTTTTCCGCCGTGTGGTTGCCGACAGTGCGTGTGAGCGACAGTGCTGCGATCTCTTGGCCTAGACGGGGCATTCTGTAACCATCGCGTAGGTGGGCGGGCTTCCTAGGGTGTTTTCCGCCGTGTGGTTGCCGACAGTGCGTGTGAGCGACAGTGCTGCGATCTCTTGGCCTAGACGGGGCATTCTGTAACCATCGCGTAGGTGGGCGGGCTTCCTAGGGTGTTTTCCCCCGTGTGGTTGGCGACAGTGCGTGTGAGCGACAGTGCTGCGATCTCTCGGCCTAGACGGAGCATTCTGTAACCAGCGCACGCATGAAACGTAACGCGTAGGTGGGCTGGCTTCCTAGGGTGTTTTCTCCCGTGTGGTTGCCGACAGTGCGTGTGAGCGACAGTGCTGCGATCTCTTGGCCTAGACGGAGCATTCTGTAACCAGCGCACGCATGAAACGTAACGCGTAGGTGGGCGGGCTTCCTAGGGTGTTTTCTCTCGTGTGGTTGGCGACAGTGCGTGTGAGCGACAGTGCTGCGATCTCTTGGCCTAGACGGAGCATTCTGTAACCAGCGCACGCATGAAACGTAACGCGTAGGTGGGCTGGCTTCCTAGGGTGTTTTCTCCCGTGTGGTTGCCGACAGTGCGTGTGAGCGACAGTGCTGCGATCTCTCGGCCTAGACGGAGCATTCTGTAACCAGCGCACGCATGAAACGTAACGCGTAGGTGGGCGGGCGACCAATTAGGTTCCTGCCTGCGCCGAAAGACAACAACTCACATTCCTGTAGAGGTCATTGTTATGTTCTTCACTCCACACACAACACCCTAATCTCAATCGAGAATTAGGCCTATTGTACCGTGTAATCTTAGTAACCAATTCACTCCACTACGGAATTGTCTATTACCCACACGAACCTAAAAATAATTAGTCACCTATAAAAAAAAATACTAATCTTGGAGTATGTAATTGTAATCCACCCTATGCGTATAGGCCTATGTATTTTTTGTGTTTTCGAATTTCTCTTCCCAAATAGCCATCGCTACTAACTCGCTGTAGCTTTCAATACAAAATTGTTAAATCTAATTATCCAGAGTAAATTCAGTTTTCCACCAAATTTATGATACGACCGACATCGTTTTTAATCATCAATTTAATTTTGTGAATATTCAAATAGTAATTAACTGTACAATTATACTATAAATTCAGTGAAAAACAAATTTTACACTAATTATAAACGAATTATTACGGACACTGACGACCTAAATGTTTTTGTCCTAAAACACGAAATAAAAGCTAATTAATTAATTAATGAACAATTTTCTATTCAAATGTTTAATCGAAAATTAGACGCCAAAGAGAAATAAACGTTTGGTTGTGACTATTGTAATGGTTGGGGAAAAAAGGGTAGAAACGCAACAAATAAATTGTGAGGAAAGCGTGGAAATTAAACTGGGGGGGGTGGGGGGGGGGGGGGCATCTGACATATAAAGATCTGCGAGAAATAGTACCAAGGGGTTTTCTTATCCTAATTGACAGGCTATTCCACTAAACAATATTGAAAACGAGTTGGTTTCGTAAGAACTACAAACTGGTATTATAAAAATGATTTAATGCTACAATTGTTAATTGTTGTTGTTAAATAAAAAATAAAATAATAAAGACATTCAATTACAGATTTTATTTTGGGTAGAAAATTTGAAATTAATTAGTTACCAAGGTAAAAACCAATGACGACAAAAGACATGCACGAGAGACCTCTTTGCGAGCACCGGTCACCACTAGGAGGTACTCACCTCGGGGGGGGGGGGGGGGGGGGGGTGTAAGGGTTCCACAAGATACGATCGTGACTGTACCCCTCGATCAACTCAAGTGTGTTCAATTCAATTCCATTCGTCTCCTCCATTTCACTCGTCGTGGGTCCGCGTGCATCCATTTGCATCCTACCGCCTTCTGAATCCAGTGACATCACGTCACTTGACTTCCGGTCCGGTAGTTTCCGGTCCGCGCGTAAATTACACGCGACACTTTTCACTTTCCGCCTCTTTTCGTTTCGTTCGTTTTGTGTAGATCTGCGACGATAGTTGGTCGCGTTGCCTGTGGGAACATCTTGACACTTTCGCTGGTGATAATTTGAGAACTTGCCACGGTTTAAACACCGTACGCGTGTGTTTTTACGCGTGTGTCTACAAAGGTGTTAATGTTCTTTCTTACAAAATGCCTAAGTAAGTATTTATAATCATGGATTAACACTGTGAGTCTTTGACTTACTGACTGATGTTTTTCAATTTATTGTATTGTATTGTATTATATTGCACTTGTGGGGCAGTAGCCCCGTTGCTAATAAAGAATACTACTACTACTACTACTTTATATATTATATATTATCGCCCTCATTCTTTGGAGCATCAGTAGAAGTCCGAATCCATAAAATGTATCTATTGATAGTTTGCATGTGACGTCACAGCGGATGAACGGGCATGATTTTTAAATTGCATAAAAGCAATATCTATAATCAAAAATACATATGAAATTAAGATAAAAATCACAAATTGACAAACTAGTTAATTTTATTTTTAAACAAAAAGAAAACCAAATTCACATTACTTCTTCAAGGTAACGCGACTTATTCTATCAAAGTTTCGGCGCTCTAGAGATTCTAGTTGATCGAACTCTCGCGTCCTCCATTGATTGATTCTATTTGTAAAAAAGTTGTGCAAGTTACAAATCGAGTTACCAGTTTCCCGACAAAAAGCAGATGTCCGGTAATTGTGTTGGTAATGCCGGCAAGCGAAAGAACGGCGATATTGCCAATTTGTCTCCCGTATAGAACGCAGGCTTCTGTTTGCGAAGTCGACAATTTGCGAAAATACTCGGCAGGAGCCAATTTGTCGTCATAGCTAATAACTTGAGAAGAAAATTGTTTTTGAGGGCTGTTTCAATTTCTATGTTTGCTATCGGAATTGGTTTATGTTTTATACGATGTTTTTACGTATTGAATGATTCAATTACATTTTAGAAGATAATGTTGTAGGCCTACATATTGTTGAGTACCTAACATTCGTTTTTACATCGTAATTGTATTTGAATTATTGAAACTTATTGTACATACATTTTATTACATACTTAACCAGTTAACACATTTACAACGTGATTGTACATATCAATCTAGTCACAAAGCCATAAAAATACATAAATAACCGAACCTAACCGAGTAACGCCAACGACTCGTATGACGTCATAATCGAACTTACCCGAGCGATATCAAAGACGCCTGTAACATCATAACCAAGTCATAACCGAACTTACCCGAGTAACGCCAACGACTCGTATGACGTCATAATCGAACTTACCCGAGCGATATCAAAGACGCCTGTAACATCATAACCAAGTCATAACCGAACTTACAAAGACGCGTATGACGTCATAATCACGATACCAAAGACGCCTGTAATGTAACATCCTAACCAAGTAATAACCGAACTTACCCGAGTAACGCCAAAGACTCGTATGACGTCATAATCGAACTTACCCGAGCGGTACAAAAGACGCCTGTAACATCATTACCAAGTCATAACCGAACTTACCCGAACTTACAAAGACGCGTATGACGTCATAGCCGAACCTAGCCGAACTATACCGAAGACCTTATTGCCAGGAATTAATTTCTTATTTATCTCCGCGATGTTGGTCACGACTGTTGTTCGTGAAGCGACCGTGGCGCCCCTCGTGAGTATCAATCAAGATAGCTGGACTCTGTTTTCAGCTAGAGGAAGATAAGATAAATATTGGTCTTCGTGTGTTGCCGGTTGCTCGGCCGAGTGTGGTGTGTGTACACTGTACACTACCAGCCACGATCTACATACATGTGTGTGTGTGTGCTGCGATCAGGCGATACCTGATTTAGAAACGAAATAACCATTTTCATTTTAAAATATGCTCACAAGCTTTTTATCCATCTTATAGACCATTTAGAAAATTATCTGTGTGACTCTTTGTATGATTCTCATCATCAACCAATCCACAATGAAAACTATTAATATTCGCAGTAACAGTAACAGTAAGATTTTAACCAATCCTATTGGCTGATGAGCAACAATGGACTCTCATCAGCCAATATGATTGATAAAAGTTCAAAACTTACTGTTACTGTTAATTTTCATTGTGGATGGGACCTGAATCTTCAATGACAACAATGCACAACAACTAAAAATGAATTTCCTAGTGTTATATCATTCTTCATTGATCATTGATGCATACAAAATCAACCATCATCTTCTAATATTTATTTATACATTTTAATTATTGTCCATTGTTGTGCATGCAGATTTAGTGTGTGTGTGCGTGAAGATAATCGTATTATAAAGGGTCATAAATAGATTTTGTCTTTTAAAACTCGAGTATAAGGGAAAGTTGTTGAAGAAATACTGTGTTTGTTATTTTTAATGTGGGTTTTAGAAACAAATGCGATGAAATGATACTATCGCAAAAACCAATCGTTCGTTTCATATACTTGATAATTAGTTCCATTCTATTCTATGCAATTTGTATAAACTGTGCCTATAACAACTTTGAATAGCCTCGTGCGAATAAGCGCCACCGCTTTATTTAACTTGTGACTTACGTTGGGTGCGAATAAGCTTCGGCGTTAAAGTAATGATAAGCAAGCACAAGTAATTTCCAACTTGTCACATTATGCTAAGACGTGTGGGGGGGGGGGGGGGTGGGGGGCTGTCAAGTCTTGCATTGCAGTCAGCGCCAGTAGTCGAGAGCGTGAACTACTATAAATGTGCCCAACAAGTCAAGTAAAGTTGTTCTGTGTGTCTCCGAAGTTTGATCGCAGCAGCACAACTTATTGTCCCCCCCCCTCTCACCCCTCCTCTACCCCCCCCCCCCGCTCTCCAGACGAACTTAATGGCAGCAGCTTTAAATGTGTTTGTGGAGTTAAGTCGATTAGGACACAAAACTTACACATTAACAAACGGGACGACATGTTTGTTTAATTGTTATATAGAAACCACTTAAAAGGTAACATGGAAAAGTAAAAGTTTTAACTGTGTTTGAGAAATAGTCTGTTTCTGAGATGTAGAGGACTGAAAAACACAAGTAATTAAATGAAGAATTAATGACAAATTTCAAAGATCTTCTAGGGAGATTTAAAAATGTACTGTATTTTTTTTTAAGGTTGGCCTAGGCCTAGGCATATTTCTTCTGGTACTTTCCTGGACAAAATTTCTGTTATTTGAACGCGTCAAAATGATGAAATATTGGCTTATTCATAATGGCTACCGTTTGTTTAACAAAAATGTCTTTTTCGTAGTTATTTGATTTGCGTTTTCGTTGTGTATGATGAGCTTATAGTGGGTCTGTGGTGCATTTCATTTATCATCAGTTTCATTGCAACGCGGCAACTCAACTCTTGCGTAAAGACATACAACTCAGTATTATAAAACCCACCTTCTTAATGAATATCGGTAAACAGCTTCATGAAGATCTAAAACGAAGAAGAAAAACCTGTTGTTATCTTCGCGTCGTTGTTTTCCCGATATATTTTCTTCTACTCTGAGCTTTTCCGTTATCGACTTTCCGGCTTGAAGAGTGTGATGTGGACATTCAGTAATACTTAAGGAAGGAAGGAAGGAAGGAAGGAACGAAAGAATGCCTTGGTCTTTCGTTCCGGTAGTGAAGTCAATAACCTAATGGAATTACTCAAATGTCGGAACAAGAATACTCGGGACACTTTAAAATAAATCCTGCCTAAACGGGAAAAATGAATCTCAAAATAAAAACCACGCGAAACTAACGCATTTTAGATACATCTTGACAAGTGAGAAATGCGCACATCGTGGTTTTGTCAGAACGAAAAAAAAATTATATTCTAAAAGTTTCAAATATTTTTATCATTACCGGGTAATTACTAAATATTTTTCAGTTATTCTACATTATCAAAATAATAACCGTAATGATTCATATATTTGTAATTTTTTAAATCTAGTTTTTAGTTCTTATACGAAACCTCAAATCTATCTGTTTTAACTGTATAACATTCTCAAGATATAACCAGACTATTTCTCTCACACCCTTTGGTAAACACCATTAGGTATAAACACCACCTTACACCAACACGAGAATCAATGCCCTGTTGCACATTTCATGGCCCATCACCATAGAATAGACACGTTTAGCATTTCCAAGCCGTAAGTAATAAAAATACAATCTCATCGAAGCACACGAGGGGGTGAAGAGGGGGGGGGGGGAGGAGGGGGGAAGTGAAGTACACACTTAGACTGCCCGGCAAGTGCCAGAGCGGTTCGCTTAGTTCTCCATAGATAGCGATGATGTCGTTTATTCCGCGCAACCCTTTTTAATTAAGAGATTCACCGATGTGTAAAGACATAAAATCTGGGTGATTGCACCCCTTGCGGCCCCCCCCCCCCCCTGCAATTACGTTGATGTGAATTGTGAAGTATCCCCTAACCCTCTACACGGTATTTATTATGTATACTTTACTGATTAAATTGATGTGTTATTCGATTAAAAAGAGAAACGAAGTGGGTTGTATGTTTTTGGGAATGATGTAGTTCGGTAAAATAATTGCTAAAAAAAGTTAAGAGGTTGTTTTTTGTTTCGTATAAATAAAATAGGTTTGGAAAGGGATACATTCGAAAATGAAGAGCACACGGAGTATTGGAAGTACTATTTATGCAATAAATATTTTGTTCATAGTGTGTTTAATCTAGATAGAAACAAACAAATATTTTTTGTTTATGATGGTCGCAAAAACTTGATTTTCCGGGGAATTTTGTCACATATTTATTTTATGTCTGGAAGAAACGCGAAATATATTGATAATGAACACGCGACAAAAAAAATCTGTTCCCAATACAAATTTTTAATAAGGGCGTTTTATATGTATATTTCTGTTAATTTCCGACCTTTCTTATTCATTTCAATACGGACAGAAAATATCGCAGCCACGCCACTGTATAATTAACCAACACGGAAAGGTACGTCGTTACGCCACTGGAAGCAAAGCCGTGTCCGAACGACGCCACTGTTCAGTCGTCCGAATGTTATATGGTCCTCAGGTTCAGTTTAGTGTGAAATTAGATATGCAAATGGCCAGCCAGAGCGCTTTTGATAAGCTTATATGGTACGACGGTAATACTTGCCGACGTCGGGGCTATCACGGAGTTACCCGATCTATCACGACTATAACTGAATGCCTGGAACGAGATGAGATTTTGCTGTTTTTGCACAAACAAAATTAAATGTTTAGTTTTTTGTTTTATTGGTAAATCTCTACCCTTTATCTGTACAACTCTTTACAGTGGCGTTGGCATAGGGGGTTGCTCGCAGTGGCGACATAAAGTCATAAACTATATAAACACCGATTTTCAAGAATTACTTTTTCAATACTAGCCTAAATAGAAACCCTGAACATTGTTACAAATATGTTTATAGCTTCAAGAGTTCAAGATAACTTTCAATATCAAGATTTTGAAACAACAACAAGGATCTAGCTAGATATAATCAAGACTTACAGATATTCTCAAAAATGGATCCTGAAAGTACAATTAGAGAATTTGAATAATATCGCAAATTGTCTGCTTTGTGCCAAACATAATACATTTTAAATCCTTTTTGGAAAATGTATATAGATCTTAATAGTAACTACCTTCGCAGAATACCAAAATATTGATATTAATTTAAAAAACACCTGAAATTCTAGCGCTTTTAAATTTCTATTTGTGCCGAACTCTCAATAATTTCTCGGATGTATTATCCCCCACCATCTTATTGCTCCGCCTAGCGGAGGCTCGTCGAACTCCCAAGTTGCGAGGAGCCTCCGCTAGGCGGAGATCAAGTATAGACCTTGCTTATGCTGTGTATGTGGTAGGTGGACAAAGAATCTCCACGCAACGTATAACTTCCAAACGATTTCCATGGTGGTAAACCGTACAAAGAACCCTCTACCCCCCTCCCCCTCTCCCCCCCCCCCACCCCAACAAGAATAGTCGACTTGGAAATTAAATTTCACGCGCGTCACCTTCCCTCCGTTGTTGAGCAGGTCTCGTTTCTTAGCGACGAGAATATATCGATCGACCTATCGAACTCGTCATCAGTGACTTTTTCTTTAATCTCGCTCGACCTGATGGACGATGATTGAACACGTGCCCCCTTCCCCTACTCCCCCCCCCCCCTTCTCCTCCCTCCCCTCATCCGCCCAGCAATCCCATACACACAGACTTCAATTATTATCTCGAAATCGTACGACGAATGAGTATTAATATTTCAATATGTTTCTGTTGTTTGAAGGGGGTGGGGTGGGGGAAGGGGTGGCTCCCCTACTCACGGGGGTGGAAACTTTGTAACTTTATAGAATGGAATAGTTCATATCGTAGGGGGGTGTTGGCATGACTGAATGTCTAGTGTATGTATGTTCTGGAACCGGCGATGTTTTATTTTAAAGTTTTAATTTCAAAGTATTTATAAAGACTTTTCTGTGTGATTTTTAACTGTGATTATTAATGTTCTCCTTTTGCGGGGAAGAATTGTCACGGACACTAAAAACATTATTTTTACGTTGTCATTTAGAAGTTTTTGTTGACAACAAAACAGGAGATAGAATTATTTCATTAATATAATATTAATTTTGTAACAGCAATAGCAATAGGAATAGTGATAGTGACTCAAATGAATTGTAATACAAATGGGTCTTGAATACTATTACGTACAGCAACTGAGACCGTAATAGGAATAAATAGACCTTTTTTAAAATTCATTTAGGACCCTTAGATTTAGCTAATCACAATCCTAGAGACAGAGATCCTCAATGACAACAATGCACAACAGTGAAAAATTCACCCTTAACATAACTATCAAGGAACCTACGATAGAGCTAATCAAGGCTTTCTAGATCAATTCTGAAAATCATCTGTAGTAAGTAGTAACAGCAAATATGATTGTAAATACAATTGTAAATGACACAACAATACTAATTACCATTGTAGAAACAGCAACAAAAATGTTACGTCTAATCGACATGTGTAATATATATTCCATTACAAATTGTAAACATCTCTTTTTCACTGAAACTATCAAAACAAGAATGGTTGACCGAACAACGACAAAAGACGATCGTCCACGGACACATATTGTTAGTTGTATCGTCCACCGCTTGAGAGCGCGGCCACCGTACAAGAATCGATTGTGTTCTAAACTAATGGTTGCAGCTTGGTTGGCACTAACAATGGATGACTTGTCGGCATTAATGAAGATTTCACTCCTATTGTTATCGGTCGGTGAGAACCGAAATCGAGAGCTGATCTATCTATGGGTTGGAATTCTGAGAAGACAGTGGTGGCCCACGTTTATTGAGGATGTTACGCTTAGGTTGGACTTGGGAGGCAAAGCCCCCCCCCCCCCCCACACGAAACATAATTCAACCAAAATAGAAAGAAAAAATATCTCCAAGGTGTGTTTTGTATGTGGAAATATGTTTGCTCTTTGTTTGCGTTTGAGCTTTGACCGTCGTGAAATTATTTAACACATACCATAGGCCACTTATTACGACAAAACAATAAACATATAAATGCAAAATTAACGTAAATGACAAAAAAGATAATGTATATGTAACTGAACTTAGATTTTCGTGACTATTAATATTGTTAAAAAATTGTATACATATACATATATATAAAGAAAGGATACATTTTACGGTTAAACCAATCTAAATTTTATTTTTAATGATAAGTATATATAGTATATATATATATATATATATATATAATATAAACAGTATTTCTTACACCAATATAAATGTTACGTATGTGTGTGTGTGACATACAGTTTTGATAATAGGAGATGTTGTGTCATAATTCGTGACACGTAACGCGTTCAATAATAACTAATTAATACTACTTATATATTACTTTAGTTGTTACTATATATTTTTTTAAATACATGTTTTGTGTCTATAAATTGACAGAAAATAAATAATAGTGATACAAAAAATTCTAACTTCGTTATAATATTCACTAACGAATTTGTTCCGGGCTACCTGCTGGCCCCCTACACTGCCCTGGTCGAGTGTCTGAGCGTGTGTCAGTGTAGAGTGCTGCAGGTCTACCTATTGGCTTCCTACCACCTACCCTCGTCAAGTGAGTATGTAAGTCAGTATAGAGGGCTCCAGGCTTGCCAATGCATTGTGTAGAGTGCTCCAGGCTTGCCAATGCCTTGTGTAGAGTGCTCCAGGCTTGCCAATGCCACTGCTTGCTGCAGGTCTGCCAACCTCGCTCGTGTTCTATAACACGTGCTCACGCGGCGTGACGAATTGATGGCTGAGACTCGATAACAGTTCTGCACGAACTAGCCGGCAAATAGCTCTCAGCTCGTCTCGTCCTCTCCTCTCCTCTCCTCCTCTCCTGACTCACCGAACCAGAGCACTCGCTGCATTGCTGGTAGTGGTATTAGATGATGAGATGAGAACATTGCGGGGTGATCTTCTGGCTTGGAGAACGATAGCTCCAATAGGCCTCAGCCGGTATGCATACCGTTACTAAAAATACCGACAATGTATGCCATACCGGCACTTATTTTTGTGGATTGTATGCATATTGACGAATTATGTGACATTTTGTTGTATTTTGTATTTATATTCACTCATTCAATGTTTTTATCAAGTAAATTGTTGATTTTTTTTTTCTACCACAAAAGTATTATCTTATCGCAGGTTCTCATCCCCTCGAGCCCTCTCCAAAGGCATTTAAATGTGTTCGTGAAAAAAGACCCTTGAAAACAATTACCTACCGGGGAAAACTTGGGGGGCTGCACCCCCAAGACCCCCCGGTGTACCCATCTTGTCTACTTTACTAAGCAGTAGTGCATACCGTTATTTCTCTGAGTCCACTGATAGGAGGCTATTCCTATTGGAACTTGAAGAGAAGAACTTGGCTCTACTTCTTCGTTGCGGGTTGACTCTCAAATAGATCTCGACCATAGTGTATAAATAAAGTTAAAAAATAAATCTAATTCTTGAACTCTTTCCCTCTAAGGAGACAAAAAAAAACACTCAATTAACAAGTCATAATCGTTGTTCGTGAAGTTCCGTCTTTTTGTCGGTCGTTTACGGAGATGGGCGGATCCATTCCAGACGTTCCCGGAATCGGCTTCATCCCCCGAACAAGGAGGTTTTGTTCGGGGGTTAAAGGGGAGGGGGTGGGGGCAATTAGGTGATTAGTGCGATTCAGTCGGGGATGAAAAACAGGCGGGGAGCTCCGGCGAATATAAATATATGCGTCTTCCAGTTGGGAGATGTGACAGTGTAGGATAATCTTAGGAGAGATTTGTGTAGAGGCAATTGGGAGACAAGAAGTTATGTAACAACGCTAGCTAGCTACCGTTTTGTGTATTTTTAATCTAAATCAATTAATTGTTAATCAAATTATACTCTTAAAGATTGTTAAGGAGTTTATTTTGGCCCAGTGTTATAACGACCAGCTAAATATTTAGTCGGGGACAAACTTGTTCTCTCCGTGGTAACCACCAATCAAAAGGGTTGTTTCGCTGGAGAAAACATGTTAATTACTCCTGACCTAAATGTTTAGCGGTTCAATCATAATACCGGACCTAAGAAACCTGGAAAAAATAAACGACTAACTTTGTCAATTGGAGCACAATACGGATGAAAATGTTTTAGTTTAAACGGAGAAAAAATCAGTGTATTTAAAACTTTATTGAAATTTTGTGATTTAAAAAGAGGAGGTGGTCTTAAATAAATAATTATAAATTAGATAGTAAAAACATTATTATTGAATAAACTAGAGTACGTATTGTTGTTTTTCTTCTTCTTGCATTTATGTTCATGTGTAATCAGATGTACTGTATTTCGTCTCCTTCTTATTGATGTCAATGTGTGCCCTATTTGTATATCTCTAACCCCTCTCTCTCTTCTGCTTTCAGGTAAGTTGTGGCTTCTCAGAAAGCTCGGATGGTTGCCCTCCCTTCATGACATGCATGAATCCAGACGACCGAAATCGATCTCGTCTGGAGTCGGTGAGTGAGTTCGACTTCGATACGTCGATAATGTCATTTATACAGAACTACACACAGCTCGTTCTGCTCAGATATCACGATATTATGCCATAGTTACATATATATCACATTTCGAACCTTTTATTTACTATATCTTCTTGTTATGTAATGCATAAAAGGTTACGCAGTACATTAGGTAGAGGCGCAACGCTTGTGGGTGTCATTTACGCGGGGATGTATCCATTACTAAAAGGTGTGGGATTTAGCCACCAGGTAGCGGGTCGACGCGCTTTGTTCAACCCCATCTATCGGGATATTGTGGAACTAACCATTCGTATGTATTTATTTGTACCAGTTCGTTCCCAATATTCGACACTAAATGTGTCAAGAGATAGCACCACTGCTGCGCAACATGGCTGACAGTTAGAGGGTAACAAACTGACAGGAGATCATGGATCCGCCTAAACATGTTATTGCGCAAAGTAAGTTTTTAACTTTATTCTGAAATGTACATATATTTGAAAGCAAATAGAGCCCAAAGGAACCTCAATGAAAGAGAGGCAGTGTTAATCGGTGGCCTTTTAATTGCATGTGGTTAATTAACATTATGATCAGAACATGAACTTAGGGCCTTCGGATGCTTGGTGTGTCCCCTGATCCAAAATCCCCATAATATCAAAGGCATCTTGGAAACAAAACGCAACCAGCAAATATCCAGCAAAGCTGGATATTCACTGATGCAACAATATCGCGTATGTTTCTTTGGAATCGTTGCCATTCTCATATAAACACTGACAAATGACACTGACAAATGACATCCAGCGGCTTTGTTGCCCTCTAACTATTAGTTCACGATTTCGCCACCAGAGATCATATCTGTTAAACATACGAAACTCTGGTATATAATAATGTGTATCTTATCACATCTCTATGATATTTCTTATACCTAGATATATGTATTTTTGTTTTAGATAGATAATACAAAGTAATGGGTTGTTTTATGTTTATGCACAAAATGATTATTTAATTAATGCTGTTTGTGTTGCCACTATTATGAGTTTGAAAAAAGTGGGTTTTAGTTAATACCACTGAAATAGTTATTCGGTGTTGTCATACAATTACTTTTCACAGTTTTGCTTCGCAGTAGTTGGCAGGCAGCAATTATTGCGAAAGTGTACACACATCTGAAAGATATACAGAAGGATACCTCTACGTCAAAAACCGCACAAAATTTTCATTTTTAAATTATATCACAAGAATGGGCCTCGAAATCGAAAATCTGAATCAACAGCGCACTGTGGTTTAGTAAGCCCTACATACTGAGTGCTCTAAGTTGTGTCTTACATTGTAATCAGTATGTTTTTTATAAATAATTAATTGTATTACTAATTATCGAATTATAATCAAAATACTACGCTAATGGGTACAATATTGTATTCAATCTGTGAGGCTTAATAAAGCAAAGTGCGCTGCTGATTTATATTTTCGATTTCTTGTTGCAATCTTGAGATATAATTTAATAATGAACAAATTCTGCGGTTTTCGACGTAGAGACTACCCTTTGCCCTTAAGAATAATTATTTTAAAACTTCATAATATATATTATGCACGTGAGATCTATTATGAGGCTGAACCATTATTATACATAGTCGGGTTCTCTCCGTACAAGTTTTCTTGAACCGCGAATAAAAACAAAACAACCAACCCCTTGGGTTCTGTCTTCATCAAATGGAATCTACTGTACTTGTCAATGCCATCATAATGCGTTTCAATATTACGTTCGATCATTATAATATACAGACGAGCTGTAGTCATGCGATTGCAACGGTTTTGACGGAGGGGTGACGGGGGGGTGAGGGAGATTGATTTATGCATTAGTATAGGGGGGAGGGTGGGGGGAGTGATTATACAACCAATATACACAGCAGCAGGTACTATGGGGTTGATTTGATAGACCCCAAACATTTAACCTAGGGCTTCATTAATTCAACGTAGATGGATGAGCATGCAAGGTATTTCACCCTATGCTTCTAAATGCTTACCTCTCAAGATGGTAAGAGTCGCGGTATGTAGAGCCGAAGGGCCCGGGTTCGATTGCCGGTTTGGAACTGTGTTTTTTTTAACCTTTAAAATCTATCCATATGATACTGGTATGTTTGCGACGTACGTCATTGCAACGAAACACATAATAACTTCAAGCCTACATGGGTTGGTTTAACCGCTTTAAAATTAAAGTCTCCTACTGTAATCAGTCTTGTTACTGACTGGGAAGAATCTATAAATACGAATTTATTTTTAATTATTTATTTAACTTGTATAAAATATGTACCCCACTGAAAAACAGTTATTGTAACTGACTGACTGAGAAGATAGACTATAAATACAAAACTCTGGAGCCAAAAACTTCTGTAAGCAACGGGAAGTTAATGAATATTTGATTGATTGTTTTATGCCTTTGTAATGATTTGATTTGCGATTCAAACACAAACTTCCTGCAAATTGGAAAATATCGACTCACAACTTGGATTAATACCATTTTATTGTATGGTGATCATTTATGTTGCCAATAAAATGTTAATCTCGTGTTTATAACGTAGCAGGATGAGCATGCATGACGTCACAGCTGTAACGGATGTAGATGTGATTCAGCATATTGTTATTTATGCATCGAGGTTAATTGAGGTATAGGGAGCGGTGCATGGTTGACAAACTGACGGTTGACGGTGGGCGGTGGGTGGTGCACAACCATTCTTATTTCGACAAAATGGCTGACATCTATGTAATCAAAACGTGGCCATGTAGAATACGCACACTATTGAATTTAAAATGGTATTGTTGAAACCTCCTGGGTGGGCGGAAATAAGTTTTTCTTTCTTGCGACAATTTTGTAAAACACTTGAATAATCAATGATTTAACTTATTAATTTATTATTCATTGTATTCATATTAATTTCAATTCATGTTGTTTCATGATTGTTATTTCGTATTTTCTATTTCCATAAATTCTGTATATAATCACTCGACAAAACATTGAAGCATTTTTTTTAGTTCGTACAAGAGCGCGCTATTTCTCCTCAATAACGTACTAAAATAGTAGTTCAGTTGTATACATAATTACATATTATGCACTTCGTTGATATGACGGCTCCAAAGTCACCGTTTTTACATTTACACCAGCACCCAAAGATTTAAGCCACGTGCCAAACTAAAAAAAAAACTAAAAAAAAAATACACACAATGCGAACAGGGAATGGAACCCAGTACCTTCCTGGAAGCATTTTCGATACACTGGAATCACTGGAAGCAGAAATAAGCCCAACGAACACAAACATAAACCACACATAATATTGCTTCTCACTTTTTTATGTTTTATATATTATATTGTGTGAGATTTTCAGATATTCTTTTCAGATATTTTGTTTGACATAGTTCAAAAGCTCCACTCTCTGTTTATGTGACCACCGCCCAGCAAAACAATTATGACTGATTACAAATAATATAATATGCAATGAATAAACATGATATGATTGTCTGGTTGTCACGGGGGTAAGGGGGGGGCGGGAGGGGGGGTCAGATAGCGATGGAGGGAAGCGTCAAACTAAGAAAATCTCACGTTCTTAGGAAATAATATTATTCCCCCCCCCCCCCCCCCCCCAAAAAAAAAACGTTATATTATTCCCCCCCCCCCACAAAAAAAAACGTTAATTTCTCGCGGTTCCACCACATTTCTATGTTCTATGGAAGTGCTATTTTAACACGGCGGCTGAGCGCGTCGAAACCCACCTGTCCCGAGACATTGAAGAGCCCGCGTTCGCCGGAGCGGAATAATTAAGGGGGGGAGGGAGGGGGACGGAAGCCCCCGCAGAGTCTTCTAGCCTCTTAGCGCCCCGCAGTGCACGAGGCACGGCCACCTCGATATCATCACGGCCAACTATATAATATAATTCTTATGCATCCACTTTTGTTTTGTGTTTCATGACTTGCTGTTTTATCATTATATAGGTCTGGTCACGATTAGTTGGAGTGGAGTGGATCTTTATATATTTCTCGTAGAGTCTCGTCTTTGGCGTGAGAACTGCGAAAGGTGTTCGTTGCTATTGTTGAATGCGATTGCGTCTCGCTAGGCTTTACTATTTAGAGTGTGGTGGGTGACAAAATGAATCAGCGGGGTGTGATACTGGTTTTGTGTTTGGCCATGAGTTTGAGCGATTTCGGGAATTTTATATTGTTTGTATATTTATTGAAACTCATCGCGTATTGTTATATATATGGTGTGAAGAAGTTAAAAAAAAATTATAGAAAATGTTCCGTATAGAGTGTGTTTTTTTTTTTTATGTTATGTTTGCTTTCAATGAGTGCGGTTTTATTCCAAGCGAGGGAAACAAAAACTACCTGAGCTCACCGTACAGAAAATAGAATTTCGCGTTTACAATGTCATAAAATGCCACCAATCGCTGTGAAGATTATATATGTTAACACATTATTATTTTCTACAATGTTTTGTATTTTAAAGTAATATATTTATACATTCCCTCCACCCTCTGTCAAATTTAGATATATTTATTTATGATGCCAAAAATACATATTTATAAATTACTAAACCATAATGGCATTAAATTTATAAAACGAAGATCGGAGCTGACATGATTATACAAAGCAACAGTGGGCCAGAAGCCTTATTTTTTGTTTTTACCCTTACAAATTATGTACAACTTCGATTGTTTTTCTTCCTCATGTACATACTATTTAGTTCATTCATTCATTCATTCATTCATTCATTCATTCATTCATTCATTCATTCATTCATTCATTCATTCACTCATTCATAAATTTGTTTGAGACCTGAATTAATGCACAAGAGCTGTCATTAAATTAAAGTCCCCCACTGCAAATCAGTTTAGTTACCGAGTGGGTAAACTCTAAATGTGAATTTATTTATTTATTTCGTATTGTAAATTAACAAACTCTTTTTCCCAATACCCTTGATTGTACCCGTGATCAGTCCAGTAGACTCTCGCGCTTCGCCCGCCCGCCCGTGCCCCGACCGCATCTGCATCGTGCGAGTGCGACCGAGTTACACAGCTACCGTTCGTTAATGTAGTCAAGAAAGCTAATCTATTTCCAAAGACCGAGCGAGCAAGAAGATGTGATGAGACACGGGTGCCGATTGACGGTGAAAACGTGACCGAATTTTTTTACTAATCCAACTTAACTTTTCAATCAGAAATGGGGGAATTTTATGAATACCGGGGGAAAAAACCACCGAACGAGACAGAGAGAGAGAGAAAGAGAAAAAGTTGTGTGTGCTACCGCGTGACGAATGGCGCGCAGTCGGCATTAAATGTCGCTAAGGAGAAAAGAAAAAAAAACGAGAGAGAGAAAATGAAACAAGTCAAAAAGGGTTACAGCTTCTTTAATTACCGTAGGTATAGTCGGGTGCCCAAAAGGGTAAGGGGCTCTAGATAATTAAAATAATGCATTTATTTGAGTAAACAATATTTTGGTGTGATTGCCAGTGGAAATATTAATTCTGTTATTATCGAGGTATATAAACTTTTAGAAAGTTATACGAGTATTATTGTTCATCGCTAAACACCGTGACAAACATGGATGGAGTTAAACTTCGAAGTCCACCCCTGACAATAAATAAAAATATTGGTAAATATCATAAATGTTGTTATTGTGATTTTTTCTAACGAAATCTTCACTCATTTTCTTCGTTTTTTTTCCTCAGTTATTTCTGTTGGCAATACATACCTTAATTTGCTCTTTTGAAAAAAGATGATAGAAAGAACATACACATTTTTGCGTTTACATGCAATATAATTGTCTGATTTCTATCAAACGCGATATACAAATTATAAATTTCTCATATCTAGTTTTGAAGTTTCAATTTAGATTCTAAAAATCACTTCAAATGGTACGATCAAAAATCGTTCCGTATCAGAATGTTGACAGTGATGAAGTTGTATTCAACTGGGTTGTGTGACATATATATGTCACTATGGAAGGGGTACACCGGATGTACATATATACGAACGTGTAAAAACAATGCCAGCTCTTCTGTCGGGTAATGTCGATCTATGCATGTGGATATAATAGAGTGCTTCTATATCGGTATATGTGACGATATATAACGGTAGTGAAACCACCGCAGTTGACAGCCACCGTTCTATGGTGTGTGCATGCATTGATCAACGTAGTGTAAAGTCTGTGCATGCATTCGTTCAAAATTTCGAATATAATTATTTTATATTTTTAAAAAAATCGTAATTTTTAATAGAACACCTCAATCATGTATTTTTGTATGTTGATTTACACGTAATTTAGTATAGCCAATATAAGCTTACTAACAAAATATAAATGTATTGCAAAACTATTTTTTCTGTACTTAAAATATAAAGTACAAATCATCCAAATACAAATCCTAGCAACGAAGCACTCAATACATTCAAAGTTGTTCTGAATCGACCTCGTTGATTCTGGCATTTGTCCGCAGGTGTTCGCACTGTCCAATCACTGATTCATGTGTTTCGTATTTGACATATCGATCTTTGATTGGTTATCGCTCACTCGTCGATGGTGTTCAGAGCCTACAGGGTTGGTTTAGTCACTTAAGATTAAAGTCCCACACTGAAAATCAGTTTTGTTACTGAGTGGGTACACTCTTTAAATACGAATTTATTTTTATTTTTATAAGTTATTGTTCTAAAGTGAGCTTAATGACAACGCTTCGTTTATCTCCAGATTATCTTAAAAATATCCTGACCAACATTCATACTTTCTTCAACATTCATACATCTATTCATACTAATACTCTCTTGTTATATTCATTCATACATATTATGCATTAATCTTCACCCTCACAATGATAGATCTCATTCTCATGAAAGTCGGTGAATTGGCCGTGATCATGCGTTCCAGGTTCGAATCCTGGCTTGAGCATGGATGTCACATGTCATCATTTTCTTCATAAATCACTCACTCATCGTCTCGATTACTGTCATTGCCGAAAATATTAGACGTTAAGCCCAAATGTCATGAATAAACTGTAACAATGTTTATAGCATTCATCTCATAAAATGATTATAGCAAACGGTAAACATGAACGCCCTACATTAAGTGATCATGATTAGGTTACTAATCAATGTAACGATTGATTGTGATTTGTGAACGTAATTCGGTTAGCTCTAACAGTGACTAACGACTCAGTACGTCGGGTGTATACATAGTTGTTACTTGATGTACTTAGTGTGTTGATTGCGTAGTCAGGCTAATTGTCGTAGTTAGTTGAGCCAATCACCGCTTAAGAGTGACAATTAGGCCATTAGCGTTAGATGCATCGATCTGTTACGTAATAGCTTAGTAGCTGGCTTGAAACTTGTATCTAGTTCTCAGAGAAGCTATTGTGCTGTGCTGGATCATCATTGCCTCTATAATAGTTGTATTATAATGCTCTCTTGCGCTCTGAGTATAGGCAGCCGACTTTACGACCTGAAATATCTCTCTCTGTCTCTCTCTTCTCTCTCTCTCCATTTCCCTACGTTCTTTCTGTCTATCTCATTCCGTCTCCCTCTCTTTTTCCCTCTTTCTCTCGTTCTCCCTTCCTCTGTTCCTGTTTTCATGTCTTCTTCTGTTCCTCTGTCCCTCTGTCCCTCTGTCCCTCTGTTTCTCTGTTTCTCTGTTTCTCTGTTCCCCTGTTCCCCTGTTCCCTGTTCCTCTGTCCCTCTGTCCCTCTTTCCCTCTGTCCCTCTATCCCTCTGTTTCTCTGTCCATCTGTTTCTCTGTTCCTCCGTTCCTCTCCCTCTCCCTGTCGCTCCCTTACTTCCCACCCTCTCTCTCCCCCTTTCTCTTTCTTTCTCCCTCTCTATCCCTACACCGCCCCCCGCCCCCCTTCCCCTCCGAATCAAATGTATTCCACACAGCACTCTCACTCAAATGGGAGAAGTTAGCGCAAATCTCTGTATATTATAGAACACACAGTCTGCCTGATTAAATCTGTGTAGCTGTTTCCCGCGTACAGATTTAATATCAACTATCTGAGGGGGAGGAGACGGGACAGATAAATCTAAAAGTTAATAAAGAAAGAACTTGAGGGGAGGGGAGGCGGATATGTTTCATGTCTTGTCGTGTTTTATTACGTACAGATTACACAAGGTGTAATCTGGTTTCTAATTCAGTTGGAATTTTAAAATGAAAAAGTTTGATGTAATCCGAGGGAAAAATAGGGTTTTTGTTTATTTGCTTGATGTTATGAATTTTGTTTTCGGAAGAGATTATTAAGAAAAAGTCTGGAATTTGATATTTTCGTTGTTGACACGTAAACAATTTAGATGGTGTTTTATAATCCGGAGCCTCTAGGGGAGTTTTATATTATTTATTCTGAAGCATTTATCAGACACATGATTCCCATTGTTGTGAGATCTTTGCTGCGATTTTGATTATTCAAGAAACAGCTGTATTAGATAAACGATTATATTAGTTCTTTCGAAAATAATATAGCATTCAAGTAGCGTATATAATAATCATACATTTTCTTTGTAAACCTATCCAGGGATCTATCCTTATTCAGGACCATTTTTAGGCACATGATTTTCGGAATTGATCTAGACAGCCGAGTTATATTAAAGTGCATTTCTCACTGTTGTGCATTGTTGTCATTGAAGATCTAGAGGGCCGTGATTAGCTCTTTCTAAGGGTCCTAGATCAATTTCGAAAAAGGTCCATCACGCATATTATTCTACCTATACATTCGTTATACGAAATCCTTTAATATAGTCCCAACTCATAACGGCTTCTGTGATTGGTTTTCGTAGTTTTCGTTTTGTTTTTACAGCAAGCGCGGCTTGATCGATATAACACTGGCCAGTGTTTCGAGTTCGATTGATCGATAGTGTTTCGAGTTCGACTGAAGAACGTAGTTTAATACACCCGTGTGAAGTCGACAGCTTTAATAATTATAACATTGATAAATGTGGACGGGTTTCGTGTGTATTAATTATCTACTTCATCGGATTGGGAAGATGTTGTAAATATTGTATAAAATATTGCTCTGGGAGTGTTTGTGTAGTTCAAATGTTTGAAACTGAAACATATTACAGTGATCCGCTATTCAACGATGTCTGTTTGGTCCGAAATTTTTTAAAATAATACTTCTTTTAGACTTCCTTTTAACTCGCAGAACATTTCAACTATGACCCCATATTAAATTACTGTGTTATGAATAGGTTAGCGGATTTGAAATTTTAATTAATGCAAGACCTAATTCAATATGAATCGAGAAATATGTTACTATGTATTCGAAATGAAATTCTTCCGTTTCTCCGATTACTTGTACTTGTACAAAACATGCACTGTATAGTTTAATATAAAAACCTCACGATTTGTAGTTTATTGATTTTTATAAGGGAGAGACCGCTAATTAAATTCCTTCTGTTTGTAAACCAATTATTTCAAAATTTGTAGAACGCTTTTAGATTAAAAAAAATTCACAAAAGATTTAAACTTGCAAATCATTTCGAAAATTGAAATTATAATGACTTGCTTTCATCACATTACACACTAATTAAATTCTTTCCTAATTTCTCTAGCTAGAATTCTGATGAAGGAATGAAATATTTTGTAAATCCAAACTTGTGCCAGAATAGCGTCGAATGGAATACTGTTCACACGATTTCACGACTGCGCACGCGCAAGTGAGAGAAGAGAGAAAAGAAGAGAAGTAGACAGACAATGCTTATGCTTATGTAACGCGGTTTAAAGATGTATTGAGGTAGAGTTGTTGTTATCTCGTGTGGGTAAGGTCACATAGGGGTCAAAACGTGTCACAAGATAGCTGACAATAGATACCTTTCCAATTTATTCCCATCTTTTCAATAACAGTCTCTTCTCTTCACCACCCACCCACCCACATACATAACCGTGCCGCGGCCTATTCAATTCCAAGTATAAATAAAATAACACGCGCGGGAAAAGTTCGTATTTACATATTTTGCGAAAGAGATGGATTTGGAGAGTTTTTCAAATGTTGATCGGTGAGATGTACAGTTGTGGACACGAAATGTGCGTCGTTGTTATTTGAGATTGTTGACTTCGACCGAATGGTTTGTTTCGCAAGATTTTTTAATGGGGAAACTTTATTGATCCTCAACCATATGACTCACACCTTATTTTACTTTGTTCAATGTGTTTATTATTGTTGCATTTTAAATTGTGTGTACTTGCATTTCTTGTTCTAATTTGTAAATCAGTTTAAGAACTGAATAAAATGCACATTAAATAAGTACTTGCATAACCACTCCGTCCGTTCCACCTTATCTTGACTGAGGAAAACACTCAGTCAGGTTTACCGGTAGTGGGATTCGAACCCACATCCTCAGTATCTCTAAGATCGCACTTTACCTCAGCTCAGTGAACCGAGAAGCTGGGCATAATTATACACCCAAAACTTTACTTTATATACTTTTAGAATGTAGTTATAAGGACGAGAATCATGCGCCGACTTCAATGCAGAAACTCATTAAAATTTAATTTCTTTTTTGAAACACATTCAAATCGAAGAAAAATCTAAAGAAATCTGAAATCCATCACAATCTTCGTATAACTGTATCCGTGAAAAGACATACTAAGAAGAAGCATCATTATAAATAAAACTAGTACGTACGTTTCATCATTCAAGACCAAACCATAAAAATTTAATTTTCTTTTTTGAACAAACTCGAAACCTTAAAAGTTTAATAAAAATCGCAAACCGAAAGCAAAATTCACAATATTATATATAAAATAATCACGTAATGCCCGTGGCGGTCACATTGACTCCAATAGTTTACTATAACTACTACAAAAAAAAAACAAAAAAAAAACAGGCCTATAGAGAGACTGTCTTGTCTGCGCCATTTTTTTTGTGGTTTTACAATGACACAAATAATCATATTCGCAAACTTTGTCGAGGTGTTTTAAAACTCGCATATTTTGTGGTATTCCTATATTCAAATATCGAACACATTTCTCCTTCCGTTCCGTTATTTATGGCCAATGTGACGTCACGTGAATACTCCCCCCCCCCCTCTCTATATTGTAACTGTACCCAGCTCCACATCATTACAACATGTATAGATTGCATCACGTGCGCGCGGTAAGATATTTAAATGATGATA
Source organism: Isoperla grammatica (assembly GCA_945910005.1). NCBI lineage: Eukaryota > Metazoa > Arthropoda > Insecta > Plecoptera > Perlodidae > Isoperla > Isoperla grammatica. The sequence continues at coordinate 20,534,073 of OX246750.1, read as the reverse complement.
TTCTGCACCCACAAAATAAAACAAACTCCTCAAGTTTTTCGATTACAAGTGCGCGCGCGAATATATCGATATATCGAACCAAAACACGTGCTCGCAGAAACGCCTCCGTCGACCACAATACTCGAGGTCGTACCATCTTTCTTCATCTATCTATACCACCAACCATGCAGTTCATTTACAGCGAGCCGTTATTTTTCATTTGCGTTTTTCTATTCAGATCATTGCAGAGCACGTTTTCTTATTATACAGTCATCGGTCGGACGGATCGGATCGATGCGTTCTTTTATCTTCACAGTTATTTAAACGAAGAAGTATAGGAAAAAAGAACAACGTATTTTAACATCGAATAGGAATGTGAGTGTTGGGATCGTGACTTGGTGGAGTTTTAGTTGTGGTTTTGGTCGTTCGTTTAGATAACTGGGGTTTCTGATCTAATGCAATAGTTGTGTTCGGATGAGACGGACCCTTCAAGGTAGGTATAAAACATGAACGGTATAGTATGGAGCCTTGGAGAAGTCACACACACGCCCACAAGGTTTATGATACCCGGGTGATGACGGGTTCAGTAGACGATTTCTGGGAATTTGAAAACAACGGTGCGATTTATAATTTGTCGATTTCGGTATTAAATTGTATAGATGTTTTTTGTTTTGGTGAATGGGGACTATGGAGGAAATGCAATCGTGAGATTATGTATACCGTGTTTTAATAGTTTCTAGATAATGCTATACACTCCATCGAAAAAGTTTAAACCGGGCACAATTTTGGTGCGAAAGAACTGAATACTGTTTAATTCAAACACTGTCGATATATTAGAATTAATAGTATATCGGTTATTTTAAATGCACTTAATTACAATGTAAAATTGAAATTATATTACAAATATTTTTCACAATTGGTTTATGTTTTACGAACCCTAATTGAGTTCGTTTTTTTACGTTTTCGATGTTGCTTAGCATTATTTAAAATAGTTATTTCGCATGGTTTTATTTTAACATTGGTGAAAGAAAATCTCCTTTTTACAGACCTGATTTCCTGTGAAAACGACGCCGAACTCTCGAGGTTTTCGGGTCTGTAATTTTTAGAAAGACACACTAACTATTTTCACGAATGAATGCCAGTGTCGATCCCTATAATTACCTTCATCACAACCTTGGAACAATGACACCGGAAACCCGTAACCAATTTTCTGGGTATTCCTGTATCCTCCCTTAAACCACAGTCAGTCCATCAATTTAAGTTGTTCTGAATCGGCCCTGTTGATTCTGGCATCTGTCCGCAGGTGTTCGCCCTGTCCAATCACTGATTCATATTTCGATCTTTGATTGGTTATCGCTCACTCGTCGATGGTGTTCGGAGCCTACAGGGTTGGTTTTTTAGTCGCTTTAAATTGAAGTCCCCCACTGAAAAACAGTTTCGTTATACTGAGTGGGTAGACTCCAAATGTGAATTTATTTATTTAATCAATTATTAGGACAGAGATTTCAAATCCCGCCTTCTCTCATATTTTCATGTCCGGTACTGTACCCGAATAACACGAAAAACAGTTACAACTTACAAACGTGTTTGTACTTTGTTTACCTTCACAAATCTGTTATTCCAAATTGAATTATTCGAAAGTTTCTCTGCATAAGGAAACAATTTCCATAACTTGTGTTGGAAACAAAACAAACGAACTAGGAATTAATTTATTTAACTCGTTGAGTTTTTGACGCTTTAATATGATGACAGATTAAAAGTTTCACCTCATTTTACAAATCCGTATTTATCGGTGTGGTATAACTTTGACAGCTGTTCTACAAATAAGTTTCTGAGTTTGACCCGAATGTGAACTATGACCTAAAGCTTTCATAGCAATACATTGTACAATGCCTCCAGTGAGCATTTCTTATGTCATTACAAATCTGTATCAGGTTAAAGAGGGCAGTGTGCCCTGTAATGGTCTTTAATCGCAATAAAATAAATAATAATGAACATCATGTATTGCCAGCCACGCGAAATTAACAGTATACTATACTGTTTTCATGAAAACGCTTAAATACTGATTCATATCTGGTACTTGTTTCATTTTAAACAGCTCAATGAAATATGATAGGCCTAACTTTTAAAAATATTGTAATTTTTACTATTGTTAATTTCAATGATACTGAAATGACTATCGTAACAATAACAATATTTGAGACTTTTGTAAATTTAAATTAATTGTTTAACTCATACAAACCCAAATCCTGGACATGAATCACCTTTTCAATATCTATAGCGTCAAGGTATCAAAAACAACCATTAATTTAGCGAGCTAGGTTCTTTTTACTCCTAATATTTACATATATGAATGTGATCACTGATCTTCTCTTTTAATAATTCATCATGTACACATACTGTTATTAAGGTCCAACCACAATTGTCGGCGTCGTAATCGTAATCGGGATCCGGAAATCGTCAAACTAATTAACTTACTTGGTTCTTATGAGACGCTGTTCTCAACCAAATCGTAACTTCGTAATGGATTGTAATGGTAAGTCATATTTCTACGCTTGCGATTGCTATTATTATTATTATTATTTATTTTAATATGTTAATTACATTTTTAAATGTTACAAACACATTGCTGGTGGGCCAAATTAGAGCATAGCCCTTTTTAACACACAAGCAAGTGTTTCCCCACCAGTCTAATTCTAATCACTAAATTTAGACTTACGGCTAGTTGAATTATAATTAACATAAACATTAACAATTAAACTAAATAAAAGCTATGTACTACAATTGTATTATTACATATTGCATATTACAATTACGATACCTACGATTATGGTTGGGCCTTTAGAAGTCGAACTTGAAAATAGTAGCGTTATTGCCGCCCGCATCGTCTGTTCCCGCATTCATCTCACCAGCCGGCCACACGCTCGAGGTGCGTGGGATACTGCGACTAGAAACAGTCCGAGATCGCTCAGCTGTACCACGCAATACTCTCATTCGGGTGGTCACCGGTTCGATTCTCGCCGCCGTGAGAAATATTGACTGATTAGACGTTTTCCTCGGGCATAAAAACTTGGAACATATACACTATTTTCTATACGAAAAACAAAGTGCTTTCCCAATGTAGGGGACATAATATGCATCTATAACACTGCCCTTTGTGTTTTCTATGCAGAGCCCTCTCAATTTACCAATGCACTGCCCCTTGTATTATCTACAATACCAATGATATTGGTATTGACAGCTATAGTAGGCTAGATGCGCAGCCTAGCAGCCACAAGCGTGTCAATTTGATGCCATCTTGAAATGGGCAAATAACACAGGCGGGAATAGGAGTTTCTAATGCGACTTTCTGCCATCGGCAGCGCTAGCAGTACTAAAAGGTCCAAATTAGCATGTAAATTGCCCATTTCAAAATGGCTTCAAATCGCTACGCTTGCTACTCAGTGGAAGTTTGGGGGACTGGTGATCTAGCGGCTAGCCTACTATAGCTACAAGACGCTAATCCACTGCCCTGTCTATATTAGCGCAGAGTAATCTAACTCTAAACACTGCCCTGTGTATCGTATCAGCATGGACTTGCAAACTATCTCGATGTGCAACATGGTTGGAATACGCGTCTGTGATCCTCATTTCCGGTTTTTGACATTCTCGGACATTTTAGCCCCTATCGCTAAGCAATTACACATCAGGGCTGCGTACCAACTTTGACTGCGTTCACTGTGGCTGTGACTGGTGGTGGGGGTAGCCCAGTCAACGCAGTGAACGCTGCAGCTGGTACGGGATGCAGTCACAGTCACAGCGAAAGCAGACAACAGCAGAAATTGTCATTCATAAAAGCAACATTAGCCATCTGTTAATTAACCTTACAACATTACATTAATAATTTAACGCTTATGAGACTTCTAAGATGAGATTATATGGTGTTGTGATGTCACTTACTATTTAAACAATATAATATTGTCTATAAATTCATAATTCGCGGTAAAATTATTAGCCACGCCCCCCTTGACTGCGATAGCTAGATCTTCTCGGCCCAGTCATCGCAATGACGGGAGGGGTAGCTGCGAGGTGAACTGGTACGCAAAAAGCAGTGACTGCAGCTTGACTGCGAGTCAAGCTGGTACGGATCCCAGTCACTGCAGTCACTCCCAGTCATAGTTGGTACGCAGCCCTGCAGTCACAACAACAATGTGAACAATGTCAAAATCCGAAACTTAAGGGCTTAAATGGCTGCCCGCCGCCTTCTTCCGTGGCTATTTAATTGGTACATTGATATTGTTAGCTGATACAGATCCAGTAACGAAGTTACTATTAAAATGCCGACATTACACGACTAATACTTTCGTCAAACTTATTGAATTCAAGAACAAAAGCGAATCAAAAACAGTTTGGTAAAAAACTACAACAATATAGCTTCTTTTAATTGATGCTTTTTTGTCCTTGAATTCAATAAGTTTGACGAAAGTATTGAGCCGTGTAATGTGGGTATAAGTCCATGGTATCAGCCAAAGATATTATAATATTCCCTACGTGTACGTGGTATCAGCTATTAGTAAGACAATGCACTGCCCTGTAGAGTAGCCAACGCAAGACAATCCACTGCCTTGTGTATCGTATCAGCTATTAGTAAGACAATGCACTGCCCTGTAGAGTAGCCAACGCAAGACAAGCCACCGCCTTCTCCACTGGTCACTCACACGTGAACGTGCGTCGTTCCGGTCTAACGTACAGACATGATCCGCTTTACCTCTTATACAACACGCGGCTGTAGGAACTCGAGCCCAGTTCCTTCTTCCTTCCTTCCTCGCTCACTCGCGCTACTACCTTTGATTTAAATAGTTGTATACAATACATACATTAGTTGTTGTTATTTCATCAAGCACAACTGCTACGCAAAGAATAGATATCAGTATGCTGGAGTGGGGGGAGGGGTGAGAGGGGGGGAGGGTGACTCACTACCTTTGATTTAAATAGTTGTATACATACATTAGTTGCGTTTATTTTATCAAGCACAACTGCTACGCAAAGAATAGATATCAGTATGCTGGAGTGGGGGGAGGGGGGAGGAGGAGAGGTGACTCACTACCTTTGATTTAAATAGTTGTAATGTATACATACATTATAGTTGTTTTTATTTCACAAGCACAACTACACGCAAATAATAGATATCAGTGTGCTGGAGGGGGGAGGGGAGGGGTGACTCACTATCTATGATTTAAATAGTTGTAATGTATACATACATTATACTAGTTTTTTTTTATTTCATCAAGCACAACTGCTACGCAAAGAATAGATATCAATGTGCTGGAGGGGGGGCAACTGCTACGCAGATAATAGATATCAATGTGCTGGGGGGGGGGGGGGTAGGGGTAGGGATGACTCACTACCTTTGATTTAAATAGTTGTATACAATTCATACATTAGTTGTTATTTCATCAAGCAGAACTGCTACGCAAATAATAGATATCAATGTGCTGGCGGAGAGGAAGGGGGGGGGGGGGGGGGAGGGTGATTCACTTCCTTGAAGGACACGGTGTGGGTGATACAACTTCCGGTAACACTAAATATAGAAGCTAACGGATGCGTTTAGAATATGATATCAAAATATCGTTTATATCGAAAATCGATGTGATCGAAGTATATTGATTTCTTCCCCGATTTGATAGCGATCGATGATAGTGTTGAGATGAGCCATGGGAAGATCTTATTTCAAGTTATCGATCGTACGGTTTATTGATCGTCCGTTTTATTAGAATTGTTACTTTTGTATTTACCTAAACTTTTGTATGTTTATTGTTTACTATTAATTTTAAAGTAATACAGTAAAACACTGAGCCATTTTTTTTTCTGGTGAAGATGTAACTACTACACAAGAATATGCTATGTGGGCATATATTACATTAGGGGTAGAACTTACTTGCAAATATCTATCAAATCTGAGAACGTTTTTGTAATTTTATAGAACAAAAACTTCAACTTTATTCTCTATCTAGAGGGAAAACGGGGATATATACTTATTTTTTGCTCAGGTCATCTAGAATTGCAAATCTCCATCACAACTAAACGAGACACAACCGTTCCTTCACTAAAGTGTCGCAACCCCCCCCCCCCCCCCCACCCACCCACCCACCCACGACATCTCCGCCCGTGTGATCGATGTGTCCAACAAATAGCTCATTGCTCAACGCCACACACCAAAAAAAAAAAAAAAAAAAAAAAAAAAACTAGCGCGCAAAAAAAATATGTCGCGATTGTCGTCTAGATTATTCCCGCGCGTTATTGATGAGGTCTCCTCTCGTCGCGCGGTCGAGTTTAGCAGAACTCGTGATACATAAATGTCAAGGATTCTTTCGTACGTTCGCGTTTCTTGTGTAGGCAATTATACTCATCAATCTCTTCTTGACTTGGTCACGATTTTCGTTAAACTGAGTTGAGTCTTGATTCTGTAACATTTTCAGATTCCCGATCTGTTGGTGTAGATATGAGAGACTGAGACAGAGTGTGTTGTGTTCTATGATGCTAAGACAGGGATGATCAAACTATATGGCCATATTAGATGTGGCCATAACAGCCAAATAATGGCCTCAGGCCAAGACACGTGCCTTTTAAGCGAGACTAATTTTGTATGGCCGATCGCGGATAACACATGTGTACACAATTTTGCACAGTTGTACGGGTACATAATTGATGATTTTCAGAATTGATCAAGAAAGCCGTGATTAGCTCTATCTAAGGGTCCTTGATAGATATGTTAAGGTGCTTGTGCATTGTTGTCATTGAATACAAAGGGTCCTAGATAGTTTTTGGAATGGTCTATTTAATCCAAAACACGATAGAACAAATTAGTTAAATTATACAACTATAGAGTTTCCACTCTGAAATGTTTGAGCAGCCCTGTTATATACGCACAAACACACTATCTCCCCCCCCTCCCCCTCCTTCCACACTCTCACGCTCACACTTTCGTAGGAATTTAATTCGATTTATGTGTCGCCTTAAATTCGGTTTTGCAAAACCCATTATACCTCTGTTTATACCACTCTACCTGTTTTAGCTGTGAGAATCTAGCGTCGATATATCGAATCCCTGTAGCAGTATCGATATATCGAGTCGATCAGCACTACACGCTATATAACTCAGCCAATTAGATCTAAGGATACCGCGCGCCAAGTTTGTTCTTGCATCAGATGGTTTCGATTCGATTATTAGTTCGATATTGAATCTAGTTATAGAGAATGGTTTTGTTTTTTTGTGTGTGCGTCTGTTGTTTAAATGTTATTAATTGCTTCTGATATGGATTTAGAGCTTGTACGTTGTTTGAGATTGAGGTGGATGATAGTGAAATATCTGCCAGATGTTGTTGACTGAGCTCTTTGGTATGGGCTGGTGTAGACTCACGTCACGAAGTATAGTGCGAATATATTGACATGGGCTGGTGTAGACTCATGACGTTTAGTGCGAATATATTGACAAGAGTTGGGAGTGTTTTAGTGTTGTCTACCAAACGCTAAACAATATTAAAAAAAGTGGTTATGGAACAATATTTAGTTTCGTAAGAACTAAATACTCGATTTAACAAGTTTCAAAAATATTTTGCTATTATTAAAGTTGTTATTTTGGAAGAATTATAATAATGAATTGCTTTCTAAAATTACAACCGTAATGATTGCCATATTTGACATTTTATTAATCCAGTTTTAATTCTTACGAAACTAAATTTTTAGATTTGTCTTGTCCTTTGTTTTAAAAGTCCATGTAGACAGTAGGAAACGACAGAGATGGCTCAATGATAGCAGTAGGCCTACAGACACACGAGATTGTAGTTTGGATTCGAAACCCGACATCGGCAATCTAAGCTTTCCTCAGTCATCATACAAAACTCGGGATTGAATTTGTACACCCTTCCGGACATTTTAAACTCTCTTCTATTCAAGAATAAAGCATTCCAATACGAAAAATTAATTTCTTCCATCTCGAAAGCAATACCCACATGTTGCCAACAGCTGTTAAGTCACCGTCCGCATTATGAATGAGAATGACTTGAGTCAGGATTGTCGCTAGTGGGAGTCGAACCGCAACACTGCCCCACCCAAGTCCTTCCAAGTCGTCGGTATAAATTTATGCTTGCGTCGCTTCTCCATACCGGATGGAGTTGGTCGCCATTTTGAATTCATTCACTCATTCACCACCACTGGCCGGGTGCCATGAAACATTATCCTTCGGGATCAAGCTGTGTCCAGGCCGCATGCAGCGCTTTCCTTCCTTCGGGATATTGACGGCGGTTTCTCGTACTTTAAAAACGAGGATAACTGTGGAAATATATATTTTATTCATCGTGTGTGTATCAGAGAGAGAGAGGTGGGGATGCTGTAAACGGGGGCTGCAAATCAAGAAGTGGCGAGTTAGAGAGCGCAGAGAGAGAGAGAGAGAGAGAGAGAGAGAGAGAGAGAGAGAGAGAGAGAGAGAGAGAGAGAGAGAGAGAGAGAGAGAGAGAGAGAGAGAGAGAGAGAGAGAGCACAGCACACAGATATTAACTAGGTTTATTAAGCATACATTGCAGCGCAATTAAAATCCTCGTTTTTGTTATCTATCTACCGAGGAGGAATGTTATAAATATCTCACTGGAAGAGAAAGTTCTTCTTGGTAATCAGGTTAGTTAGAGGTTTTGCAAGTAATTGGTTAAAATACAGTAGTCGAGTTTACTTGCTTTGCATGAGCTTCTTGCATTTCCCCGTGGATTAATTAAAACTCACGGTCCGAGAGGAATTGCCGCGAGTTTTTCCAAGATTAAACACGTTTATCAAAGGAATTTTGAGGGGGGGGGGAAGGGGGGGGGGGAATTATTGTTCTGTCTGAAGTTTTCTCGCGAACAATCCAAAATGATTGCTTCGTTATTGTTATTGTTTTGGTAAATTATTTATTCACAACTTGCTATAAGTCTTGCAAAATTTTAAACTACAAGAAAGTTGTAATTTTAATACATCGGTATGACTGTGAGTGAAGTGCAAAATAATCAGTAGTTTAGAAATAACGTGATTTATGCTAATTGTAACGAAAAATCTTCCAAAGAAATGTCGTATATAAACGGTGAGGATGATAAATAGTGAGAACCCGTGCATGAACTTAGTTATTTATGGAACATAGTTTGAAAAACGATTACTACATCGCAATCTCATGCCAATGAATTTATTATGAATGACTCATATTGATGTAAAATATAATATTATGCAATGGACACGAAGTCTTCATTATTATATACTAACTAAATTTAAATGATAATCGCTAATAGTCAATTAATAATTCATACGTTAAGTTTTTGTAAATCTAATTTTCGTTTATTGACAGCTGTTCGTGAAATCATTTACTATGTAAAACCATAAATTTACACTTTCTTGCCGTTATTATTTCAAATCACGATTGGGTAAGATTTACATAATTAATTTTTTGAACATCTGGCAGAAATATAAATAAATAGTGTTATTGTAAATGATTGTTGTCGAAATGTAAATATTTGTAATTCACGAAATGTGTGTGGGGGGGGGGGAGGGGGGGTAGGCCTATATTTAAATGTGCATGCGTGATGTTTGTTGCATTCAAATAGTTACCTTGGAATATAATTCAAACGATTTATGTTAAAATAGTTCACGTTACTGACTAAACGTTTGTTATATACAGAAAACATTCGAGGAATGTTTGAATGTTGCCCTGGAGCACCATTAGTCAGTTAAATGTTACAACCCCACATCAGATATGAATAAAATATAACATGAATCATGTTGTAGACGTCTCGACTATCCATCACTCAAAATTTCACTCTTAAATGTCATCGTTACATTTGTGCGACGTTGCCATTTATGTACATCTTCTTCGAGTGCGCACGATATAAATAGCTGCGTTGCAATTTTGTCGAGGCGGAAAAAAAAGAACACAGATACAAGTTCTGTTCTGGTTGGTATTTTAATTGTGTGATTATAATAATTATTGTTATATTGTATAATCATTAATTAGTAGGTTATGTTTACTAATGTAATGAATGAATTACAAATTTCGAAAAAAATCATGGGAAGTTGTTCTTTGTGTGGAAATTTAAGTGTGCTGAATCTATTTTCATACTATTACAACGATTATATTTTATTTCTAATGTAAATTGAAGTAATAATTTGTATAGATGGATGTGAAAATATCTTGAGGCACGAATATACATAATAGAATTATTTCAGTGCAAATGGAAGGGAAAATTGTAAAGACAACTAATTGTCATAGTACTTCGTTAATCACCAAATAATAAATAGAAACAGACCAAATAGAGAGAGACCAAAATATAGAGAAAGACCAAATAGAGACCAAATAGAGAAATACCAAATAGAGACAGATCGGGTTGAAGTAGTTCAATATATTCAACAGAAAATCCGGAATATACATTTTAATGTAACTGAGTGGGTATAGACTAAAATAAAAATACACATTAATTTATGTAATGGGAATGTAGAAATGTAAAGACTAGTACAAGAAATCATTCTTTGAATTGCCAACACGAAAGAAGGAAGCTAAAACCTTCTGAACATCCTAAAGATAGCGGTTTGTACGTTTTGCTTCCTTTAAACTAATACCACGCAAAAAATCGTGCGAGATTTTCTAAAATTAGGCAATTTGTTATTTAAATCCGATATTCCTTCATCCAGCAGATGTGGCTTCCGTGATGATAATCCTATGCGATATTGCGGTGTCTGCGTTTAGCTCGTAGCCCAGGGCGTAGCATGCTTTAGTTCCCCAACCCTGGATAAGCCCGGTAGCCTCGACCGCAACCATCAGCGTGTGAAGTGAAATGTCGTCCTTTGTCAGTCCGGAGCTTCTTGGGAGAACCATTTATCAGAGAGTTTGTTGAAAGACGGGCAGGTTCGATTTCACACGTCTATATTAGAGCGGTTATGTTATACGAGTGGTGATTGATGAGGGGAGTTTCCGTGTTCGGGATTCGAACCAGGTTCCATATGTAAGCCACTCGTTTGACCTGACTCTCTAGGTTAACGCTTAAATAATGATGTCTTGAGAACGCGTCAAGATTTTGAAAACGTGAATCATACGCTGTACTTGGTTTTGAATCAGCTAAACAATGGATTTAAACACTGTCAAATATTGTCATTATTAGGATTAAAATTAATTAATTAATTAATTAATTAAGTAAGTATTTAATTAGCAATTATATATTTATTTTATTTTATATTTATTTATTCATTCATTTATTCATTTATTTATTTATTTATTTATATATTTATTTATTTATTTATTTATTTATTTATTTATTTATTTATTTATTTATTTATTTATTTATTTATTTATTTATTTATTTATTTATTTATTTATTTATTTATTTATTTATTTATTTATTTATTTATTTATTTATTTATTTATTTATTTATTTATTTATTTATTTATTTATTTATTTATTTATTTATTTATTTATTTATTTATTTATTTATTTATTTATTTATTTATTTATTTATTTATTTATTTATTTATTTATTTATTTATTTATTTATTTATTTATTTATTTATTTATTTATTTATTTATTTATTTATTTATTTATTTATTTATTCATTTATTCATTCATTCATTCATTCATTCATTCATTCATTCATTCATTCATTCATTCATTCATTCATTCATTCATTCATTCATTCATTCATTCAATTTTTTTTACTTATATTTATTAATTTATTTTGAATTTCAGACAGTAAGACAATATTAATTATTGTTTAGCAGATACAATACCAAATTCCGCGCAATGATCACTCTTCCAATACCTTGACGCGTTCTCCTCAACATATTATCATTAAAACACCGTCAACGGTTGAATATTGCTTGGTAAGCCGACTGTTAGCGTCCGGAACCCCAGACACATGACGGCACGGGTTCGTGGTCCGTCCTGTGCTTTGAGGTTTAACAGTTTAGCCAGGCCGCACTTTGTGGGCATCACGAGGTATAAGGTTACTCCTTGATATACAAGACGGCCAACCCCTGTAACATATGGCAGGCAGAGTAACTCACTTCCTATTAACTTGATCCAAGGCTATATCATCTCTTTTGTTAGTTTCTCTCTGTTCTCTAGTATGTATATGCGTTGTAGTTAATTACAGACATGCTGCGTTTTAGATCATTAGATTTCATGGACCTTTTTTTAGTTTTGGAACTGAGATTTTTTTTGTTTGTTTGTGATGAAACGTATTTCCATGTTTATTGTGATGGTTTGTTAGTCTGGTAAGAATTATTAGTAATGCGTTGGAAGTCGTAAAGAGTTGAGTTTTGACGTAGCAATTAAAATTGAAATATTTGACGTGGATGCGTTAGTTTTAAGTGCGCAGCGGGATTATTGTCTAGCTTGATGTGTCTCTCTTGCTCGGTAGGAGATTTGGTTGTTGTGGTTGTTGTTGTTGAAGATAGTTGGTGTTGTTTACATGTTTGTTTATGTGTGTAAGCTACACCGTTGAGCCATACGCGGAGTGTCATGTGCGTGTTTTTTTTTTTTTTTTTTTTTTTTAATGAAAGTGCTTATTTATATTATTTTTTAAATTATGAAAACAAATTAAATGTAACAAAAATGTGATTTGAAAATATGAATTAACTATGTTTAATTCATTCATTCTACTACTACTAACTTGTTGATGATTGTAAATTTATAAACTACATTTTAGCTGAATTCTAATGGTAATAGTACTGTTTTAATCATGTGAATCATCATATAGCATTAAATTGTGCTTTTAAATCTGAAATAGTAATACTAAAACAGTTAGTGAAATATATTCTATTGATGCATTTTGTTCAAAATTTTTAATGGGAATAATACTGAGTTTAATAAGTCAAATAATAATATGTTATATACCACTCAATACTAATATTGAGACGGTTATCAAATAACTCTATAGATGCATTTTGCTAGATAAGAAACATTCCGATTCTAGGATGACAAAAATAAGATCCCTCAAGACTCAGTGGTGTTTTCACGAATACAATGGGAACACAACTTCCATGCCAAAATGGTCGGCTCGCTCATAGTAATAATGGACCATTCATTCACTAAAAGTCAAAACTAATGTAATAAGTGCTCCGAACAGAAACACACACAATCCGAGGCAGTGGTTCTTTGGTTCTAGTACATCCTATTGTTGTACCGAACCTTTATCCCCTTGTTCGATATCTGGCACGACAATGGAGGCCGCCCGGCTCTCTATAGACAGACAAACAAAACAAACAAACAAATAGCGGCTCACGCAACTTGGGGTGGGTATTATTTCCCGGGTTTTTCTTCCGTTTTCTCATTTCCTCTTCCTTCTTTTTACTCCGGGAAAGGATGAAGAGTATTCGAGTTGGAGAACTTGCACGCGAAGTTGCTCGTATTGCTCCTGTCTTCGCTGTCGAACAGTGCATTGAAACACAAGAGCAAAAACATTCGCGTAGAAGAAAACTGTAACATATATCACTAGAGAATTAATTTGTTTTTGGTCATTGAATTTTTAATCAATAATATCGCCAATGGACTACGTGCCAAAACGGAAGGCGGGAGTTTCAAATGCTTAAATAGGGGGACGTCACCACTTTAAATAATACATATCTATTTTTAATTTTAGATGTTTTTTTTATAATACATGTTCTTGAAAATCTTACATTTCATATACAGAATAGTTTTGTGTGAATAATATGAACATGGCAAAAGTACTAAATTTCCATACTGTAATAGATTTGAATGCATATATTGGCTTCAATACAGAAATATAAATAACAGTTTCACTTCAAAAACAGTTTATTGTATTTATTTGCATCATGGTAACCTACACATTTTCTTTTATGTATGTTTACACAATGTTTTATATTGTTTTATGTTAAATTAATTTTTTCTTACAAGTTAGTTATTTATTCTCTATATTTCGTAGCCGTTTTTTGTTTTCATTGTTTTTTTATTTCATAAATCCGGCTTCCACAAAGGTAGCACGTCTTCACCAGCCCATTCTTAGCAGGGGATCTCTAGGGCTAAACGTAACAAAACCTAACCAACCACCCTCCATAGCAGTGATTTGTGAACTACCTAACTTGCGCGTCACAAAACACTACTCGAACAAAGCCAATGCAGTTTATAGCTTTGTCTCGCTCCGCACACAAAAGAAAGAACTTAGTAGGAAATAAAAAACGCGGCGTGATACCAAACGAAAAAAACGACATATTTTTTTCTTTTCAAAGAGCTTGTTATTTACAACAACGTCTTTGGAAGTTTCGCGCACTTTGCACGTACGTACGTTCTTTCTTTTCTCTTATGTTTAATTGTATTTGAATACGAAATAAGATGTTTGTTTGTTTGTCGTATTTGAGAAGAACAAAACGTAGGTAGTCATCTTTCTTATCAGATTGTTAAGATCTCCGCCCAAAACACGAATGTTTTAGAAATATAATATCTTGGTGCGTCCGTCAGTGAAAATATCAGTACTGTGAGATCGGTAAATTAATATTCTGGTCACTGACTGGAGAGGAAGCGGGGATTCTGTTTGTCTGCTGACTTTACGCGGGCTGTGCACAAGGGCTACGTTAACATTACAATACAACAAAACCTGAACTTGAGATGGGATGGGTGCAGATTTTAAATATTTCGACTGTAAGATTCTCTTTTTAGATTTAAAAAAGTCACGAAAATGTAAAATATCCTCTATATTTTCTCGCTGTAAACAGAAATTGCTTTATATGTGAACGACTTTCAGATCTTCACGCAATTGTGTGTAACTTGATTCAAATATGGACGTGACAGCCAATACATAATTTTTAATTCGAAAGCGAACAACCACTGCCGCCAACTTGTCGTTTACAAAAGTTAAAATTGTAAAGTTATAGTACCAACGTGTCGTATAATTTTATATCCCAAAGGAAATTTCTACTGTCGGTTCGCTTTAGTCCAATTTGAAGAACTATATAATATGAGAAGTTGTATGTTGTGAAGTTGAAGTTGTGCTGTAGGGAATCGGTACAGATGTCTTCAAAGTTGGTTGCCAATAATATGTCAAAGCAGTAGCATGGGATTTGTGACTGTTATACTGTCACTAAAGTGGGTCATATCTTTATACGGAGCTCTTTGGTCTTGTGAATTTAATCCTATTTCCAATGCAGAAAGTCCAGAGTACGATTCACGGGTCGGACTTTGTCGGAAATTGACTTCGATCCATCTGTCTGGGGTATTTGTAAACGGTGACTTGGAGCCGTCATGGCAACGAAGCTCATAATAAATGATGATAAAGTCTCGCACTGAAAATCAGTTTCTAACTGAATGGATCGAAGTATAGGCTAAAATATTGTTATTTATTTCAATTTGTATTATATCTAAATAGTAAAATGTCATCAGATTCTTTTAAAACTTTCATTGAAGCCGTTTATATACATTTGCAATTAGTTTGATACATCAAAATATTACTGTAAATTCTAGAGTACCGTAGATTATGTTTTAATATTCGGTAATACGCTTGCACTTGAATTTGAATAATAATATTATATCGCTGAGTGATTTAACTGCCGAATATAATGATATAATTTGAATGCTCTAATAATTTATTCATTAGGTTTATGAGTTTGTTGAGGCCGAAAATAATATGTTACATAATTTCATTTCTTGTCTTGGTTGGTTGGTGTACAGAATGCTATTTTTCATTCACCTTAAACTAAGGTTTTTCTTTTCCTATGAATTTAGCATCTGTTTTGTGTTCAATGCAATTTAGTTAATTTTAATTAACGTATATGACAATTTAAAAATAAAAATGGGATAAAACTTAATTGGCAAGTTTTTTGTTGGCAAAAAATAGATGCTAGAAAATTACAATTGAATGAATGCTATTCATTAACACGTATCTATAGCGATGTGTTTAGTTTATTTGATGCGGATATGAAGTCAAGTCTCGGATACACGTGTGCGTGTGCGTGTGCGTGTGCGTGTGCGTGTGCGTGTGCGTGTGCGTGTATGCTAGGATCAAGTCATGGTTATCCGAGGTATAAGACGAACTAGTTTCGCATTTCCATATCCCCCGGCTGGCGTCGGTTGATATCCTGACGTGAGTTTAAGGGAGACCGTCGTCACAAACCTGCCACAGTCTGGACATGGGCTGAGCACACAACAACACACAGCCTTGTAAAGTTAAACGGTTGTTGTCAGAAGCAGAAGTTCGTGATGTAGTCGGCGTAAAATGAATATTATTGTTACACGTGTCCATTTTACGGTACCACAAAGAGAATGTGTCAACTTGGGAACAGATTGATATTTTATTCTGGGTTGTTTCGTCGTGTCGGTACAGAGTTTTCACTCGACGTTTCGCCACCCATGTTGGTGGCTTTTTCAAGTTGTAGATATGGACAACTATAGATGCGGAGATATAATAGAGATTTTTCAGAATTGTTCTAGAACCCTTATAGTCGATTTACAGCTACGCGTTGCGAGCGAAGCGAAGGCGCGAGCTCCAATCAGTGGCCGAGTTTGCGTGAAACTATTAACTTCTTTGCGTGAAACTCGGCCGCTGATAGGAGCTCGCGCCCTCGCTTCGCTCGCAACGCGTAGCTGTAAACGTAGCATAAGATACAGCACGGCCCTCTAGATCTTCAATGACAACAATCCACAACAGTGAAAAATTGCAACTTAACATATCAAGGACCCTTAGATAGAGCAAATCACGGCCCTCTAGATCAATTCTGAAAATCATCTAGCGTGGTTTTAGTATGTAAAGTCGCGTTTACACAAAATGATTAATGTTTAAGGTTTTTGGTTTAAGCAAGTTCAGGCATATGATTTACGTGTTAGCGTTCACACAGTGTCGTAAGGTGTAATGTTTAATGATTAGTGTTTAAGAGTAGTTGAACAAGATCGAACTACTGTCGTAAGGCTTACGACCATCCAATCAACGTTCGTTACGTAGTCGCAGATCTTTCAAAGAAATATATATGGGCGGGGACAACGTTACGATTTAAACATTAAACCTTAAACCATACACCTTACGACTTAAACATTAATCATTTTGTGTAGACGCGCCTTAAGCAATCCTTCGTTGATGTAGCATTGAACACCCTATACCTGAACCACTTGCGCGCACGCCATTGTTTGTTTACGGAAACCTAATTAAAACCAATCTTTACTGTTCATTGTTCATCGTCTGGAAGGAAACATCAATATTAAATTGCTCGATGGAAAGAAAGTAGTTGTTGTATGGAAGTGGGATTGAAAAGTTTATAACCTTATTGTGTCCATGTTTCAAGTGTCTAGGCCAACGTCTGTCTGGAGATTTATTTATTTATTGGGTAACTTATTCGTTTTGGTCGGTTTTCCCTGGGGAAATTGTACTCGAAAAACTCTGAATAACCCGGCAATAAATTGTATTACCTACTGACTTTGAGTACTTCATGGACAAGGCACGGATTTCATGTTTGTTTGTTTGTTGCTTTGTTTGTTTGTTTTAAAATGTTGTGTCTCTTTTTCTCTCGCTCACAGTAATTAGGTCTAGGGATTTGAATTAAAATGTGGATCACTTATGTTCACTATACTTGTTTCCTATGAACTACTTTTGTTGAGTAGTTTTCGCTAGTTCTGTGAATGCGTTTGTTTATTTCAGCACAATTTTAAGTTATATTTTATTGTATTTATGTACAAAACCAAATTAATCCATCTAAGTATTTGAATATTATTTATTTATAATATATATTTATGAAATATTTCAAATTTCATGTGGATACTTGAATGTTATCAGAATTTATAAAAGACAAAAATAAACGTTATTTGTGGCCATGTATGCAAATTATGTTAAAGGGTTCAAGTGTGTAGTAATCTATTCATGTATGAGTGTTAAGGCTAATAGATTGGATGGGTAGGGATAGCCCTAAACTGTATACATTACATTAGGGATAGCTCTAAACTGTATACATTACATTACATTATAACAAGTCTTCAAAACACACAAATCACGTTTTGAATAATGACGATACCTCGTCAATTTACCAAAGTTCACACACCTGTTTTAGAAACGTTTATTTATAATCACCCAATCAATGAGTGAGGATATATTCAATTTGATTGTTCCATTACCATAAAACTTTACCGTAATTGGCCAATTGTGTTTTTTTTGTTTCTCATTTATTGATTGAATCAAACGGAATTCCTCGAAGTATGAGCGTTGATCAATCGAAGTGATTTGAGTTTTACATGCATTTAATGACCAATAAACGAAATAGCCACATTCGTTTTTTTTTTTTACGGCGTTGGCATTCACTATTTTAAACACTTCTAAGAATGTGAAATACCAATTTTAGAAGTCTGGTTGTAGAAAGTTACTATTTCATTACGAACTTAAATATGTTTAATGATTTAATTTGATGTTATTATTAAAACGTGGCCACCCACCAATAGTATCACACATGTTTTCCAAGTTGCTTTTAGAACAATATTAAAAGTGTGGGACCAAATGTTTTTCTATTTTGATTGATGTGGCCAATAATCAAAATACCTGTTTTTATTGTCTGCTTGTCTTACACCGAACCACGATCTTGTTTGGTTTGTTTTATGATCACGTGTATATTAATTCACAACGCGTGGGATAAAAATTCGATGTGGGAATTAAATAATTTGATCGATTCATGAAATATTTTAATAACGAGTTAATTTATCATGTTATTACTTCATCCAGCATGTCGATCATAAAAGAATTTCTATAAGGTTTGTGTTATGTAAACATCTAAATTGTGGGATAGAATTTTGGTTTGATAGAAATTAATTATATTGTCAAAATTATCGTCATCATTATTTTAATGGATTAATTATCATTATTATTGTATACCAACCACCCAGTAGTGGTAATGATTTCAAATATCATATTTCCACGTTTGTTTAGTTAGAAACGTCTTAATTGTGGGATAGAATTTTGGTAGTTGAAAATAACTAAAATGTTTATAATGACGATATTTATTGATTTTCTTTTTACAACCCACCGATAAAATTGTTGTCGATGGTGTTCGAAGCCTACAGGGTTGGTTTAGTCACTTTAAATTAAAGTCCCCCACTGCAAATCAGTTTAGTTACTGAGTGGGTAGACTCTAAAATATGTGAATTTATTTATTTATTTATTTATTTAAATTCCGTATAATTATGATGAATCACTCGCCAAATTTTTCAGACACTATTGCCAATAGAGCTCTGGATAATCTTCTATCTGGTTCAAAATAATTGTACTGTCGACTTTGTAAATTCACAAAAACAAAACAAAAAGAGTCATGATTACCACAGCTTACCACCAAAAACTAACAAGTAGGCCTATCAATAATTATTGTTCTAGAATACATGCAAAATACTTGAATTTTTTTCTCTGTAATACCCATGTTGCCCAAATAAAAATTTTGAAATAATTTATTTTTTAGAAAATATCTAATTTTTCGATTATTTAAAAGTGACTAAAAAACGCAATATTTGTATTCCAATAATAAATCCAATTTGTTGTTAACAACACCTTGCTGTTTTTTGGTTCGCGTGTGTATATTGTGTGCATGATCACGTTAGCATGCTTAAAAGTCGTGATATTGAAGGTGGGAACCAATTGGTTATTAAAGCCGAACATCAGAAGATATCCCTAGCGGTGTTCGGTAGCCGACAGGTAGGTCTACTTACTAAGGGCTTTGCACGAGATATGTTCGCGTGTTGGATATCTTCACGGTAGCTCAATACTAGGATCACACATTTACATGCTTCAACGGTTGGTTTTTTGCCCCCCCCCCCCCCCCCCTCTCCATAGTTTGTACCTCTCTAATTTCTCGCCAGTTCCCACAGTAAAACGATTCTTACAAATTGTGGCATGACACTCATTATATTTAATAATAATTATTAAAACGTTTATAACTAAGTTCTCACAATATAATCAGTCGAACGTTTTGAGAAATATATGAGTGAATGTTTATAAAGAAAAGTTTTTTTTTTTGTATTATTATTATTTTTTTTTTTAGGTGTTTCGTGTTCATTTCGAAGGTTCACAGAAAAATGATCGTGTATGCATTTTAAATATTCAAATAAATCTGATATTAACATAATAACAGGATCTGTGTATGGGTAGGTAGCCTATATGTTCTGATATATTTTGATTATTGTGAACATGTTGGTAATTTTTTTTTTTTTACGTTTTAATGCTGGTAGCGTGTTAACTAACTCGGGTTCTCATAGAGGTAATTGTATAGTTTTAACATTGTTTCCGATTGGTCTAGTTATTGAGAAAGGGAACGTTGAAAGGCGCTGTTTTGTGTAATGATTGCCCCTTATAAGGAACTATTGTTTTTATCTTCTTTATCGTCTTTTTTTTATTGTTTTCTCTTCACGAAGTTATGTTTTAAAAGCGTTACTTTGGTGTTGTATATTGTTTTGATGTAGAAAGTTGTTCAATCTTTTGATGTTGGATAAATTAATATTTCGACATTTTGGTTAATGTATTGAGATGTTTTTGTTGCTATTTTTCGAATTTGTAAAGAAAACTTCCTTTCGGCGAATAAAAACACATGGATTGTTTTTTTTTTACCGTAAGTATCGTTCGGTATGGGTAAGTTAAGCGACATGTTAAATTTACAAAATTTGGATTGGCAAGGCTCGATAGATACCAAGCAAAAAAACTTTTGGAATTATTTCCTAACGAACGTTTAAAAAAACAAAATAGTGACGATGAGTCGGAACTAAAACCCTCGCTCGCCCACAGTGAAATTGGTTTACATGCATTGATTTCTCACACAGAAAGAAATTACTTCATTTTGGTGTCTATATATGAAAATATCGTCGAATCATATCGGATACAAATTATCTCTAAACCAATCTCATTTCTAATTAACTCCCCCCCCCCCTCCCCCCTCCCCCCCCGATCAAATACCCAATCGCAATGCGCATACAACGGCTTCTAATACCGTAATACGTACGGTCGCAATGCAGACTCGTCCAAATCAACGTAACAAATTTAATTTGTTGATTTCGAATCAAATGCGCGCGACAGATTTTTCTTTTTTCTTTTTTTTACTGGCTATATTGACTAATTTTCGTTGCTCTATAGTGTGTGTGTGTGTATACTTTGTGTG
The DNA here is from genome assembly GCA_945910005.1 of Isoperla grammatica. NCBI lineage: Eukaryota > Metazoa > Arthropoda > Insecta > Plecoptera > Perlodidae > Isoperla > Isoperla grammatica. Next base: position 20,512,988 of record OX246750.1, on the reverse strand, counting down.
TGTGTGTGTTTGTTTGTTATTTGAATTAGTCTATCACAAACCACCCACAATGTATTGCAGCTACTTCGTTCACTAAGTGGATTTGGGAGCGTTAATATGTTTGGGAATATGTGTGAGTGGAACGCTGGGATTACGAAGTAACATCGAGTAGGGTAATTTACATTTCTGTATTAAAAAAGAATTTGATATAGCTGAAATGTTGGATATTGTTCTCAATGAGGAATTCAAAGAGGTGGAAAAAATCAATCGAAAAAAGAAGATACAAAATGTAAAACAAAAATCAAGAAACAAACACAACAAAATGGGTGAAAAGGTGTAACATTTGCCAAAGGCATATTTTTGTATTTTCTATAATTTTATTAATTTTTAATTGCGTTAATTATTACATTACAAAATCTAGAACTCACTAGTTAGTTTAGTAATGTAACATATGCCGCCAAGGGTCAGAGGTATCAGCTATCCTGTTTTAGCAACGCCGCATTGAATAGTGTGACCACAGCGTTTACCGTAACGCTAAACAAGTCGGGGGGGGGGGGGGGGCGAGAAGGCTACGCCTCCGTTGCTGCAATCACGTACCGGCTACACCCATCACGTAATTATATCGCCGTGTAATTGCTAATTACCATCTAGTAATTAGTGACAGGTGGCTCTATGAGTATGATAGAACTATATGATCAAATTGTCGTTTCGTCGGTGAAATACGAAATTGAAGCTTCCCATAATAATTAAATACATCGATAATTATTCCGTAAAAAAAAAAAAAAAAAAAAAAAAAAAAAAAACTAGGTACAAAAAGAATTAATTGTAGTTCGGCGATTAACTCTAGGCTGTTTCGTGTTTGATAATAAGCGTGATGGAGATATTATTCTTAATTAGTGTAATTATTGGAAATTGTTACCATTATTGTGGTGACAGTATTAATTATTTTCTGGTCGTTAACTCGCAGGTTAAATTAACAAGGAGATTCTATTTAAGTTCTAAAAAAGTTACAATAATGAAGCAATTACTTTAGCGGTTGGTATGTATAATTTTTACTAGGCCTATGTTTGAAGTGCGAAATAATTTCTGGTTGTATTGTTACTAAAATCTTCTAAAACATTTTATGTTCTCATTACCGCCTCGATCTTCGTCATCAATCGAAGTATTAACTGTCTTATTGATCCATAGACTTTAATATGCCAAGCAAATCTAGGCGAACGGGTAGTTTCACATATAAATGCAGTAGACTTTGATAGTTGCTAGGAATTCATTGAAAAAAACTTTTATTACCACTAACATCTTTAATACTTTCATTTGAAAGTGCAAATACTCTCAATATGCAATAGTTAATAGATACGGACGCAAAAAATCTAGGTTGAAGTATCAAGTATTTGTGCAGTATATATATATTATACAAAAGTAGATATTTATGTTTACTTTCTCAATATACAAGAATGAATTAAAGTAGAGTAGTTGTCAATAGCACAACTATCTCGGTTAATTACTTATAGAGATAAATTCAAATCACCCGCTTTCCAATTGATTGCACTTAATTGCACTTGTTTGCTGCACTTAAAGGTTGTTTGTCTTGGTAATTGATCAAACTCAATGAGCTGAATGAATGAATGTTGTTGACGCGTTACAGCCTGAGGTAGTTTCTAGGACGGTTTTTACGAGTTAACTAAACTTGCGCATCGCGTCGCATCGCACGTTGGTACAGAGAGTTGGTAAACTGGACAATTGCTTTAGTGTTGGCATAAAACTGTTGGTACCAATGGTAAGGTAGCCATTATAATAAATGTAGTATGATGATCATTTAGAGTCAAATACTACCTAGATACTAAATTAATCGATGTGATTAATTAAAATTTCTATAATTACGAATACTGAAATACATCCACACATTTACAATAATAATATAATACAGTAACTCTCGGTAGCTCTGCCTGTCGTAAGAGGTGACAAATGGCAGACGTCGTATCACGTAACGGTTGAGTAGGTCGTAAAACACAATAAAATAAGAATGCAACACCTAAAACAAACGCATTTTGATTTAAAAATATATTTACAAAATGTGAGTATAACTGCCAAGGGCAGTAATAATGAATGTAGTATGATCATCATTTAGAGTTAAATACTACCTACACTAAATTAATCAATGTTATTAATTTAATTAACATTTACAATAATAATATAATACAATTATAATAAATTAAAATATAAAATAAATTAATAATATAAAATAAAATAATAAAATAAAATTTAAAATAATATAATATAAAAGATGCACGTATATACTGTATTAAATATCGTTCTTCATACTGAGTATATAAGACCCATCTCACAAATTAATGTATTTTGTTCTCGCAGTAGAGAAGTACTTGTACTCTAACCGTTGTGTATTATTCTGTGTTTCAAGTAAAAGCAAGAGAATGGTTAGTTTAGACAGTCGGTCCCCACGCTCAACAGATCTTATCTGGGCTGTGAGAGAAAGAAAGCAACCTACGCACAGATTCGATTATATTAGAACATCTATCTACCTTGGATTGGATCTGTTTGTGAGAATACCATTGCGAAATCAATCTATTTTTTTTAATGAGAATATATCGCTTTTTATACTGTGAATTATTTGTCCCATTTTTTTTTTTTACTTTTTCTATTTGATTTTAAATTATTTTGCATGATTTGTTTGTGCGTAATTTCAAGAACTGTCCTTTGCCCTTAGTCATTAAAGTTTTTGTAAAATAATTTAGAAATGCACAATATTAAACAGTAAATTAGTTTTTCTATACATTAATTTTTTAAATTTAATTTAAATCTATTCATTGCTTCATTCATTCAAAGTAATTTTTACGTTTGATACGTTTTCAACCCTTATTATTAAAACGTTCTTACTCGATCTAGACATTGTTGTGTTGGGGGACGTAGTGACACTAATGCACACAATACGGGCCCCCATTCATCTTACCCCCCCCCCCCCCCCCATCTACCCGCAAATGTTTGCCAATTATACGTGTAGCTGTCAAAAACTTTAACCCCCCCCCCTCCGCCCCCCCATGGACTTGTGACCTAGTCTCGGCATCTAATAGAAGGAAGGTCCCCTCGCAACTGTTGGCTTGTATTATATAAGGGAATGATCGATGGTCTCTCAGCCTGCTGTATTGCTCCAGAATCTGCATTACTTTAGGGGAGGGGGAGGGGGGGGGGGAGGGGAGGGGGGGGATTTGTGTCCCAGATGGTTTATAATTTCATATGGAATCGGCTTGATGCTGAATCGTAATACCTCTGATTAGGGTTCGGTTTCAACCTGTTGGTAGGCGTAAAGTCAACGCCATTGTTGCATCTTTCTTGGATTGTGACTTTCCAATATTTATCCGTAACAAAACATGTCCACATGGATTTTGTCAGAATCGAAGCTTTTACTATAATCACTCAAACTACAAGAGATACCGACGCTAAGCTATAATGCCATTTCTGCTCCATTTTATGATCAATAAACGCTCAACAACTCAAATATTTAATAATGTTAACGCATTTTCATTTTGTAGCCAATAGAATTCATATTTAATACGTTCTCTTTTTTGTGAGTATACCGTAAAATTGTTTAACACTAGCCAGTATTTATTGAAATTAACGGTTTTCCCTAAAGCGGATTTGCAATATTGACTATTAATAATATTGTTATTAATAATAATAAAAAAATAATACATAAACATATTAATAATATTGAAAGTGACAATATTGACAGTATATAATAAACAAATCGATGGAGACCGGTATCATCCCTAAGCGCCTCAAAAAATCAATAATTAAACCAATATATAAGAAGGGTGACCATACGCTTTACTCTAATTACAGACCTATTGCAATATTGCCAAGTATTGAGAAACTTTTAGAAAGACATGTTGCTAACAACTTGATCGAATACTTAAATAAATACGGGATTATAAATAGTAAACAATTTGGTTTTCAAAAAGGAAAGAGTACCTCCACACTGTTATTAGAGTTCTCCAATTACGTCAATTCTAAACTTAACGACAATATGCAAGTTTTGGCATTATTTGTAGATTTCAGTAAAGCATTCGATACACTCAACCATCAGAAACTATTACGAGCTTTAGAGTCAATTGGCATCCGTGGAATTGCGTTAGACTGGTTTAAAAACTATTTAACTAATAGATTTATGCAGGTTAAAGTAAACGGCCAATCAAGTGAAGAAAGACCTTGTGATTCTGGGGTCCCACAAGGGTCTATTTTGGGACCGACTCTATTTTTGATTTATGTTAATTTTATGTCCAAATGTCTTATTTTTTGCATTATTTTTTCTTATGCTGACGATACTGTCTTACTTGCCGTGCATTCAGATATTCGTATTGCACAAGAAATGTTGCAAACTGATTTTAATAACCTTCTGCGTTGGAATCACGATAATGAATTAGTAATTAACTCGTCTAAAACTAAAGTTTTACATATTTCTTCTCCCCATAATCGTGAAAGAGACTTTCCTATAAATATCATTTATCATGATTTTAATTGCCTTCATAATGTGGATGAAGTGACATATTGTGATTGCAGTTTAAAAATAGAATGTGTGGACGAGTATGAGTACCTGGGCGTAATTGTTGATCGTAACTTTTCTTGGAGAAATCATATTGATAAACTATGTAATAAACTACGCTCATGCTCTTCTCGATTGTATGCACTTAAATATATTCTGCCCTTTACATTATTTAGAGCCGTTTATCAATCTATGGCCGAATCATTAATTTTATATGGCATTCTAGCTTGGGGCAATGCTTCGCGGTGCCATACGCAAAGGGTTGAAGACCTACAAGTTAGAATGCTAAAAATGGTAATATGCGACATCAAAATCGATACTACACTTTCTAGAAAACAAATATTTTCATTTTGTAATATACTGCCAATTTATTCTTTATTCGTATATAGATTTTTGTTGTACTTTTATTTTAAACCGGATTTTAAGATCCCTATGGACACCTGTAAGGAGACAAGGCTCAAAGTGGCGGGCACCTTACAAGTTCCTAATTATACTAATAAATATGGCCAACGCTCTTTGTCTTATTCTGTGCCAACTATATTTAATATGCTACCATCCTCACTCAAAACCCTGTCGTCTATTTCTAAAATTAAATCTGAACTAAAAACACATCTACTTTCTGACACCTTTTTACTGTGAATGTTCCGTTTATATTTTAATTACTGTAAACAAGTTAATTCTGCATTTGTATTGATTTTTGTAAAGTTCACTTTCTTAGTAGTTTCAAGTATTTAGTTCTATACATTATTTTGTTATTGTAAATACATGTTCCGTTTTCTGTTCTGTTCTGTCACTATGTATAATATTTTTTATTATGTACCACAGTTAAGCCAAGTCTTGGCTTTGTGGGTTCTTGGAGTCATAAATAAAAAAAAAAAAAAAATACCGGCCACTGCCTTTCACAAGTCATTGCTTCAATTTATCGGTAAACTTTTGTATGGTACGTAATATATTTGAGAAAACTGAAAACGGTGATGGACTCGCAATAAGAGATTCACCCAACGGTCTAGCTGAGAAACAACAAGAATCCTGATAGAGAATCAAGGCAGTTAGGCAACCAGGCAAACACCCACTTTTCATTCCCAATACCCCAATTCGCCGTGGCTACGCCCCCCCAAGTGGCCAACTATTCCAGAGTACACACGTACAACCCCACCCACGCAAATTGCAACACTCACCGCGCCAATTAGGTTAGGTTACCTTCACACTGCCTCAGTGACGCATTGAGTACAATAGCTGTGAGGAAACCTGATCAGATTAATCCACAGCGTAAATACAGATAAGATGTGTATTGTGTGCAAGATATGATTGCCTCATTGTTATACCTGGTAGGCTGGCCACACGTCACGGTGTAGGTGTGTAAACCGTTTGATGTGGTTTAGAGATACAGTCGGGAGGAGCTGGTTCGATACCGGTCACCGGCATTCCTGAATGAAGGGTTTTGCCCGAGGTTTTCTCGGTCTTGAGGTGAATGAATGTTGGTCTATACTACTGACAGTAATGTTGTCACCTCATGTTAGCGCCATATCCGGTGTATAACCGTGCAATAATAACACAGTTTAGCCAACAAAAATAACCAAATGACTATAATCAGTAATCAGTAATGACTGTGACTTAAATAAACAATAAAAAAAGGATATGACACATAGTTCTGAGAAGACAATTATCCTTATACTTCGTGACCTCACCAATAGATAGGTGTACCCGGGTGTACCTTGCACCTGGGATTTTTTTTTTTTTTTTTTTTTACAAAAACACAGACCTAAAACGTAAACACAGGTATTTGAAACCACGATTCTTAAACGCATTTCAAAAATTAAAAGTGGTCGTCTTAAAAAAACAAAAAATGGTTTGAACAATGAACATCTCGGGAGTGAAATATTTAGTCCGGTTCAGAATCGCATTTCCGTTCGATTTGTGAGGAGACCATTTTTTTATGATTGTTTATTGTAGAGGGGCACTAGAAGATAAAAAATTGCGAGTATATGTTTTTTGAAAATTGGATTGTTGGGCCCAAATTTGGATTTTGTTATTTTCATACTTTGGGCCATAACTTCTCCGAAATTGGTCTAGTTAAAAAACTTAAAATTACAATAATAATTATAAATTTAAGTGCAATAGGATAACAATGGTTTGATTTTGTTCATTTTTCAAATGTACAGTCAGTGACACAAGTCTAGAGACCATCTGTTTATGTCACATATTACAACCTGTACCGACTAACAACAATTTTTCTGAATTTGTGATTTATGATCAATATTATTCAATTAAAGTAACGTATTGATTAAGTGGTCTGCGATTTTTGTATCTTAAAAACTATGGAAAATAGCCTAAGCTGAGGAATCGCGTCGATTTTGAGGCCGGGGATTTTTTCGTCGCGACTAGACGTATTCCTGCCTAAACACAAACTCGTCATTGTTGTTTGATAGCATTATTCAGTAAGGCGGTGAAACGAGAGCAATTATGCTGTGATCTTAAAACTACACGTAAATGTTCGATTTTGGGAGAAATATCAATTTGATTTTACTAAACAAAATGTGTGAGGTAAATGAAGAATTCTTGAACATAGCGAACCAACTGTAAAATCGACGAAAAGTGTTACTGTGTTACTTTTTGTAAAGAAAAAAAACAACAACAATATTAAAGTAGGTATTTGATTTCATTAAAAACGGAGAATGTCTAAGCGCAGCTATTTAAAAGATTCCCTTGAGATTTCTTCAGGATATGAGTACCTGTTTGGCTGATATCGTGCATATGAACACCAGTGGCGAAGCGTCCTATGAGACAAAGATAGGTTGTCTACCCTGTATACAAATTTAATTAATACCATTAATACACTTGTGCACAAGTTTATGCTTTCTTTCCTACATTTTCTTGTCTTCCGTGGCTCCCGTGGTTGAACGTTTGAATTTAATTGACGGCAAAGGACTGGACATTCGGCAACCCTCTCGCACCATCTATCTTTGTCCCTTAAAGTTGAATGATTTAAACGTGTGGAGACAAACAGTCCTATGGTCTCTTTTGCTCATGATCAGAACGCTATTTTCGTCAGTTTTTCAAGAATATTTGAGACTTGTCTCACACACCAACTCTGAGCTGTGAACGCGGGCACATACCAGAAACTCGGTTCATAACACAATGGGACTTGAAAATTTGAGGGAACGGCCGTAACAGCATTCAGTAATAAACCTTCACGGTCTACTTAAGTAAAAGGTAATTACTTAATTCAACCCCATGTGTCTTGTCTTCACATTTTTTTATGCTTGAGGTTAAAACGATGGATACTTCAGTAACCAGTTCAAGGCAATCATTTGACAATGCGAGGTGCATGTGTCGTGGATTGCGTACAACACAGTACAGTAGTGCAGTGCGAAAGTGTACAATGTCCAAATAGCGTGTGATTTCTAGCCTTATTTTTTAAATATTATTGACTTTATTGTGTAAACTGTTAGTGACTAACAATGTGCTCCGCCGATGTGATATTGTTGATTCTGCCTTGGGCGATTCACGAATGTTCGTTTTGCGTCACCCACCCCCCCCCCATCCCCCTCTTATCAACAACTGTTTTTTTTTCTAAATTGCAAAATATTACACACAATTATTATCTATGTCTACACTTATTTCAAGGCCACGCTTCGCCACTGATTACATAAAAAGATTTCGCGCAAAAGTGGCCCAGGTGCCAGCTGGTTGTACCTTATTCCACGCCATCCCCATATCAATTATTGCATAATATGGGAAAGAGACCAGAGGCGCAGCGAGGGGGGGGGGGGGGGGGATCAAGGTGTTCGATCCCTCCCAAAATAAAAAAAAGTGTGTATTCTCAAAACGCAATTATACTTTTATTTGGAGATTATAATTACAATTATCATTCCATTGAAAAACCTATTTCTCGAATAATTATAAACCCAATTCTTCTAATGGGTCCGAAACAATGTCGGCTGCAAACTACTCTGTATTTTGGAAAAACATACATCCAGCCGCTCCCCCACCCCCTTCGGCAATGTTTTTTAAGGGTTACCATCCGTCCTGGAATGACTGGGACAGTCCCGTTTTTGAAGGGAATGTCCCGTGTCACGACTTCACACTGCCTGGACGACAAAAATTCCGGTTTTGAGGAAACGTTTACACATCTAAAAATTAGCAAACTACGAATCAAATTCGCCTTAAAACTAGTTTTAAGCACCTAAAAAACAGATTAGAAGCAGAATCACTCCTTTCATTGCGGCTCGGTCAACAGTTGATCGGGAGTCGACTGTTTTCTTGACTTGCACTTTCTTTGAACTGGAAGCAAATGTATTACTCTTTCGTTTCGAGATTGTTGCATACATATATTGACAAAGTTCCAGTGGTCAGACGATCAAGGAATTTCTCGACATTTTATCTCCCTCTCGATGTGCAGTGCTCAAGCTCTTGATGGCATCTTCTCACCACGGCTTAGCTGTGGAAAGTGATCTCAGTTGTGGATTTGTCAAATCCCAGGGGTCAGCGTCCCACTCGTTGAGAGCATCAATCACTGACTCCACTACTACAATATTCTTTTTGATTCTTGATGGTCCTAGTTCCGGATGTTTATGCTTTGACTTTTTAAAGTGGCTGATTTCATGAAGATGGATTTTCGTCGATTTTACAGTTGGTTCGCTATGTTCAAGAATTCTTCATTTACCTCACAGATTTTGTTTAGTAAAATCAAATTGATATTTCTCACAAAATCAAACATTTACGTGTAGTTTTAAGATCACAGCATAATTGCTCTCGTTTCACCGCCTTATTGAATAATGCCAAACTGTCAAACAACAATGACTAGTTCGTGTTTAGGCTGGAAAACGTCTAGTCACGACGAAAAAATCCCCGGCCTCAAAACCGACGCGATTCCTCAGCTTAGGCTATTCTCCATAGTTTTTAAGATACAAAAATCGCAGACCACTTAATCAATACGTTACTTTACTTGAATAATATTGATCATAAATGACAAATTCGGAAAAATTTTTGTTGGTCGGTACAGGTTGTAAAACGTGACATAAACAGATGGTCTCTAGACTTGTGTCACTGACTGTACATTTGAAAAATGAACAAAACCAAGCTATTGTTATCCTATTGCACTTAAATTTATATATATTATTGTAATTCCAAGTTTTTTGATTAGACCAATTTCGGAGAAGTTATGGCCCAAAGTATGAAAATAACAAAATCCAAATTTGAGTCCAACAATCCAATTTTCAAAAAACATATACTCGCAATTTTTTATCTTCTAGTGCCCCTTTACAATAAACAATCATAAAAAAATGGTCTCCTCACAAATCGAACGGAAATGCGATTCTGAACCGGACTAATTGTGTATTAGTCTACTTGTCAGTTGTTACAATTGTTGTGGTTTTTGCGCTGTCAATGTGGACACATACTCGTGCTCAAACTATCGTTCGTCGTTACATTACAGGTATGTATTGGAAATCGGATGGATTCAGTTGTTTTCGGTAACAGCCCCCGGAAATTCCTCCCCCTCGACCTAAATACCCCTGTTTTACATCCCTGTTGGGTCTCATCGTCAACCACCAAGGTCAACGATCTCGCCCTCGACTCCAACAACCGCGTCCTCCAACTATCCTCCCAGTTCTAGTAAAACAGCCCCCGGACATTCCTCCCCCTCGACCCAAGCACCCCTGTTGTGTCTCATCGTCAACCACCAAGGTCAACGATCTCGCCCTCGACTCCAACAACCGCGTCCTCCAACTATCCTCCCAGTTCTAGTAAAACAGTCCCCGGACATTCCTCCCCCTCGTCCCAAGCACCCCCGTTGGGTCTCATCGTCAACCACCAAGGTCAACGATCTCGCCCTCGACTCCTTCAACCGCGTCCTCGTCTCTCCCAAGGCTGGCCAGCTCGTGACGCTATGGTCGACTCCAACCGACTGATGGGCTGCTCGGCGCGGTCACGAATACCCTCGGTTAGATCGTGCACGTGAGGATATCACGACCTGCCCCCCCCCCCCCCCCCCACGGTTACAATATGGAGCAGGCTGGCTGGCTATAGTTGTTGGTGAGAGCAATTACGTACAAGGCCTTGTGCTCGCGTACACACAGCACACACACCTTCCCGCGCGCCCAGGAGGAGGAGGGAGGTATCGTGGACATGGACAATGCATTCAAACTAAGGTTGCCCATCGTTGTTAAATTATAACATTGACATCGAAAATCAAAACATCGATGTCGGAAATTTTTCGACATCGACATCAAACCTGACATAATCGAAATCGGTAAAAAAAAGTTCCTTGGACAATGTAAAAACTAAAAAAAAAACTTACAAAATAGTTTCTTGTTCATCGCAAAACCTTCTGGTAAGTTGATATTGTGTTGTAACCTTGTCGACGAGCGAGTACAGATTTTTCTTATTATTATTATTTTGTGAAAAAAACGATTCGATTTATGAAAAAAAAAAATCGATGTCGGAAATTTGCATCGACATCGATTATTAATCGATTAATCGATGTCGATGGGCAACCTTAGTTTTCGCTAAAACAGCGTGCATGTAAGGGGTTGGTAGATATGAATCCGAGTTCAGTATATGAGACTAGTTACGTTGGTACTAGAAAAATGTACTCAATAATATAGTTTCTGTGCAAAGATCGATCTTTTCTTTCGACTGCGTGAGCGGGAGTGCTCGTTGAAACCAAGATGAGAGAACCATGCACAGGTATAGATAGGCCCACCGCGCTAACTGTTACAGGAAGTCCCCTCTAACCATGCGGGACATGAGCCATACACACTTTATGCAAACTATTATTATGATGATTATTTAATAACGATGCTTTGGATCTAACGATGATGGAAGTATAACGAGCCGGATGATGCACTGCGGCCCTGGCGGCGGTTTGGAGAACTAAAGTGTATTCCATGTAGACATTGCAGTACGTTGTTGGATTACTGCCCCTGTCAACCCCCACCCACCCTTGTAGCGAGTGCAACAGACTATAAGGGACATCTTGACAGGTATATTTCACATACTAACTTTTGCACTCGCCACAAGGGGTGGGGGGAAGGGAGGGGGGGGGGGGGTAGAAAGTGTCAGAGAAATGCAACTACCCACTGCAATCTCTGCGTGGAATACACTGTACACATTGTTGCATGGCGCATCTTAGAACGAGACTCATGTTACGGGGGACGCCGGTTCGATACCCCTCCGAAGCTACTGACTGAAGGTTTAGGGTTTTCAACCACTCATATAGACTATAGATGCATTCTGGTGGAAAGAAAATGAACTGTTATGAGGAGGAGTTTAGCTGTCAATTGTTAATTGTTGTTTGATTGTTGTCATGAATGGCGTTGAAAGGAGGTTGCTTAGCAGCGCTATCTATGTGTTAGTTTGAGTCCTCAATAACACTATTCATCCGGGTAAACAAAGGGTTCCCAGTTAAACTCGCAGGGAATTCTTTTGGGTTTTAACCCTGTTTAACTGTTTTTTTTTTTGTTTTTTTTTCACCGTTAAAATAGATTATGAATGAAATTAATTGAGACATATATTATTGATTGTGTCTGAAATCCAAGGGGGCGGGGGGGGGGGGGGGGGGGGGGGAGAGTTGAACTCCTGGCCCCGTGTCAATCAATAGGCCTAATAGATAGATCCAGCCAGGGACATTCAACTGAAGATGATTGAAGTAGTTTCCTGCATATCGATTCAGAACAATTAGTCTTATTTTCTGTTTATTTCGTGTAAAATTAAATAATTGTATGTTGTCATAAAACTTATACGATGTACCACACATAGTTCAAAATTCCGTATTTCCAAATTTCACATCTGAAAAACCGGTTAATAGTTTCCCCATATAACTGTCACTCTAGCACGTAACATACGTCACATATTATAACATGAAGTTGATTATTCTCCCGCCATACAACTCACAGCGCTGTAGTCTGAAGATGGACAGACCATCTCTTACATTCAGACACTCTTGGGTACAACAATGGACAAGAGAAGAACCTTTCGGCAACAACAGCTGGAGACCTCGCTCGAACGAAGAGCCTTGGCGGAGTGGAAATGTTAATTAAATAGCCCCCCCCCCCCTCACCCCCCCCCCACGACCTCTGTCGGCGCACGAAGACGCCGTCTCTAAACCTCGAGAGTTCTCGATCTGCAGTGATGATTTTAGTGTAAATTGAAATTATTTTCCCTTTTCTAGTAAAGAGATTTTCTTTCTTTTCTAGGCCTAGTGTATTTTAACTTGAAGGAAACGCCTCTTTTCCAGTTTTTTCTTCTTAGCTACGCTTTTCGCTTTTCAGATGTTAGACGTGGCGAGTTTGTTGTAAATTGAAATTTATATCAAATAATAAAAGTTCTTTTGGGGTAGGGTATGGATGGCGGAGGGGGGGGGGGGGGGGATTGCTTTGGTTAGCGTGGAAGTTTTGTACTATGTCGGAATTTCCACAGCCATTGTATAATATAACGTACTACAACTATAAGTAATATTTCACACAGTGGGATGTTGGCGATTAGTTGTCACAATTAGCCTCATTATCATTAAAACAAAATAAAAATTAACAAAACATAAATTAGCTAAATATGAACATTTTGTTGTATTTATATTTTTGTATGTTATATTATATTATATATTATATTATATTATTATTATATATTATAGTATTATATATTATATTTTTATTTGGAGAATACAAAAATCTAAGTTATGAGTTTGACCCAACCGGGAATCGACCCCGGATCCTCAAGCTTTTCCGCCCGGTTTCGATTCCCGGTCGGATCAAACTTTTTCGACTATTGCAATTCCTCCACAAAACATTGTCCATATAAAACCTTTGCAATCACTTAAATATTTATTTATTTATTATTATTATTATTAGGCCTATTACTTTTAGTTTTATTATTATTTTTTTTTATTTTTTTTACAAATAATCTAGTTTTCGTTTTCAACTGTTTCTCTCTGCAAAGCTATCCGCTCTGAAATCAAGAGTTTGGTTCTCACGTTTAGTGGTCGGCTAACACGTATCCAAGCCACGGATCTCAACACACCACATAAGGTAGTTTAGCCGAGCCTTAGGCGATCCTAGGCCATCGTTCAGTCAATAATAATAGCACCAATCGATTGAATCCGACCAACTCAATAGGAATAACCCTTATAACATTCCCGAGGGTGATCGAATATTTCCATTCCAGCAACAGTTTATTTTAAATCGTTCTTTTTTATTTTTTTATCTTGTTCGGCTCTAGATCGTGAGTGTTCGGTTACGTTCGTGAGGTCATTAGTTCACAGATCACTCACCGATGGGATGGTAGCGCTTTGTTTCTGTCTACAGTTTGTCATCTGTTGTTGCTTGCTACCTGAATGGTGGAGCATCTTTGAACGATGATCTTTGACCCGTTTTAACGTGTTTGATGTATGATGGGTGATAATGTTGGAAGTATGCGCGATTGTTGTCCGTGGGCTCCTTCGGAGGTTTACTAATTGTTTTGTCCGTCGAGGATTGTCGTGAATATTTATGAATATTCATTACGCTTTCATGTACATTCATGACTACAATCGTAATAACTTAATATGTTTTTTAACTTAATGTTTTTTTTTTTTTTTTGTGAAAACCAAAATTAACAACTTGCAATGTTTTTAATTTATTGGTCTGTACATTGCTCTACATGTTATATTTTTCCTTGCACTTCCTTGCTAAATATTTATTATTCATCTTATTTAATTAATATATTTAGGTCCGGTCTTACAATCTCCTAATAGGAAAGTTATTTATAGCAATTAAGGGCTGGTCCATACAGATTTTTAAGACATACAATTTAAGGTTTAACGCGTAGTCGTAAAGTTGGATCATAGGAAACACGTACTGGCGTTCACACAAAGTTTTAGTTTTATGACGTTGTTTTCATTGTTGTTTTTAAAAAAACGTCTTAAAACCTTATGCATTATGTCTTCAAAATCTGTGTGGACCAGCCTTAAGCTATTTGGAGGATTTCAAAGGTTTTGATTGGTCGTTGCCATGGAGAAAACAAGCTGTTCGACGAATTAGTAGTTATTGGGACATAGTAAGGCTGGATCTTAATATATTTATTTATTTTATTTATTTTTTCATTTATTCATTCATTCATTTATTCATTCATTCATTTATTCATTTATTAATTTTATTTATTTGTTACCATAAAAAAGCAGTAATGCATTTCTTTTTACACATATTTCTACTTGGTAACCGTCCCACACTTGAGTTCTAGTCTACATCGATGACGTAATAGCCAGCACAGCACGATGTGTCGTGATCTGAGTTCAGCACTGAGGGCGTAGGAAAGCACCTGAGCATCTGTTGCCAACCTAACAGTGACAACACCAGACTCTTCCCTCTAAACATCTGTTAGCCAACGTAACAGAGACAACACCTCGTTTCCTATTGCATTAGGCCTACTTCACACAATGGGCTACAATAGGGGCGTCGTAACTAAATGTCATACGTCAAACCGGAGTGTTTTGCTTTGCGTTGGCCCATGCACCACATTTAATAATCAGGGGTGGGCAAATTCAGTGAAACTTTACCTGTATAATGTTCCGGGGCCCAAAAGATGATTTTCAGAATTGATCTAGCAAGCCGAGATACGCTCTATCTAAGGGTCCTAGATGAATTCTGAAAAAGGTATATTGCACAAGACTCAATTCTAGCCGTGTTGCCGTGTTTTGTTTCGTACAAACATTGAATATGTACCAATCAAAGAAAGATACGACAATGGAGTTGCCTAGCAACACATAGTTTGTCCGCCTGTGATGTCACAGCCCCCTCAATTGAGTCTTGTGCTATTCTCGAGCGTGTACGAGTCAATTCGCATGCGAAATTTAGGTTTTAATTACTTTTTCAATACCATTTATAGATACTAGATTGATAACATGTATATAACCAAATTGCCAAAAAGTATCGAAATAAGGAACTAAAACTGTTGAGAATGGGATAATTTGGCCCCAGGGGTCATCAAACAGCTTATACAGGTACTTTGAAATTACGAAAACCCCCGGTTTAACCCGGTGCTCTGTGTATTACATAGTTATAGTAATTGTTATTTTAGATCTATCTATTAAAATGGACTCTGTCTAAAAATACCCGTCACTATGTTTTTTTCAAGAGAAAATATCGGTTTTATTACCACTTGAAATACATTTATGTACATTATTTTAGAGTTCCTTTTTTGTTCGCTTTTTAGACAGAAAAAACGACATTTGCCTTTTTATTTATTTATTTTTGGAGCCTTCATATAGTAACGAAGCACGTAATAAATGGTACATCTACAAATAGGTGCCCCACTGAAAATCAGTTCTTATAACTTGATGAGTACACTATAAAAATACAAAGTTTATTAATTTTATTTCTGTGTTTCAAGATTATGTTTCAAGATTGTGCCAGTATGAAATGTTTACTCGCCTGGATGAACAATAATTAAGCGATTGTAAATAATTGTTCACCCCTGATATCATATATTTACACGCCCATGTTGCAAAGTGCGCATTGTATAAATACACGTTACACTGTTGTGAAAGCCTAACTAAGTACACTGTTACTCAATTAACACACAGTTTCGCTTAACTAACACAAGAGACGTTTGTTTCAAGTTTAACAAAGAAATTAACTGAAGAGACAGGCGACAATATCGTCTTGAATGGAGTGGTTTGTTTTTAAAATGATACAAGTCAAACGTTTGTGTAGTTCGTGACAGTTCCATGGGCATTTGAGCAGAGGAACAATAGTGTTTTAAGAACTATTCTATAACAATGAAAACAAGTTATATGTTTTTGCGGTCAATGACCTTTTACAGGATAAAACAATAGATACAAATAAATCTAAAAGATCATGGATAGAGAATAGTTGTTTCTGTGTTCATTTATTTATTCATTCATTCATTCATTCATTCATTCATTCATTCATTCATTCATTCATTCATTCATTCATCCATCCATTCATTCATTCATTCATTCATTCATTCATTCATTCATTCATTCATTCATTCATTCATTCTATCATTCATTCATTCATTTATTTATTTATTTATTTATTTATTTATTTATTTATTTATTTATCGGTTACCTTCATTAGTAAACAAAAGT
Source organism: Isoperla grammatica (assembly GCA_945910005.1). Lineage (NCBI taxonomy): Eukaryota > Metazoa > Arthropoda > Insecta > Plecoptera > Perlodidae > Isoperla > Isoperla grammatica. Next base: position 20,496,366 of record OX246750.1, on the reverse strand, counting down.
GGTCTTTCATATAAGTGATGTAAATATCATCTGAAAACTAACGTGAAGTATGATTTGTATGTTTAATTTTAATTTTAATCCGTAATTAGAAAATCACCAAAGCCTAGGTAAATTAAAGGCAAATAAAATAATAAAAACACATTTTTTTAGTTTTAAAGTTAAATTTAAGGAGATTTAAAAAACTAATAAAATATATAGGCAATTTACGTCTCAAAAACATCCTACGAGATAATGCTGATATAGTTTATAGTTTATCTTATTACCAACGTAAGGAATCCATAGTCGCATTTCATTGCCATAGTCTTCTGGCACGATCACGACATTATAAAAATGAATTGTTTCGTTTTGTTTCATAACCAACCAAGCCCTGTTTGATATCTCTATTTAGTATATTAATAACATAAACAAAAAGACGACGATGACGTAAGTCCATCTTTACCTATTCAACCCGCTGAGTGAGTTCGTTTCTTTCTAACTTCTTTGCTACAAAATAATCCTCTTATAAAACACGAAGAGGCCAAAGTTCCTAGATTTCATCTCTTGCAATGCAACAAACTTGATAAGCGCACATCTTCTATTTTATCTCCAGCCAGTATGATGAATAATAGGCCACGTTACGAAAGAGTTTCAAAGATCAAAACGTTTTACGAAACAATCTTCTTCCTCTTGGAAGACGAAGTGCTTTGCTAAGCGTAAACACAATAGACAATGCACTCGGTGTTTGTCTTCGAGCATTTCACTGTCACGTGATCGTAATTAGTGTTGTTGTGTACCGAGGATTATAATATATGACGCTCTAGATACTCTTTAGTGTAAAGAGACGCTTTATGGGCCAGATAACGATAACGTGCTTACGGGACAAAATGTACCGTTAATTGTCGCTATTTTAGTACGGATTACGAAGCAGGCTTATCATTGCATGAGCTGTTTTGTCTAGAGTTTTCTAGAAGGTAGACTGGTACGGTTACTGGTAAGGTTGAACAACTAGAATTTGTATCTATAATCATTTGCGCATATAATATAATTATTGTATTTGGATACATAGTTATGCATTAATTTAATAAAACAGATTGAAAAAACAATATAAAGATAATGCAACCAATAACTAAGGTTGTAGACCAAATTATGTGTTTGAATGGAACCAATTCGAATCCCACATTTAAGGAATGTAATTTCTATAATTGTTTCTCTGTTATCCTGTTTTTAGGCCCGGTTTTTCAATCGGTTAACGGGTCGTTAACGGGACCGTTAGCTGACGTTCCTAATCTGTAACCTAACAAACCCTATACAGATAACGGAGCGTCAGCTAACGGCCCCGATTGAAAAACCGGGCACAAATATGATTTATTCTATATTTTCAATATTCTATATATCAGCAATGATGAAGATGGGAGCTCGTTTTAACAATCTACAACAATCTTCGGTACGTTGTTTACTCCTGTCGAAAAGCGAACATCGGCTTTACGTCCCATCCGAAAGGACGGTGTAACTTTGACCAGTCATTTAGGTTCCTCCACTAGCCTAGACTGCCGAGCAGTTGACGAGAAGAACGAAGCTGTTGCACAAGCTTTCGAACGTCCCCCCTATCTGCTCATACCTTTCGGCAGGAGCACACTACGTACTGTGCAGTTATGGGGGCATGTTACTAGTTTAAACTTTGATTATATTTTAAATCTAATAGGTTGGACAAATGACGCTGATAATAATAGAAGCATACAACAATGTTTGGAAATAGATTTTCAAACTGCAACGTAATTTTGGGGCTATTTATTTATTTTTGGGAAAAATATCGTACTCCCAGTTTGTGCCTATTGTTATTTTATTATCTACAACGTTTTAATAATTAGGGCAGTAGCATTGAAATACAACTGGACAGCCGTCAGATCAACATATGTGCGTATAACAATTCGAATTTAAGGACCGTAGAAAATAATTACATGTTATTAAAATGCATTTTAGTTTTTGTACTGTATTGTGTGGCCGCTATGTGTTGCGCCGCTGTACAATTTACGAGCTGCAAGTTTCTACGCTGAAACTTATGTCGTGAAACTGGAGCGAGGGATCCTAGACTGAAGACGAAGCAATAAATTATTTTTAAATGTGAAGTTTCGGTCGGTTTTATTTCCATGAAATGTCTTTTGAGGCGTGAGATGGTTGTAGCGGAGTAGAACGGAGGAAATATGCATGAAAACCTCGCATGCCTTGTGAGTTGTGACACATGTTGGTGAGTTAGTGAGTGAGTGAGTGAGTGAGTGAGCGAGCGAGTGAGTGAGTGAGTGAGTGAGTGAGTGAGTGAGTGAGTGAGTGAGTTAATGAGTGAGTGAGTGCATGAGTGCCTGCCTGCGTGAGTGAGTGCCTGAGTGAGTGAGTGAGTGAGTGAGTGAGTGAGTGACTGCCTGAGTTAGTTAGTGAGTGAGTGACTGCCTGAGTTAGTGAGTGAGTGAGTGACTGCCTGAGTTAGTGAGTGAGTGAGTGAGTGAGTGAGTGAGTGAGTGAGTGAGTGAGTGAGTGAGTGAGTGAGTGAGTGAGTGAGTGAGTGAGTGAGTGAGTGAGTGAGTGAGTGAGTGAGTGAGTGAGTGAGTGAGTGAGTGAGTGAGTGAGTGACTGACTGAGCGAGTGAGTGAGTGACTGAGTGAGTGAGTGAGTGAGTTAGTGAGTGAGTGAGTGAGTGAGTTAGTGAGTGAGTGAGTGAGTTAGTGAGTGACTGAGTGACTGAGTGAGTGAGTGAGTGAGTGACTGAGTGAGTGAGTGAGTGAGTTAGTGAGTGAGTGAGTGAGTGAGTTAGTGAGTTAGTGAGTGAGTGAGTGAGTGAGTGAGTGAGTGAGTGAGTGAGTGAGTGAGTGAGTGAGTGAGTGAGTGAGTGAGTGAGTTAGTGAGTTAGTGAGTGACTGACTGAGCGAGTGAGTGAGTGACTGAGTGAGTGAGTGAGTGAGTTAGTGAGTGAGTGAGTGAGTGAGTGAGTGAGTGAGTTAGTGAGTGAGTGAGTGAGTGAGTGAGTGAGTGAGTGAGTTAGTGAGTGAGTGAGTGAGTGAGTGAGTGAGTGAGTGAGTGAGTGAGTGAGTTAGTGAGTTAGTGAGTGAGTGAGTGAGTGAGTGAGTGACTGACTGAGTGAGTTAGTGAGTTAGTGAGTGACTGACTGAGCGAGTGAGTGAGTGAGTGAGTGAGTGAGTGAGTTAGTGAGTTAGTGAGTGACTGAGTGAGTGACTGAGTGAGTTAGTGAGTGACTGAGTGAGTGACTGAGTGAGTGAGTGAGTTAGTGAGTGAGTTAATGAGTGAGTGAGTGAGTGAGTGAGTGAGTTAGTGAGTTAGTGAGTGAGTGAGTGAGTGAGTGAGTGAGTGAGTGAGTGACTGCCTGAGTGAGTGAGTGAGTGAGTGAGTGAGTGAGTGAGTGAGTGAAGGATAAATGTTTTATTGCATCATTTCTTCACGTGTGATGTTGGGTATATTACTATCTCATAATTTGAGCATAAACTCCTTCACAGGTCTCATTATAATTGCGTCTATAATATAATTGGCTCCCTAGGGGGTCTCAACCAAACTTCTTTACGAAAATGCTATATTAATCATCTAGGATAGTTAATTAAAGCCCTCACTTTGGGAGGAAATATGTAAATATGAAATATTATGAAATATGTATTTCTTTATAATATACACTTTTCTTAACAGGTACAATTATTTTTATCTTACCGCATATCATTGCATAAAATTAGAGTATGTGTGCTGTTATCGTATTCAGATAAAACTAATTTACAAAGGTCGATAAGTTGAAAGTAAAAGTTATATTAAATGTATAATGTAAAGTAAAGAAAATAGGAAACCAAATAAACAAGTTTTCTGATTGTTTTGAATTAATTGATGAAAGGTTTCATGAAAAGTGAAAAGGTTTCATGAAAAGTGAAAAGGTTTTATGAAAAGTGAAGGCTTATTAAATAATGCATTTAGATGTAAGAAACCATGAAAAATGTTTAGAAAACACCTGCAATTGCAAATATTTATTATATGGGCGAAAAAGTCTCCAGAAAAGGAAAATTGAGACTCTCCTCAATATGAAAACTCGGTATACGAAGTTATGACATTCGAAATTACTAACCTACGCAAATTATTATGTTAATAATATTAATGTGAAATCTGAATCTATATAAAAAAAAAAACGGTCGCCTTATATTTTTTTTTACAATCTTGAGCAACAACTGAAAAAATAACTGTTTCCACATTCCCTTCCTGTTCCTCCTTGTCCTGGCTTGTCAAAGTCATAAGAGCCCTCGGATGAAGACGAAGTCAAAACAACACCCCACTTCACTCTGACGGGGGGCTGTAACTTTATACACGCTGTGACAACACTTCGAACCACCTGCCCCACTGCCAGTTAGGGGCTGAGTTTATCCACATGTCGGCAGGCAAGGAAGTCACCCAGAAGGCAGTGTGTGTGACTGAAACCTGCCGCCAGCGCTGCGCGGTGGTCGGGGGTGGTACTATACGCTTGTTAGCGGCAACTAGGGGTGTACAAGCACTATCGGTGGTTTCATATTTTGCTTCCGATATACCCCCCCCCCAAATATCTCTTTCATAGGATTAAAACAAAATTTATTTATGTTCCAAAGATTACTTTTATCATGGACTTATAATAGTAACTTCGTTACTGGACCTGAATCAGCTAACAAATCAACGTACCAATTAAATAGCCACGGAAGAAGGCGGTGGGCAGCCATTTTAGCCCTTAAGTTTCCGATTTTGACTTGTTCACATTGTTTGGTTGTGACTGTTGATGTGTAATTGCTCAGCGATAGGGGCTAAAATGCCTGACAGTATCAAAAACCGGAAATGAGAGTCGCAGACGCGTATTCTAACCATGTTGCACATCCAGAAAGTTGTAAGTCCATGGTTTCATAAACTTTGCCAGTAGCATGCAGATAGATTTGTGTCAAATTTCCAAGTTAAAAAAAAACCAGTACGAATCGGGGAAATAAAAAAATACCTGGTGTTATTTTTTTACTTCTGATAGTGAAACAAAAGCCATCTAATTCACCAACTTCGTTAAGCTCGAAATTAGTAAGCTTGGTTTGGTAACCATGTTTTCAACAAACATTACATTCAAAATGCAAACATGGCAGTCGCCATGTTTGTTTGTGGAGATTAGAGAATCCCCGATTACCAGCTAAACGGAGTTTTAAAAGTGTCTGAAAACCGCCATAAGGTCCGAATTCACCAAACTTTTTAATCGGCCGATTTACTAATCTCGGATTGGTTGCCATGGTTTCAACAAACATTACACACAAAATGCATGGTGGCTTCTACCGGGCGCTATTTTTGATCTCCGATTAACAGAAAATTGCCGGATTAAAGTTTGGTGAAACCGGTAGTAAGTGTATCAATGTTAGTATACATACACTTTTGCTTCACTAAAAAATATTATTATTATTTTATTGAATGTATCACAGTCATACAATCTCGGTCAAAACCGGCGTTAACATGTTATACGGACGTAATGTCAAGTATTTCCATGTGTCTACCTTATTTAACTTCACTAATCACGTGTCACTAGTTTAAACAGTCATCAATCTCGGTCAAAGCCGGTGTTTACATGTTATACGGACAATACAGATGTAATGTCAAGTATTTCCATGAGGTACCTTGTTCAACTTCAGTCGTTACTGTCTTATTAGTACTTGTTCATAGTATACACTGCATAATGATATGATCTTATTTGCGTTGTCTTCATGTGTGTCTTCTTTGCGTCGTGTTACTGTGTGTACGGTCGTGGCCGATTTCTCGATGCCACCCTACATAAACAGTTACATTTTATGTGTGCAGCAGTCTAGTTATACATTGGATGTAAGAAGCGGACCTGAGATCCATTCGCATTGTGTCTTACAACCATTAATAATGATACCAATATTTCGATATTAAAATATCGATATTTCCTTATGGCTGGACATCCCTCGAGATCTTTATAGAGCCATGTGGTTGCAAACTGCCCTGTCGTCGTGAGGGGTGCGTGTAGGGGGGGGGGGGGGGGGGATAGCAGGAAGCAGCCGCCCGCTACCACGTGGTGCCCAGAAGCGGAGAAGGCCGCTGATGAAGAAGGAAGCCAAAGAAAAGAAGTGATTTTTGGGGCGGAAGTAAAAACCTTATCCCGATGCGGCGCGGCCAATACAATTAGGGCGACCGGCTTGTTTTGTTTCTGAAACCACTTCACTCACTCTCAAGCCTCGACAGATGTTGGTTGGTGAGTTCGGTGCTTCGTTAGTTGGTCAAATATTTGGAGAGATGTTCAGTTTACTTTACATTGACAAACTTGGGGAACTAATTCTGTTGCGGATGAATCTAAAGACAAATGGGTTTTTTGTTTTCGATTATTATTACAATGTTGTACAAGAAATGAAAGCTCCACCCTTCCTCCCTAATACATCCCTCCAGTGTTTCAATTAAATCACCAGGTTTTATGACTTATATAATTGTTGGTCAACTGACTTGATTTCAAAGCTCTGATTGGTGGTTGTCATGGTGGAAGGAAACGAAGTTGGAAGACCGGGCATGCATTAATTTACCTTAGAAAAATCGTAAAATGATACAGTCAAACATATCACAAGACTCAATTGAGGGGGCTGTGACCTCACAGGCGTACAAACAATCTGTTGCTAGGCAACTCCATTGTTGTATCTTTCTTTGATTGGGGCATATTCAATGTTTGTCCGAAAAAAACACGGTCGCGTGGCTATTTTTAGAATCGGGGGTTGTGGAATTGGTTCAAAATTTGGTATTTATTCCCTGAGGAAGTTATAGACAAGTTAAACGAAGCCGGGGGATCAATTAGTTAGTTAAACGCATTTTGAGACACCAAGAATTTTTAAAGAGTTATTGAGGGGCAAGTGGAAGGGGAAAATAGAAGCAGAGAGTGGAATTGTGCAACAGGTAACGCAGGATATACGCTGTAATAGATATTGAGTGACTGCGGGTGAAAAGAGGAATTGATGGAGAACCGTTTCAAAACAATCCATGGAGTAAAAAGTTTGAAAATTCTATTTCTTCATATTATTGGTAATTACTTACGCCTATCAATTTACAAACAAAGTTACATACAAAGTTAAATAACATCATTTAGTTGGGTAAAGGGGTGTTTCCACCATTGATCTTGGGCATCCCAGGAATCAGTATCGGCATACCAAGCTCAACGCATAACAAAATTGTATATAGTAACGTACTATAATTTTTATCGACGACGATGTTACTATTACTACACTAATACTACAGTAGTAAGTACCTGCGGATCTTGCATCACGTTAATTAAATAAAAGAAAAAACGCTACTCAATTACACCGGTCGGCTACATAACAGGTACTTCTAATTTGCAGTCATTTAAGTGTAGCTATGTTTAATTATCCAGCCCATGTATATACTATTCATTCATTGAGTTAATTGCATTAGTTGACGTCGAGTTCTGTTCTGAATCACCCAGCAGCTTAAATCGAGCCGTCAAACGAAAGCGAAACGATTGTCTGTGACGTAATCAGAGTCATTGTGAACCGTAATTACGATACGGTTCGACTCTGAGATCGATTCGTTCCACGGTAGTCGAAGTCGTATAGTCCAAGTCGAATGGCTCAGGCTGCTCTGCTTTCACCGCGTTTTCCTATTAAAACACGTAATTCACGGAGCAAAATTTATAAGAATGGGGAATTTCGTATACGTGGCGTAATGAGTATATTTTCGCTGAAGGATATTGCGTCTTGTCGAGGTATTTTTATTTTATTTCGAAACTATCTTTACGATCTTGTTTGCGGTACTTTGAACGAATGCTTGTCTGTGGTTATACTTTGGGTTGTATCTGTGAAATTTGTTATTATTTTATTTCTTTATTACATAATTATTATCTTAAAATTTGTACATTTATACTTGGTAAAAAAGATTTGTAATATTGTAATTATCATTTTTGGTATTTCAAATTTTCGTTGTAATTAAGTACATTCAAAATAACAACCATACGTTTGTGTGTTAAATTATTTAAGACAAGTTTTTTTAAAAACTATATTCACTTTTCAGCCCTAAATTGAGCATGGTATCTCATATCTTCGATATGTTGTACAATGTACACTCAGCATTATTGAAATCTGATAAGAAATAAATTTAAAAAAAAAACGGTAATTTTACGCGGGTTTTAATATTATCTGTCTCTATAGTCTTCCCTCTTATTTTGACGGTTGGCTACCCTGGCATTTATTTATCCGAGACCACTCGCGCCAACAGTAAATTCATAAAAAAAAAACGAATACCGCACCGCACCACCGCATCTGTGTTTACGCGCTGGGAAAAGCTCTTCGTTATAAATAAAGCACATTCGCCGAAATATCGCGACTAACACATGTGTCCATGTTTACATCTATCCATGTTTATTGACGCAAACTCAGCGTCTGCATGCGAGAATATGCGTGGGAAGTCGCCTCGCGAATAAACAAACGCACACGCGACGCCCAATCGAGATGATCTCGATTGCAAAACACAAAATGCAAAACTGCTGATTATGATTACCAGTTAGCTAGAGTTGTTGGCTGTCGTCAGTGTGACTGTTACTAGACTAGGTTTCTCACAGTGATTGCTGCGCGCGATTCATGTTCTAAGTAATGTTGGTCGGGTGGAATATTGTTTAGAAAATCTTTGTGTGTTGATTGTAGCACACGTGCAATGTGTTGTGGGTGACGCCTTCTCTTTTTTGGGGGGGCGAGATGGGAAATTGAGAATATAATAATGTATGGATGGCAATTTATGTGACGGCCCGTTTGCACAGTTGTACACGTTACAGAATTGAAAATCTTTTTCTGTCGAAATTATCTAAAAATGATTTAAAAAAAACGATATTCTTAGTTTTTCTTATTTTATTTTTTAAATTTTGCAAAAATCATTAATTTTGTCATATTTGTTTACTGGCTTATCGTTAAGAAGTGTTGATTATCTACGATTCTATAGAGTCCATAGACAATCATACATCTTTGCTTGACGCTGATGCAGATTTGTATCTACGCTGTACAATTACTGATGCAAGTTAATTGGCACTAGTAAATGGCTAGTTGACTGGTAGCAAGTTAATTGGCACTAGTTAATGGCTAGTTGACTGGTAGCAAGTTAATTGACACTAGATAACGGCTAGTTGACTGGTGGCAAGTTAATTGACACTAGTTAACGGCTAGTTGACACTAGTTAATTGTCCAGTGCAGAAGGTGCATAAATTATAACCAAAATGCGTAACTTTAACGTTTTAGTATGATTGAATGTAGTTATAAATAATGAAAACGAGACCTAACAAGTTCGGGAATCCAACAGGAATCAACCGTGGAATCAAAGCACACGCGCGTCAAATAACAACGCAACCAAACTACGCACAGCCTTTTGCTCCAGTCACGAACTTAGCATTTACCACCATAAATACCATAGCCAAACTTTCCTCCTCGGTCTGTGAGTTATGTCTTTATCTCTCTGCGTGACGTGACAAGTTTCCCATTCAATAGAAGGCCGAATACAATGGAGGACGGTTCTAAATGGTCGCCAGCCGGCCAGACTGACTGGAGAGCAGAGCATGCGTTGAATTTCTTGGACAACTAATTCTTTTCAGGTGCGATGGTGGGAGGTCTAGGTTCGAAGCCTCGCCGACTGTCCGCGGGCACGTACCGGCTTTATTAGGTGTTGGGGGTCTTTGTCTGTGGAATGTGACGGCTTTCTTGGAGCGGAGGGGCTGGAAAACAAAATCAGGGTGATGCGGGGGAAAAAAGCGGTTCTGTTATACAATAATATTTGGTTTGTCATGTAATAGTTCTACTTTAGCCACACTGATTTATGAACTTTGTTTATTTCTACCCAATTCAGTTGTAAAACAGTGTGTAAATGTGAATATTATATTTGAAAAATGGAAATATTGGAACAGTGTGTAAATGTGAATATTATATTTGAAAAATGAAAATATTGGAACAGTGTGTAAATGTAAATATTATATTTGAAAAACGAAAATATTGGAACAGTAACAGTGTGTAAATGTAAATATTATATTTGAACAACGAAAATATCGAAAGAATGAAGGATTTACCGATGAAATACTGGGACAAGTAAAATTTTCGAGTCGTCATGTCAACAATCATGCACAATAATAATTAATTAAATGACAAATACATAATTATCAATATCGTAGATCTATATCAATAAACAACAAAATACTGCGTGGGGACTGGCGATAGGCAATGAAATACAAATTTGCCTAAATTTATTCACAAGATAATAGATGTTTTTCAACAGTAACATTTTCTAGCTAATTTATTAATTTTTTTGAACTGTTCTATACATCAAAACTAATTTTTTAATAGAGCTATGTGGTATATGAAATGTGTAAACGAAAATCTCCTTATAGTATTGTAATGTTTCAATTAAAACGAAATGAAAAGAAAGGAGGATACTGTACGTTTCGCTTCCCTTCTCGTTTATCTGCCGAGATACCCTCTGTTAGGCCATCTATCACACATAATAACAGGCCGTTTGCCTTCTGCACGTACAATCGCATTCATCACACTTCGACTTCGACCAGCTTCGATCTCAAGAAGGGTGAACGAATGTTTATTGGCTTAGATTCGCTTTTCATTGTGGTGATAATCTTGAATCGATACAGTTTGCGGCAGATCCATCTTTCTCCGTGTTCACCCAAGTGTGCAACGTACGTCTATAGCTTCTTAATTTGTGGGCTTGCTTTGCCTTTCAATATCTTTGCCCTCACAAAGTCTTTGGAAGCTGCTTCAACATCTGTCGGGGGGGACCCCCCACTTGCGCTAACTTATTCCTCCTCATTTGATACGATTCAGATTTCGAAATGGTAACAAGTCAAGTCAGTTAGTTTTTTTGTTTCCTCGACGTAGAAAGGGGCGGGTTCGTGCCCCCTTCACCCCCCCCCCCCCTTTGTGGTGACCTACCCTAACCCACCCTAGGGTCTCTCAATAATTTTCCTTTTCCTTCATTTCACGGTCTTAATTCCTTACAGACAGACGTGAAAAGACATAATAATGAGTTTGAAAGCAAAGACGAATCTACCGCAACACCCATATTGGTAACACATGTCGTGAAGTCAAGGGAACAATGGTTCTAGAACACATCTGCACGATGTTGTAGCCAAATCTTTACGGTCGGTTCGTGGGCCTTTTTGCGTCGGCCGTGAAATGTTTCTAGGGGGCTGTGTGTGGGAAAGGGGGCTCACGCCCACTTTCCGCGCACAATACATTCTTTTGTGAGGCCACCTAGCGGACATTTGTCCATGTCGAAACACTGAATGCCTGTAACTAAATAGAAAAGTGTGTGATGGTGATATTTTTATTTTTATAATTTTTTTTTCATCACGTTGCGGTTGGTAGTACGTTAGGAAACATATTGTCGCGCGTAGTTTCGAACGAATTCAAATTTCTCGGCTATGGATCTTGAGAGTGTGTGAAACGAACGTGACAACTACCATAATCAATTATTTCGATATGTTTTCTTCGTACCAACTAGATTGTTGAACAATCTGTAACGAATCGCGCACAAAACAGTGCGTCCAATTCTACTTCATGTCAACTCGGCACGAACTGTAGAAAAAAAAAACATTCCAGATCTCCCGATTCGATAATAATAATAATGTCAATGTCAAACTAGGATTTCTTTCATGACAACTAGATTGAAATATGATCTACGTGTAATCGATTTCTGATGAGCTCCCCCCCCCCCCCCCTCCACCTTCCCTCATTCCCCTCCCGCCACCCAGGACGCCTTATTACCGACACGGGTAGAAAAATAGGTAATTTGTCATTCGAATATAGTTTATCTTGAAACTGATCAGTGAATGATACGGATTAAAGTAGGTGAGCTATACATAGTTAATGAGTTGAAAAAAAAATACATACATTGCAGTCATTTGATGGCCAGAATTACCATATTGTTCTGCTTTTTTTTACTACAGAAGAATTATGCCTTTATTATGTAGATCTACTAAATATCTAGTTTTAGTGACCAAAAATATCATTTTTTAGTTGTACTTTTGACATCTTTGAAACGATGAACTTAAAATGATTATTTAAACCAATAAAAATGTGAACACAAATTAAAACATAACTATAGTATTAGTTCAAATTTAGAAATATGTACACAAATATAATGATACAAATAATTATATATATATATATATATATATATATATATATATATATATATATATATATATATGTTATCAATTTATTTTTATTAGTATATTTTTGTATATATTTCTATATTTTAACGAATTATTATAGTTACTACTTTAATTGTTTGACGTAAATCAGAGAGCTGTACTCAAATTATTTCACTTAGGACGTTTATCAGGAGCTTTAAACCGGTTTAAGTAAATCGTTTTAAGGGTTGAATCGGTTTAATGGTGTTGGTAAACACATCGATTTAGCTAAGAACGGTTTAACTTTAGGTCACTTTCCAAAGTGACTTAGAACAGTTAAACCGATTTAATTTGACGTGATAAACACTTAAAACGGTTTAAGACGCCATCTTTCCACAACCTAGCGGCAACTGAGTGTACTCATTTGACAATTATTGCAAGGCGCGAACGCGATAGGTTATGTAGGTGTGGAACACCGCTTACTGAATGTTGCGCACCGCCTTACTGTACGTGTTTTAAGACGATTTGACGACACCTGTCGGGAGAATATCAAAGTTGCTTTTTTACGCCGAATTGTCAACGCCTTGATAAACGTATCGACTTACGGAAACCGTTATACCTTAAATCGACTTAAAAAGCCCTGATAAACGTCTACTTATTCGTCGAATAGCTTGTTTTATCCATGGCAACGACCAATCAAACCCCTTGAAATCCTCCAAATAGCTTAATTGCTACAAATAAATTTCTTATTAGGAGATTGTAAGACCGGCCCTTATTCTTACTAATAATGGTAATAATAATAGTGTACATTTGATTTAAAATTGTTCTAAATAATACTAGGCTAATCGCGATGTGAGATGATTACACAGCACATTTAATTACTCCAAACAAGCCAATCAAACATCTTGATAATAATTACACACAGAGGGTAGAAAGAAATTAATAGCTATTGATAATTACAGACGGGTGATGTTTTGTCTTGTTAGTATAGCAATTGAAAGGAACACTTGCCAGAGGTATAATGAATCTCGTTTGCATTCATAATAGCAACAAGAATGATTGTGAGTAGCTTCCCATACGTTTAACATATGGCGCTCTCGCTACTCGAGCGAGTAAAGTACTCAAACACTCTAAGATTGAGTCCCACTCATTAAATATGATCGTTACCTACTAAGAGTTATCTGTAAGTCTCATCTGATTATCATAAGTGCATGTTTTAAAGTATGCGCGATGTTGTTTATTGGTCAGTTTAATAACGACTTTGTTTTAAGAGAAGAGTGAGAGAGAGTTCTTCATTATGTATAGTCTTGTCTTGTGTAGATGGGTACTCAAATCCATGTTCCAAGTCCTGACATAAACTTAGGTATTTGTGAAATATTTTCAATGCTATTATCTTTGCGATTTAATTTGGGGTTTCAAATTTTCGTATTCTGATATTAATATGGAATTATGTCTGTTAATGGGCCATTATGTTTATGAATGGTTTATGAACTCAGAACTTCGGATAAATATCTAGTATGTTACTAAGGTGGTGTTTAAAAAAATTGTGTGAAACATTTTAGGAGCATGGCATTGTATGCAATGTGATAGGAACAGATTTGAAATATTTGCATGAAGACCTATGCTCCGTTGGTAACTAATTAGTTAGTATGACATTTCGTATATGTAATTATAATTATTATAATTATTACACCTTGTCGTACGCTTTGTCAACCAACAGTGGCACATGATACACATAATTATATACTTCTTGTAAATTCGTGACACATAGATGATATTATATCATCTATGTGTCACGAATTTACAAGAAGTATATAATAAACTTCTCATGCCTTCTCTTACGAGTTACGATAATATATCATTGATATATTATCGTAAGAGAAGGCATGAGAAGTTATAGGATGTGTGCTAGGGCATTTCATCCGTTTTCTTTTCTCCTTAGGCCTACATCAGATAGATTTCATGGAGACAAAGAATAGAAATCTATCACAATATTTTGTTTATTTCTTTCATTTGTGAGTAAATGTCATTAGTTTTTTTTTTTACCCGATGGAAGAAATTAACGATTTAATTAATGAGTCTTTTGCAAACATTTATAAATTAAGATTCTTTGAACATATTATTGCGTTCACGTGTTTATAATAATTACTAGTAGGACATGTTATTCTCCATCCTCTTCAGTCAAGTTACTTCAAACAAGTAGTAAAATAACACGACATCGCTTACACAAGAAGACCAAACAAACATAATGTAAGATGCGTGAGATAATCTTACTCTTAAAACCAAATGAAAACAACTTCAATGTCAAGAGAAACATGACTAGCCTCAATGTTTGTTATCTCAACTCTATTTTAGTCATCCCATACACAACTCTAAATGTTTGTTTATCTTCCTTTCTTATGCGTTGTATTATTCAACAAGTTTTTTGAAAGCTAAACCCCTTTAGAAACAAACTAACAATTATTTTCTTTCGTTCTTTCTTTCCAGGCGACGTTAAAAAACTCGTCGCAGTTCCTGTATCGCGCGCTAGATGGCAGAGCTTACTTCAGTTCGATCACGGTGCTGCTACCTGACGCGTGGCCGAACAACTGCACGGCCAAGCCGGTCACCAGCTTCGATGGCTTAGCGGTCGACGTCAAGATCGGAGTAAATCATCCTGTGTTTGGGAATCAACCCTGGACTCAACAGTCTGGAGGATGTGGGGAGCAGGGGGACTTTATATATGTCAGTCACAAGCAGTTGCTGGGGACAACAAATCTGAGTGAGTATTCGAGGTTAAAAGTTGCAATACACACTCATGCGGTAGAAACAAGAACTAGCTAATGGAGTCATGATGCCAGTGCCCTCTGTGTATGATTTCATTGTTGTGTCTCTTTGATTCACGCACATTAATGCTTCTCTGAAACAAAACACTGTGCAGTGACTATTTTTGTATTAAAAAGAAATGTATCAAGTGAACACTGTACTGTACTAAATCAAATGATACACTTCTCTGACAATAATGCTTTAGTACTTAGCATTGAATCATCAGGTTTGATAAATAAAAATCACGCACAACTACCAAAAAGAAAAGTAAGGATCTTTAGCAAAAATAACTTCTCTCAGTTTAATACTTTACTTCAAAATGAAACATGGGATTCCATTTACAACAGTACTTGTGTGGAAACTCAAGCACAAGAACTAATTAGAATCTTCTGTAAACATTTTAATGATTCATTCCCACAAAAAGAAAGACAAACAAAAAGGAGGAATAGTACAAATTGGATCACAAAGGGCATAATAACATCTAGCCGTACACTAAACAAATTGTACAAGCTGAAAACACTCAAACCCACAGATGAAAATGTGCAAAAACACAAGACATACAAGCAAATTTTTCAAAGAGTAAAAAGGCAGGCTAAAAAGGCAAAACTCGAAGCCCAAATCCTACAATCACAAAACAAAATAAAAACCACTTGGAGAATAATTAAAAATGAATCCGGTAAAAACAACACCACACATAAAAACATTGAACTCATATCAAATGGGCAAGTAATAACTAACCCGGTCCAAATAGCAAACATATTTAACCATTCCTTTGTTAACACAGCAGCAAGCTGTAATATAAACCCCACTGCTGGCCACACTTTAGAAGCCATAAATAAACTAAGAACTAATACTATTCCAATTGCATACCCACCTATGATTCTAGAGCCTACTAATTGTGAGGAAATATATATGATAATTCAAAATATGAAAAACACTAGCTCCACTGATATCTATGGATTGAGTGCAAAAATAGTTAAATATGCAGCTAAACTCATATGCTACCCCTTAACTATAATATGTAACAACTCTCTTAGCACCAGTATCTTTCCCCAGTGGTTTAAAAATACCAAAACAATTCCAATATACAAAAAGGGACAACATAATGATGCTAGGAACTATCGTCCAATATCATTGCTCCCAATTTTCTCTAAAATACTTGAAAAGGTCATGCATAACCGACTAACCAAATATTTAGATGACAATCAAATTATTAACGATAACCAGCACGGTTTTAGAAGAGGAAGGTCTACGTTGACGGCAGCCTTCTCCCTCACTGAAAAAATACTAGAATCTCTAGACAAAAAAGAAAAAGTGCTTGGCCTCCTCTTCGACCTCTCAAAAGCGTTCGATACGGTAAACCACCAAACTCTTATAGGCAAAATGAATCACTATGGAATTAGAGGGGGGATACAGCAATGGTTTGAGTCCTATCTTAGTAGTAGACAACAGCGTGTACACATAATGCATGTTGATAGTAAACTAAATAGAGAGCAAGACATGTGCTCCAGCTTTAGAGAGATCAAAACAGGGGTACCGCAAGGCTCAATTTTAGGCCCAACTATGTTTATTATACTAACTAATGATCTACCAGCAAATATTACTACTGGAACGCTATTTCAATTTGCAGATGACACCAATGAAATTTTAACAGGGGGAGAGTGGGAGGAAGTAGAAGGTTATGCCGGAAATGCAATCAGTGAGAACAATGAATGGTTCTCAATGAATGATCTAGCGTTAAATACAGACAAAACTAAAATAATAAATTTTCATGCAGGGAATAGTACAGTAACAAAAACTACAATCACCTCCAATGGAACACAAGTGCCGCTTGATATCGATGCAAAATTCTTAGGCCTCTATTTAGACAGTAACATAAATTGGAAAACTCACATAAAAAGCTTACTCCCAAAACTAGCTAGTGCATGTTTTGTTCTAAGACGGCTAAGCAACCTAGTAAATAAAAACACAAATAAATCCGTTTACTTTGCCTACTTTCATTCCATAATGACATATGGTATTGCCATATGGGGGAATGGGACTGGTGCTAAGGGAATTTTTGTACTCCAGAAAAAAGCGGTTAGAGTTATTGATCAAGCTGGGTCCAGGGCTAGCTGCAAACCCATATTTAAAGCTCTTCGCATTCTCCCCATGCCCTGTGCCTATATATATGAAGTAATCATCTTTGTTCATACCCACCTTAACCTATTTACTGTAAACTCAAACATTCACGATAGAAATACTAGAAATAAAAGTCAACTGAGAGTAACCCAGTGCAACCTAACAAAAAGACAAAAAGGTTTAGCAGAGAGTGGAATTAGAATATATAATACTCTTAACTCTAGCTTTAAAGAAATAAACGATCTAAACAAATTTAAAAAAGCAGTTAAAGATGCACTTTTAAGGAGATGCTACTACTCTGTAGGGGAATACTTTGCAGAACCACTCTCACTCTAGCCGGCAAATAAGTATTGAAGTATATTAATTAGTAATAGTAATATTGTAACATTGTAATAATATTGTAGTCTTAGATAACACTGTATTGGTGAATGTGTATGTAGCTAGAGTAGTTATTAAGTTAAAACATTGACAACTCAAAAATTCTATACATTTCATAATGTAATCCAAAGATTGTAAAAGAGGCTTCATTTTAAATAAATAAATAAAATAAAAAAATATGCAATGCCGCCATTATAGGTCGGTGCACAATTGCCTGGTAACGATAGCTATAAGGATAACGATAAAACGGTAACGGGAAGGCATTTGATGCACAATTGCCGCTCGGCTATTTGCTAATACTTTTAACAGGCCGTAGACTCTTGATTCTGATTGGTCCCGGTAACGGGAAGCTCTTATTGTGCATCGTATCGTAATTTAACATGAAATCGAACTTCATTCCCGTTTTGGTTCACGTTACCGTTACCGTACCGGCTATTGTGCACCCACTGTAATATGGTAAACTTGTAGGTTTATTTGTAATTTAGCTAGCCTATAGCTATATACGAATTATTTGATCTAAACGTCCTGTTAAAAATACTTGTTAACAGTACTTACCAACACTCTTTAACAGTACTAGGTGTACAGTTCCGCATGTTCTTTTATTGATGCAGTTTTAATTATAATAAAACACAAATAATGTGGATTTTGATCCACGTAGTCTCTGAATTAGCCTAGTCATAGTAATGGCGGCTTTCAAATTGCAATCAAGGCAGGGGTGTGTCAATGCATTGTCTAGAGTCTAGACGAACTATATATAGTACTATTCCAAGATCTTTGATCTATATTCTATATTTCCAAAGAACTCAACATCAAATTACTATTATGGTGGAATGGCCGGGAAGGTTTGGCGCCTACACCATTATAATTATTGTAACATTGTAATAATTGTTAT
Organism: Isoperla grammatica; assembly: GCA_945910005.1. Taxonomy (NCBI): domain Eukaryota; kingdom Metazoa; phylum Arthropoda; class Insecta; order Plecoptera; family Perlodidae; genus Isoperla; species Isoperla grammatica. The sequence continues at coordinate 20,478,025 of OX246750.1, read as the reverse complement.
TTGAAGCAATTAAGATATTTGGAGGATTTCAAGGGTTTTGATTGGTCGTTGCCTTGGAGAAAACAAGCTATTTGACGAACAAGTAGTTATTGAAACCAGTCCACTAGCATAGAAATGGAGCTTTGTACATGACGTCCCCTAGTAACCATTTATTTAGTTTGCTTCAAAGTTTCGAAAAGCCAATCAAGCACCAATTATACAAAATGTTAAAACGATCGAGCACCATAAAAAATTCGATCCCAACAAATATTTATGATGTCACTTCCAGCATGTGCTGTATAGGCACAGAGTTTGGCCACTGAGGGCGCTAGTGAAAATGAATGAAGCGCTCAAGTGGCAATGTCAGGCAACTTTCTGATGAAGCAGTGTCGTTCTTCCTACGTCGATAATGGGATATTGTGAAAATTGTTTAGTTAAATACGGATTTTAGAAATTTTGGGCAGATTATGAATCCCATCAGTCCATCTTAAAAGGCAAGGCGCCATTTAAATCAGGACACGTTTTAGACTTAACAAACAACAAAGAACGCACAACAAACACATACAAACAAAAACAAACACAAAACAAAATAAACACATCAAAAAGAAAAAACAATCAAACAAAAAACAAATATTTCACAATAATATCTGGCACTATTTTTAACCGGAGAATGCAATCTTCACAATAAATTGCTACATTTGACCACATATAGCGCTGTATGTACTAAACGGCATTGTTCTCTCTCTGGCTCAACAGGTGGCGTGTTTGTCCGCGAATGGTCCAAGTATCGCTACGGAGTTTTCGACGAGATCGGTTTCCGTGGCGACGTCGTCTATCCGCTCTGCTATCAGGGAGACTCGACGGAACATCAGGTCACCGGATGCTCCGACCATCCCATTCAGGAGAGCAAGTAAGTCTTACGTTTTCATTCTACATAGTAATAATAATAATAATAACAATAATAATAATAATAATAATAATCATAATAATAATAATAATAATAATAATAATAATAATCATAATAATAATAATAATAATAATAATAATAATAATAATAATAATAATAATAATAATAATAATAATAATAATAATAATAATAATAATAATAATAATAATAATAATAATAATAATGCCTTTATTTGCAAACAGGATATCAAAATCCCACTAGTGCAAACATAGTTGGGTGGATAAGACGTGATTCGAATTAAATAAACTATCTTGAAAAAAAAAATATAAAAATAGTTTTTAAATAAATACCAGTATTGATTTTATCATCAGATAATAACCTTTACTTAATATTGGCAAGTGGATATTATAAAATCGTTAGCAACAGTTACCTAATTCTCCAGTTTCGAAATTTTGTAATTTATTTATTGAAATTAATTTTGGAGTATCCATATACATATTCGTTTCCTGTTTCTGGATATATTTTGAAATTATGTACATTGATTTGAGGTTCATAATGGACAGTGAAGGTCCAATGAGATTCCTTTCATGCTTTATCAACCAATATGGGTTGGTTATAATTTAAACTCATCTTTGATGCAAGTCCGCATTTTTACATATTATCCATTACAACTTTAAACTTGATTCACATGTTGTACTATTTCTTCCATTCCAGGTTAAACGTTTAGGTTATTAAACGTGTTTGCCCATTCCTAGAACTAACACAACGCTTGTCCCTACTGTAGCGTCTGCTCGGGAGAGAACGAGTGGTACAACACGAGCCTCCTGGTGGACCCCATGGCGACCTCGTCCCTCATGTTCGCCGCGGAGGCTCCGCAGGTGGTCAAGTTCTGTGACCACTCGTCGCACGACCGCTTCGCGCCCACCAAGCACAACTTCATGTGTCGCAGGCAGAGCGTTATGGAGGTGATTCTGCAGCATCGGGACTTTGCCGGCATCAGGTGAGCGAGAGGCCACTCACGTTGTATTGTTTATTTATTGTGTTTAGTCAACAACGTTGGACAAATATACTTTTTTTTTAATTGAAAATACAAATTTTGGAAAAAAAATAAATGCGATCAGTTTAATTGTTACTGAATAAGATATTATTAAATATAAAAGTAACATTTTATTTAAATGGTATATTTATGTATCTGCCTTATGGTGTTATAAAATAATGATTGTTTAAACTCATTTTTTATAGGTAATCAATCTTTAATTGTAAATACCTGGTGCATTTATCACAAAGTATTTTTTTAGTGATATTATAATATTAATTACCTACTTAAACTATTAATATTAAGAAAAAATAATAATAATAATTAATTAATACAATATTAATAGATTTGAGAAAAAAAAAATACTTTTTATTATTAATATGTAGGCATATTTACAAACAAAATCAATTAATATGATCAATTAATGATTGAGAAATAAAACTATTCATCATTTCTTTACAACCCTTAGAAGCGTCTGATAATCTTCTCTTGTCTAACGATGCCAGTTTGTGTGTAAATACGTAACGTCTAGACGTTGTTCTCTGTTCTCTCCTAGCAGTGACACGAAGCCTGCCAGCGCTCCTGCTAACGCCCCCAGCATCACCTACAAGCGTCGTACGTCCACACGCTTCGTACTTGTCATTGAAGACACGCAGGCGATGATGATACGAGAGTCCTGGAGCTTCCTGAGAGGAGCCGTGCGCAAGTTTGCCGTGCTAGACCTTCCGGCGTACACAGAGCTCGGTAAGAAATAACGCGGCGTACTGTCGGTGGTGCATAATGTAGCAAACGTAATGTTTTTAATATGATTGAAACCTAGACCTAATTGATCTAAATTAATTTTTGATCATTAAATTAAATGCAATAGGGCCTACATATGTTTTTAAAGTAAAAAAAATAATAAATATATAAAAAAACAATTGAATAAAAAATAAAAATTAATTGAAATTAGTTACAAAAACATATATTACTTTTTAAACTTTAATTTAATTTCCGGAAGTTAAATACATTCTTTTAAATTCAGTTTTGTTCCTAATAATTTATTTAGCTAGGGGCTACTTTTAAATTAATCGACAGTAATAATGATAAATCCATTAAATAACTAACAGCAATAGGTAGGCTACATTACGGTTAGGCCTACACCAACTAATTAATAATTAACATATTTATTATAAAACATAATTTCACAACAAAATGAATTACAAATAACATTGCTTTAACATGCTCTCAAAATCATTTGTTTTTTGTTATAATCCGAGACCACTACAATCAACTTGAAACTGAGAACTAACTAGAGACTTCTTGTTTCCAGGTCTCGTTCTGGTGAACGACACGACTGCGATAACCGTCAACGGGCTGTCCGTTCTGAAAACTTCAAACGCTCGAGATCTGGTTGCGTCGATGATTCCGTACACTCCGGGTGACGCGCATAAATCCGGCTGCATCCACTGCGGTCTGACGCAAGCGGTTCAGGTGAGCGCAAACGAATCTGTCTTCCATAAATGTTGGGGGTCATTTCGAAAATGTCGTTCGCGTGAGAATTTATTTTATTGGAAAATAATCTGAAATTTTGTGTGTAGGTATAGACATTTTTTTAAATTGTTAGTTTTGAGATCAATTGAAATGTGGTAACATTGCTTTGAAATTCACTTCATAGATAGACATTTAATATAAATAATGAAATAAGCAAAAGAAAGAATAAAGGAATACCAAAAAAAAAAAAAAAATAAGTGTGAACGCCTGAACCTAATGTAGCGTTCTCTGTCGCGTGCAGATGCTCGAAGACCGCGCGACCACAAACGGCCCGTCAGCGTCAGTGATCGTGGTCATCTCTCCCGGCTACTCCCCCTCCAAGCAGATGGACAAGGCACTTGACCGCGCCTCCAAGCTCGGCATCTACGTCTCGACAATCAACTACCCCGTGACCGAGCGCATGGCCAGTCTGGACAACCTCGCGCACGCAACCAACGGTCTCGCGTTCACCGTGCAGGAGCAACGACTAAACATCGCCTCGTCTTATCTCACGACGTACTTCCATCTCGCCAACACGCTTTACAGCATTGCCGAGCACTTCTGCGTCGGGCAGGATATGCCCATTGAGGTGAGACCATAATCTCTCTTTCTATCTAGCAACATTTTATTCTCAAAATCCATCACTACAAAAGAAAGAAAAATATGTTACAGGAATTTTTCTTAATTTTTTTTGCAATTCAATACATTTATTTATTTATTTTATTTTTATTTCACCATGCGATTTGTACACAGTACAAAAATTGGTAAAAACTACAAATATAGATAGGTCCTACTATACATACAAAATAAAATATATTATACATATACAACTCTACTATACAAAACTAAAAAATATACCGTATTTACTATTTACCCATATAGAAAACAACCTCCAATTTAAGACGACCCACTATTGCCAAGAATTTTAAATTGAAAAAAAATCATATTCATATTTATAATCTTAATACGCGAATTTAAGACGACTCCCGATCTACTATACAAAATGGAAATAATTATAGTCTTAGATTCGGGTAAATATGGTACAGGCCTATATTCTGAATAACAGAAGGATGGGTCAGAGAAACGGGAATTTATGTTGTTAGTTATCATTTATCAAAGAATTGTTTCAAAGCAAAGAAAAAGAAAGAATGAAGGAACACCTACTAAAAAATTAAAGAATTAAAAATATAAAAAAAAAGTGAATGGTTTAGTTAAAAGGAAAGTTTTTAGTCTGTATTTAAAACATGGAATGTGCGTGTGTGTGCAGATCCACCGCAGGGAGTTGTGGGACGAAGGCCGCAGCAGCATCACGGGCAGCTTCGTGCTAGAAGAGTCTCTGAGCGAGCCCGCAAGGTTCACCGTCTTCACTCACAACGTCGAGGGTCCGTTGATACGGAGCATGTCGCTAGTCAGCCCTTCTCAGGTCGTCTACTCGACGCGGTCGGACTCCATGCTGCCCTTCAAGCTGCTCACCATCAACGCACAGATCAACGAGGTAAGACTTGCAACACTACCCATTTTTTTTTTTTTTTTTTTTTTAGATAAATTTTGATACTAGGTGTGCTGATTTTTTTTTTTTATAGATTATAAATGTTTATTTTTTATGTCTTTTATGCTGCACTCGAATGCATGTAAATTTAACGTGCGAGTAGGCCCTACTGAATGAAGTTTGTCAATTTCTGTCAATTTTTTTTTATTGACTCCCTGCCCAATGATATGAGCAGGCCAGAAAAGGAAGCTGTTTTATATTGGATAGTACGACAAAAGAATGGCTGAAAAAGCCATCTTGGCACAAGAAGGAAAAAAAAAAAAAAAAAAAAAAATGTCTGACTATTCTATACAAGTACACCAATCTGTATTACAATATACTATCATATTTATGTACTATATTTAGTATTTTGACAGTAGGCTATATAATAATCTAATATAAAGACATAGTACATGAAGTACATTATACAATTTAAAAAATTCCTAACTTAATGATAAGCAAAATTAAAATCAACCTAGACGAGTACCAGTGAAGGAAAAATATAGCATCTAAAAATCCTCTTCTTTGGTAAAAATAAAATAAAAAGTAATCATGTTCAGTCATGAAGTGTGTATCAATGGTACACAATGTATTAGTGTGTGCATTAAGGTCACAATGATTATAATAATATTGTTAATTATGAATTCACACAGGGATAAAAAAAATGTAAAAAAAAATGTTAACAATATCAAAAAATTTAAAATTTAAAAAACAATACATTAATCGCCTCATGTTGTTTGTGTTACAGTCCGGCACGTGGACGTACACCATCGAGCGCACGCCCGGCAACCCCCAGCCCCACTTTGTGCAGGTGTTTGCCTCCCCGCGTAGCCGCTACGCCACGGCAGTGCGGGCCCACGCGTGGACAGACGGTCGCGTGATAAGGGCGGTGGTCCGCAAGGGGGAGTATCCGGTGCTCGGGGCTCGCGTCGAGGTGGTCGCAATAAGGGTCGGGACCAACGGGACCACGCAGAAGGAGAAGTTCGAGCTGCTGGACACTGGCAGCGGAGGTACGTTACACACTCGGAGTACACTACAGTAAAACCTCTTTATAACGAACTCAAGGGGGCCAGATGATTATTTTGTTATAAATAACGTTTCTTTATAAGGATGTACCTTTGCATCATAAGAACCTTTTGGGACTTTAAAAAACAGTTTGTTATATACATCATTTTGTTATAAAGACGTTTGTCATAAAGAATTTTCACTGTATATAGTTCTGAGAAGTTGGGAGCTTAAGAGCACAGGGTACCTCTACGTCAAAATGCGCAGAAAATTTTAATTTTTTAGTTAATATATGTCAAATGAAATAAAAAATCACAGTCATACTGATTATAATGTTAGATATATTTATCATTGTCTGTAGGGCTTACCAAACCACAGTGCTATGATTACTCAGATTTTCGATTTTATGTCTTGATTTCACGATATATTTATTATGTTGATATTCACATTTCACTAAATTCCTTCCGATCGAAATCAGAACTTATTTTCACTTAAATATTACATTATTATTTAAAGTAAATTTCTCTAAAACAAAATAAAAACACTAGGATACTTGAAAACTTACTCCTGATGATCAAACTTGCTAGGCCTATATGAATGTTGCTGAAATGTTTTCATTTGTTTAAATCTATTAAATTATTAAACTAATCTTTATTTTCTTGTCCCTTCCAGATCCGGATGTGACCAAAGGAGACGGAGTTTACACACACTATTTCATCCCCAAGTTCGGCCTCGGAGTTTACACCTTCGACATCAAGATATCGGACAACTCCAACACCGCCTACTCGTACCAGGAGCAAATCCTCTCTTACGACTACAACGACAACATTGCTCCATGCTGCGGTAGCTCGATCCCCACTCCCTCCGTTCGTCCCATCTCCCCCTTCATCCGCATCTTGCCGAGACTCACCGCCAACATTCTAAACGTAAACATCCCCGTGGGTCGAATCGGCAATCTCAAGGTCGACATTCTCCACGAACAACTGAAGGCGAGATTGGTCTTCACGGCACCAGACCCACAGGCGAAACGCTACGAAGTGCGATACTCGAAATCTCTCGCCGATATCGTCAACAACCTGCAGAACACGATTCTCTGGGAGCACGGATCCCCGTTTCCACTCTCCCCGGGCGCGGAAAGCACTTACACCCTCGACTTTACCCGCAACCCCTCGCTATTAGACCAAGCCCTCTACCTCTGCATCGAGTCGCTCGGTGAAGACGTAGTGAACGCGGATACGAACGTCACGGTTTCCGAGGCGACTAAAGAAGTCTACCGATGCTCCAACTGGGTCAGGATTCTGGTTCCCTCCCCTCCGCCGCCCCCGCCCTCCATCACGGACTACCCCTACTCCAGCGAGGATCCGGCCTGGACTCCCAATGCCGTGGTACCGAGGATCGCCAAGGGGACTGACTACGGACTGGAGCTGATTCTTCCCGTTGCCGGGGGAATTTGTCTGCTGGCGTTGTGCATCGCGGCGTACTGTTACATCTGCGTGCTGAGACGTCGGGGGGAGAAGAAGAAGAACGACAAGAAGTCTGGTGCGACACAGGTCAGTTCACTACCAACACGATTTGCAATACAACTTGTTTCTTATTCATCCACTCTAGTAAAGTTAATACTTTTGTTTGTATGATCTAAGTCTCAATTATTGGCATCACACGAAAATTCGATATCGATAACGATAATTGCTTTAGATATGCTGGTAGGGAAAATATCAAATTTTAAAAATAATTTTATTTGTATGAACCATATTGTTTTTAAAGTTAGGGATGTGTGGCTAAAAATGGGCCGAAAATCATAAAATCATTGTTTTTCACACTTGCATTAAAGACTTGTCCCAATGAACGTAAAAGTAAAGAAAGTTTTTATTTTTTATTGTCCCTATCGATCGAGTCAATACTGATCGACTATATTGATATAGAAAACCTTTGAACAATCTGTAGTTTAGTTCATCCCTAATTCTTAAACCATCCATCTAAATTATGCTGTTTCTATTTGTCTATTTAATATGTGAGAAGGGTTCTATCTTTTTGTAGTATACATAATTAATCCCTCCTTAATTCAAATTTGTGTATAATTCAGAGTACTGATAAAGTACTGATAAAGTAATAAAGATAAAGTAAAGATAAAGAATAGGTATAAGATGTTCTTTTAATTTCTAAGTTATTTAATTCAAACGGGTTTTTAGAGTTTCTTGAAAATTGAATTGAAGAGGGGTAATTGTATTGTTTTCAAGACTTGTTTTGGGCCATTTTTCATAAAGAAAGTTAACTGTATTTTGTTTTCGTTTGAGCTGCGTTACTAACGAATGTCTCTCTCTGTCTCCAGCCGGCCATCCAAGTGGTCCCCTCATCCCCCCCGACCAACAACCTCCCCCAACACTTCGAGCCCTGCCTAAACGACGACAACGAAAAGAAGCGAACCTCCATCGCGCCGATGCAATACGAAGAGAAGCTGGTCGACGACCAGATCGCGACAATAACGCCGATCCGTCAGCGAACTCTGTCGCCATATCAGAGCTGGACCGCGTCTCAGCTCCTGCACGAACACGAGCGAAGACACAGCCCGTACGGTGACGTCAACCAGAACCCGAACATGTCGTACGATCAGGCGGTCATGCAATACAACTCTCCACCGTCCCTCTACGGAGACAGCCAGAGCATTCAGCATTACTACGTGGAGCAGTCGCTTCGTAATCAGTACAACGACGCTCCCCCCGTGCCCCCGTTACCGAGCATGAACGGGATCTACACGACCGGGGGCCCCATTTACGGGGTACAACCGGGGACCTTCGCCGCGAACGGTTACCATAGGAACGGCTCTTTGATGCAGTTCAATCCGAGCGTTCAGGGTTCGTTGAGTTCCGTCAGTTCGGGGGATAAGAAGAAGCGGAACGTCACCATGGTTTAGCGAGAACAGAAGACTGAATGTTGAGACGGACACGAAACGTACTCGTATGTGATAATGCAAGATGGTGATGTGTTGATCGGGTTATAAAGTGCGCCTAATACAGGAGAACCCCTCTTAACTTATTCCACGTCGATATATTTCGTTACACGAAATTCATTCCAGACAGTCCATTAAGCCTTTGGATACGATTCAAATGCTTGGACAAATCCTGTTTTGATAGTTCTTCCCCAGATTTTTTATGAAAACTGGATAGAAAAGGCAGTGCAAACGATATTATTCACAGATAACAATGTGTTTGGACGAATCTTTATTTACATACGTAGTAATTCAGTGTGTTAGACAGTACTACCTCTCAACTTCCCCCTTCAACTCAAGTTTCTGTGAAGCTTCCTTGTTAAGAATAAGAAGGGGTTTATACTGTACTTAATATTTTTATTTTCCAAGAACTTTCGGTCAAACAAACATGTTTTCAGCATTGAAAGCGACTAATACGCTACGAAGAACGTAGTGTTTGTTATACAAGTCTTACGTACGTCATAACCGTGTTGTGACAACACTACCGAACAATGTAATTGCAATGTACATAGTGTATTATATAGTGTACATACTATGTCGATCAGAGAACGTTGAAATCGAACACGTACGCCGATGTGTTTCGTGTGGGTTTAGAAGCAAGTGTGCTTAGGCTCAGAGCCGTTCTAGTCATATTTGCTGAACTGAACTGCATATGAAAGCAAGTGACATAATGCCAGTGAAACCGTAATCGTTGAATCATCGTTTAGTTTTTCAATGAAGGTCCCTATGTAAATAAAGTTGGTACAGATTGGATATATAAGTAACCATTATGTCCATTTTGTGAATAGCTCAACGTGTACAACATAGAAACATAGACACTTTTTTGTAATTAAACTTTGATCTCAAAGTTAGTGTGTTTTTAGTAACTAGGAATAAAAAATATCGGAATATTTTTTCAAATATCAATGACTATGTAAATGTTTTCCAACAAATTACATTTTTTATTTAAAAAATGTAAATGTACAATAAATTAATTAATGCTCATAAATGTGTTGTGTTCTTCATATCAACCTAACACCATTCATTCATTCATTTTATTAGTATCCAAAGACTTGACATTAGTACAAAGTATACCCACACCATTGGTTCCTATTATTTCAGAATTCCAGCATTTCTCGTTGTTACTCTTCACAAACCACATGTCGCGACCCGACTGTGGGGTCGCCCTTGGTTCGATGCCAGGCCAAGGAAGATTGATGGTGTTTTCCAATAGGTCTGCCATTCATTGGCAGTGTTGGGGACAATGACATACACAGGTATATATTTCGGGGGGGGGGGGGGAGGCCCCCCACTCGATTTTTTTTGTCAATACATATTTTTTGCGTGGTTTAAAGTGTTTTAGAATGAGTTTAGATGGTTTGCTGAAAGGGATAATTTAACCAGATTTTAAAGAAAATCACTGAATTTATTGTACTGATTGATTGGTATAAATTTGACTTTATTAGAAGTTAATTAGCATTATACTATATTTATTTCCTTCTATAAGTTACATTGACAAATGTCGTAAATTTTTGCGTAAACCTACATATTATTTTGCAGAACATAGTTAAAGCAGAGATTTTTTTTGGGGGGGGGAGGGGGGACCCTGGATATGCCACTGGTTGGGGAAGTTCCTTTTTAAAAGAAACTTGTCATAAGTTCAGTTCCCTAAGAAAATTCTTTATCAAAAGTTTAAGTTCCTTGGTGAAGTGAACTTTTGCTTGGTGAAGTGAACTTTTGCTCTCAGGGTCACTGAGAGCAAAAGTTCCTAATGCGGTTTTAAGTTAGTTTTAAAAGTGATTTTTTTCTGTTGTTAAAACATTTCACCAGAGTATCACTATTTACTGTAAAGTATTGGTATATTAAAGGGAGGTAATTAGGTAAATATCAGTTTACAAACAAAGCATGCAACGTTATGCAGTATTGTGCATGTATTTGTGCACACAGTAACAATTAGAATATCACCTGATTAAAAGATAGTATTGATGATTTGTTTCAATTTGTTATGTGATATCTTAAAAAATTGGTCCTCTTGAAAGTTGATATGTTAAAGTAAAACGGACTCGATTGTTCCCGAAATTAGTCGAGTTATTGATATACTACTTACTTACTACTCATCGAAAAACTACCTATTAACTTGCAAAAACGAACGCTTGAAAGGAACTTTGAAAATATGTTGAACGTTTGAACGTTCACGTTTACCTGAATAAATGATGAACGAGTTCCTTCAAATGTTCTAAAAAAAAGGAACGCATTTCTAGGAACTTCATATAATATAATAAATTTCTAAAAAAAACGTTCAAACGTTCTAAAAAAAAAAGGAACGCATTTCTAGGAACTTAATATAATATAATAACTATTCTAAAAAAAAAACGTTCAAACGTTCTAAAAAAAAAGGAATGCATTTCTAGGAACTAAATATAATATAACAACTTTTCAAAAGTTCTTGCCCCAACAGTGGTAATTGGCCACATACTACGATACAGAAGTGATCATTGCTGTCCGTATGTAAACCTCAATGCATCCTCGACTAGTAAAGTCGACTTCCTCGTACGACTAGCTGAGTCACCCTTAGACAAATTTTACTCTTAGCCCAGATAGGGAAAAGATAGGAAGTACATAATAAAATAAACTCTCAACTGTCTCGGTCATAATTTGGATGCGGCATTTATTTTTATCAAGATTAATAACAGTATGTTTGTCTACCTACTAACAGGGTAATACGTACATTCAAGGCTGGTGCCATATTTCAAATAGCAACTCATCAAATTAATCACTATGTTTTTTAAATGTAACTTTACTAACGTAGACAAACATCTCAGAAAGAACATCCAAAAGATCCAACGCAACATTAAACAACGACGTCGATGATTGTCTTACAAAGAACTTCCTTCTCATCCTGTACGTCCCAACACATCATTCTGTCTCGCGTGTTGGCCCACTGAGCCAAGCCGGCATTCACCAAGGTGTCTTGCTCTCCCCCGCGATGTTTCTCCAGACACTCGATGCGCGCCACCAATGTCTTGTAGGCGTAGGTCATAACGTAGTTCACCGCAGAAGAGTAATCCGTCCCTACTCTAACTTCAGGATGAGATGTAGAGGTACAATCATTAATGACATCCAGTTGATTCGGATTCGACGTACTTGAATAATAGTTGCGTGTCTCTTGTTCGATGACGGCCATTCTTGCTCCGTCCTGTTCACACTCGACGTCGAATCTAGTTTGTGAGAGTCCAAGAGAGAGAGAATTCATTTTCCTATTCATGTCGTCCAAACACAACTCGGCATCGGCCTTGACTGCGGCTAAGCAGGCGGCGTACGTCGGTCTTTGATCGCAGACTCGTTTGAAAGCGGCGCGGATTTCTTCCGGTGTGATGGCTTCACTCACCAACGTTTGTTGCAGACTCTTTTGGGCTTGAGAACATGTTTCAGCTTCTGCGTCGAACATGGGCTTCATTGGTTCTTGCAGTTCTCGCGGGCAGACTTTACGATCGTCGCTCAGTGTTGAACCGACAAACAATATCATCGCGAGGACGGTGACGTTGTAAATTCTCTTTGATACCTTCATGTTGTCTGCTTCAAACCGACGCAATTGGTTGTGAGTGTTGACTGGGACTCTGCAACTGCAATGAATCTGGTCCAAACCACAGAGCTCATATATAATATTGCTACTATTGTGTTTGACGTAATAATTCTCAGAAAAGGTCAGCAAAGTCATGATCTTTGATAGTGATGGAAAATTATTGTTTCCTCATTAAATAATAATTATGTGCCACTCTTATCACGAGATTCTATGAATGCTTATGCTTATCATTTAAACTGCATCAGTGGGAAGTTTTTGTGGAAGTGTCTTGTTTATCTGCAGAGGCAGGAGTTTTTTATGGTATTAACGATAAACACGATTTTCTTAGAAAATGTTTTATAACTACACATGTGGACGTTTTTGTTTTTTTGTTTAGACTTTTATTTTTTCCCGCGAATTTCCGAGATTTTTAAGTACAGCCGCGATTTGAGCGATTCTACCCATTATTCACGAATAACGTTGGAATAAAATAAATTAATGACAAATTCGCGATTTACCATCAAATTTTTGCGTTTTTGTGTCAACAGTCACAGGCACAGGCAACAGGCCCCTTGTCAACGCACTGCACTCCCTACTTGAGTAGGATATTTAGGTCCTAGGCCCATGATGATGAGACCTGGTAGGCCTTAGCCTAGGCTCCTAGGCCTAGGCCTAGGACAGTAGCCTGGTAGGCCTATTTACCCTGCCTGGTGGCATATTTATGTTCTAATTTTAGGCCTTTGCATTTTCTATGGTCCCAAAGTAGTCAAAAATAGAAAAAAAATTAACACCGCTATAAAAAAGATTTTTTTCCAAAATATTCACCACTAATTCACCACCTTTTTAAATCTTAAACAAACTCTTAAAAACGAAAAATTCAAACAATTTTCACCATAACTCATGCCTCTGTTTATCTGTTTTGTTTGCTATTGTATTATATTATATTGTTTTAGTTTACTTTATTAGTATGTATAGTAATATTATAGGCTACAGTAGCTTGTAAATTTGCTGTTACAATATGATTTGTCTATAAATTTTATGTTAGTTTCTTTTAGTGATCATACAAAGTGATATGTAACAATTTGTGACTCCATCTTGTTTTGTTTGCTAGTATTATTTAGAGTACGTATTGGTTTAGTATAGTTTTATTGGTAAATACATGCATAGGTACACACGCACAAGTCTTCTGACTTATGTGTGTACCTAAAAGCAACAACATAAAGTAATGTTTTATTCTAATATGAAATACTTTGTTAATTACATTGTACAAGTACCATGCCAAAGAAATAAAGTAAAAAATGTACAACATAAGTACATATAGCCAACATGACTTCACACTTACCAAAATGACCTTCTAGCAGGAGGTTGCTCACTCTTAATGATGCGGAACAGAATCGACTCCAGAATATAATATAATATCTTTCACGATATTCATCGATATTTATATATGAATTCCCAATTTTTCCTATAGTAATATCCACTAGCTTAGGCTCTTTTCATGACGTCAATACAATGTTAACGATATTGGAAATGAACCACTGGGCACGTGACTCTAACTATATATTCTGTTTTGGAGATTTAGTTTACAATAACATACCTGGAAAGTCGTAAAGTACTTATTCTAATTGTATTCTAATATGTGTCACTATTATGTATTTGAATAACAATATTGGGCAACCATCAGCACTCTGCACAAATAAGCTATTCATGTATTGACAATTTATATTGTAATTATGCCATGATTTAAGTTTAGTATTTTTATTTTATATATCAATATTAAACCCACTTTAAGACGACATGCCTTTGTCTTCATTTAAAAATTGTTTGATGCATTGATGGCTAACATTTGATTATCGTAATTATTTTGTTCCATTATTATTGTTATTATTTATTTATTTATTATTATTATTATTATTATTATTTTATTGTTTCGCAACAATAAAATTATTACTACAAGAAAGTGAAGAGGAGGAGCCAGAGGAAGTTAACATGAGGGAAGCGTCAGGCATGGCCAGCCGGCTTCGATGTACCTAGGGGCAGAATATGATGGGATTAATTTCCTATCCCCCTACCCGACTTCATTGTTGGACACAGGGAGAAGATATATAAAAAAAAATTATTACTTCCTTCCTTCTCTTCTCTCATTGAGCCAAGACAATGCGAAAGTGCACCCTAGCGTAGCGGCCGAAAGACGGTGGTGACGAAGGAGCTCATAGGCTGAGGACCTTCCGCACGATATTAGTTGTGCCGAGGATTGCAGCCTTCTGCATGAGACGCACGTGCTTGTCCTTCAGGTGGAGCTTTTCTTTGGCAGCTGTCCACTCTTTGGTATCATTATTTTTATTTTATTGAATGTATCACAATCATACAATCTCGGTCAAAACCGGCGTTAACATGTTATACGGACGTAATGTCAAGTATTTCCATGTGTCTACCTTATTTGACTTCACTAATTACATGTTACTAGTTTAAACAGTCATCAATCTCGGTCAAAGCCGGTGTTTACATGTTATACGGACAATACAGATGTAAATCATGTAATGTCAAGTATTTATTTATTATTATTATTATTATTAATATTATTAGAGGGGAAGACCAAGACTGAGGTGGGAAGAAGTGATAGCAATGGACGTGGAAAGAAGAAATGCAACTTGGGAAGAGGTCAATCAGGAACGATGGTGGGAAGATAGAAAAGTATGGACAGAATTTGTAGAAAGAGCAGAGGAAGAAGAAAGTGAAGAGGAGGAGCCAGAAGAAGTTAACATGAGGGAAGCGTCAGGCATGGCCAGCCGGCTTCGATGTACCTAGGGGCCAGAATATGATGGGATTAATTTCCTATCCCCTACCCGACTTCATTGTTGGACACAGGGAGCAGATTTAAAAAAAAAAATTATTATTATTATTTTATTGAATGTATCACAATCATACAATCTTGGACAAAACCAGTATTAAGCCTGGTTTATGATTGACGGCAATATGGTGAGACGGGAACGTGAATCGTGAAACTGGTGGGGACGGGAAAGGAAGCGTTTACGATTGAAACGGCAAACGGAGTATGTTCGGGTCTATTCGGCTGAAGTCGATCATTTTCGTCCATGTTTGTTTATATGACTAAACTCTGCGCATGCGCACACCGTGTCGAAGACGGCAACGTGAACGCCAAAGTTGGGACTTGGCGAACTTTCCCTTTCACGTTTCCGTCTTGCGTTCGCTTCCCGACAATCGTAGACGCTAACCCGTGATTGCTATGGTTTAACTTCCACGTTCACGTTTCACATTCACATCTCACCATGTTGCCGTCAATCGTAAACCGGCCTTTATTATTATTATTTTATTGTTGCAATACATACAAACTCGGTCAAAACCGGCATAAACATGTTGTACGGACACAAATGTCAAGTATTTCCATGTGTTTACCTTATTCAAATCTACTTAGAACTACTTAATATATCTTCTTCTTCTTCTTCTTCTTCTTCTTCTTCTTCTTCTTCTTCTTCTTCTTCTTCTTCTTCTTCTTCTGCTTCTCAAATGCCCACATTTGGCTATACTACTTAATATATCATTGTCCACATTATTTTTTCCAAACCGAACTGTGGATGCTATGTACGGTCGTGGCCGATTTGTACTCATCCCAGCATTCGCTCTTTGTACGGTGGAAACCACGAAAACCACCATCGGGATGGAGAACTTCTTGAAGTCTTCATTCTTCTTAGTTATTATTATTATTATTATTATTATTATTATTATTATTATTATTATTATCATATTTTTATTTCAAATATAGCAGTGAATATAACAATGCCGGCTCGTTACAACACCACGAGCAAAGCAACAATCATATGCAAAACTGGTACAAAAATGTTGAAACACTACAAGCTTAAAACTTTTCGCACAATAGGGAACACGCGTATGAAAATTTTAATCGATTTTTAAATACCTTGTCTCTCATTTAATAATTTTGTGTCTTTGAATTACGAAAAACGGATCAGTCTATGCCTCAAAATAATTGGTTTAGTAACGATAAATAAAAGGGCGCGAAAAACGAGCCGCCGCCATGTAGAGTGGATTTGACGTCATGGTTTTGTACAGTGTACGCTCACCGCCTCAGCGATTGGTCTGTTACGCCACGTCTACTGAATCATTGCGTCACAGCCACCTGTACACGTTTTAGATCCCCGAGTTTAAACTTCAATAAATGCGATCACAATATACCTATTTAAAAATTTCTTTTTTACTTAGGACTTGCATTAATATAATTTTTGTATCTGATACTATTAAACTAAGTGTTTGGTTTAACAAAAAAATCGTACGCGTGTTGCCTATACTAACAGTGCCGAGAAGCGCAGTCTTCTGCATCTGGAGGAGGTTTTAATACCCAGTCCCATTAAGATTAGGAATATGAATATGACTTTTCCAGCTTAAAATTCTTGAAAATAGGGGTTCATCTTAAATCCGAGGTCATCTTCCATTCGGGTTAACACGGTATTTAATTAGTTTTAACTTTTTTTAAGTAGAATTTAATAAGGTAAACGCACGGAAATACTTGACATTTATGTCCGTACAACATGTTTACGCCAGTTTTTATTAATATATATATATATATATATATATATCGCTACTCTTTATTCCATCATTTAGTTGGGTAAAGGGGTGTTTCCACCATTGATCTTGGGCAACCCGGGAATCAATATCGGCATGCCAAGCTCGACACATCATTTTCTTCAACTTCATTCTCTTCGTGAATGAATTTCTCTTGCCGTTCCGTCCATTACTATTATTATTAACATTATTTTTATTTACAGTCCAAACTCAGGCCCATAGTACTTTTTTGTATCACATGAGGAAATTTATGCCTGTTGAGGTGTTGGGTGTAGCAGCAGTTGTATTTTGCATTGTACAAATCAGAGTAACCTGCAATATGGAATTGTGCATTGGGGAGGTGCCTCTGCTAGCAAGTTACACCCATTAATTACATCACAGAACTTTGCACTTAGAACTATTTGTAATATGCGGACAGGGGATTCAAACGCTTATCCATATTTAATGTTATGTATTTTACCTATGAAACATGTGTATATTTTTAAGACTGTCATGTATGTTTTTAATAATTCTTGTTCATATAAACCAAAAATCAGTTCCTCTATTACAAGCTTGGACTATGCTTGGATAATGATGAATGCAGGTTTTGATTCCTAATTTTTAATACAAAAAGACCCACAAAAGAAAAAAACACAACAAAAATTAAATTGCATCAGAATAATAATATTATTTATTTGATATTTCCATCGAACTGTAAATAACGAAAATTAATTAATCGCCCGTGCGGCATAACTTATGTACAAATCGCTTGTTGACGCGCGTCTCACGCTACGACTTGAGCTTGGCCAGCTGTGCCTCGATCTCTTCGTCCGTCGCGAGCCGGGACGATTCTCCGAGTCGTCCCGTGTGGGCGGCGGGCGCGGCGGCCATCTTGCCTGACATCTCGATGCCGATCTCGTCCAGGACTTGTTGCACGACCGCGTCCTGTTCCTCCTCGTCCTCGTCCAGCAGGTCGTCCAGGGTGTCGTTTACTGGAAGACAGAAAACTTACGTATAACAGTGTCATTTTTCACTTTACATAATATGTATGCATCTACCTTATTTTATTTATTCCTATTATTTTTTTTATTCCTATAGGGAGCTTGCAATAACGTCATTTCCGGTAATCGCACGGTGGCCATAGGTAGCTTTCAATAGACGTCACGTGGCGGCCATTATGAGGTACACATTGCTTGTTTACATTTGTTCTGTCAATAGAAGACACATAGATTATCCAGGAAATATCACAGTTTCAAGCCGTATAGATAGATGTGTGCAGGTAAAAGTTCAAGAAAATGATAACACATGCAAATGATTGTCTTCAAACAGAGCTTACGCATTCTTATTTTGTTTGCAGTCATAATACAGAACCTTTGTTTGAAAACAGTTGATGTGTCAGTCAAAGGACATCTGCAATATTGAAACAATACAGTGTCGGAAGAACGTAAACAAATGTTTACAGAGTACCTCAGTATGGCTACCGTGCGATACCGGAAATGACGTTATTGCAAGCTCCCTATACTGAGGTACTCTGTAATCATTTGTTTGCTTCCGACACTTCATTGTTACAATATTGCAGATGACATCAACTGTTTTCAAACAAAGTTTCCGTATTATGACTGAAAACAAAATAAGAACGCGTAAAGTCTGTTTGAAGAAGATCGTTTGCATGTGTTATCATTTTCTCGAACTTTGACCTGCACACATCAATCTATACGGCTTAAAACTGTGATTTTTCCTAGATAACCTATGTGTCTTCTATTGACAGAACAAATGTAAACAAGCAATGTGTACCTCATAATGGCCGCCACGTGAGCCCATATGTAACTTGAACCTATTTACCTGTATAATTTAATTTGCAATGTGAGTATATTTACCAGTTTGTAAGTGTAACAACATATGTGTATAATCTATAATATGGATCTAATTTATAAGTATTTTATAGGTAAGGCCATTCCAGCCCGCTATCAAATATGCGCACTGTTTAATCATTATCAGCTGTTGATATATGACGCAATGTGACCTCACTAACATCCCCCCACCCCGCCGAGCCGAGTAACTGGGCAGTCGAGTTACAGACACTGTGGAAGCAAGGTCCTATCGCTCGCTCTGCTATCGTCAACTAATTACTTCATACACAGTATCTATTATCTCGATAAGTAACAGTGCTGGAGGCTTCAAGTCAATTCTTGATTATATGTATAGGGGGCATTATAATGACTGAGAAGTTTGAGGCATGGGTTTCAGTTCTTTCCGCATACATTGTTAATCGAAAAATGTCCAATTTTTACTCGTTCATTTATCGGTACACAAAAATTGTTGTAGTTTAGTCCCTGTTTATGTTACAGCCATGTAATTTCATAGTCATTATTTCATAAGTAGGTATTTCAAATCGAGAGAAATATTTAAAACGTCTCATTTAGTATTTCGAAACCGTGGAGCCAGCACCGTAAACTACGGAAGTGTATACGACCGGTACGCGTAGAAATAACATGTTTTCTTTCTTTTTTCTTCTGGTCATACTCGGGTAGACTTGGGTAAAGATGCTTTGTTGTTGTAGCTTGTAAAAAAAAATGTTTCAAGACTGTGTGCGAAGGGGAGGAATAGCCTTAAATATTTATGACAATACTATGCTCTTGTTACGATGCATGTATGTGCTACAGCATATTATATAATCTGACAGCTGCTAATAAATACAAATACAAATACAAAAACAAATACGAGTGTACTGTAAAGTCTTGGAAACCATTAGAACAGCAGCCGGAGTTTTGCAAAGACTACCAGTGAATAGGAGGTCGAAATTGGACATATTAATAGGACAATGCAACAAAAGAGCCGAAGGGATGGACCTGCTAGGCGTGTGCCGGCCTTTCACGGCCATTAACATCCAGCGTTGCAACGGTTATTGTTGTTGTTATATAAAAATATATCCACTAATGCATTTCCGATGGGGGTAAATGCAGACAAATACTACGAAACTGGCAACGTCGGTCGGCCAATCTTCGAAAATTGTGAGAGGGTCGAGCAAAGCATTTTGCTCACACAAAGAAATAACATCCACTTAGTGTTTATTGGTTGTCAGTTGTCACTCAGTTCCCATTCAACGTAAGTACTTTATTTAGCCGGCTGTAGCTCTGATGATTTCCACCACTATACCTACATTGAAGACATAAAACAAAATGATGAGACGTCATTTGAAACATCTTTTGTTGTTTTATGACTTCAATGTACACTTTCTACTCTCTAATTGATCATATTATATCTAAGGTAAGCTGTTAGATTCTATCCAATCTCTACATTATACAAAGCTGTATTCCAGAATTCATCGGATTACTAATCTTGCTCAGCCAACAGTAATCCAAATGTTCCAAATTCATACCAGATGGCTTATTGAATTAGACGTTCCAGAATTAATCCCAAGCTAATCTTACGTTCATCCAACTCAACCGTTATTATTTTTACATTATTTATTTTTACTTAGGTTATTATTCACAGACCGATACTCGGCAATGGTGTACTGCTCTTCAGAATCGAACCTGATGAAGGATGATAATAATAATGATGATGATGATGATGGTGATGATGACGACGAGAGCCGAGATTTCTCGGATTACTTGTGGCGGGAGTTTGAATTGATTTACATTTAACATGGTTATATGTTTGATTGCTTGCATGGCAAACTAATATTATAATTGAAGAGATATTCCCCCCCCCCCCCCCCCCCCCCTACAGAATGACTAGATAATGACTCCGATAAAGAAATACGCTTTCCTAGGAATGTAACCTCCGAATGCAAATTTGCCTCCATTTACTAAGCAAAACAAATCCCACAAATGCCCCTCTTTTTAAATGTTGTGTCATCCAATTCTTCCTGATGTCACGACAGGTAATCTGAGATTACTTATGAGATGAATTCTGGAACGCATCTCTATTCCAGCCGGTTGGCATCAACGTAACCCAATTAGGCTAGTTGCAATTGTGACTTAATTATTAAATGTAATTTGCTATTGTATAGTGATACTTTCTAGGCCTAATGTATATTATAATTACAATCTCAATTACATTGATTTAGTTGTGAACTAGGGACTATGATAGTATGTCCACTTGTAGGCGCTCAATCCATTACTGTTTTTTTAAAAACATTTTTGTATTAACTGTCTCAATTAAGGCCCATTCACGATTAAACTTAACCGCTAACTTACAACTTAAAGTAAGGTTTGGCTTATGGAAGATCACATGATTGTTCATGACCAAAACTTAAACTTAGTTTTGGGCTACGGTTAAGTTTGGAACGATCAAACTTTAAAATAAAAATAAAGTTAACAGTAAGAAAGAACCAATTAGCACCAGCCGCAAGGCCTAGGCTAGCTAAATCAAAAATGGAGCCGAAACATGCTCAGAATTTATTTGACGAAACGTTATTAATGAGTTTATTAAGACCTAGCGTCTAAGTTAAAGTTAAAGTTTACTAGCTAAGTTTTTATCGTGAATGAGCCTTTAAAATTCAGTGAAAATGTAATATATTGTACAACAAAAATGAACAGAATAAAATAACCGTATTCTCGTACTCATCTCGTCCGTCATATCCATCCTCATGGAAGCCCCTGTTGAAGGCCTGCATATCTCGCGCAATGGCTTGCGGGTTCATCTGCTGGTTCATCTGCCCCATCGCCTTCGTTGTGGTGCTGAGTGCGTTGGCCACTGCGACGTTTGCCCCCATCGCCTTGTTCTGAGCGCCGACGCTAGAAATCTAAATAAACAAATAAATAAACAAATAAATGAATAAATGAATGAATAAATAAATAAATAAATAAATAAATGAATAAATAAATAAATAAATAAATAAACAAATAAATAAATAAATAAATAAATAAATAAATAAATAAATAAATGAATAAATAAATAAATAAATAAATAAATAAATAAATAAATAAATAAATAAATAAATAAATAAATAAATAAATAAATAAATAAAAAAAATAAATAAATAAATAAATAGGCTAAATGAATAAATAAATAAATAGATAAATAAATAAATAAATAAATAAATAAATAAATAAATACGTTCACATTTAGAGTCTACCCACTCAGTAACGAAACTGATTTGCAGTGGGGGACTTTCATTTAAAGCGATTAAACCAACCCTGTAGGCTTCGAACACCATCGACGAGTGAACGATAACCAATCAAAGATCGATATTTCAAATACGAAACATATGAATCAGTGATTGGACAGTGCGAACACCTGCGGACAATGTCGGAATCAACACGGCCGATTCAGAACAACTTTGAATTTATTGAGTGCTTCGTTGTTAGGACGGCTCCAAAGTCACCGTTTACTTATTCCTAAGACAAGAAGTGATGGAACTGAATCCTTATTAGAAGTTAAAAAACTTCTACCTGAACCGGGATTTGAACCCAGGACCTTCTGCATTGGAAGCAGGGATGCTAACCACTGGACCAACGAGCCAAGTACGTAGATTGTTCAGTTTCAGGTTAATGTATTTGTCAAGTCAGAAATATAAGTACACAGTAGAAGGCTACTGTACGATGCGGCAGAAACCTGGAATATGGGGGATAGAGAAGAAAGTCAAATACAGGCGGCGGAGATGAGATTCCTTAGGAGCACGGTGGGAAAGACAAGAAGAGACAGAATTAGAAATACAAACATTAGAGAAAGGCTTGGTGTGGAGAAGCTAGGGTACAGAATGGGAAGGACAAGGCTGAGATGGTTTGGACACATGAATGGATGACGAAAGAGAGGATGCCCAGGAGAATATATGAAAAAAAGATCGAAGGAAGAAGAAGACGGGGAAGACCAAGGAAGAGATGGAAGTAAAAGATTGCTGAAGACCTACAGACGAGAGGAGAGAACTGGGAGCAAGTAGAGGAAGTACAATTGTGGGAAGATAGGAAGAGGTGGAAAAATTGGGTTGTGAAACCCAAGCTGACCCTGCCAGAAGCAGGAAACGGCAATTGATAATGATGATGATGAGAGTACTGTAGTAAACAGTAGCGCAACTGGTAAAAAAAGGTATTATAACAAGAATTCTTAAGCGCTATCATCAACAACTTTCCGAACCATTGAGTACTTTAATAAATAAATCTATGATGTCTGGTGAAATGCCGTGCAACAAACCTCAAAGTTGCACAAGTAATTCCAATATTAAAAGGAGGCAGCTCAACAGAGATGGGCAGTCACTGACCCATTTCTATCCTTCCACTGATTTCTAAAATCATTGATAATATAGTGAAAGTAAGACTTAAAAATACCTGAACAAAATTTATTAAGCTAACTTTTCTTATAACGTGTAATACGGATTTTGTAGTCACACTGGTACCAGAACCTGCTATAGTTGATCTCATCTCTAAAATACAGGACAAACTTGATAATGCTGAATATGTAAGTGGCATCTTTGTTGACTTAAAAGAAGCATTTGACTTAGCCATGACATTCTATGTAGCAAGCTAGAGAGGATTGGTGTAAGAGGTATAGGCCTAGCTTTAGAATGGTTCATAAACTACCTCCAAGATAGGAAACAATTTGTTATGGGTAGAGATCCTTGTATTTTGCAATGCGCGATAGTGCGAAATCAAGTTGAAACGTGCAGCAATTGAAATATGTTGGCATGACAGTCTGTTGTGAGTCCAAAAATAGTCTTTTTGAATCGCAAAATAAAACGAAATCCCGTGTACGCGAAATAGCATAAGTTTACTGGTATAAAAACGAAAAAGACTGAAGCTGTTGAATTGACGCGAATTCGCCGAATTTCTGTCAAAAACATAATTTTTAACATTTTCTGCAGTGACCTTTCCACCCCTGCCAAACCGGCTCGCAACAGATTTTTCTCGTAGCTTGTGCGTCGACTGTATTCCGCATTCCTAGCGAGAGCTTTTTTTTCTCTTCTTTTCTTTCGCGACAATGTAGGCATAGATACAAATTAGATTTGGTAAATTAAAATTGAAACACCGCCAAAAAGCTGAAATTACTGCTCAACAGCGAAATTTGGATTTAATAAAACGAAATATGCTAAAAATTACACCATTTACAAGGATCTCTAGTTATAGGCAATCCAAGACTACCTTACATATGCTTTCGTCACAGGCAAGGTGTTCGTAGCCAACCAGTGAACCTCCCGAGACAAGCGCGCGCAGATAACGATCGCTGATTGGCTACGAATACCTCGCCAGTGACGAAAGCATGTGTAAGGTTGTCTTGGGTTGCCTATAGTACACCCTACAACCTAAATAGTAATAAGCCATGGGAGGGGATAGTAATAACAAAAACAAACCGACCCAGACATAAGAACAGAAAAGTCTCAACAGCTCAGTTTAGACTAGACACAGGGCATGACTTACTGGGTAAACATCTGCACAGAGTGGGAATGGCTGAGTCAAGCTTGTGCAGCTTGTGTGGTAAGGAAGAGCAGAATAGATGTCATCTTTTCGGTTGTGAAAGGATGAAGAGGGAACTTGACGCGATGCCAGATGGCATGACATATGTACAGAGGGAGTCCTGTCTCTATTGGTTAGCACGACAACGCATGATGGCCAAATAGACCAATTGCGGGCATAAGAGAAGAAGAAGAAGAAGCAATAAACATAAAGAAAATACTAACGGCATGAAGAGAGAAGAAAAGGAGGCCTGTCTCTACTGGTTGACCAGATCTTACATGATGGCCTGATTAAGCCAAATGTGGGCATATGATAAAAAAAAAAAAAAAAAAAAAATAACCTCCACATCAATCACGTCAACACTTTTAAGTTTGGCGGTTCAAATATAAACCACAGGGGTTTCTTCATCCAATATAATAAGCTAGCCTCAAAATTTAAAATTTAAAATTTTGAAGCAAAATTTTAAATTTTAAGGCCAAATGCATAGTTGTGACTCAAGCCTTCCTCAGCCTCACCCAACCACCAATCACGGAACGGCAAACCTTGTAGAGGGCCCCTGTGATTGGTGGTTGGGCGAGGCTGAGGAGAGGCTGAGTTGAGGATGACTTGAGTCACGACTTACGACTATGCATTTTTCGTAAGGAGCGATGCTTTCAGGAGACAGGTCAAGGAAAAGCTATTGTTAAATGAACTGGAAGACTGCTTTGAGTAGGTAGATAATTAATAATTTTTTGTAGGAATACCCGTTCTAGGGTGCACACCAGCTTTACCTGATGTGCCCCTCTTCAGGTGACTAACTAGGTTAAATAGGGTGTTTGGATAGTTGGGAAGGATTGTCCGAGGGCTGATAGTATGACTCAATCCCAGCATTCGCTTTTAGGACTGAGGAAAACCTCGGAAAAAACCTTCAGTCAGGACTGCCGGTGGCCGGAATCGAACCGGCGACCTCCCGAATTAGAGTCTCGCGTCTTACCGCTGAGCAACCTCTATCGGTGTAGGTAAATACTGTACATAGTTACAGTTACTTCAAATTGAGATGTGTAGTGTATTATGCCATATTTCTTATAATTTAGTGTGTCATATAGTAGTAGGCCTACTCAAAAATGTATCGTTCCTTTCTTGAATGTCTTGTTTATATCTTAAACTTTCTGAATCTATGTCACTTCTTTGTCTAATTCTTTCATTTTCATGTTCTTGATTGTCTTGCTTATATATCTTGTTTATATAAAGTATAACTAGGCCTATCTGTCTGTGTAACTATTTTAATGTAATTTCCCTGTCTAAGGCCCGAATGCATAGTTCAGACTCAAGCCCTCCTCAACTCAGCCTCTCCTCAGCCTCGCCCAACCACCAATCCCGGAGCGGCATTGCCATGTAGACGGCTCTGTGATTGGTGGATAGGTGAGGCTGAGGAGAGGCTGAGTTGAGGAGGGCTTCAGTGTGAACTATGCATTCGGGTCTTATTCTTTCACTAAATTATGTGTTCATATCGCACAAGTGTATTGTAGCTACAATTGCCATTGTAAAGAGCAAATGCTCATTTTGGTAAATAAAAATTACTACGTACTTAGTACTACTACAGTACACACATTTTGCTGGCATGTATCATCCAGCACAATGGTTGTTAAGGAATAAATTACATTTTTAGTTAGGCATGCTCACCTTGCTGCCAGCTGCGTATGTGCGATTTTTTTGCTTTCTTATTTGTATTAACTGTTTTGCTAATACTGTACACGCTTCTTTATTTCCTTCCTTAGCAGCCTTTCTAATTTCCATTTCCTAGAAGCATAAATTTAAGATACAGTTACCAATATGCAGCAGACTACAAAACAACGCTTAAGAACAAATAAAATAAATAAATTCACATTTAGAGTCCACCCACTCAGTTACGAAACTGACTTTCAGTGGGAGACTTTAATTTAAACCAACCCTGTAGGCTTCCAACACCATCGACGAGTGAGCGATAACCAATCAAAGATCGATATGTCAAATATGAAACATATGAATCAGTGATTGGGCAGTGCGAACACTTGCGGACAAATGTCCGAATCAACAAAGCTGATTCAGAACAACTTTGAATTAATTGAGTGCTTTGTTGTAAGGACGGCTCCAAAGTCACCGTTTACTTATTCCTAAGCCAAGAAGTAATGGAACTGAATCCTTAATAGAAGTTGAAAAACTTCTGCCTGAACGGGGATTTGAACCCAGGATCTTCTGCATTCAAGCAGGGATGCTAACCACTGGACCAACAAGCCACCTGACTGGAGCTATAGCTTCCTTTTCGGAAAATAATATTGCCGGGCCAGCTCATTACCAGTTTTTTCTCTTCTCTCTCCAACTCCCGTCTGTCCCGTTCAATGTCTCTGCCTGCTTTACGTAGAGTTTTGTCATTTTCACGTTGCAGTTCTGGGGGCAATACAAATACACATAAATACAAACAAGCGTAGTAAAGTTGCCCCAACGAAAGTATTCTGATGCTTATGACACAGCCGAGTCCAAGGTGACAACTTAATTTTCTACTTCCCTAATTCCTACCATCTAATCTAAACAGGTACATTGGGGACAATTTAAGATCTTCCGTTGGCTACCTGTAACGGTGGGTATGGCCAAACCACCTGTGCACTGGACTAAGCCGAACCATGCGTTTACGATGTGTGAAAGAACGCCAGGTATCTGTTGATTTTCTTTCAATTGGCACGGTTAACAGGGGCAATAGACAATGATCTGAGATCGGTATGCGAATACTTTCATTGGGACCAGTATATGATGAGGCGCAACACTCAGTCTTGGCAAAAGCGCTACCCTCTCAAACATGTGCAAACACAAGATAGCCTATTTATAGGAACAAAACAAAATCACTGAACCTCAATTCAGGTTACAAATATTTAATTGTAAAAAATAAATGCGGTAAACCTAATAAGTTTTGTCACAAATTTTTGAATTAGTAATTTAGTCCCTTCCTTGCCCAGATCGTTCTAAAGACTATCTTAAGGTCAAAAATACCCAATAGGGAACCAAAGTTTTGAAGGCTGTAAGCAAAATGGTTCTTTCTGGTCTCTGAGCGCATAACAATTTGCATGCTGTCGGAAATGTAACTCGCAGTATCTTTTGATACACACACAAGTTATGAAAACAAATTACATCACAATACGTGACAGTTTATACTGCTCAATATCATGTATAGTTGGTTGCTGAACGCAGCCCAAATTTAAATGAGTACGAGATAGCCTATGTGGGTGAATGCGTCGATAATACCCCCAATTTAGGCGGACTCTGTGGCTGTCTTACCGAGTGCGGTTGTAACATTGTTTTCATGGGTTGTAATAACAAACATATCTTTATTTATCTTTATCTTTGCTCTTTTCTGCGGCTGGGCCTTATAGCCCGGTGGCAGAGGCAACCCTCCCCCCAAGATTTACTAAGTGGGCATCTATATTATTCATATCAATTCATAAAATAAAATAATAAAATGCCCTGAAGTCAAATGAATAAAATTTTTAAAGAAAATTTTTTAAAACATTTCTGGCATTTCTAGGAAACATTATTGTACTTAACAATGCAAGGGAACAGTGGACGCATTGCTTAAGCAAGTGCAAGTAGTTTTCATGGGTGTAGGCTATAAAAATATGCATACGTTTTTTTCTTGCGATTTGCTCGGAACTATTAGATGAGCGTAGCGAAGTGGGGCGAATCTCTCATTTCAACTGGATCGGCGCTTTGTCTGTTTGTTTGTGTACAGAATTTTGTTCGTCGTGCACAGGTCAAACGGCTTAACGGATTTGGTTGAAAATTTTAATCAACACTCACGACCACTCAACTAGATGCTGTAAATATAACCAGCAAAATCCATCAAGATCTCAATCTACAAAAAATTAATTAGTGACAAATATCGAGTTTTAATTTTTGTGTTCATCGTGCACAGGTCAAACGGCTTGCCGGATTTGGCTGAAGTTTTAAGTCAACCCTCTCGACTGCTAAACTAGATACTGTTAACATAACCAGCCCCATAATAACCCATGACTGTTGAACATACATCACTGAACCCAGGGTGTAATGTACCTCTGCCAATTTCAGCCTACAGGAAACAAACTAAAAAATCAGTACAACGGCGAATGCCGTAAAACTTTTAAATGTCAAACCTGTCAAACAATGGTTCATATTCATTGACTTTGTTTACGCTATCTTTATCCAAGTCAATACAACGATGTTATTTACGATGTTGTTTATTTGTTGGGGTTTTAAGGTAATATACAATCTAGGCCTACCACACACCTATCAAATAATTAAATCAATAGGATGCTAGGCCTGTTACATTACGCCTGTTAGTAAAGGTACAGAGATGCGATAGGGCCTAGCAATCGAACATAACCACACTTTTGGCATCAACTACCACTAGAAGCTAAATTATTCACCTTTCACTGTTTTCTTCTTTCCAAACATAGTTATCGATCTATACAACCAAAATAATAACAATTTTTCCGTAAAAACAAACGTTATTCGCGTACACTTTTAATTTATCATATAATCACATCAAAAAATAAACAAACCATCAGATGTTATCTCATGACAGTGAATCATGAAATTTCACAGTTTAGCCAACACACCGTAAAGTTTTATAGTAATTAAGTTGGCAACACTGCCTTGCAGAGAAATATGACAGTACTACCAACAATACGATAATAAAAAGTTAGATTTTGCTTGCTGGTTTGCTGCGTCCACGAGCCAGCTGCTGATTTTCTTAATGAATTGTGATTTCTTTTGATTGTATCATGGATTACGTTGAAGAACAAAACAACGAAATAGAAGCCTTAGATTCTATTTATTGTGGGGATATGGAAAGTAAGTAATATTTGACAAGGGCTTGTCAAACCTCAAGTTTAGAACACCTTCTAGGTAGGCCCTAGGCCTAGAAGTGGAACCGGCCCTAGCCCTAGCCTAGGCTAGTCTACCTAGATTCTAGGCCTATGGGCCTATGTTATAATATGTATATTTTATGTTTTCACAGTTCTTTGTAAAAAACCATACTATAAATTCACAATTCCAATCAAGTCAGAGGAATACGAACCTGATAATGGCTTGGGGTTGTCATGCAACCTTAAGTTTGGTTACACACCTAAATATCCTGATGAAGTTCCAGAGGTTGAAATTGAAGATATGGAGAACTTCGAGGATAATGATGAAATTGCGCTGAAGGAACATATTATTAATGAGGTAGGTATGTTGTTGGGTATCGCCCTATGCTTGGGCCCAGGCTACTGGCAATCTTAAGGCGAGGCAATGGTGAAAATTAGGCAAAATGTGTAAAAAGTCAATTTTTTTTTTTTTTTTTTTTTTTTAATACTTTATAGTATTATATTTTAGTTTTTTATCGCGGATATGGTATTCCGTAACAAATATCTCACTTGCGTCAGCCAACTTCTTTATGTTTCCTATAGTACTTCAAACACTAACCAAACTTTAAACGCGATTAACTTCCATAGTGTTTTTAGCACAGTTTGTGAATTTAATATAATCATATTTCACAAACCGTTAACACAATCTTTATGAAACTTTCTGTGCATGTTCTTTACTAGTAAGTCTAGTAACGCTGGCATGGCCAAGTAAATAACTGTTGTAGCTACGAAGAAAAAACTACATAAGTACAAAAATACAAAATTTTATCAGAAATATTTTGAAATATAATTTTAAAAATTCCTACAAGCCACAATATGACTGACACTGCTATGCCCATGCCAACGTTCCTCAAACCATAGTCAATGAGCAGTTTAATAAAAAAAAAAATGTAAAAACGTTTCATTTTGTGTTTTTGTGATTTTTGAAAAAAAACACACCAAATAAGGATATTTTTTGTATTTTATAGTTGGTAACAATAAAAAAAAAAAATTTAAATTTTTTATATTTTTTTTTGTATCACCTTAAATAACATACTAAATTTTCAGCAGAATCGGAGTAGCTGTATAGAAGTTAGGATTTTCACCATTGCCTCCCCTTAAACCGTGCTTGGGCGCCAGCTTTTTTCCCAAAAAGAATGACTACGTATATCACGCAATTCTGACGCGTGTGGGATGAAGGCGCCTTGCTTTCAATCGGTATCCGAGTGAGGAATCTACTTCGTATATCACGTCAATCTGAAGTGCCCTTATCTACACCAGCTGCGAATTCAACCAATCACAACACAGGCTGTGCATCGCGGAGCTGCTTTGACGTATATATCACTTAAATCAAAGTGAATTCGGTAATTATGGCCAGGAGCTGATTCCTTTTGAACTCACTTTTTTTCTGTATTCCTTTGCGATATTGATCATTTGCGTAGTACATAATTGTTATTTCATTATTTATCTGTAAGCTACAGTGATTTTCAATACAAATAGTATCTTCTTTCATATTAAATTATCATTTTGAAGATGCATCGATTTGACAACACAATCACGTTAAATATGGCAATATGGCGTACGTACGAGCAAGCGTACGAGTGCGCAGCTGTTCGGAGCACACAAGAAGTGTGCTACCAACGTAAGTACATAAAAAAAAACCTACATCTGAATCAAAGTGACTTTGCAAAGCTACCTGACATCCCACGAAATTCGGTTAGGTTAGGGGATCAGGTTGAGGATTGCCCACGAAAGTTAGTACGGTTATTGGCTCTGGTTATTGCTCCAGTCGGCCTCATGAATCAAAAATTGTAGTCTCGACTTAGGCCAGGATTGGTGACACTATGCCAACATTCATGAGGCCGACTGGAGCTATAACCAGAGCCAATAACCGTACTTACTTTCGTGGGCAATCCTCAACCTGATCCCCTAACCTAACCGAATTTCGTGGGATGTCAGGTAGCTGGGCAAAGTCACTTTGATTCAGTGTCACCCATCCTGGCCTTATCCGACTCCCCAAAAATTGTGCGCAATTCTAGGTTTCATACGTTGTAGATTGGCAGCACTGCAACGAACACGAAGCGGATAACATGGAAGAAGGTGTAAACTTTTACCATACAAACTTTAACAATCATTTAATAACTTTCAAAAGTAAATACTATATCATAATGTACATCAAAATAAAGGCAATTAAACATTGAACAATAAAAATAACACTTCAAACAAAACTTGGGCGTTTTTCAATGAAAAAAAGTGAGTTCAAAAGGAATCAGCTCCTGGCCATAATTACCGTGAATTCTAAACTCCAACTCGCTTGCACAAGCGAGTTGGATCACCGCTTTCAGGTAAATTTGACGTGTAGGCTATACCACACTCTGCAACCGATTGGAACCAAGGCGCCTTCATCCTAGGCCTAGGCGGCTTGCGTGATATACGTAGTCATTTTGCCCCCAAAATTGGCTGGGCTAAGTTTAGGCTTAAAGCAAGTGTACAATAGGCCTCTGAAGTGGGCTAGGTGATGGCAGGTCCATTGTTTTGTTCCTTCCGTAATGTCACCCTCACAAGTATACGTAAGAATGGCATAATTTCACTGACTGCTACTCGGCGAGTATCGGAGATGACTCTCAAAGAGCACTTCCTACTCCCCTGCACTATTTTTAGGGGCATGCTACAGTCTACTTCGAAGACCTTATACGTAGTTTCTTACCTAACTATTTTTTTTTTATCATATGCCCACATTTGGCTTAATCAGGCCATCATGTAAGATCTGGTCAACCAGTAGAGACAGGCCTCCTTTTCTTCTCTCTTCATGCCGTTAGGCATGAGCCTAACAATACGGTTTGTTTCCGTACGATGTGATTCCCGTTACTAGAGCATATTTTTGGAAGTAGTATTTAATTGTAACAGGAATGTTTGCCAAGATTGAACTTGCCGTTACTGTCGATTAGACCTACCTGTCAAACCAATCAGAATTTAGATTGGTATTGCCTGTTGCACACGTGCGTGCGTTCATATGTATGAGGGATGTTAGCACGTGTACAATAATTTCACATTTATATAATTTCCATACCAGTGTTGCTCCTTAACCAAGGCACTACAAAAATCAGAACCAGGAATTCCAAGGTTGCTCTTAATAAAGTCAGCTTATTTAGTGCCCTGTTTTCATTTTCCAAATTGATTACGAAATATTCCCCAAGTTGGCTTACTAGGTTTCTACTTTGCAGGCGAAGGAAAACCTGGGCATCGTCATGATCTTCACGCTGGCTTCGTCAGCGCAAGAGTGGCTCAACGTCAAGTGGGATGACATCCGGAAACACATGGACGAAATGGCGCAGAGAAAACTCAAGGAAGCAGAGGAGGCGGAGATGGTAAATTAAATACGTTCTTGTTTGTCTACGTAGCCTACCCGCTCGGTTACAAGAACTGATTTTCAGTGTGGGACAAAATACCATTAATCTGGTTTGTTGCTCTAGATGAGATTTTCTTAGCTTGATGCTCCCCACTTCTCCATTCCATCACTGTGTGATCCCCCTTACCCCGTGATTACACGACTAAATCATGTAGTCAGTAGTCCTATCTATTCATACCAGCCTTTTGGCACTCTTTAACCCAGCATCATAATTATTGTATTAATAATCAGTGATATTATTTATTAGGGATGGGCAAAAGCGTGTACTTCACTAAACGTGTACACTGCTGCTTGCAAAGCCGTGTACACGTCCGTGGGGTCTTGCTTTCGAAAAAAAATCATGTTCTGTCTAGGCCGAAAAATTATGTTTTAAAGTGTTGTTCCCGCAAACAGTTTCAAGACGTAATCCAGCGTGTTTCATGGTTCTGACCTCGGATCACTTGCCAGGTTTAGGCCAAAATTACTATAAGGATGAGTTTATCTGTCAATTGTTCATTGTTGCTTTATTGTTAAATCATCAATGGCGCAGATAAGGGTGTTGCTTAGCAGCGCTATCTATGTGTTAGTTTGAGTCTCCAATAGTATTACACGCTGCGCGTTTATTGTTTCGAGAGAAACAGTAAATGTGTACACTATCCCATCCCTATTATTTATGATCAGTGATATGCTGGGTGGTGGTCACATAATTAGGGGGTTGAGCTTCAAACCATGTCAAACTAAACATTTATGACGGCTCCAAAGTCACCGTTTACATGTAGGTCTAGTATGAATTCTCGTGACGACACAACAACCGTGGTGAATTTGTGTGTTGACATTTTAGCTTTCAGTATACAGTAATCTAATAATAATTACAAAATAATATCGGAACCTAATTATGCTTTTAAATTTACTTTCATAGACAAAGTGTTTGCAAATTATTACCGGTATTTCTGCCATTGTAAACCCCAAAAAGAGTGGATGCAAAAAGAGAGTTTCTTTAGCCTATGTTGCTTTTAGTTTTTATTAGTACAGTAAACCACCAGTTATACGATGCTCAGTTGTACGATATTTGTACATATACGATGAAAACGATTGGTCCCCACCAACTTGCTTAGTGTATTTATGAATAAAACAATCAGTTATACGATATCGGATAATACGATATTTGGGTTTATACTAGGGTTGCCGTTTGATGTGAAAATCGGCTTCGATAATCGGCCGAGCGGAATCGATAATCATATCAAAATATATCGATATTGTAGACCTCAATCGATTATCAAATCAAATGCCAAAATAATGAAATCAAACTGAAAACAATCCCAAAAACCAATAAAAAGGTGTATTTAAGGATAGAAATGTGTTAAAATCACGGACTATTAATCCGCGCACTTTTTATTATAAGGTAATGCAATTGCTTGGTTGGTCATTGGGGTGCCACTTTTTTCACGTACTGATTGTACGCGGACGTGCCTTGCGAGGGTTGAGTCAGGTATAAACACATTCCGTAAGGGGGCGAGAGAGATAGCGCTATCCCAGCTGCCATTATATAGAACAGCTATCTCTCTACGGCCCCCCCCCCCCCCCCCCCCAGCGCAATAATGGCATCAACAATACAGACCGGCTCACAACTTTACGAGAGGAGACTACGACTCACGGCGTGTGCGTGACAAACTGGCTCACGTTTCACTGTCACTGCCGTGGAATGCGTTGCGCATATGTGGATGAATAGTTGCTCGTAACCCGTAGAGAGTGCGCTATTTCCGTCGGTAAAGTAGTAGTCACTATTTTACCGACCTAGCGAGCGCGCATTCTATCGTCAGCTCCGCGCACCGCTACGAACCGCCCAATCACGATTTTAACAGCAGCGCGGCAGTTTTAAACATCGAAGATATTATTCAAATCGATAATCAAATCATATCATATCATAATACTTGAATCGATTATCATATCATATGACTTGAATCGATTATCGATCGATATTTCGATTATCAACGGCAACCCTAGTTTATACGATGTATTTTTAGCTCCAGGCAAGTATGGAACTCTCAGTAATACGATATCTCGTTTGACAAAAGCGGTCTGGACCGCCGTGCGCTAATAAAACATCTGGCAGGCCATTCTGCTGGCTTGATCTTATGTTGTTGCCAACGAAACTTGTGAGCCCCCCCCCCCCCCCCTCAACCCTAGCACCGTTTCCGACCACAGACTACCACCGGCTTGTAAAGTATGAATGAAAACGAATGACGGCTTTATTGGTTGTAGATTTATGGTAGGTATCGAGCGCTGTCAGCGGCTGGTGTTCACAGACTGGGCGGGTGAGTGATTTGGGGTGTGGGGGTTGGAGGGGGGGAGGATGTTCTGTATAACCCCCCCCCGCCATTCATGCGCCAGCCGAACCGAACCCAACTCAGGTAGCAAGTGGATGAAGCAAGGCAGAACAGCTGTCTTTGTGTCATCGTATTGACATTCCAGTCCCACGCGAATCCTTGTTTGTCTAAAGAATTGCTCTAAATTAACTTTCAATTTAAATTAGGACAAAAAAACGCAAAACAAAATAATCTTGTTTTATTCCGAAAGAATTCCTAACTTATCTGCTAAAGTTATCTGTTCCCTGATACGAGCGGTGAGTGACACGGCAACGCAGCGTATGCGTGACTCACGGGTCGCTTTCACTCACCGCGTTCGCGCGCTACGTGTTGGCGGCCGATGCAGCGTCAGTAGCCGGGAGCCGTGTTTCCCGCTGTCCGGGCTTCTGTACGATCCGTGATCCGTGATATTATGAGTTCTTCTTGTAGGCCATTTATAAGCGAGCACGAATTCATTATAGCAGTCAACCATTTTTTATTAAATTAATAGATTTACCACGATTAGTTTGATGTGTCAATATTATTATGTTAATTGCTAAAAACAATAAAAGATAAAGGTTTCTTATAAACAATAAATTTAATCATTAACTGATGTGACTAGTTTATGGCCTAACCCCTAAACCCCCCCCCCCCCCCCCCCCGACCCCAACATACTACCACTACCCATAATTTGTTTTATAGCTGCCACATGTTCTGTGGCTGTAAATATCAATAATCAGTTGTACGATATTTTGAGTTATACGATGGCATTAGCCAGACCCTCGACGATCGTATAACTGGTGGTTTACTGTAATAGCAAACTAATGTAAGAGAACAGTAGAACTTAAACCAAAAGCCGTCTGAAACATTTCAACAACGAATTATTACTCGAAAGTAATGACAAACACGCTATTGCCACCATGTACATTTTGTGAATAGGTACACCCTATGTAACTACATAAGCAGTACCGTATCGATAGATTTGAATATAGATAGAGCATAACGTTGATTTTCTTTTTCTTTAAATTCAAAATTGTGAACACTGAACAGCCAAACCGGATTTGTAGGGTCTCTCACAATTTAAATTACAAGGTTTCATTGCAGTTTGGTGATTCTGACTTTTGGTATTAGTTGACTGAGCTTCTTTCTTACCTCTTGAATTTGTATCGTTTTTTTTTTGCAATTCTAATTTACATAACAAACCAGATCGACGGAAGCTACGAAAACAAGTGACAAATGCTCGCTGAAACTTACCATTTTGTTTGTAGAAACGTTTCGAGGGGACGAGAGTTACAGTGGAGTCGTTCTTAGCATGGAAATGCAAGTTCAACATGGAATTCCTCGGGAGAAAGAGCCAAGAAAGAGAAGATAAGGAGTCAAAGAAGTTGACGGGGAAGGAGTTGTTCATGGCTGACAAAACCCTCAACGAGTCGGACCTCAAATTCTTGGAAGACGGTAAGGAAACATTTTGGGCCTATGAGTTTATTGGAGCCCTGGGTCACGTTCAAGTTAACAGTTCCTGAGAGATAGCAGCACAGTGCCAGTCATGGGATTTTACTAGGGACGGGCAAAAACATGTATTCCACTAAACGTGTAACCTCTCTGCGAAAGGCCCGTGTACACATTCGTGCCCGTCTACCCAATGGATTTTACACGTGAATTAGGGTGTGCATTGTACGTGTGCATTTTGTGTACGATGTTGGTTAAGTGGTGTGCTGTCCCCCATCTGAGATCGTACGCTGTGGCTGGTAGCACACAGTAACCTTGTGTGGGAGGCTTGCACAGGTCCATGCTTTTAATATATTAGGTGAAAACACTAACAGTAAACACGTACACGTATTAAATTGTGTGATATGTTTAGGCCTACATTATCAATTCCTAGATTTTACATCTACATAATAAATAGTAATAATAGTAGGCCTAGTAATAATAATAGAAATAGTAATAATTAGGGATGACATCGGGTACCCGGCTCCAAATATTGACCCGGAGCCGTTTTTCGGGTCCGGGTAATTCTTTAGTCGGTTTTAGGCTAACTTTACGCGCCAGTATTGCTGCGGTCGATTCCGGTGGAGCCAGCAGGTACGGCAGGCGCCTACCCTTCCACAACACGTGACTCGACAGGGAACAGAACAGACGCGAACCGACTTGCATTCGTTACTGTTTGTTCTTTATTTAACATTCTGGTGAACATTCTGGCTAATACTTGTTCCATTACTATTTATTTTCCTTAAAATATCATGTTTTATGTACGTGCTTCTGTTGTGTATTGAGAAAAGTTTTTTTACTCAACGTGATTAGTGTAGGCGTATTCCAAAAGACTCACCGAGCGGGCGGCATGCATATCATTCGTCCCTCGTCTTTGCTCCCCGCGCACTTCACAAGGCCTAGCGAGGACCTTCAAATCAAGTCTACAAATCGAAAAATGCGTTTTCAGGATCCGGGTACCCGGGTAATATGAGAGCTGGAACCGGTTCCGAATTTTATTACCCGATGTCATCCCTAGTAATATGTAATCATTAGTAATAATAAGTTTTCGTCGAGAGTTCCATTATATTTCATTTTGATCTAGGCCTATACTTTTCAAGGGGAGAATTGGGTTTTTAATGGAAGCAATGTGAACAAATTACATCAAAATAAGGCTACATTTTTGGGATAGGACCCAACATCTTACCTTTGATGTATTGCAGTATGATGTGTGCGTATTTACAATTTGCAGAACACATTGGGAGAAATTTTATCTTCAAACTTGTAATCGATTGTAAAAGGCATTTGTTAGGCAGTAGGCCTCATTCCTGTACATTTTTTTAACCCTCCTTAACTCTCGCTAACCCCATGTTAAAATGACCCCGGGGTTAACTCCTACACAGGCTTCCCTGCATAATTCGGAGGCAAATATGACCCTGTCTTATAGTAGGGTTAAGAAGAGTTATCTCAACAATACTTTGAAATGCCCCCATTTTGTCAATGCCCGTGTGTATAGTTTCACAAATGTCACATTTCAATTCTTTATTGAGGATATCCTATTTCATGGATACGTTACCTACTTTATGTGTTTATTGAAGTTTACAAACAATTTTATGTATTTATTGTACATTATATAGGCCTAGGTTCTACATATGCAAATATGTAATTTTATTGAGTATCTTGTCGACGTTTTGAGGTTATTGGAATGTTTTTGTTTGTTATTGTTTATATTTTGTCTTGTTTTTTCAACAATGCTTTCCTTCGATCGGCGTCTCAATTGCTGACTCCTGAGGCTATTGGCTAACACCGGGGTTAAGTTTGCAAATGTAGGCTACTGGAATGAGGCCCCAGGGTGTCATCTCTAATTTGCACTACCCCTCCTTGATTTGTAGAAAGTAGTTGTCACATGTAGGCAGGCCTATCATTTATCAATCAAATCAAATAAACTATTTATACACTTGATGATGATCATGAGAAATTATGATGTCTAGGGTTGGGATATAATGGAAACTTTGTAGTCGATGTCTAATCCAAATTTTCGACATCAAATCGAAATCGATTAATTACCAGTAATTTCTCCTACATATTTTTATTTAGAAGTCTTCTTCTTCTTTTCAAATGCCTACATTTGGCTATTATGCCATCTTGCTGGATCTGGTCAACCAGTAGAGTTAGAAGTAACATTTGTTATTAATCAACTGACCGGTAATTTTTCCTACTTCTTTTTATTTAGAAGTAACATTTGTTATTCATCAACTGAGACGTGTAGAAATGGCAACGAAATTGGCGGTTGGGTAGCGATGACGTGTTTACCCCCACCACCGCTCACTTGCAAGCGAAGCAGCTCCGGCCAGACGCGTGCTAGAAGCGCCTAGTTTTCGACTTTTCATTCATACGACTACATTACATCGAAAGATAAAATAATCTGAAAAACACTCATATTCGCCGGAGCCTACCTTTAATGATGTTCTATCTATAATATAAATTAGGGCTGCCCAACGATAAAAAAAATCATATCGATATCGCGGGAAGAATTATCGATATCGCGTATCAAGAAACGTATCGATATCGGCGATATCGAAACTTTTCTCGTGTGTTTTTAGGATTTTCAGACCAGCCAGAGGCCACTTATTATAAACAACATTACCGTAATACGTAAATAAATGTTTGAACTTTGAAATGTCTTATAATGTGTGTAAATTTGTGTGTATACTATTCAAAATTTAAAATATCCACACAAAACAGCGATATTGTGACTGGCGTGACGTGACGTAATCGTTTTCTTTCTAAACAATTAGCTTATTGGGCGCAAGTTCGATATCGCGATATCTTCGATATAATAATTCTATATCGATATCGAATTATTTTTCCATTATCGATATCGTATCGAATTATCGATATCGTTGGGCAGCCCTAATATAAATGGTGTTTTCTTTGCTTCGCAGCTTTCGTGGGCGTCGAGTCTGTCAAGGTGGACGAGTCGTTGTTCCAGGACCTGGACGAGCTCGACCTGAACCTCGACGCGGAGCTGGAGGACGAGGACAGTTCATGATGAGTCTCGTCTCGTCCGTCTGTCTGTCCGTCTGTCTGTCTGCGCTGGCGAGCGTCTCCCGTCGGTCTGCCCCCGAGAGACGGAACGACTGGTTCGAGTGGGGTTGCCGCCGTCGCTAATCGATTGTCGATGCTAAATTAACAATCGAATCGATCAGTAATCGATTGTTGAGTTTCGAATTTGAATCTATTATAATTTAATAATAATTTAATAATCGATTGTTAATATAGCCTATCTCGGGTGGCAGAAAAATTACGAAAATCTGGTAAGCAATCTATTATTTGATAGATTATTATAATTTATAATAATAGATTGCTAATTAATTAGCCTGCCCAGGGACTGCTACCTTATCGTGGTGGGCAGGTTTGTGTGCTTTGATGATTCCTGGAGCTATGGCGGTGGAAGCGTATGCTTCTGGTAGGGCCACCCTAGCCGGACTGGTCGAGGGGGAGAAGTCAGACGAAGTGAAGTCCACACCCCAATCCTCTTCCTCCCCTTCCTCCCCTTACCCTATCCTCCCCGCCCTCCTACTTGCCCCTTTCCTCCAAAGAGCCCCCAATTTCATCTTCATTATCACCCACTCATCGTCTTTATTAGCCAAGTTGCAAAAATATAAGACGTTAAGCCCAAATATCAATCAATCAATCTAATTAATTAGTTATTGATGTTAAATTAGCAGTCTATTAGTAATCGTTCATCAGGTAGTCCTAGGGTTATTGATTTATTGATCGATTATCGACATTAAATTTGCGATTGATTACCAGATCTGTGTATTTTTTCTGCCGCCTGAGCGATTCTGATGATTTCGGGCTGAAAGAAAGAACCAGTGCTGGCCGGTAGTTGAAGGATAGAGGACTCGGGCAATGTGCATGGACAACATGTGAACCAAAAGCCACACTGATTTTATGTATTTATTGACGATTTTGAAACGTTGATTACTTTCGATCGGCCGATTGCTATCGATCATCGATCAGGATCTTATTTATTTTCAAACAGTTATTAATAAGCAATTATCAAATGAATTATATTTTCAATGATCGAAAATGGCATCGAACGGCAACCCCAGACTTTTGTATATATATGTATGTATTCTTGCGGTTAGCGTATATCGTCGTTGAATCGGGCTTAGTTATCGTTTGTGCGGCCCGAAAGCTCCGGACCCGGAAAGGATCGCGATGTTTTCTAATTGCACGCAGCAAGTCTCTACCGTGTTTGGCTCTATAGCGGAGTTCTTTGATTGTTAAGTTTTCAAACACTTTTGTGCCAGAATTTAGTTTTTACCTGTGATATTGGCCAATCATATTTACTTAACCCAGGCCCGGTGTCAAAAGGTACCATATTTTGGAAACATTTATTTTGTAGGCTGTTTGGTTACGTACGTTAAACTTGATACACATTTGTAATTTGTCTCAAAGAAATATATGTGCGTATACAGGGATCGAGAAATTTTTCCAGGCATATACCTAACATGCTCAGGTGTTATTTCATGTTTCTTACTATGCCGTACTTCCATGCAAACCACGCTCCTCCCATTTTTAGTTTCTTGCAAATTTTGCCTCTTCCCCCCCACGAATATGGCATACTGGCTCAATTCGAGAGCAGTAGGCCTGTTTGATGACGTACTAGACAACTAGGTCATGTGACAAGCGTATCAATAGAGTTGTGCAAGTCTCGGAAGGTTCAAGCAGAGATTTGCTCTCTAGAATTGTCTGTAACAACAACCTACAACGTGTTCCGTGCATAGGCCTAGTATTTGTCGAGCCCTGTGACTTTTTAATTTGTTTTTATATAACTTTATAGAGTGTGGTAGGAAGTTGCTGCCTTGTTTACATTTCGTCTGTCTCATACAACGGAAGTGTTTTTACTTTTTACTGACCAACATATATTTCTAAAGTGTGTACGCTAAATTAGCAGATACATGTAAATTAAATTACGTTAATTGGTTGGGTAATGTGGGTTACTGGTAATGGGTGGGTATCCCTACTGATTAACTAGACTTTTAAATTGCTGTTATGTAATGTGCACTTCATCAGTAAAAAATCCTACCGCTGTTAAGACGGAGAAACAGGTTGGAGCCTAGCGTTTTTCTTTTTACAAAGAAATTGAGAATTATTTGTTGTGTTTTATTTCTTATTTTCGTTTGGCCATATCTCTCTGTCAAAAAATCTTTCGCATTCTGTGAGAAATATTACAGTAAGTATCGCAGTGGACTAGGGATGCAAAACGATAAAATAAAAACTATCGACAATCGAGAAGAGGACTGCATTGTCGATCCTCGATAATATCGAACGATAATAAGTTTACAAATCTTTGAGTAGTTCAACGCTACAAAGGCCCGAGAAGAACGAAATAATGCATTACGAACACGTTTTTTCTTTCTTCAGAAAACAAACCATTCGATTAGGCTATAGGCCCTATTTTTATTATCGATTATTGAAATGCTATTGATTATCGTGTGCGTCCCTGTAGTCGACTCACATTTTGTAAATGTCGGTTTATGTACATGTGCACAAAATGTGAAGAAAATAAAATGATTCTGGTCATATTTCCATTTGTTTGGGAGTCACAAAATTCGGCTAAACACCTGCAGCGTGTTGTACGTTACGTAAACATAGCCTTATAGTATAGGCATGTGTTTGTTCCACTGTTGCTCTTAGGTAACAACTTTTCTATAACCAGTGACTTGTATGTGTGTATATACCTGTCTATACAACATCATCTGATAGCCTCTTGTGTATTTTCAAAGTGAATGGCAATGCAATCTAGCCTAGCAAATTTCACATTGAAAAGTTTATTTTTCAAACTTGATTAAAAGCATACCCTGCTACAGTAGCGTTATACACTGAGATTCTTCTTCTTCTTCTTTCTTATACCTGGGGTGGGTTTGGTATCCACATCATCTTTACCACTCCGTTATCCTTCTTTCACATTTAAGAGTATTATATTTGCAACAGGACCGAGGTCCCACTAGTGCAAATTTAATAGATAATGATTGATGAATGATGATGAGGAAGGGAGGAGGGGAAGCCTGGTACCGGCACGTAGCCTACTCCTGTCAAAAAGTACCAAGGGGACCACCGGCTTTACGTCCCATCCGAAAGGACGGTGTAACTTTGGCTACATATCTAGCGAGCGAAAATTTAAGTGAGCGAATGTTCTAGTAAGCGAAAACGCACCCGATCATTCGCTCACTAGAGTTTTCGCGCACTAGAGCATTCGCGCAGTAGAACATTCGTGCACTTAATTCTTCGCTCAGTAGATTTTTCGCGCAGTAGAGCATTCGCTCACTAAACCTTTAGCGGACTAGAGTTTTCGCGCACTAGAGAATTCGTGGACTAGAGCATTCGCGCACTAGACCATTCGCTTACTATACTTTTCGCGCAGTAGAGCATTCGCGCGATTTAATCTTCGCTCATTAGAATTTTCGCGCAGTAGTGCATTCGCTCACTAGACTATTCGCTCAGAAGAGTTTTCGCGCACTAGAGAATTCTCAGACTAGAGCATTCGCGCACTAGACCATTCGCTCCCTAGACTATTCGCGCAGTAGAACATTCGAGCGCTTACCTTACAAAAATTTTAGTCGCAGAAGCATCGCGAAAACATAGCTTATATTGTGGCATGGCAACCTTTCGGCGATGTTTTAGCAAGTATCTGAAACATAACCAAAGCATCGTTTTGTCTTACCGATACACATATCCAAAACATATCCAGAACATTGTTAAATATGCTCCTGCGACCTTTTGGCGAAGGAATTACGACTAAGGAATTTTACCTGCTTTGACCCCTTTAGTAGGCAAAGCATCGCCAAAACATAGTTGAAACATAGTTAAAACATTGCGGAAGCATTGGCAAACCATCGCAGAAGCATAGTCAAAACTTAGTTAAAACATCGCGGAAGCATAGTCAAAACATCGCCAGAACATCGTCATTTATGTATTCTCAGGATCAAGGTACCTATGGAGAAATCAAGAAATTACATAACTTGACATTTTTCTTTATTGATAGAGTATACAAACTTACTGACAAGATACAGTTTCTGCAATTTTTATGAGAAATAAATTTGCTAGTAATGTTGACGTCTTGACAGTTGTTTGAATCTCCCCCAAGGCGCTAGAGTTGCTGGAGAGAGAATCTAGATCTAGATAGAGTTGGGTCATGGACTTCCAATGGTTCGCCTTTCCCCGGCGGATGGTAAAATCTGTAACATAAAAGCCACTTGCCTTGTAACTGAGGAATTGCCCTTGGTGAAGGAAATTAAAGTTTAATAATAGTTTCATTTAACAGCAGGCCTTTAAACTCTAAATCCAATGTTACGGATATATCGTCATTTTCAAAGCCTTTTTGTACCCCCCCCCCCCCCCCCCCCCCCCCCCCCCTATGCAGACTCATGAAATATCTTGTGTAATTTGGCAAGACTTTTGATCCTAGATTAGATTATGGACTTCTGGCACTTAAACAGCAAAAAGTGGGAATCTTTATCAAATTAATGACAAAGCCTGACACAAAACTCATGGCAAGAAATGATGCAATTATTGCATACGCCTAGTATGCAAACAAAATGGATCTAAACAAACAAGAGCTATCACCTCACCTCATACATTGGTATCAACTTACAATCACATGCATTAGAACTGTTATTTTTTTCTTTTGGTAGGCCAAACTTCTTGAGAAATATCATAGTAGTCTACATAATCACAATCATTGGTTATTATTGCTAATGATTGATATTCTTCCATCCCAAAATGTAAATATATGCAGCCTGCAAGATATTCTTAAATATTTTATGCCTAGGCCTAGAGCTCATTCTAGTAGGTACCTAGAAGTTCGAAATTCCAACAAAGCACTGCCAAACATAAAATTATTGTGAGCGTAACAATTTCA
This sequence comes from Isoperla grammatica, assembly GCA_945910005.1. Taxonomy (NCBI): domain Eukaryota; kingdom Metazoa; phylum Arthropoda; class Insecta; order Plecoptera; family Perlodidae; genus Isoperla; species Isoperla grammatica. The sequence continues at coordinate 20,433,555 of OX246750.1, read as the reverse complement.
AAACCCATTGAACATTACAATAACCTTAGGCCTATAACGTTGAGTGTAAATAATTTACTCAACCTTTAAGCCCTAGGCCCCTACGTACAATTGGCATAGCTAAACGCAAGAGCAACTTAACTCACATATCAACCCACAATTACGCAAGCACAGCGAAACGCAAGTTGTGGCCTTCTCGTCGTCTGCACTCGCCATGATATGAGGTTAGGGACGGACTACAAATTCAATACCACTTGTAACCATCGTTTTAGAGTTGTCTAGGCCTATTTAGGAATAGCAAACCAGCTCGTCTTTATTGCTACGGTATCATTTTATTCTATAGGCCCAGGCCTATCTCGCATAGGAGGAAACAGTTAACAGTTGTTAACTAATTTATATTTTATTATGTTTCATTTGAAGGTCATTTTGCATCAATTCAGGGCTCTATCTGATACAATTGGAAGTCACTCAATAATATATCTTAGGACTACTAGTAACAACATTTACTTATTTGACCGAGTGAGTATGATGATACCACAGACGTCTGATTGGAACGAGATTCCTATTGTCAGTTGTAACGTAGCGTAAGCAGAACACAAGAAAATAATAATCATCAAATGCACTGCCCAATGCACTCTTGTGTCAGTTGGAGATGAGGCCATATAGGTTAAATGTTGGTTAATATTTTTTACGCTGTGCTTGTGTTGCGTTATGTTTGCGCTAGGCCTATAGGCCTATATGCCAGTTCTGTGTAAGCCTCTATGGAAATTCTTAGGCCTGCATTCGATAATATACACTACCATGGGATGAGAATGAGACACAGACATACAATGAAAACATCGAATGCAAGAATACTCCGAAAGTAAAATTGTTTAGGCATACCTTCTTCAAGTTGTCAGGAGAAGCTGATGCTAGCCTCGGCCTAGGTTACGTTCCCATTAACGGTAGGCCTAGGGATCATCTGAAAGCGTTCACAAAGATTAGGCCTAGTAATGATAGGCATAGACTAGCCTAGGCCTAGGGCCTAGGCCACATTTGCCTTTGTTTGTTATTGGCCTCGCCTAGCCTAGTCGGGATATCAAGGCCTAGGCCTAGGGCCCCATACACAGTAGGCCTAGCTAGGCTCAATGCTAGGTCTAGGCCTATGCCTAGGGTTTATCCTACCTATAAATGATCAAGGCCCTAGGCCTATAGGGCCAAGTTTGAGATGAAGGTAGGCCTAGCCCTAGGCCTAGGCTACGTAAACAGTACCCTTCTATGCTAGGGCCTAGCCTAGCTAGGCCTAGGCCTAGGCTAGCCTAGGCCCGAAACTATAAGTCTATGAGTGACTAGGCCTATATACATACATATTAAAGTATTATGTATATACTTACAGGAATGAGATAGGACCTTTGCCAAGTAGTCTCGCATCGCTAGGCCTTCCCCTTTCCATCTAGGCTAGACTCATAACCTCACTTCTTGGTCTACCATTTTTTATGTTCTTCAAAAGACTTGGTATTTTGTTACTGTGTTCGATGTTATAACAGACACTTCTTTATGTTCTAAAAACTCCACAAAAACGTCCGAGTGGTCCGAAGACATATTTTCACTGTAAACACACGTGTTCTAAACATATACCTCACGTCGCTCTGGGTTCAATTCAAATTCAAAGTTCAAACCCAACCGACTGACTGACTGTTACCAACTTAAGCATGCAAAAAGTGAAAACGTACTTTACATTATTATTCCGTTCCGTTCTTAGATATCAAATTACAGATGTTTTAATACAAATCTAATAAACTTATAATGATCTCGTCACTAGTAGGATTCACGATACGATACCATAACGAAAAATTAAAAAATACGAATATATATTTCAATAAAAACTTATGTTGGTGCACCTGCTTATTGAATTTAATACCGCGGCTTAATATGATTATGAATGATATTATGTTTTTTATTATTATATTTGTAAATTGTGGTTTGTAAGAAACTAAAACACTTGGAAAAGAACACTTTTCAGTTTGTTATGATAGATTCTTATTGGCTGCCGTTACAATGGAATACGGTTGGTTACGACAAGAAACACTTTCTAGTTTGTTACGTTGATGACAACAGGTACCTGGGTAGTCCGGGTACCCGGCTCCAAATGTTACCCGGAGCGGAGCCGTTTTTCGTGTCCGGGTAACTTTTTAGTCCGTTTCTAGGATACATTTACGCGCGTAGCTGCAGTCGATTCTGGTGGAGCCAGCAGGTACATTATTGACCCTTCCCCAACACGTGACTCGGCGGGGAACAGAACAGACGCGAGCTGACTTGCATTCGTTACCGTTTGTTCTTTGTTTAACATTCAGATGAATATTCTGGCTAATACTTGTTCTATTACTATTATTTTCCTTAAAAATCCTGTTTTATGTACGTGCTTCAGTTGTATTTTGAGAAATGTTTTTTTTACTCGACGTGATTACTGCAGGCGTATTCCGAGAGGGTAAACGAGCGGGTGGCATGCATATCATTCGTCCCTCGTCTTCTCACCCCGCGCACTTCACAAGGCCTAGCAACGACCTTCAAATCAAGTATACACATCGAAAAATACGTTTTCAGGATCCGGGTAATATGAGACCGGGACCGCGGTTCCGAATTATATTACCCGATGTCATCCCTAATAACAAACATGTTCCAGTTTGTTACGTTAGATTCTTATTGGTTACTTTTCCCATGATTTACATCTATTGCTGGTTTATTACGTATTGTTCCAGTTAGTTACAATTTCAAATGGAATTCATTGGAAACATGTTACGATTGGTTCTGTGTGAAACCGTCAAGTTCTGATGTGTTACACTAAGAATTACATCTCGTAACCAACCAGAATCCATGGGAATTTTAAGCAGGGATACATTTCTAAACAGTTTTAATAAAACAATGAGATAGCAATGTAATAGTAGACCTATAATAGTAATACAAATTTGGATTTGAATTGAGAAAAATTAATTAAAAAATTTAATAATACATCTTAGTTTTCCCATGAATGAAGATTGTGTTTCTGCGATGCTTTGGTGATGTATCGGCGAAGGATACTTGACTACGTTTTCCCGATGTTTCTGCGAAGCTTAAAAAGGTCGCAGAAAGGTATCTGAAACATAGTCTTTTTTACCTGCGATGATTTTGCGATGCTTTGGTGATGTTTCGGCGAAGGATACTTTTGACTACCTTTTCGCGATGTTTCTGCGAGCCTTTGAAAGGTAGCAGAAAGGTATTTAAAACATAGTCAGTTTTACCTGGCACTATGAATATGTTTTGAAACATATCGGATATGCTTCAAATATGTTTTAGCGAAGTGACGACCTTTTGGATATGTTTGGCGAAGCTTTCGCGATGCTTCTGCGACTAAAATTTTTGTAAGGGTTAACTATTCGCTCAGTAGAGTTTTCGCGCAAAAGAGCATTCGCTCACTAGACCATTCGCGGGCTAGAGTGTTCGCGCACAAATCAATTCGCAGACTAGAGCATTCGCGCACTAGACCATTCGCTTACTAGACAATTCGCGCAGTAGAACATTCGAGCGCTTAACTATTCGCTCAGTTGAGTTTTCGCGCACTAGAGCATTCGCTCACTAGACCAATCGCGGACTAAAATTTTCGCGCAATAGGCAATACGCGGACTAGACATTCGCGCACTAGACCATTCGCTCACTAGACTATTCGCGTAGTAGAACATTCGCGCGCTAACCATTCGCTCAGTAGAGTTTTCGCGCAGTAGCGCATTCGCTCACTAGACTATTCGCTAAGAAGGCTTTTCGCGCAGTAGAGAATTCGTTAACTACAGCATTCGCGCACTAGACTATTCTCTCACTAGACTATTCGCACAGTAGATAATTCGTGCACTTAACTATTCGCTTAGTAGACGTTCGCGCAGTAGAGCATTCGCTCACTAGACCATTCGCGGGCTAGAGTGTTCGCGCACAAATTAATTCGCAGACTAGAGCATTCGCGCACTAGACCATTTGCTTACTAGACGATTCGCGCAGTAGAACATACGCGCGCTTAACTATTCGCTCAGTTGAGTTTTCGCGCACTAGAGCATTCGCTCACTAGATAATTCTCTCAGAAGAGTTTTCGCGCACTAGAGAATTCGCGGACTACAGCATTCGCGCACTAGACTATTCGCGCAGTAGCCTATTCGCGCAGTAGATCACTCGCGTGGTTAACTATTCGCCTAGTAGAGTTTTCGCGCGGTATATCATTCGAGCACTTGACCATTCGCGGACTATAGTTTTCGCTCACTTGAGTTTTCGCTCTCTAGAACATTCGCTCAGTCGAGAGTCCCACGTCCGGTCATAAATTCCTAAACAGGTTTTATTACTGGACCTGAAAACATTCGAGTTTTTCTTCAAAGTTGAGTTCGCCTTCTACTTAAGCAACCAAACTCCAAAGAAAGGCTGTGAACTATATAACAAGGGCATTCTTGGACAGTGTCGTAGCCAGTAATATATTACTGGTTAGTGGCACGCGCGGTGGCTGGGGGTGGGGGGGGGGGGCTGCTGCTACCGATGTGAACAAAGCCACCAATCGACAACAGCAATGGTCGGGGCTCAAGTCATCCCTCGATGGGATCATAAATATCTCTCAAGAAAGAAAACTATCAGTCTGTTGGAAATCATTAGAGCAGACGTTGAATGGGAACTGAGTGACAACCAATAAACACTAATTTTTTTTCGTGTGATGCATTAATATCGACTGTAAACAGTCATTCATATTTAGGTCTAGAGATCGATAATAAGTTTTGCTGGGATAAACAAATAGAGAAAAGTAACTAAACGCCTAAGATCAGGCGCTTGTCAATTGTATACAGTTAAAAGTGTTTTACCTAATAAGTATGTAAGAATGGTCTATATAGCTCTTGCTGAGTCGGTTATTTCCTATGGTCTAATAATTTGGGGTAATGCCTCGTTGTCGCATCTTGGTAGTATAATTTCCATTCAAACAAAATAATAAATATGATAACTTTTGACAACAACAGCATACATTCATTGGATGGTTACAGATTATTAAATGTTTTGCCTGTTCAAGAATTATTCATATATAAATTAATATTAAAATACTTTTTTGTAGAAACTCATAAAAATTGTAAAGAACATAGTACTTGCACTCGGGCCAAATCAACGGGGGTATATCAGCTGCCACTCTTTAAAAATAAGCATGGTAAAAGAACATTAAGTTATTGTATACCGTTTTATTTTAATAAGCTTCCGACAATTATTAAAGATTTAGAAACTTTTTTGAAATTTAAAGAGTTTTAAAGGCATTTCTTTTGTTGGGTATACAGTGTTAGTTGTTTTTGTTATTGTTGTTGTGTTTTTCATTACTGTCTTATTATTCATTTTGTTTTGGTTATATGAGAAAATGAAAGTTGATATTATTTTGCATTACAACTCAGAATAGGCAACACACGTACGATTTTTTTTGTTAAACCAAACACTTAGTTTAATAGTATTAGATACAAAAAGTATATTAATGCAAGTCGCACATAAAAAAGAAATTTTTAAATAGGTTTAATGTGGTCGTATTTATTGAAGTTTAAACTCGGGGATCTGAAAAGCGTACAGGTGGCTGTGACGCAATGATTGTGTAGAGTCGCTGAGGCGGTGAGCGTAGAAAGAACAAAACCATGACGTCAAATCCCATCAACATGGCGGCGGCTCGTTTTTCGCGCCCTTTTATTTATCGTTACTAAACCAATTATTTTGAGGCATAGACTGATCCGTTTTTCAAAATTCAAAGACACAAAATTATTTAATGAGAGACAAGGTATTTAAAAATTGATAAAAATTTTCATACGCGTGTTCCCTATTGCTTTGCTATTTTATATAGAGATTTTTTTTTGTTTTTATTGATTTTTGTAAGCACGATTTTCTTTAATGTGATGTATTCCACAGATAAGCTGCTTCGTGCAGCTTTGTGGATGACCGAATCTTACTTCTTAAATATATGTATAGAGAAATGTAATTATCAATAAAAAAACAAGTATTATTATTATTATTATTATTATTATTATTATTATTATTATTATTATTATTATTATTATTATTATTATTATTTTCATCTCTATTATTATTTTATTGAACGTATTACATAATAGTATCGGTCAAAACCGGCATTAACATGTCATGGTCACGTAATATTAAGTATTTCCATGACTATTAGGTATCTTGATTAACTTCAGTCGCTACTATCGTATTATCCTTGTCAAAATTTCATAAAATAACAATAAAATCTTCTTTGCGACGTGTGTACTGTCATGGCGTATTTCTCGAAGCCATCCTAGTTTACACTCATTATGTAAATGAATGTTCCACTCTTTGGACAATAGAAAACCACAGGAACCATATAGTTGTCAGCAGGGGTTAATTTGAGCCGGAACGCACCGGAACGCAGTTCCGATTCCTTTTCCGAAACCAGAACGCGCGTTCCGGTATTATTTCGTAACGTAGGTTGTTACTCCCTAAAAACTCGTGAATTAATTCGTATCTCTGAAAATGTCACAAAATATATTTTTTATTTCTTGGTATGAATGCAAGTTATTCAAGTTTATGAATTACCCCTAGGTAGCCAGACCCAAATACATAGGCAATAACCTTCTGACTGACCACTGACACTAAACAGATAACTAATTAATAATTACATATTATCTGTGTTCACAATGTATAAATGTGGGCGGGGTTGGTGCCAAATTATATTTGACAAACAAAATATGCGTTCCGGTTCCTTTTTAATTACAAATTAAGCCCTGATTGTCAGGATGGTTTACGGATGATTCCGGATGAAATGATAATGCATTCAGTGTTTATTTAACGTCGAGAGGTAGCTGGTTCGATTGCCCGTTGGCGCGTCACTTACGTGAAGTCAAACAGATACATGAAAATACATTAGTGAAAATTTCAAAGTTTTCCTCTGTCATTAGGGGGAATGTTATGATTAAGTTCTCCAAACACCTTTGGACGTTACATCTAAAACTATCACAATACCCAGGGATTGCAAACTTGTTTCAATCACTTTATCAAAAGTCATCATGTTTTATGTGAACCAAATGTTAGGACTCTGACTTTGTTGTTTTACTATTGGTCGGTTACCTTAGTCTATTCTGCATGTTTTCTGTTTCTATGCAGAGCTTGACTCTCTCACATCTTAAGAAACTAAACTTTATAATATATTATGTGGAAAACTACAAAACAATTAAGTTGCAGTCCTGGGTACCATTTCACCTTAGAAACAATCGCCTTGCTAGATGATATTTGTCCTTCAAGACATTATAAGTAGTAGTAATGTTATTTCGTCTCATAAAGTTGAGCACTACACACAAGTTGAACTCGTTACCACTTTCTCTTTTATGAATGACCAACGCCTCAGACCCTCAAAACCTTGGTGGCCAGGCATCCACATGGATGTGTGTGTTATTTTTTTTTTAAGACGCAAAGGGCCGTATTGTATATAAGTCAGTTTGTTTCTTTTTACTGTTGAGCCAAATATAGAATATAAAGCGAGGTTTACAGCCCAATTGCTCTAGCTGGGAAGTCCGAGGGGTCAAGGGCCACAGAACGCTGTTCCGTTGCAACAGTATTGCTTCCTCTGTGATTTACAAGACCCCGTCAGGGCTAAATGGATAATTTACGACTTAAAAGCTCTTCAAAATAACTTTTAACTATTTGAAAACGACACCAAGAAGGGGATACGTTCTGTATGTCTGCGTGGTGGATGCGGGACGGTTGGGAGAGGGGGGCATTCCTTTGCAAAATAATAACGTTGATTTTCTCTTTAAAAAATGTTCCCATCCTATTTGAACTGACAAAACCAGAATGTTTTCTGTACCGAATGTGTTGTGTCTTGAGCATGAACGTGGCGTTTGCTCATCCTCATAATCACCCACTCATCGTCTCGATTAGCCTCGTTGCAAAAATATGGGACGTACAACCCCAAATATCATATATTTATTTTATTGTTACAATACATTTCCATGTGATAACCTTATTAAACTCTACTAAGAACTAATTAAATCATAATCATTGTCCATATTATTTTTCCAAAACAAACTGTGGATGCTATGTACGGTCGTTGCCGATTTGTAGGTACCCATCCCAGCATTCGCTCTTCGTACGGTGGAAACCACGAAAACCACCATCAGGATGGAGAACTTCTTGAAGTCTTAATTCTTCTTAGCTCAAATATTTTCGTACTATCCTACACGTGTTCAAAATTATTGCTTTTTGCATCTCGATGTATATGTTCGGTTGGAGACCAATTAGTTTAATACTGTCATGGGGGTATCGCGGAACAATACCATTTGCTGATATAATTAACGGTACAACAGTTACATACATTCTGCTTTCACAGCCTTTTTCTGTCAATAGATATCTCCTGATATCTGTTTATCTATTCTCGCCAAGTTGTCTCTACATTGTCGCATTTTGAAATGGCAACATCAATTAAAATCGTTTCTTTTTCTTCTTGTCAATAAATATAATATCAGGTCTATTGTGATGTATGGTTTGGTCTTTTATAGCTGCCCGGTCGTAACATAAATTGTAGTCTTTACTATCTAACTTGTACTTGTAATACGCAGTGGTTGTGTTTATCAGTTTATACTTTATGGCCAATTGTTTATGATAATGTTTGCAACTTGGTTATGCCTATGAAGTGGTTGTGTTTATCAGTTTATACTTTATGGCCAATTGTTTATGGTAATGTTTGCAACTTGGTTATGCCTATGAAGATAATCTGTTTGACACAGTATTTTGCACCCAGATACGATATGTTCAATTGTTTCACCGTTCATATTACATTTTATAAATCTATCATCAACTGTGACCTCTTTCCTTCTGTATTTTTTTTTTTTGTAATTGTTAGTCTTGATTACCATGTCTTGAATAGCGATCATAAATCCCTCTTTTTCGCTGAAAATGTCCTCCCCGGATGTAACCATTTGTTCGATGCTACCCTATCGACGTTATCCTTAAGTAGTTATTTATAATGTTTGCTATGTAAAGTCTTTTCTGATATGCTTACCTCCTTTGCTTTGTCAGAATTTATTTGTTGAAGCAAGTTTAAATTTCCGTAATTTAAATTGAGGGGAGAAAGCGACTTGTCTGCCGACACTATAGCTCTGTTAAGTTGTTAATGTGGGCATTTTGTTAAAAGTACTTTCTTAGAATTTCAATTTGTTTATAATATAAATTGTTTAAAGCAATCAATCCTCTTCCCCCTTTTTCTCTCGGTAGAGTCACTCTTTCTATTGCTGACTTACGGTGATGACTTCTGTATTTGGTGAGTGTTGTGCTAGTGAGTATTTCAAGGGCATGAATCTCTGTTTGTGTCCAATTAATAATTCCGAATGAATATGTAAGTAGCGGTATAGCATAAGTGTTAATTGCTTTGATCTTGTTTTTTACCATTCAGTTGTGTTTTTAAAATTGATCTTATTCGTTTTTTGTATGCAAAAATTTATTTACTTTTCATCAGTTTATGATCAATTTGTTTAGCCTGCGCAAATCCTAGATATGTATATACGTTTTCGTCGTCCATTACTCCTATTCGGTTGGCTTCGTCAACTTCAAACTCTTCTAATTTTGTTATCTTTCCTTTGATGACATTAAGTGACTTACATTTATCAATTCCAAAATCCATACATATATCTATACTGAATTCTAACGTTGAAGTAGATTCGTCATGTGTGTAGCATATAACTTGAGATCGTCCATGTAGAATAGATGTGAAAGTGTGTGGCAAACTGTATTACCATCTTTTATCATGAAACCATGTGTAGATTTGTTATGTATTTGAGATAATGGATTTAATGAAAGACAAAACCATAACCTACTAAACACTAAACGAGTCACCTTGAAATCTACCTCGTCGGATGTTTACTGGGTCAGTACATCTGCTATTTTTCTTATATTTAACTTTAATGTTGTTCTCCAACTCGTCATCGCTGTCCGCAAAACGTTTACTATCAATGGCTTTACTTTATAAATTTTAAATATCTGTATCAGCCATATTATTATTATTATTACTATTATTATTATTATTTTTATTATTATTATTATTATTATTATTTATTATTATGCTATTTCCTTTCTTCTCTTCTCTCATTTGCACCATCGGGCTCCTCTTGAGCCAAGACGATGCGAGAGTGCACCCTATTATTATTATTATTATTATTATTATTATTATTATTATTATTATTATTATTATTATTATTATTATTATTATTTTATTGTTGCAATACATACAAACTCGGTCAAAACCGGCATAAACATGTTGTACGGACACAAATGTCAAGTATTTCCATGTGTTTACCTTATTAAAATCTACTTAGAACTACTTAATATAGCTTCTTCTTCTTCTTCTTCTTCTTCTTCTTCTTCTTCTTCTTCTTCTTCTTCTTCTTCTTCTTCTTCTGCTTCTCAAATGCCCACATTTGGCTATACTACTTAATATATCATTGTCCACATTATTTTTTCCAAACCGAACTGTGGATGCTATGTACGGTCGTGGCCGATTTGTACTCATCCCAGCATTCGCTCTTTGTACGGTGGAAACCACGAAAACCACCATCGGGATGGAGAACTTCTTGAAGTCTTCATTCTTCTTAGTTCAGTTCCATATTGAGAATCTGTGTAGGAGGTTGCGTTCTGCAGCATTCCAACTTTTTAATTTTAAATGTCTACTACCTTTTAGTATTTTGAAGACAGTTTACTGTGTAATAGTAGAATCGCTTTTGCTGTATGGTTTATTTTTATGGGGACGTGCATCAAAATGACATTTAAAATCATTAATGGCGTTGCAGAATCGAATCATTAAATCTATAACACCCAATCTAAGACTTTCCACTATACAGCGTTTTCAACTTTCTGCTGTGCTCCCAGTCTCGTCTTTACTTACTTTCAGATTGTTGCTTGCTTATTATTTCAATAATAAATATAAAGCTATAAATGATGTCAGTAGTGTGAATCTCCGTCATAGAAATAGATATTTAGTGCCCTCCTATATAAACAAGTATGGAATGAGAACTTTGAGATTTATAATTCCTTATGAATTTAACAAGTTGCCATCAAATTCAAGTGATTTAAATAAATTTACTTAATACTTTTACTGGACATTGAAGTTAGGGGATTGAGCATTTGCAATGCGTGTTCTTACTAATTTATTTTGTGTTTTTATCTATATTGTACCCATTTCTTTCTTTTAAGTCTTAACATATTATATTTGTTTTTCAGTTTTTGTCGTTCAGTGGTTGTTTTGTATATTAATTTGACTTTTGGTTGTCATCTGCCATTACGGTTTAATAATTTGAGTGTATTATTTCTTGTTTATGCCACAGATAAGCCCTTTCAAGGGCTTTGTGGATTTTATAAAGATGAAAAAATGTTGTGTGCTTTTGTTAAAATGCTAACTGTAAAAGAAACAAAATTTAAAAAAAATTATTATTTTTATTATTATTATTATTATTATTATTATTATTATTATTATTATTATTATTATTATTATTATTATTATTATTATTATTATTATTATTATTATTATTATCATTATAAATATTATCATTATTATTATTATTATTATTATTATTATTATTATTACTATATTATTTATATTATTATTCTTATTAACATTCTTATTAATATTTTTTATTGTTGCAATACATACAAACTGAGCCAAAACCGGCGTAAACATGTTGTACAGACATAAATGTCAAGTATTTCCATTAAAAACTACTTAGAACTAATTAAATATATCATTGTCCATATTATTTTTTCCAAACCAAACTGTGGATGCTATGTACGGTCGTGGCCGATTTGTACTCATCCTAGCATTCGCTCTTCGTACGGTGGAAAACCACCATCAGGATGGAGAACTTCTTGAAGTCTTCATTCTTCTTAGTTCTTAAATTTTCGCACTATCCTACACGTCGTGTTCAAAATTATTGCTTTTTGCATCTCGATGAATATGTTCGGTTGGAGACCAATTAGTTTAATACTGTCATGGAGTTTATGCGGAACAATTTTATTATTATTATTATTATTATTATTATTATTATCATCATTAATATAATCATTCATATATAAGTATGACACAGTTTATGCTACCTATTATTTTAAAATTTTCACTACTCCTTAACTGTATGCGATTCTGATAAAATGCAATAGCAATTTCCATTCTTTGTTTAGTTAACGTAGTATAAATAAAAAAAAAAAATATAGCTAGTGGAAAATTCAAAATATGGTATAATCAGGGTAAGAAGGATATTTAGAAGTTCCTTATCTCAAAACGAGTTTGCAAAAAAGTCTTAAAATAGCAATTTCATTTATTGATTGTCATTTTGTTTTTAGGAAGTTAATTATGGTTGACCACCGCTATTGTCAACCAGCATGGTTCATTTCTTCCATCTCACCCATTCCATTTTTACCATCCGTTGCAGTGGATAATATATTCTGACAGCCACCACCCGCCTTTAAGAAAACCGCCTTCAGTACTCCTGGTGAGAGGCGGACAACAATTCACAAATGTCTCAAGGGTTGCATACCTGCACGGGGTTCCCGTGTTGGGAAGAAACATTGGGGCCGGGAACATGGGTGGATGTTTTTAGAACGTGGTGATAGAACCAGTATTGCTTGTTCGCTCACTAGATCATTCGCTCACTAGAACATTAGCTCTCTAGACTATTCGCTCAGTAGACCTCTCGCTCACTTAACTATTAGCTCAGTGGAGTTTTCGCTCAGTACATCATTCGCTAGCTAGACCATTAGCGGACTAGAGTTTTCGAGCAGTAGAGTATTCACGCACTACGTCATTCGCTCACCAGAGCATTCGCTCAGTAGACTATTCGCGCAGTAGAGCATTCGCGCGCCTAAATACACGCTCTGTAGAGTTTTCGCGCAGCTGAGCATTCGCTCACTAGATCATTCTCTCAGAAGAGTTTTCGCGCACTAGAGAATTCGCGGACTACAGCATTCGCGCACTAGATCATTCGCACACTAGACCATTCGTGCAAAAGAACATTCGCGGATTTAAGTCTTCGCTCAGTAGAGTTTTCGCGCAGTAGATCATTCGCTCACTAGACCATTAGCGGACTTGAGTTTTCGCGCACTAGAGAATTCGTGGACTAGAGCATTCGCGCACTAGACCGTTCGCTTACTAGACCATTCGCGCAGTAGAGCATTCGCGCGCTTAACTATTCGCTCAGTAGAGTTTTCGCTCACTAGATCATTCGCGCAATAGAGTTTTCGCGCACTAGAGCATTCGCGCACTAGATCATTCGCTCACTAGATTATTCGTTTAGTAGACTATTCGCGCAGTAGAGCATTCGCGCACTTAAGTATTCGCTCAGTACAGTTTTCGCGCAGTAGAGCATTCGCGAACTAGACCATTCGCGGACTGGAGTTTTCGTACAGTAGAGTATTCGCGAAGTACATAATTCGCTCACTAGAGCATTCGCTTTGTATACCACTCGCGCAGTGGGGCATTCGCGCACTTAACTATTCGCTCAGTATAGCTTTCGCGCAGTAGAGCATTCGCGCACTAGATTATTCGCGCAGCAGAGTTTTCACGATACAGAACATTCGCTCACCAGGGCATTCGCGCACTATAGTTTTCGCGCATTAGAGCATTCGCGCACTAGAATATTCGTGCACTTAATTATTCGTTCAGTAGATTTTTCGCGCAGTGGAGCATTCGCGCCTTAGACCATTCGCGAACTAGTATTTTCACGCAGTACAACATTCGCTGACTAGATCATTCGCGCACTGGTGTTTTCGCGCACTGGAGCATTCGCGCACTAGACCATTCGCTTACTTAATTTTTCGCTCAGTAGATTTTTCGTGCAGTACAGTATTCGCTCACTAGACCATTCGCGGACTAGAGTTTTCGCTCAGTGGAATATTCGCTGCCTGGATCATTCGCGCATTAGGGCTTTCGTGCATATGAGCATTCGCGCAGTAGAACATTCGCTAACTTAAAATTTCGCTCACTAGATATGTTCCCGAAGGGGGACCGGGCAGGCCTAGTCGCGAGCGGTAACCTGTCACCTGCAGTGAGCACGTGTTTCTTGATCCGTTTTTTTTTTCTATTGTTCGCGCGATGTTTTTGACCACGGCTAAAACAGATGTTTACTCCGCCGCAACTAAGAAGTGAGGTGTGGAAAAACTTTGGTTTTCGTGTCAATGAAAAAAAAGAAATAATTGACATTAAGAGTGTAGTTTGTAGGAAGTGTAATGGTAAAGTGGTTTACAGTGGCAACACGACAAATCTTAGTACACATTTACGAAAATGTAATGCTTACGCGACATCAAATTTTTATTTTAAAGTAATCCCAATTTCAGACGATTGTCTTTTTCCGGTCCATTATTTATTTGTTCACCCGTGTATTGTTCTCACGTATCCGTGGTGTGTAACCGGCTGTCATGAATCCTGAATGACAACTGCGCATTTCCCAGCGCAAGCCGACCACCCCTCCTGCATTCCAACCTCCTTAGCCCCTCCTACCGGCTCAAGGTCAAGCCAATGACAAGGCAATTTCCACGGTCCACCTCACTACTACAGCCAGCAGTCTCCAGTTTCATCTTCGATCTCGGCAGAGTAGTATCTTGTGGCAAACAGCACAATACCCCCAAAAACAATATACTCGCAAATGGTCCGCCTCTTATGCGGAAAATAACGTAATTTTGATTCGATTATCGATCGATATTTTTTTAAGTCGATTATCGCGATCGATAATCGATTTTACTGGTCCGATTATCGATGCTGAAATTCACATCGAACGGCAACCCTAGATGTTAGGGTACCCGGGTACTCGGGTTACCCGAACCCAGAAATTACCCAAATTCATTTTAAGGATTCGAATCTTAATCGGGGGGCGTAGTTATATTTGTAGAAGAAAAAAAATTGCACGACGATATTTCCGCAACTACTTTCCTTGAATCTACAGTGAATTTCTGCTTGTGGGCGTGGCCAGCGGCCAGCTGATAAGTACGCGCTGTCATTACTGCGGGCGATTTCTGTGATCCCCCCCTCACCCTTCCCGCGGGCAGGGGCCGCACAGAGCCCGACCCACACAGCGGCCGGCAGCTGACACGTTCAGAGAACGGCCTTCAACCGCGTGGTTTTGGCAAAAGGGGGGGGGGGGGGGGGGGGGATTACCAGGATAAGATAACATAATTTAGGCTTTCAGGTTTCGGGTACAACCCAATTCCTGAAAGGTCTGTAACTGGATCCGAATTTTCCTACCCTGTGACATCCCTAATATTTATTTATTTATTTATTTATCTATTCATTCATTTATTTATTTATTTATTTATTTATTTATTTATTTATTTATTTATTTATTTATTTATTTATTTATTTATTTATTTATTTATTTATTTATTCATTTATTCATTTATTTAGGCATATTTATTTATTTAATGTCTATCCTATTCAGTTATAAAAACTGATCTACAAAGGAGGACCTTAAACCTTAATTTATATTTAATGTAAATCGTGTTTTCTTTGCTTCGCAGCTTTCGTGGGCGTCGAGTCCGTCAAGGTGGACGAGTCGTTGTTCCAGGACCTGGACGAGCTCGACCTGAACCTGGACGCGGAGCTGGAGGACGAGGACAGTTCATGATGAGTCTCGTCTCGTCCGTCTGTCTGTCTGTCCGTCTGTCTGTCTGCGCTGGCGAGCGTCTCCCGTCGGTCTGCCCCCGAGAGACGGTTCAAGTGGGGTTGCCGCCGTCGCTAATCGATTGTCGATGCTAAATTAACAATCGAATCGATCAGTAATCGATTGTTTAGTTTCGAATTTGAATCTATTATAATTTAATAATAATTTAATAATCGATTGTTAATATAGCCTATCTCGGGTGGCAGAAAAATTACGAAAATCTGGTAAGCAATCTATTATTTGATAGATTATTATAATTTGTAATAATAGATTGCTAATTAATTAGCCTGCCCAGGGACTGCTACCTTATCGTGGTGGGCAGGTTTGTGTGCTTTGATGATTCCTGGAGCTATGGCGGTGGAAGCGTATGCTTCTGGTAGGGCCACCCTAGCCGGACTGGTCGAGGGGGAGAAGTCAGACGAAGTGAAGTCCACACCCCAATCCTCTTCCTCCCCTTCCTCCCCTTACCCTATCCTCCCCGCCCTCCTACTTGCCCCTTTCGTCCAAAGAGCCCCCAATTTCATCTTCATTATCACCCACTCATCGTCTTTATTAGCCAAGTTGCAAAAATATAAGACGTTAAGCCCAAATATCAATCAATCAATCTAATTAATTAGTTATTGATGTTAAATTAGCAGTCTATTAGTAATCGTTCATCAGGTAGTCCTAGGGTTATTGATTTATTGATCGATTATCGACATTAAATTTGCGATTGATTACCAGATCTGTGTATTTTTTCTGCCGCCTGAGCGATTCTGATGATTTCGGGCTGAAAGAAAGAACCAGTGCTGGCCGGTAGTTGAAGGATAGAGGACTCGGGCAATGTGCATGGACAACATGTGAACCAAAAGCCACACTGATTTTATGTATTTATTGACGATTTTGAAACGTTGATTACTTTCGATCGGCCGATTGCTATCGATCATCGATCAGGATCTTATTTATTTTCAAACAGTTATTAATAAGCAATTATCAAATGAATTATATTTTCAATGATCGAAAATGGCATCGAACGGCAACCCCAGACTTTTGTATATATATGTATGTATTCTTGCGGTTAGCGTATATCGTCGTTGAATCGGGCTTAGTTATCGTTTGTGCGGCCCGAAAGCTCCGGACCCGGAAAGGATCGCGATGTTTTCTAATTGCACGCAGCAAGTCTCTACCGTGTTTGGCTCTATAGCGGAGTTCTTTGATTGTTAAGTTTTCAAACACTTTTGTGCCAGAATTTAGTTTTTACCTGTGATATTGGCCAATCATATTTACTTAACCCAGGCCCGGTGTCAAAAGGTACCATATTTTGGAAACATTTATTTTGTAGGCTGTTTGGTTACGTACGTTAAACTTGATACACATTTGTAATTTGTCTCAAAGAAATATATGTGCGTATACAGGGATCGAGAAATTTTTCCAGGCATATACCTAACATGCTCATGTGTTATTTCATGTTTCTTACTATGCCGTACTTCCATGCAAACCACCCTCCTCCCATTTTTAGTTTCTTGCAAATTTTGCCTCTTCCCCCCCCACGAATATGGCATACTGGCTCAATTCGAGAGCAGTAGGCCTGTTTGATGACGTACTAGACAACTAGGTCATGTGACAAGCGTATCAATAGAGTTGTGCAAGTCTCGGAAGGTTCAAGCAGAGATTTGCTCTCTAGAATTGTCTGTAACAACAACCTACAACGTGTTCCGTGCATAGGCCTAGTATTTGTCGAGCCCTGTGACTTTTTAATTTGTTTTTATATAACTTTATAGAGTGTGGTAGGAAGTTGCTGCCTTGTTTACATTTCGTCTGTCTCATACAACGGAAGTGTTTTTACTTTTTTTTTTTTTTTTTTTTTTTTTTCCTCTTGTGCCAAGATGGCTTTTTCAGCCATTCTTTTGTCTTACTATCCAATATAAAACTGCTTCCTTTTCTGGCCTGCTCATATCATTGGGCAGGGAGTCGATAAAAACCTTGAGGGCAGCACATCTAAAAAGATGTGCCCTGTCTTGTACATCGGAGCTGCACAATTTACACGTTGCCGGTTCTTTGCTGATGTTAAAGCAGCTCAGGTGATGCTGCAGGACGTCATGGCCTGTTGCCAGCCGGAACTGGGCGGTGGCCGTCTTTCTGGACCAATTTTTATCAGGTCCTCTGTTGATCTCTGCCCACCAGCTTTTGGCTCGTAAGGCCTCTTCATATGTGCTTTTGTACGCCTTTTTGATGGCTGTCTTGATCTTGATTTTAGCACCTCTGAAGGACGTAGCCGCAGCTTGTGGAGGAACAGCTTTCGTAGCTTTTTTGGCCAAGAAATCAGCTTTTTCGTTGCCCAGGATCTGGCAGTGGCTAGGGATCCATTGAATTTCTAGTTCTTTATTCTGCTGACAGAGACTGGCAAGGGAGTTTTTGAAGAGCAACGATTGGGGGTGGAGGTTCACTGCTTGAGAGACAAATTGAATTGCTGAAATGCTGTCGCTAAGGATAACAAATTTTGTCTTGTTGAGTGGGAAGGCTGGCACCTCTGCAATTTTTTGAGCCGCTCTGGCGATGGCTGCAACCTCCGCATCGAAGTATGTTGTGCCGACGCCCATCGGAGTGGCTTCCTCGAAGAAAGTGCAGTAGATGCTATAGCCGGTTCTATGTGTGGCTGAGTCGTAGGAGCCATCCGTGAAAATGTGCACCCACTCTTTCAGAGGAAAATACTTTTTCAAGTGTACCTCAGTTAGCGCTTTCAGCTCTTTCCTGTCGAGACCTTCCTTTTTCTCAATGCCATCTATTTTTGTTCCTGGTATAAGCTGATTGGATCTATCTGGAAGGGAGGCCGGCAGTGGGACGTCAAAAGGTTGGCGTACCGCAACCAGGAGCTCGGGGCAGACTTTTTCTTTCAGCTTAGTGACCGCTTCAGCGAAGTTGGTGTGAGCCATTACTCTTGAGGTTGGGTAGTTGAGCCATTTGTCAGGGTCGAGGCGTGCCAATTTTTCATGCAGCTGGATAGCGCGCTGTTCTCTACGCAGCTGCATTGGCTCGATTTGGCTATACCATTCCATGGCGTCTATAGGGGTGGTTTTCACTGCACCGGTGATGAGTCGGAGGGCTTGATTTTGGACTCTGTCGATGAGACGGGCCTGGGAGGCGGCGGCTGCAGGGAAAATTTCGGTGCCATATTCGATAGCTGGTCTTACGTAAGTAGTGTATGTCAGCGTTAGGGTATCTAATTTGGCACCCCAGGAAACACCAGAGGCCCTCTGCATTAGACGTAATCGTTTTTTACCCTTTTCTGCTGCCTTTTCAAAGTGGAGCTTACCGGTCACTTTTTTGTCAAGGGTAACGCCTAGGTATTTCATCTCATCAGTCTGTTTAATGTTTATACCGTCAAGAGGAATGTTAAAATTAAAAGGTTTATTGCTCATCGTGAAGTAGGTGCAGAAGGTTTTGCTGCAGTTGATCTTAAAACCATGTACCTGGAGCCAGCCTGCAGCAATTTTCATGGCACGAATCATTTTTTGTTCCATGCTGACTGGGCATTTTTCTGTGAAAAATATGACAAAGTCATCAGCATAAGCTTTGACAGTCAGGCCAGGGATGGAGCGTTTCAAAAGTTTGATAAGCCCATTGATAGCAATTTTGAAAACAGTTGGTGCCGTTATTGTTCCTTGAGCCACCCCTGCTTTTATGGTGCGTGTTTTACTGTGTGCACCTTTGTGGACAACCTTTATTCGCCTATCATTAATAAAGTCGTGGAGCCATTTTATGATGTTATTCGGCACCAAATCATCGATCATCTGCTTGATGGCATATGATCGGTCGGTTGAGTCGAAGGCTCCGGATAGGTCAATAGAGACAGCCAGCGTACTTTTCTGTTTAGAGAAACCCTCTTTCACTGTCTGTACAAGGTAGGCAATTTGGTCGACAGTTCCTCGGTTTTTTCTGTAGCCAGCCTGGTCCTCGTCTATGATGTCGTTACTTTCAAGGAAATTTTCCAGACGGAGGTTGACCATTTTTTCTGCTACTTTAGCAAGGGCACTGGTAAGAGCAATAGGACGATAGCTGGCTGGGTCCAAGGCATCTTTTTCTGGCTTCAAAATGGGCGTGATGTTCGCAATTTTCCAACTTGATGGGACTTGGCATGTCCAGGAACTGTTGATAAGGTCAAGGATGAGTTTCCGTGCCCAGGGGCCTAGGTGTTTCAGAAACTCTACATGAATCTTGTCTGGTCCAGGCGATTTCTTGTTGTCTAGATTATTAATGGCAAAGTCAAGCTCCGCGGCATTAAATGGTCGGTTATAGGGATCGTTTGGCAGATGTTGATATTCAATTTTTACTGACCAACATATATTTCTAAAGTGTGTACGCTAAATTAGCAGATACATGTAAATTAAATTACGTTAATTGGTTGGGTAATGTGGGTTACTGGTAATGGGTGGGTATCCCTACTGATTAACTAGACTTTTAAATTGCTGTTATGTAATGTGCACTTCATCAGTAAAAAATCCTACCGCTGTTAAGACGGAGAAACAGGTTGGAGCCTAGCGTTTTTCTTTTTACAAAGAAATTGAGAATTATTTGTTGTGTTTTATTTCTTATTTTCGTTTGGCCATATCTCTCTGTCAAAAAATCTTTCGCATTCTGTGAGAAATATTACAGTAAGTATCGCAGTGGACTAGGGATGCAAAACGATAAAATAAAAACTATCGACAATCGAGAAGAGGACTGCATTGTCGATCCTCGATAATATCGAACGATAATAAGTTTACAAATCTTTGAGTAGTTCAACGCTACAAAGGCCCGAGAAGAACGAAATAATGCATTACGAACACGTTTTTTCTTTCTTCAGAAAACAAACCATTCGATTAGGCTATAGGCCCTATTTTTATTATCGATTATTGAAATGCCATTGATTATCGTGTGCGTCCCTGTAGTCGACTCACATTTTGTAAATGTCGGTTTATGTATGTGCACAAAATGTGAAGAAAATAAAATGATTCTGGTCATATTTCCATTTGTTTGGGAGTCACAAAATTTTACTAAACACTGCAGCGTGTTGTACGTTACATAAACATAGCCTTATAGTATAGGCATGTGTTTGTTCCACTGTTGCTCTTAGGTAACAACTTTTCTATAACCAGTGACTTGTATGTGTGTATATACCTGTCTATACAACATCATCTGATAGCCTCTTGTGTATTTTCAAAGTGAACGGCAATGCAATCTAGCCTAGCAAATTTCACATTGAAAAGTTTATTTTTCAAACTTGATTAAAAGCATACCCTGCTATAGTAGGGTTATACACTGAGATTCTTCTTCTTCTTCTTTCTTATACCTGGGGTGGGTTTGGTATCCACATCATCCTTACCACTCCGTTATCCTTCTTTCACATTTAAGAGTGTTATTATTATTATTATTATTATTATTATTAATATTATTATTATTATTATTATTAAGCCTATATTTGCAACAGGCCCGAGGTCCCACTAGTGCAAATTTAATAGATAATGATTGATGAATGATGATGAGGAAGGGAGGAGGGGAAGCCTGGTACCGGCACGTAGCCTACTCCTGTCAAAAAGTACCAAGGGGACCACCGGCTTTACGTCCCATCCGAAAGGACGGTGTAACTTTGACCAGTCATATAGGTTCCTCCACTAACCTGGACTGCCGAGCAGTTGACGATAAGAACGAAGCTGTTACACAAGCTTTCGAACCCTCCAATCTGCTCTAACCAACGGTAACTAGTGTTTCAGAGGAGAGCGGTCACCCACCCTCCTCCTGGTCTTGCCCGATGTCGCTTAATTTCGGTGTTCGTATGGAAACCGGCTAAGCGACCACGGCTAAACCGCTGGCTCAAAAAAGTATGAAGGCCCTCTAGGTAAGACTATGTTGTACGAGGTAGCAAAGCACCTTGTTAACCAGAAATTTGATTAATGGCACACAGGTGAACTTAAACCTGGGTCACTTGCTTTAAAAACGGCAATATTCCGAGTCACCTTTCTCAAGCATGACCCCTGGGCCATGGCAGATGCTGGACTGACGCTAATATGCTATACAGACTATACTGACCTTTCCCTCAGTATTATTTGCCTAGCTGAACACTGGCTCTCTCCTACGGATGTAAACACATTCTGTATTCCTGGTGTTACTAATACCAGTGTATGAGCTTGGGGGGAAGGATAGGAAGGAACCAACAGCTTACCTTGCAGTAGTTGCGGCCTTCGGAGTCGATAGAAACACAAAAAAGATATATACAAAACATCGAGACAGTTTCGGCCTGACGTGGCCTTGATCACCCGACAAAGACTCCGAAGGCCGCAACCACTACAAGGTAAGCTGTTGGTTCCTTCCTATCCTTCCCCCCAAGCTCAAACCTAGCCGTTAGGCAAACTTGCACAAATTCACATAATACCAGTCAGTGTATATACTGTAGATCTCACTTCTGGCACGGTTGGGTGGCAATTCTCTGTAAACCTAATCTCAAAGTCGATCCCCTGCCCGATCTTCTTCACTTCTCGGTGGAAAAAGATTTCGAATGCTGTGGCTGCTCCCCAACCTGCAGATAATAATCTTAGCCATCTACAGATCACCTCTTGGCAAAATCACAAGTTTTCTTGAAAAATTAGAAGATGTTTTCATAACTCTCACTAAACACTATCCCAAAGCCGAACTAGTTATCCGTGGGGACTTCAATATTGACTTTCTGAGTTCATCCTTGGCACGTGCTTAATTTCTTGACCTTTGTCATTCCTACAACACATTTGCCCCCGTACGGAGACTGCCCAAGCCGGGTTACGGGGAGCAGCAGTACCTTCTCTAATTGACAATGTTTTAACCAGTGTTGTTAAAGCTACTTTTTAAAAGTAGCACTGTTACAGCTACAGCTACTTGATCTTTGAAAGTAACTTAGCTACTTTTCAGCTACTGTATTTTGTCAAGTAGCTCGCTACTTGGACAGCTACTCAAACAAAGTAGTGACGCTACTTTACAGCTACTTTCATTTTTTATAAAGGACCAAGAGTACGTACTATTTATTGAAACGGCGGTTAGGTCCGGAAGTGAGTCATACTCATATCACAGCTCACGGGGTGAAACAGGAAACTCAGTGCTGGGGAGGAGGTTTTGGGACTATAGAGCAAGAAAGCCAATGTCAGTTGTCATTCCGAACCTGTGACGGTGGGAATTGTGGCTGGCGAAACAAACATGTGTTTGTTTATTGCAAAAATAGAGTAGCGGCGACTTTTCGCTACAAATACTCGTATATAGTAGCTTGCTACTCGCTACTTTACTGCATTTTCAAATGTAGTGCGCTACCAGTCTCGCTACCAAAAATAGTAACATGCTACAAGTAGCGCGCTACTTGTAGCGGGCTACTTGTAGCGCGTTACTTAACAACACTGGTTTTAACTTCTATTGATTCCTCCTTATGCTCTTGCAAAACAATGAACATTCAATTCTCAGACCACTATGCGCTATATAGTAACGCAACTCAACACCTCCAACCCTTCACCTCCCATATTCAAATACTCTCGCACATTCAGTGACGATAACATGGATTTCTTTTTAACACTTCTCAGTAAGGAAGATTGGTCTGACCTAACAATCACTAACGACGCTAACATCTTGTTCGATTCGTTAGTATTGTCAAGAATCAATAGAATCTCTATGATTCTTGGCTTCTACCAACTATCTTTCATCGGACACACGCACACATGTTGCGCGGTTACATCATCGCCCGGGCATCGAACACTTCCATAGACCGTCGACTCGGCATCAACTTGCACGGCTCTCATATTCACAAAGGCAGAACGGGGATTTGTTTTTCACCTTAAGACACGTAGTGGGTGCACGATTACTCCATCACCACTCGATAGACTGTCAACGCGGCAACGCCTCACACGCACCTCGAATTAACCTCGCACCAGGGTTCGAAAGGCCGAATTAGCAAAAATCCTGCTGATAATTACAAATCCTGGAGCGGTAAGGATCACGCCGAAGTGGGAGAAGAGCGGACCGCTAATTGGCGGATGATGACGTTTTAAACTACCATTGGTCAAGACCGGTCACGTGCCAGGTAGTAACAAGGGAAGGAGGGGAACTCGAAGGAGCGCGAGGGAGGTGAATTAAATAGGCGCTGGGAGACGAACTCGAGAGAGACGCTGATCGACATGCAAGAAGTACAAGTGGCAAGACCCAAGACTCAAGAAGAAGGAAGCAGACCCGACTACTCTCGAACCAAGGACCTCCAGGGACTGGAACTCCGAGTGGACTGTTACTGACCTGAGAGAAGGTAGGGGATGAATACCATCCTATGGTTTAGCCCGTTGGCCCTTCAGGCGGTATGTCGTATTTAAGACCAGCACTGCGATCATGTAACTTTTGTCGATTAACGTTGAAAATTTAGCGATCGTTATTGTGTAGCCAATGAGAGTCCGAGAATTCGAAGAAGTTCACAGGAACTCGTCAAAATCTAGCAAGCTGTGAGCAACATTGGCATTCTTTTGTTTTTATTGAACGCCTGTAAAATGTGAAAATTTACATTGTATGAGTAGATCCACAGAGTAACTACTCACAGCACGATTTATTATAATATTCCACTGTGTTCTAGAGGTAGGGTTTTAACTTTAATGCTATAGTCTGTCCTACTTTAGTTTGTGAAATAAATTCGTATACACACCGGCGTTTCCGCCATTTCTTGGTATCGAAAGCTCTAATGGCTCGGTGCTTGCGATCGAGAGCGCGAACGATATTCGTGATGATTATGAAGATGATATTTTTATTTTACGTCCTATATTTTTGCAGCTTTGGCTAATTGTCGTCTCCGGGATGAGTGTTCAACGTTCAATAGCGTTACCGAGCTGTTCAATATTGCATTCAAGAGCTACGATCGTTCAAAAGTACGGTTTTCATCGCTGTCGATCGTTATCTACCAAAGTTACATGATCGCAGTGTAGATTCGCAAAGCCAAGACTACACACGTAGTGGTTCGACATGTTTTAACTTTAATAAAAGTGGTTCCTCATTTTTATATCTGAATCTATTTGTTTTATCTAATCTCGATTACCCGCATGCGTTTCCCACAAGAATCCAACTATCCCGTGTCATAATAATTATGTATTATGTAATAATTATGTATGGGCATGACCTTGATTACCCGTTCCCAGTGTAGACGAAATTTGTACCTGAATTGGATGAATGATTGTCGCTACGTTCCCCTCAATTTCTTTGACAAGTAGACCATGTATTTGGCAGTAATTACTTATCATTGAACTTTGATGGCAATCTCATACAACTCACAATTCCGGCTACATGACAGTATAGTAGATCTGATTCAGAAGACACCGTATGACCAATAAGCTGTCAAATAATCAAATTAAAGGCCCATCCACAATCAAAATTAGAAATAACAGTAACATTAAGGTTTCAGACACTCCCATTGGCTGATGAGAACCCAAGGTACGGTAACGTACAGGGGCGGACTGGCAGGTACGGAACTACGGAAACCCGTACGGGGCCCCCCCAGGTGGGGGCCCCCTTGGGGGCCACCACCCAACCCCCTAAAAATAAATATCTTACGCTTTATAGATTATGAGACTGAATAGTAAGAAGAGCATAATATGTCATCTCATGTCAGTGCAGAAAGGGACATAACGTATCAAATAGACCATCTACAAGTGCTACTATACTAATACTTACTATAGTTTATTTTAAAATATAAAACATGCCATTGTTGGGAAAGTTTTTTCTGTGATTTAATTTTCAAAGTGGTTCACAGTACAACACAACATGTGTTCCACATATTTATCGTCGTGTATCGATTTTTAAACGTGTTTATAAACATTCTAAACAAATTTATAGGAAACAATATAGTTTGAAATATCCAACTGCCAGTGTTGGGAAAGTTCTTTCTTTAATTTACTCTTGAACAGTGGTGTTCACAGTTCAACATGTTGTTCCACATACCTTACATCATTTATCGATGTTTACACATGTTTATATGCATTCTAAACAAATAAATAGGAAACAACAATTGACCCAATTACTGCATGCTAGCTCGCAACTTGAGAGTGACTTTTGATAGTTTGCTAGTAAACTTTGTTAGGTATATCAGAAAAATGACAAATTGAGCTGATCGCGTGTTTATAAGTGTTCGAAATTTTCAAAAGCGAACATTTTGGCAAAAATATATCATAGGCGCCTACTGAAATCCGATCCCGCGCAGCACTAGCCATAAGCCTTTCTCAAATGACAGGATCGAAATTCCATCCTAAGTAAGGAATTATAAATGCAATATTGACTTTAGTTTCATTGTTTTTCATGGTGATATCGCCTCAAAACGCGTTTTAGGCCACTAAGCATCATGTAGGACCGAAAAATGTTTCGCCTTTGGCGAATTTGCCTCCGGCGACAGGGGCTTCGCCCCAGACCCCACCTACATCCCGCTCCCTCGTTGCGAGTAAAAATTACGAGATGCGAGTGGACAACTAGTACTCGATATTTGAAGACTGTAGAGGGTTGAGAAACAATATAGTTTGAAATATACAATATAAAACTGCCAGTGTTGGGAAAGTTTTTTCTTCAATTTCGTTTTTTAAAGTGGTGTTCAGAGTTCAACACGTTATTCCACATCATTTATCGATTTTTAAACGTGTTTATATGCGTTCTACAGAAAATAATAGGCTGAAAAATTTTCGCCTCCGGCGGCTGGGGCTTTGCCCCAGACCCCTTTCAACTTCGCCAAATTCCGGGGCCCCTAAAATCCTTTTCCGTACGGGGCCCTTACCCCCCCAGTCCGCCTCTGGTAACGTACGATACTGCGGCAGTAGCAGCAGTATAGTCCTCCCAACGAAACTATTCTCATGCTTTCGTCATAACCCCTGAGGCCTCGAAGTAAACTTGCGCGGACGGTTTACTGCCTGTGTTCATGCGCGCACTATTGCCGAATACTAAGATGGCGCACGACGAAATTAGCAGCTCCTGCACTGCAATCATGTAACTTTGATCGCTAACGTTGATCGCTACTTGATCTCCGCCTGGCGGAGATCAAGTAGACCTTGTTGTGTAGCCAATGAGAGTTCGAGAATTCGAAGAAGTTCACAGGAACTATCAAAATCCAGCAAGCTGTAATCAACATTGGCAGTCTTTTGTTTTTATTGAAAGCCTGTCAAAATGTATACAAATTCACACTTGACTGTGTAGATCCATAGAGTAACTACTTGCAGCAAGTATTTATTCTAATATTCCACTGTGTTCTAGAGGTAGGTCTAAACTGTAAAGGTAAAGTCCGTCCTACTTTAGTTTTATGATATAAAGTCCTTTAAACACCGGTGTTTCCGCCATTTCTTGGTATCAAAAGCTTTGAATGGCTGGGTTCCCGTGATCTATTTTCAGTTATCACTTCTCTTCAAACACGACTTATTGGTTTTGTTACTACAAACTTATATTTGTATTTAATTTTTTTTAAATATTCATCGTGTAATATTATTAATAGCAACTTACACAAATGAGAGAATTTATCAACATCGGACAAGTTGGCCAACTCACGAACTGAGAACAATCCGACGCAATCTTCCATCAAGCACATGGAGGAATGACAAGTTACCTAAGTTTCCATTCTGGACATGACCTGTGATGAAAGCATGAGAATAATAGTTTCGTTGGGAGGACTATAGCACAGAAGTTTGCAAAGTCCATACTTAGCGCCGTACCGTAACTCTGCAGTAAGAATGAACCAATCAGCGATGTGTATCAAAAATCACGTCATACTGTGGATATTTTGATATTGACTTGTGTGTCTTGAATGTAATGTAGATAACTAAGTAACAGTTCTGAATGTAAAAATAGATAAATACATAAATAAATAAGGTTAGGTTCTTGATTTACGCGGACACACTCCGATAGATGGACGTAGGAAATTAAATTCTAACGTGGACAGCCAGCGTCCAACATTAAACGTTACGGTAGAAAAAAGTTGGTGACTCAGATTTTCGATTGTGTTGCAATCTTGAGATATAATTAAAAAATGAAAATTTTCTGCGGTTTTTGACTTAGCGGTACCCTTTGTCTTAATTTCTCTACGTAAAACTTACAAACACATTTTACTCTTCCTTATTAAATCTTACATAACAAGTGAATTTTGTCTTTTTGATGTAATTCATTAACTTTGTAATTTTCAATATACCTGTCCTAGTGTAATATGTTTCTGAAACCTTATTAATCCTCCTGCAGGACACAAAAATGGGATGTTTTATTATGATCAAGGTAGGGATAAAGGAGCTCGATTCAAAACAAAGACAATGACTGCGTAAAAGTGAAGACACTGTTTAGTGTTTTTATTCAATTGACAAAAGAAAAAATGCACATTATATCACAACAATGTTTATTATTACTATTATTATTCCATTCAATCTACAAAACACCCATACCAGTGGCAGTACCCATCATAAAAATAAAAATATGGGAATGTGTGGCATCTAAATAAAATATAATACTCTATGAAATTGACAAATAGAGAATCATTTACAGTAATAAATTAAATGCAATTTTCACCAGACATTTGTTACGCAGCTACAGGACATTCCAGTATGCACAGTTTTAAACTAAGTTCATCATACAGCAGTGATTGCAATGCTTTCTTAAGCAGTGCATAATAAAGAAATAAATAATATCGTCTAGTAAATACGTACACACATTATTAAAAAATAACACATTCTAGATCGCCTAACTCAACCTCAAGGCACATTCCCAGTACATTTCAAGGCAACATGTTACGTCTTTTTCAATGGTCACTCATTTATTATGATTGATAAAAAATGTTTTTAAATTGCACATCTTATATTGCATAGTAAAATAATTCAATGGTATTTTGTTTCTATTTATAATTTATATAATTTGAATAGGCTTTCACAGTAAAAGGTCAATTTCTAGTAGTACTTCATCTTCATCATAAGCATAACATTTTGTCATTTTGTAAATTGAGCTTATTGGCATCAAGTACATACTATATTATATTCCGTAGATAGATATGTTATTTACATTAACCATGAGCCATGACCAATTACTTGGCATTAATTAGTAGGCAATTAATTATGCAATTTAAAATTGCAAACTAAAAACCTTCTTTACAAACATAGCCAATTTTGATGAGAGGCTAATCTAACAGGAGCGATTTCAGTCGAGGATGTGCTCAGCGCGGATTCTCCTCGCCAGCCATTTCACTTACAGATTGCACGATGCGCTATCTGTGGCCTAGGCCTAGCCTAGGCCTAGTCGTTTTGCTTACCTGTGTTGTTACAATCTTGCGCCACGTCCTTCTACGCTTGAACACGCAAAACATTACTTTTTTAGTGTTTGGGGCATATATTATACAGGATTTCTTTCTTTTCGACAGCCAACACTAATCTTTCGGCAAAGTCTTCAGACATTTTAAGTTTTATATGTATGTTTTGCAGTCACTTGTTTGTTGTCGTAATCCCGATTTTTTATTGGTCATTCAAAGTGACGTCATGCCAGTTCGCCGGCTGAAATATTGAATATTTTTAATCCACGGATAGAAATCCGCGGCTCTCCTCGGCTGAGAAATAGAGCACGCTGATTGGCTGCAATCTTCATCCACGCCGAGCACATCCTCGACTGAAATCGCAGCTTCAGTATGAAAACCACATTAAAATTACCGGTCCTTGGTCAAAATGTAGTTATGTAAGAGCTTACGATCTCTGAAAAACTTCTCTAATATTATAAAAAATTAAAGTTGTACAAGTCATTTTGGAAATAAAGCAGATCTGTTGACTACAATGTAACGAGACGTTTGGACTGTTTTGAGACTTAACCGACGAGACGATGACCATTATTAAATCAATACAATTAATCGTTCTAGTACAACCAACAACACATACTAATTTTTTTTTTTTTTTTTTTTATATATCTGCTCCCTGTGTCCAACAATGAAGTCGGGTAGGGACTAATATTGAAATGAAATAAACTAAAAACAAAGACTAGAGATTAAAACTTCTCAACGACCGTTTATAACGTCGTGTGTGGACCACGAGGTGGGGAGTGCTTTGCACTATGGGACGAGAGTTCTAATGCCAATGAGTACTATTGAAGGTCAAAACCCCCCCCAAAAGAAGCAAATTACGAAAATACCCGCAGTACTGTATTGTTTTAATTTTTAATAATTAATGGCATAGGCTATATTAATTACTAGGGAGTAGGGAGGAATGGAATAATATTAAAAGAAAAGGATTCAATTCATTAGACGTGGCAAGAATTAACGTCGAAACTGTAAAACTGAACAACGTGGCATGATGATTGGACCCCAAGCTAACAAATAGATAGCGCTGCTAAGCAACACCCTTATCTGCGCCATTGATGATGTAACAATAAAGCAACAATGAACAATTGACAGATTAACTCATCCTTATAGTAGTTTATTTTCTTGCCACCAGAATGCATCTAGTCTATTTTGAGGGGCCAATAGGAATAGGCCTAACCAAATTCGAATCCCAGAACTATTGATTGTCGATTATTTAGCAGGTGGTTTGTTGATTATTGTTGCAGTACACGAGACGATGAGTGTGTAACTAACTGAGAATGAGGAACTACACAACAAACCAACTCTTGTGAGGAACTTGTACGAACTCATGACCCTAGGTTCCAAAACGCTCGGACAATTGCATGGCAAACATGTGAACTTAATCACCGATCTATCTAATTAGTAAAATATCACTGATATGCTACTGTTATTACTTATTAGTAGTAGGCCTACACCATTTTGGATGTCAGAAAACTGCAATTTCTACAACCATAATCTACCTATTCTATTAGGATACTATATTAAACATATAATTAAAGTGCAAAAATATTACTAGGCCTAATACAAAATTAAGGCACTGACTATCCTCACATCCAGCCCTTGAAATTTTCCCAGTCGTCACTCGCTCTCAATTCTCATCTAAAAAAACAAGACGGCTTTAGAGTACCTAGGCCTATATTGTGAAGAGTTTTGTGCACTTTACGTTTATTTATCGTCTATCGTTACTCGGTTATTAAACTGATTTACAAAAGAGGACAATACATTGAAACTAAAACTAGGTTACAACTTTCACGAGTTATTTCTCTCAACAGCACGTGTACAGATCAAATTAAACTCAAGTGAATACAAAAAGTATTTTGGCAAAAAAAAAAAAAACTTGGATTAAAAACTGGTAGAAATAGGAATTATTTAAGAATGGAACTGGGTGGTGGATAGTGGATAAGCAGTTTGGCCGTCTTACACTTGACACTAGTGTAGGCCAGTGTAGAAGATTCTGCGTTTTTTATGTGTTTGTTTTGATGCACTGTTTCTCTTTCTGCTGACACATCGCCACAGTTGTTTCGCCCGTTACTTGGCAGAGAAGTGCAGCAGTCTCGTGAGTGATGCACGGTATCTGCTTCTGCCGACGCATCGCCACAGTTGTTTTGCCCGTTACTTGGCAGAGAAGTGCAACAGTCTCGTGAGTGATGCACGGTATCTGCTTCTGCCGAAGCATCACCTCAGTTGTTTCGCCCGTTACTTGG
Organism: Isoperla grammatica; assembly: GCA_945910005.1. NCBI lineage: Eukaryota > Metazoa > Arthropoda > Insecta > Plecoptera > Perlodidae > Isoperla > Isoperla grammatica. Next base: position 20,402,374 of record OX246750.1, on the reverse strand, counting down.
CGGAGAAGTGCAGCAGTCTCGTGAGTGATGCACGGTATCCGCTTCTGCCGACGCATCGCCACAGTTGTTTCGCGCGTTACTTGGCAGAGAAGTGCAGCAGTCTCGTGAGTGATGCACGGTATCCGCTTCTGCCGACGCATCGCCACAGTTGTTTCGCCCGTTACTTGGCAGAGAAGTGCAACAGTCTCGTGAGTGATGCACGGTATCCGCTTCTGCCGACGCATCGCCACAGTTGTTTCGCCCGTTACTTGGCAGAGAAGTGCAGCAGTCTCGTGAGTGATGCACGGTATCCGCTTAGCCGACGCATCGCCACAGTTGTTTCGCCCGTTACTAGGCGGAGAAGTGCAGCAGTCTCGTGAGCATCGAAGTGATGCACGGTATCTGCTTCTGCCGACGCATCGCCACAGTTGTTTCGCGCATTACTTGGCGGAGAAGTGCAGCAGTCTCGTGAGCATCGAAGTGATGCACGGTATCTGCTTCTGCCGATGCATCAACGAGTTGTTTGGGGTGTTAGTTGGCGGAGAAGTGCAGCAGTCTCGTGAGCATCGAAGTGATGCACGGTATCTGCTTCTGCCGATGCATCAACGAGTTGTTCGGGGTGTTGGACTCGTAGTCTGTGGCGACGCGGCGACACACGCAGGTGAGGAGCGACAGGATGTCCAGCTTGTGGCTGTGCAGGCGCAGCTCGGTGCACAGCGCCTGCATGAACCACGAGCCGTTGGTGGTGTTGCGCCACGAGTAGTAACCTGGGGGACAAGAGGGAAATAAATAAATTAATAAACTTAATAAATTTGTATGAATGCATTAAGCCCCTACAGAAAAGGTTATAGTCTAAAAAAAGTGTTTATTGTCTACCCACATAGTTATGTAGAGATAGGTCTTTTTAGCATTTTAGGTTTTTGATGCTAAATTATTATTTATTATTAAGCCTTTATTTGCGAAAGAATTTACATTCCGGTAGCGAAAATGAATTGGGTGAACCTGTACTTTTTAAACTCCACAATTCCTATTGAGACAGGGTTGGAATTCATAGTCGGCCCCTACACCTAGGGGCACCCATTGTTGCTATGGATTTGTTTTGTTTATGGGAAATAACATGCAAACAATTGTTACCTTGGTAACAATGGGCGCCCCTAGGTGTAGGGGCCGACTATGAATTCAAACCTTTGCATTCTAAGTTCTAACCCCTTAATAAAAACTTAATAAACACTTCACTTACAATTAAATTGATTTTAAATATCTGCACATAATTTTCCATTAGAAGTTGAAGAACCTCCTTAATATTCAAGGTTTTACAAAAAGAAATGCTCCAAAATGCTAAATTAAAAATAATAAATAGACTATTAAACAAACTGATATATAGTTAAGAACTTATTCACAGTGGGGGACATGAATGATACCGTAACATTTACAACATACTCTGTTGCTACGATGGCTTCAGTCACCATTTACATATAGGTACACCAGTATCATTCAGATAGTTCTAATTCAAATTTTAAAAAAATTGAAGAATAAATACAGTACAACCTTGATATAACTACGCTGAAGGGACTATTGATTTTCGACGTTATGTCAAGCGCGACGTTGTACCAGATTATCACAAAATTATCAAAAAATAAAATTACACATTATCATTATGGGGGGGGGGGGGAGGGGGGTAGACGTTTGTATGGCCCCCTATCTTAGGTCTACACACTTCTAATTTGGCCAGCGCTATTGTGAGTCGGCTGTCATCAAGGAGGAGGTGTGGGTGTTTGTACGTGGCATGTTGCTGCCACAGGCTCACGCGAGCTTCCCCCCCCTCCCAACCATTGACCGCCTGGCGAGTTACGGGCTAAGGGAATAATGGGCAATGTCAAAAATAAAACGACTGATAAACAAATAAAGATAAAATGTATTAAAGGTCTAAATAATGTACCATGATAATATGACGTGTCTTGAATTATCTAAGCTCTTAGCGCTTGAAGAAGTCTGTTATCTGTAACTGAACTTACTAGATTTTGTATACACATCGTACAATGCCCCGTTTATATTTAGTAACTGCTTTTGGACCTCGTCACTTATTTCGTGCGCCACTAAATAAATACGAACGGTTTCGTATGCAGCCATAGCTTCTTGAAACTTCGGGGGGGGGGGGGGGGGGGGGGGCTCTGGGGCTTCTACAACGCTGTCTACGTTGCTGAGGTCGCCGCCATCAATGGTCTTATTTTCCTCGATTATATCATGAACTGACAGTACCGCGCTTGTCACTAAGTGGCTGTCAATTTCGAAAAATTCTTCCATTGTACAGGCTCCTCCCAACCTCTCCCAATCCCCCGGGGCGATCTCATTAGGCGGGCTCTCGTCATCGCTCTCGTCATAGGCCTCGTCATCGGCATCGTCGTCAAACGCCGTCAAAACGTCGTGCTCTTTCCACGAAACCAGCTTTGCGAAAGCATTTCGCTATTGTTTCTGGTTTGACAGTAGCCCAAGCCCAAGCAATGAATGACATCGCCTAACAAAGAAGAGGGACAGAGTTGTTAAACCTTCACAGCCACCGCGCACAACAATCTACCGAAGGTCGCTGAAATAAAACGCCGGCGAGCGAGGCCGCAGCTGCCGGGAAGCGGAGTGCGTGGCGGGCGGGGGATGCGGGGGGGACTGGAATGCGGCAGCGGCGGGGTAGGGGAGGAGGGGAGGATAACGCGGGAACAATGCCGTCGAAGGGTCGACTCAACTTCAAGTTGGGAATTGCGAATTCCGTGATCGTGTTCGGCGGGAAAATCCATGTTAACAAGGAAGTTTGAATGAAACGACGTTATAACGCTCGTTTGACTGCTGTACGGTCCGAAAATAGGCGTCGTAATGTCGGATACGACGTTATATCAAGGGACGTTGTATTAAGCTCTAGATAACATTATCTCTTATGGGAATTCGCCGGGACTTTGTCAAAACGACGTGATAATGCGAACGACGTTGTATCGTGCGACGTAATAACAAGGTTGTACTGTATAAAATTCAATGTTAAAAAACCCCAGTTTGAACCGGGAATCGGACCCTGTGACCGTGTTCTCGTAACCTCGATGCGTTCTTAACGCCCTCGTTTTCAAAACATATAAAATGAAACACATGCCGATGTGGCCTATACTCGAGTAAAGACGTTAGTTTTCCCACAAGCCAAAGGAAAACCGTTCTCTGTCCTCCTCACACCTAGTATCTATTTTCTACTTGCTCCACGAATACCTCTCCGCCTAAATTTAAACACCAGTAGGCCTACCTCTTACAATACACATTATATCCTAATTATATCCTAAATTCAGCATATTATGTAGGATGTGTGGGGTCGGAGAACAAGACAAGAGGCATCTCTTCAAGTGTGAATGTAAAGGATGAAGGACAAAATACCAGGTGGCATGGATCGAAGGGAACAGGAGTCCTATCTCTACTGGCTTGTAAACCAGAAAATACATGATGACATGAGATGTCAATTGTGGGTATAAGAAAAGAAGAAAGAAGAAGATATCTTATTTCTAGAGATGTGTAAATTTTGTATGCCGCGAAAATGCGAAATGGCACTTAACGTCACTCTAGAGATGTAGTTTTGCTATTTGTTGGTTATGTAGCCCTATAGCAGCCTTATTTTTAAAAACACAAAACGCGAAATCTGCCAAATTTGCCTTATTACGCGAAATACCGTGTTTTTAATCAAAACTTCGCGAAATCCACGATATTTGGTGTCTACATGCGCAATTTCACAGTTTCGGAAAATTAATTCGATCAAAATTACAAGATTTACGTACAAAATGTGTTTTAGCTTTAGGTACCGCCCACTTTCTTACCAATCGACTTTTATTTCGATAGTCGATACTTTCCCGTTTCGACTTGCGAGTTTTATGAAGCCACGCCTCTGACCACCAACCCCCTACACTCCTGCCAAATCATTGGGTTTGAAATACCCAATGGCCAAATCCTACTCAAACGCACGCCTGCGCGTGCAAGCTGAAACCTGAAACTAGGTCACTGACCGATGCGCGTTCAGTTGTGATTTCCTGGAAGCTGGAAATGCCGCAAGTAAGAGTATCAGTGGAGAAGAGAGCTGCCGAATTTAAAAATGATGGATTATATGCCTCTGCCAAAACTTTGTTTTGCAAATGATGTAATTGCCGTTTAGATCATAACCGTCGAGATAAGCTTCTAAAGCATTGTGCTAGTGAAAAACACAGAAGAATACGTGATGCTGCTACAATTAGGCCTACGACGGCGAGTGTTTCTGGGGCTAGGCCTTCAACGTCGCGACAAATTTCGCTTGAAGAAACGGTCTCTAGCGCCAAAAGAATGAAAACGGACCGAGATGAGTTCATACTGGAAACGGCTGAGGCATTTTTAAGTGCTCCCGAGAAATTGGATCAAAGGCAGTGTTGGATATACTTGCGCAATACGTATAATAATAATAAAAACACATAACACCACTATTTGCTTATTTAAAAACGAAATTCCCCTATTTTAAAAAACAGTTTTGCACATCTCTACCTATTTCATTTAATTCTATTTTATGTATCATTAAATTATTATTATTAGTTTAATTATTTTAGTTATAATATTATTAGTTTATAATTATTATTATTAGGGATGACATCGGGTAGTAAAATCTGGATTCGATTCCAGGCCCTCAAGGATTCGGGTATCCCGAATCCTAGAAGTGTAAATCACGTTGCTCAACATGTTATTTGAAGGCCATTGACCGCCCGTGGCAGAAGCTGCCAGCGTGCGTTCTGTCAGCCATTGATGACGGTCGGGAAGGGGTGGGGGTATGCCGAGAGCCAGTGAGAGCACAGGCATACCAGAACTCGCCCGCAGCAATTACACCACATAAAATAGGCTTAGTTTATTTTAATCAAGCCGATAATGGGTACATAACGGAGCGGGAAAGTATTTTATGGAATGGAAACAAGTCATTTTGTTATCACCATTGTTGGCGCATTGTTGAAGCATACAACAATTCAACTAAAAATGTACCAGAACAAGATTCGAATCCTTAGAACGGATTCGGGTGATTTTTGGATTCGGGTAACCCGGATACCCGATGTCATCCCTAATTATTATTATTATTAGCTTGTTAATATTGTTTGCTTCTCTCTAAAAAAAAAAGAGTAATACGCTTCCCACGTTCCCACTTCCCTCCAATCCAGGCCACCTGGTATTTTGTCCTTCATCCTTTACATTCACACTCGAAAAAATTAAATACAATGAATTTAAGTCAAAGTGAAAATAAAATCTATTTATCACCCTAGCGAGACGTACCGGGAACCGTGGAATACGCGATGAGGAAGTCTGCGTGCGTCGGTATCTTGTAAGACTGCTGGAACCCGTCCGTCTCCGTCCGGTGAAGCGTGACGCCTCCGTCCAGCTTGTCGCCTTGGCACGCCTGGAAAACACAACGTTCGGCCTCCGTCAGTCGCGCCGAGAACCAGGTGCGACAACACGGAAGAGGTGAAATTACTACCGATAATTTTACTTTACTTACCGGTAGTAATACGTAATAGCGAGAATCGGTAAAAGTGCAGGAATTTAAATTATTTTCGTGTAGGCCTACAATCAATCTATCAGTTGAATCAGTTGTCACGCAATCAGATGATATAGCACACGCAACGATGAGACGTACCGTACGACAATCTGAGATGACTGTAGGACAATATTACGCCTATAAAACAAACCACGCAACATAAGCGGCATTTTAATGATTATCTTAAGAATGTTTTGAGATATTGAAAAGTGATTAAAACCCGGGATTTGGTTTTAGCCTACATCAACTAGGCAATATATATATCAAATTTCAAATATTGTAAATTACTATGATTGAAACTTCTGTGATTAATTAACTAATTAAAGAAATGACAAATCGCAATATTTAAATGTTTTTAAATTCATCGTTTAGTTGATACAAAACCAAATTCCAGTTACGAATCGCTTTTTCAATATCTTGAAGCGTTCTCAAGATATATCAATAAAACACCGTTAATTCAGTGAGGTTATGAAAGTAGGTGCCAATCGGCTGGAATGGTATATAAAGTGAGGAAAGGATCCAACAGCTTACCTTCATGTAGTAAGATGACGGATTTGCGAGTTTGAAGTACACATAAAAGACATAATACAAAATATAACGAGAAGTTTCGACCGAGGTCTTGCTCACTCGAGAGAAGAATAGCGAGGCAGTAGCCATTCTTCACTCGAGTGAGCAAGACCTCGGTCGAAACGTCTCGTTATATTTTGTATTATGTCTTTTATGTGTACTTCAAACTCGCAAATCCGTCATCTTACTACATGAAGGTAAGCTGTTGGGTCCTTTCCTCACTTTATACACCGTTATTTCAGTGAGTTAGACAAACCTGTATCAAGAAGAGTTTGGGCTTGCCGGCGAGACTGGTCAACAGTGAACTGCAGCCACAGGTTCTCAGGCTGGTACGGAGTGTGAGTTAGACGGACCTGTATGAAGAAGAGTTTGGGCTTGCCGACGAGACTGGTCAACAGTGAACTGCAGCCACAGGTTCTCAGGCTAGTACTGAGTGTGAGTTAGACGGACCTGTATCAAGAAGAGTTTGGGCTTGCCGGCGAGACTGGTCAACAGTGAACTGCAGCCACAGGTTCTCTGGCTTGTACTGAGTGTGAGTTAGACGGACCTGTATCAAGAAGAGTTTGGGCTTGCCGGCGAGACTGGTCAACAGTGAACTGCAGCCACAGGTTCTCTGGCTAGTACGGAGTGTGAGTTAGACGGACCTGTATGAAGAAGAGTTTGGGCTTGCCGGCGAGACTGGTCAACAGTGACCTGCAGCCACAGGTTCTCAGGCTTGTACAGAGTGTGAGTTAGACGGACCTGTATGAAGAAGAGTTTGGGCTTGCCGGCGAGACTGGTCAACAGTGAACTGCAGCCACAGGTTCTCTGGCTAGTACAGAGTGTGAGTTAGACGGACCTGTATGAAGAAGAGTTTGGGCTTGCCGGCGAGACTGGTCAACAGTGAACTGGAGCCACAGGTTCTCAGGCTGGTACAGAGTGTGAGTTAGACGGACCTGTATGAAGAAGAGTTTGGGCTTGCCGGCGAGACTGGGGCACCGGTCTGCAGTGAACTGCAGCCACAGGTTCTCAGGCTAGTACGGAGTGTGAGTTAGACGGACCTGTATGAAGAAGAGTTTGGGCTTGCCGGCGAGACTGGGGCACCGGTCTGCAGTGAACTGCAGCCACAGGTTCTCAGGCTAGTACAGAGTGTGAGTTAGACGGACCTGTATGAAGAAGAGTTTGGGCTTGCCGGCGAGACTGGGGCACCGGTCTGCAGTGAACTGCAGCCACAGGTTCTCAGGCTAGTACAGAGTGTGAGTTAGACGGACCTGTATGAAGAAGAGTTTGGGCTTGCCGGCGAGACTGGGACACCGGTCTGCAGTGAACTGCAGCCACAGGTTCTCAGGCCTGTACAGAGTGTGAGTTAGACGGACCTGTATGAAGAAGAGTTTGGGCTTGCCGGCGAGACTGGGACACCGGTCTGCAGTGAACTGCAGCCACAGGTTCTCAGGCTTGTACAGAGTGTGAGTTAGACGGACCTGTATGAAGAAGAGTTTGGGCTTGCCGGCGAGACTGGTCAACAGTGAACTGCAGCCACTGGTTCTCTGGCTAGTACAGAGTGTGAGTTAGACGGACCTGTATGAAGAAGAGTTTGGGCTTGCCGGCGAGACTGGTCAACAGTGAACTGCAGCCACAGGTTCTCTGGCTAGTACAGAGTGTGAGTTAGACGGACCTGTATCAAGAAGAGTTTGGGCTTGCCGGCGAGACTGGTCAACAGTGAACTGCAGCCACAGGTTCTCTGGCTGGTACAGAGTGCGAGTTAGACGGACCTGTATGAAGAAGAGTTTGGGCTTGCCGGCGAGACTGGTCAACAGTGAACTGCAGCCACAGGTTCTCTGGCTGGTACAGAGTGCGAGTTAGACGGACCTGTATCAAGAAGAGTTTGGGCTTGCCGGCGAGACTGGTCAACAGTGAACTGCAGCCACTGGTTCTCTGGCTAGTACAGAGTGTGTAGTGTTGGCAAATTGAAAATTTTCAATTGAAAATTTTCAGTGAAATGAAAATTTTTCAGAAAATTTTCAAGAGACTTTTTCAGAAAATTTTCAAATAATTTTTATTGCTAATATGATTTAGGTTGGTCATCTTACATCATCTGATAGTATTAGATACCAAAGAAAAGCATGTGGAATTGTGATACTGAATACCCATTTAAATGTCCATTTAATGCAAAAATGCATCTTGTTGCCTGCCAGAAAATTAATGTTATATTCAAACAAAATGTCTTTGAATACCTTCTATATTAAGGGCCAGTATTACAATCAACAAATAACAATAAAATCTGTTGAAGATAACAAAGCAATTTGTTGTAAGCAATAATTGGTTGATTTCAACGAAGATACTGAAGGGAGGTTGCCAATGGTGAAAACAAGCTACTCGACAAATAAATAGTAAGGACTACGTATATCAGACACGTTCCAACCGATTTAACGGAAACAGTTTGGGCCAAACTGGTTTGGGAAGCGTGATATACACGTCGGTTTAGACCCAAAACGATTTGACTTCCAATCGGTTCACAAGGCGATTTGGAGTTATGAAACCGCTTGACATTAGCCTGCTATACACGTCAAAGCGATTCCACGATGCGCGCGCAGGCACAGCCTACTTGATTTAAATTATTTTGATCACACAAGGCCTTGCTTCCGATCCCGCGTTTCGTCGTGGTAAGGTTAGGTTAGTCTGTTGATAGTCTTATTTATTCATCTTATTAATTCACTGCTTTCTAGATGTGTCACTTTCAAACCGGTTTCAGCTGGGTTTCGCAAAACCAATTCGAGTTTGCTTGATATACGGGAAGATATCAAACCGATTCCTTTCAAACTGTTTTGATCAAATCGGTTTGGACTGCCTGATATACGTTTAATACAGCATTGAAATAGCGGGCCTAATTACAATAAGTAGGCTATTTTAGTAACGATAGTCAACATTAGTGTCTGAGTTGCTTTTCAATACAGACACATTACCAGTAAGTTTAAGTTAAATATAAAACCCATTTTTAAAGTACAAACATCAAGTTATATGATAACACTTATTTTTTTTTTGAAAATTTGTTGAAAATTTTCACGAAAATTTTCATGAAAATTTTCATGAAATTTTCAACAAATCAAAATTTTCTGAAAATTGCCAACACTAAGAGTGTGAGTTAGACGGACCTGTATCAAGAAGAGTTTGGGCTTGCCGGCGAGACTGGTCAACAGTGAACTGCAGCCACAGGTTCTCTGGCTTGTACGGAGTGTGAGTTAGACGGACCTGTATGAAGAAGAGTTTGGGCTTGCCGGCGAGACTGGTCAACAGTGAACTGCAGCCACAGGTTCTCTGGCTAGTACGGAGTGTGAGTTAGACGAACCTGTATCAAGAAGAGTTTGGGCTTGCCGGCGAGACTGGTCAACAGTGAACTGCAGCCACAGGTTCTCTGGCTTGTACTGAGTGTGAGTTAGACGGACCTGTATCAAGAAGAGTTTGGGCTTGCCGGCGAGACTGGTCAACAGTGAACTGCAGCCACAGGTTCTCAGGCTAGTACAGAGTGTGAGTTAGACGGACCTGTATGAAGAAGAGTTTGGGCTTGCCGGCGAGACTGGTCAACAGTGAACTGCAGCCACAGGTTCTCTGGCTTGTACTGAGTGTGAGTTAGACGGACCTGTATGAAGAAGAGTTTGGGCTTGCCGGCGAGACTGGTCAACAGTGAACTGCAGCCACAGGTTCTCTGGCTTGTACGGAGTGTGAGTTAGACGAACCTGTATGAAGAAGAGTTTGGGCTTGCCGGCGAGACTGGTCAGCAGTGAACTGCAGCCACAGGTTCTCTGGCTTGTACTGAGTGTGAGTTAGACGAACCTGTATGAAGAAGAGTTTGGGCTTGCCGGCGAGACTGGTCAGCAGTGAACTGCAGCCACAGGTTCTCTGGCTTGTACTGAGTGTGAGTTAGACGGACCTGTATCAAGAAGAGTTTGGGCTTGCCGGCGAGACTGGTCAACAGTGAACTGCAGCCACAGGTTCTCAGGCTAGTACAGAGTGTGAGTTAGACGGACCTGTATGAAGAAGAGTTTGGGCTTGCCGGCGAGACTGGTCAACAGTGAACTGCAGCCACAGGTTCTCTGGCTTGTACGGAGTGTGAGTTAGACGAACCTGTATGAAGAAGAGTTTGGGCTTGCCGGCGAGACTGGTCAGCAGTGAACTGCAGCCACAGGTTCTCTGGCTTGTACTGAGTGTGAGTTAGACGAACCTGTATGAAGAAGAGTTTGGGCTTGCCGGCGAGACTGGTCAACAGTGAACTGCAGCCACAGGTTCTCTGGCTTGTACGGAGTGTGAGTTAGACGAACCTGTATGAAGAAGAGTTTGGGCTTGCCGGCGAGACTGGTCAGCAGTGAACTGCAGCCACAGGTTCTCTGGCTAGTACTGAGTGTGAGTTAGACGAACCTGTATGAAGAAGAGTTTGGGCTTGCCGGCGAGACTGGTCAACAGTGAACTGCAGCCACAGGTTCTCTGGCTTGTACAGAGTGTGAGTTAGACGGACCTGTATCAAGAAGAGTTTGGGCTTGCCGGCGAGACTGGTCAACAGTGAACTGCAGCCACAGGTTCTCAGGCTAGTACAGAGTGTGAGTTAGACGGACCTGTATGAAGAAGAGTTTGGGCTTGCCGGCGAGACTGGTCAACAGTGAACTGCAGCCACAGGTTCTCAGGCTAGTACGGAGGGTGAGTTAGACGGACCTGTATCAAGAAGAGTTTGGGCTTGCCGGCGAGACTGGTCAACAGTGAACTGCAGCCACAGGTTCTCAGGCTAGTACGGAGTGTGAGTTAGACGGACCTGTATGAAGAAGAGTTTGGGCTTGCCGGCGAGACTGGTCAACAGTGAACTGCAGCCACAGGTTCTCTGGCTTGTACGGAGTGTGAGTTAGACGGACCTGTATCAAGAAGAGTTTGGGCTTGCCGGCGAGACTGGTCAACAGTGAACTGCAGCCACAGGTTCTCGGGCTTGTACAGTGTGAGTTAGACGGACCTGTATGAAGAAGAGTTTGGGCTTGCCGGCGAGACTGGGGCACCGGTCGGCAGTGAACTGCAGCCACAGGTTCTCTGGCTTGTACGGAGTGTCTCGCGTGTAGAGGATGCCGGCCTCACCGTGAGACAACACGGCCATCAGGAAACTGTCGCAGTCAGTGTGGTCGCTCTTGGCCGCTGCAAACAATCCAACAATCTCGTGTCTATGAATGTATTTCATGTATACTTAAGACTGAAATAAATATAGGTGTTAGCCTATGGCTGGGCTAATACATTATAAGTAGGCCTACATATTAAGAACTTAAAATTCGTGTCAAAGAATGTGTGAATAATATGCATATAAATGATTGGACTGGACTATACTTTGTCCTTTCTTTCATAAATATAATAAATACATATGTCAGGCTTATGTAAACATGTTTAACTTAAACATAAATATATAAAGTACGCTATATTATACCTGTTCAAAAGAACAGAGTAGGCTGTATGTGATTTACAATTGAGAATTTGTTAGTTTTAAGTTTAAATTTGGTAAACTCTGTAGAGCACAAGTATGTAAAAAAATACGTAAGTAACAAATCTTTTAATTATTCTGTGAAGTGTGAACATTTGTATGTATTGCAGATGATTCAACTTTCCTAATCACTGATTTTAAGTTCTAAATAATCTTTGAGATGAATGGATCTACAGTAGGTTCCGGTTCACATTTCGTCGGCATGAAGAGAGAAGGAAGCCTGTCTCTACGGAGCATGATGGCCTGACAAGCCAAATGTGGGCATATGATCTCCTTCTTTTCCTATGGCCGCATTTTTGGCTTACTGGGCCATCATGCATTTACTGGTTTTCCAGTACAGACAGGCTTCCTTTTCCTCATAGCTAGAGGTGTTTGTTTTTCGCGGACCGCGAAATCGCGAAAAGTGTTGATAAAGAAAGGTGAGATAAACAAAGTGTATATCTGTTGATAGGCACCTTAAAAACATCAAAATTTCACCGCGAAAATTCGCGAAATTCGTCAATTTCCAGTCATAACATCGAAATTTGTATTAAAGAGCGAAATAACACGAAATCTCGATTGTTTTTAGTTTATTATAAACATTTTTAAAAATTTAAAATTATTATTACATTCAAACGTCATTACAACACAATCGTGGGGACCTAATATTTATTCATTATAATGATTTCGTTAAAAGAAGATCAACGATTTATTTTTGCTGAAATTCGGCGTCAAGAAGAGGAAACGAGTACAATTCTGAGGGATTTTACGTGACGGGTAAAAAGATTCTCATGTGTTGTGACTGCCGCCTTTAAATCGACCGTAAAAACACACTAGACAAACACAGGTAATGGTAATGTTAATTCACTTCGTATTAACTAGTACTAGTTTGTACATACAATTCAAATAAATTAAATTGAATTAAAATTCCTTTTTAATTTAAACATGTTTCTGGAGAAATTTACAGTAGAAAATCTCCCAAAAAGCATAACACCGCCATAACATCGAAATTATTCAATCTATTAACGAAATTTAAGAAAACATAACACCATTTACAAACACCTCTACTCATAGCTCATGCCAGGTGGAAGGGCATCTACTTCATCTTTAATACTTGGAAATCTCATCAGATGCTCTCTGTTCTGTTCTTCCCTCCCACATAGACTGCACATACTGCTGTTGGTGATTCCTATTCTATGTAGGTGCTTTCCAAGCAGATCCTGTCCTGTTTGAAGTCTAAACTGTGCAGTAGCTGTTCGTCTATTTCCATAGCCTACTTCACCATATTTCCAGTAGTTATTTTTTGCCATGCTTTACATATGACTCAATGAGCAGGACAGAGATGGAGGCAGCCTTGTATTGGATGGCAAGAAAGAAGAATGGTTGAAGAGGCCAACTCTGCACAGGAAAAAAAAAAAAAAAAAATCATATGAGAGAAGAAGAAGAAGACATTTCTTATTCAAAATAACACCGACCTTCCTGGACCTTGGCGTTGAGATCCTTGAAGTGCAGATCGTGGTGGATGTGGACCGAGTAGCCGAGGTCCCCGAGACACTTGCCGAGCTGCTCGCAGTCGACGCTTGTTCCCGACCGCTGCTTCAGGTTGTGTATGTCGAAGTGTTCGTGGTTGAAGATGAGCGCCGTGCCGCGACGCTTGTGCCGCATGTTGTAGAACATGTTGTCCTTGTCCACGGCCATCCGCGCCACCGCCTTCTGGCTCGAGAAGCTGCAACAGTCGTACGACAGGCGGTGACTCAATTACGAGTCTTCTCGTGCATCATTAGCACTTGCTCCATACTAAAGTGTGCTATACTAGCTGCTCTTATAAGATTAAGTAGTCCATAAACAGGATTTAAGTCAAGTTCCTAAGTCTATAGGCCCTATATACTGTTATGGTTGAGTCATTGGAGGCTTGATCGAACTCTGTAAATCTAAATTTTGTCAACTGTAGGGGTAGGCCTAATGAAGTACAATTTAGAATTTAAAAAAAAAAAATACCTTTAAGAAAAATTAAGTTAATTTACTTGTTGACGTAGTAATCAGGCCTAAAGTGTGGGACCGGCCCCGTCCTGTGGTAGGAATTGTCTTGTCAGTGAGTAAACGTAGACACACCGGTATTAAAAATAAATTCCCCAGCCAAATGACAATGATTTCCATCTTTGAGCCACCTCAAGTTCTAAATTCAATTAACCATTGTAGAGGGGTATTGTTAGTAAAACAAACATTATTAGAAAATTACATAACGCCATCCAGGCAGGTACTTGTAAACGTAAAATAAGATCGTATGGGTTACACTAAATACTGTAATAGACGCTATCGCTTAATACAGGAAACTTCCGTCGATTTCTGGAGACAGCTGGCCTAGCGGCCTGGAGCTAAACTAGGTGAATGATCGACGTAAAGAAGTTCACTCACTGCATCTAAAGCTGCCAAGTTTTGTTATCGACTGGCTTGCTATCTAGCGGCTACCTAGCGGCATGGTGTTCAACTTTATACGTGAACTTGTGTCGCCATGCGCATTGCATTGCCATGCCCAGTTTCCTGTATTAAGCGATAGCGTCTACAGTATTTGGTTACACTACAAAGAAAAGTACAAAAGTAAAACCATTAGCATGCCCAGGGAGTAAACAATGAGCAACAACGTAATCACCTAAATGGTGTTGCAGGGACCGAGGAGGGCTGGGAGCGACGGGATGGGCTTACACAGCGACAACAAAACCACGGACGACTGGGCGCCGTTTCATCACTTTCAAGGCCAAACAGAGAAAATATACAAGGTTAAATAAAGATTTAACGATCAAGATTTGTCTTTTTTTTATTAGAGTGACGGATGAAAAACGAAGTTCAATAAAATATTTCTCAAATTTAAAAACTTTAACATAAACGTAGGCCTAGGCCTACACTAAAGTAAACAATAAAAGTTAAAGGAGCAAGCCTAGAAGAAAAAAAAATACAGCAAGACAATGGAATAGGCCTAGGCCCAGGCCTACGCAGGTGTGTGTGTGTGTGTGAGATCCACAGGCTAGCCTAGGTCTAGGTAGCCTATACTAAGCATTAGGAACCAGAGAGGTCCCAAGGATGAAAAATACCACTAATTGAAGTGTTGGAGGTTACAGCAGCCTATACCTACTTACCCAGGCCTACGTTTTACGACTAGACTCAGTCTTGAGTCCTTGGCCTAGGCCTAGCCTAGGTAGGCCCTAGGCCTAGACCTAGGCCTAGTATGACGCCAAGTAGGGTTAGGGTTAGGCCAGCAATAGCCATTTCATACAACTAGAGATTAAACTTAATACATTAAACTTACCTTGACATGCCAAATGCATCGACATCATCATCGGAACTCGTCACATTCTTTGTTGCATCACCAGATTCCATTTTATTGTCCATTATCGAACGTTTGCTAATGTTGACAGCTCGGTTCACACTGAGGGTTGTGCTTCAACACTTAACCGTGTTACTCCTTATCAAGAAAAAACACTTCGTACGTGTCTCCTTTGTTCAAGTTCTAAAAAATGTTGTAAAGATTTGGCAAGTAGTCAAAACGTGGCCAAAACACAGCAATAACACGTTTTACAAGAGAAAATGATTCACCGAACGCTTGTATGCAATGCCGCCATCACAGAAAAAAAATAAAGAACACCTGTTCCTGTTTTGCGATCATCGAACTCGAAGCTCGGCAGTCGACACGAGTTTGACCATAGTTCCAGTTCGACTTTCGATTTTACGATCTCTTCGCCTGCTCTTCGCCGCGTAGTGTAAAAATCAAAACAAGTTTAGACTTGGTAACAGCAAATACCTTTATTTCTCTATGGCAAATACCTTAGTTAAAACCTATTTGATAACATTTCACAAGAAAGGTAAGTCTTAAAATTTCTAAAACCATATTTTATTGTATTGTGACCCAACATAACCTAAAAAGAGCTTCAGTTCGTGAATTTGTATTAATTTTCAGTCTTAGACCTTTGGTTTTGTTTCAGCTTATCTAGTTAGTATTTAATAAATGATTTTGAAGGTTGGTATGGGGAAAGTATATGAGAAGAAACGGAAAAATAACCAAGGCTACCCCTGTGGTCTAGGCTAGGCCTACCTAGCCTAGGCCCTAGGCCTAGGGGTAGCCCCTGACCTCTAATTTACATATTACAAAATAGGCCTAAGACGAAGGCTTGGCCTAGTAGTAGTAGTAGTAGTAGTAGTAGTAGTAGTAGTAGTAGCTCTCTTCTGCGGCTGGGCCTTATAGCCCGGTGGCAGAGGCAACCCTCCCTAGGCCTAGGGCCTAGTCTATTGGCGTTTTACACTGGTAGGCCTAGCATCAGTGCACATCGAAAGTGGTTTATATATATGTGATGACACCGAGTCCAAAAATTTCGTACCGGTTCCTCCGCTCCGGAACCGGTTCCAGAGCGGGAAAAACTTGGTGCTAGTAATCTTAATTTTTCCGTTTTTTTGTTTCAAGTTACAATAGCCTAATCAGCAGGTCAAAAGTGCCATTTAATATAATTCTTCAAAGTTCAAACAATGCGCGCGTCCTTGAACACGCGTGGCCTATTGTGCGATCTGCTAATGGGATGGGCCAGTTGGGCCTAGCCTAGTATAGCTGACTGTGAGTGAGAAAATAAGAAGTTGCTGATACGTAGTTAGTTACACCAAAAAGAAATGCAATTATAATTATTAAATCAAATAAATCAATTATTTATTTATTGATTTATTTATTACAAATTTTTAATAACATTTTGTTGAAACAAAAATAGCATTATTGTAGCATTAACAAATAATGAATTAGCTCTTTTAGCACTTGAGGCACTCATGTTGTCGGTCTAAACTCAAAATAAATCCAAATTAAATCAACTGAATGTTGCGTGTCGGCTGCCGACCTGCTATAGTGCCTGTGCGTATCACGTGACAGCAGAGCGCGTGAAGACTCGCCGCTACACCATCCCTTTCTCGTAAGTAGTTCGCATATTTAAAAAAAAAAAACGGTGTGAAATGCGGAACCGGTTCGGAACCGGTTTCCGGGTACCCGATGTCATCTCTAGTTTATATACTCGTACCTTTGCATGCGTGTTCCACTAATCTAGTGCACACACCGGGTTGATTTAGATTTGAATTTTAGATTTAACACTTTCACGGAGCTGCAAATAGGCCATAACTGCCCGGTGGCAACCTGTCCAAACCTCCCCCCCCCCACCCTCATCACTTGATATCCCTCATTCTATTTCTAAATTCCCTTACTGATTCACACTCAAAACAACCTCCTCGAGTAACTCATTCCATTCCCTAACCATTTTTTCAACAAATCCAAACCTACCCAGCCAGATCACTTCTTACCACCTGTTGCTGAAACTTCCATTTATGATCCCCCCTCCCTCTGTATACCCCTTGCAATCTGCTATGGGTTTCCCCCCACCCTGTTTTCCCCCTAGCTGCTTTGTATAGATTACACATCCCACACATCCTATCACTCCTTCTCCTCTCCTCTAACGATTCCCAACGCAGCTCCCCTATCATTGCTGTAAGTGTAACGCTATCATAAACCCTCATCGCATTCCCTATAGTTGCTTCTAGTTCAGTAGACGTAGCAGTAGTTGCAATAAAAATATAGCGGCTGAGCTGCTCTCATTGTTGTTATGTACCAGGACTGCACCAATCATGAAGTAGGTCTACCTGGTACATACCTACCAGTGGTAAACCCCATACATGCTAGCATTTATAATACATACAGACTCTTTGGCCCGTTGGGTATTCTCAACGTCGAATATCTTGACTGTCAGGTATCCCACATCCACTGAACTTTAAATTCTTACGTTTTAGGCTGATTGCACAGTCCATCCTCGGAGTTTAAAAAACTGTTCTTGCCACAGTTAATTTAAATCTAATCTATGTAGTTTTAAATTTTAACTATGTCAAGACATAATAAAGAAAAACTGATTTTAGGTAACAAGAATGGTTTATTTTCCAGAATGAATCACTTCAAAATGTAGGTTAGAATTTAACCCACTTCTCTTCTGTCACCTGCACTTGGGTCGAGAAGGCAACACAAGAATAATGAAGTTCCGCGGAAAACTGTCCGACGCGATATGTATGAAACAGTTTGCCAACATAGTAGCAACCCTTGCCAAGCTATCGAAGTCGTGCGTTATGAGAATATGCGTCGACAAGATGTATTTCATTGTTTCCGATGACGGTCTGGTTTCAAGGGGACCAATGGTGTGGTGCATCCTCGACCAGAATCACTTCTTCGACTACTACAAAATGCAGGGCGTTTCGCCGGAGGAAAACGAAATCTTCCTCGACTTCCACCCGGACATGCTGGCGAAATCGTTGAGCTCGTTGAGAATGTCCCAGCCGCAAACGGACAACGTGAGATCCGTCAAAATGAAACTCACGAACAAGATATCGCCGTGTCTGACGTTCGAGATTGAGCTACCTTCCGCGAGTCACTCTCGGCTGTGCGTGCACGACATCCCCGTCGAGATCGTGCCCCGTCGTCAGTGGTACAACTTCGAGGAGCCGAAACTTCCCCCGTTCGACGTCAGCATCGATATGCCCGGTCTGAAACTGGTGCGTAGCATCGTGGAACGAATGAAGACGTTCAGTCCGATGTTAAACATCAAGGCGTGCAACGACGGGACGTTTGTCCTCCAGGTCGAAAACGACACCGTCAACATTGCGACCACCTTCAAGGACCTTCACGTCGACAACTCAAACGCCGACGACGACGACGAAGATGTCGTGACTTCCGCGAGGGTTGACATCAAGAAGTTCATTCTGTTTCTCGCGAGCGAACAATTGAATCCCGGCAAGATTGTGTGCGACATAGTCGACCAGAAATTGGTTCACATGTTTTTAAGTCACGAAGATTTGATCTTACACTATTTTCTAGCGGCAGTGTCGGTCTAGTCGAGGCTAGTTTGCAGAAACTGAAATGGCTTCTCTTATTTTCTTACCCCTTCGATGCCAGTGACATTAGAGAACACATAGGACCTGATACTATGTTCACACTAGGCTCGCTAACAGCAGTTAAGCCACTAACTTCTGTTAAGAATGTAATGTGAACGGTACGCAGTTAGCCATAACTGACATCAAGCACTAACTGCGTTTGGTGAACGTAGTTAGCGGGTAACTTAGATCAATTTGCCACTGCCTTGTTGAAAATCATACATGTCCTACAAACGGCATGTTGTTATTACTTCAACCACAGACAGTACAGAACAAAAACCGTATTTCAAACCGAGCCAAAAGCCGTGCACGCCTTCTATATCGTCATAAAATCACTAAATATAGTACCGCGGTGGCTGTGCATGACGTCACACACTGCTCATACATCGATTCCAGTGTGAACAGTTGACACAGGATCACACAAATATATCGAACGACCTTGAACGTCGCTAACCTCTGTTAGCCTTAACTGCTGTTAGCGAGCCTAGTGTGAACATAGTATGAGGGTATGCCCCACCATAACCATATGGTTTTATTCCAGTTTGTCTATCCTGATGATGGCCTATAGTGTGTATTCACATATAATGCAGGAGGTAGCCATATTGTGTGACAAAAGAGCATAGTAATTTCATTGTTGAAATGTTTTTGACGGCATTTGGTTTAAGTTCTACTGCTATTAGTACCGTACTACCTACTAAAAGTAACATAAAGAAACTCTCTGGTCTCGGTCACTCTTTTTGTGGGTAACAATTTGGTATATATTCGTATAGGCCGATGATCATTTTTGTATACGTACATACAATACAACTATGCAGTGAAAACATACTAAAACACAGTAGCTAACTGTTTGTGTTTTTTATAGTACAGTAGTTTGTTTTGTTGTTAAATTGTTACTGTATTTATGATTTCATTATTATTAATTGTTTG
The DNA here is from genome assembly GCA_945910005.1 of Isoperla grammatica. Lineage (NCBI taxonomy): Eukaryota > Metazoa > Arthropoda > Insecta > Plecoptera > Perlodidae > Isoperla > Isoperla grammatica. The sequence continues at coordinate 20,382,938 of OX246750.1, read as the reverse complement.
CATAGTCTAGTTTTATTTAAGGTCCTCCTTTGTAAATCAGTTTTATAACTGAATAGGATAGACATCAAATAAATAAATAGGTTAGACTTTTATGATAACACAAACAACAAAACAAAACTACTATAGAATAGAAAGAGAGAACATTGAAAGATGTCCATCGCCGATAACAATTATTGTTACGCAGTAGGCCTATTGTGCTATTAACGGCAGTGCACATCTCGCAATATTAAACCTCACAAAATTAACAGTATTGACTGTATTGTATTCAAGATCTTGAGAACGGCTCAAGATCGTGAGAACGGTTTCTTACATTAGTAAGAAATGTTTATTGATCGAGTTTTATTCCCCCCCCCCCCCTTTTTTTACAATTTTAAAATAATTAAAAATTGGATTTGTTCGGATAAAGGAAGCATCAACAATCAACAGGAGAGAAAGAATAACACAATGAATAGTTAATACTTAGCACCCTTTTAATTAATTAGTTATTCATTTAAGCACTTAGCATAAGAGTGGGTATGGCAGTGGCAGAGATGCATTCCTACTCGGAACAATGGTTTTCTTCAGATTGTCATAAACGTTTACTAGCTGGTTACATATGTACGTATATATTAATTGAAGCATTAGTTTTTTAAATCCTAGAAAAATAAAACAATTATTTGAGCTTGACAGACGTTCAAGCACGCTTATTTAGCCTATCCTTATTACATGCATACAGTAAAATTAATACGCAAAAATTGACTTAGATTTACAATAAACTGTAACGTGTTAGATGGGTCCAACAATATAAAATTTAAGGCAATTTCCCCAGACATTTTACATTTTCTAAAATGTAGCAAACATGCAATGTGATTACTGTTTAGTATAGGCCTATGGCAAATATTAGGCCACAAAAATAGGTAGACCTACATTTTTATTTTCAGATGCTGTAAGTGGGCCTACCGTTCGACGACGACGTATTTAAACTAGGGATGCACACGATAATCGATATTATCGTTCGATATTCGATATTCAATAAAATTTCGATAATCGATAATACAAATATTATCGAATGGTCTGATTTCTAAAAAAGCGGGTTCGCAAAGCATTATTTCGTTCTTCTCGGACCTTTCTAGTATTGAAATACTCAAAGATACTGCCAAAATACTAGGCCTCGGGCCTCGTAAAATGTGATTATACTCTCAGCAGTGTCACGTCAGATGTGTCCAAGTAATGTTGCCATATCGTTATGTGCTCGATTAGGCGACATATCACTGAAACGGTAAAAGATTACTTCAATTTTGTTAATTTATTATCGTTCGATATAATCGATCGATAATGCAGTCATCTTTTCGATTATCGATAGTTTTTATTTTATCGATGTTCATCCCTAATTTAAACAATTCAGAAAGTGAACAATCAAATTGTTTTTAGTTCTTTCTAGAACCCTGTACACCTAATACAAGAGAATTGTATAATGTATACTATAAGCCTAATGTAAAGTGTTAAAATATACTTTGCTACAAAATGACTTTTTTATTTATTTTAATAACTGTTTTCTTTCACAAATACGTAGCAACATTAAACTGATTTTTCTTTGAGAACATATCAGATAATCAAAGCGCTAGGCCTACACACTACAAGAAATCTGGTCATTAAAATGTTGGTGTAGTGATAGTACCTTCTATAGGCCTGATATTTAATACAAATTCCTTATCGTTTGAAGGGATCGATAGTGGCAGTACATAATAATATTTTGTTAAAAAATATCATTTGTTCATGGCGAGAAGTCTGATATTATAGTCGCCACGGCGTATCTTGCAAGCTGCTTTCGTCATAGTCGAGTGACGTTCTGTGACTAACTAGTAACTACCAACCTAAATCTAGTTGCAACTGCTTTTCTGCATCCGGTATTGTAGTGATACTATCAGTGCGTCTGTTGGCAGTTGTTGTCAGGGCACATTCCAAGCAGCAGGCGAACGACAAGTTACGTTGAAATAAACTGTGTCTTCTGACAATTCTTCAGCTGTGATGAAAGCACTTTGCAAGATACTCTGAGGCAACTTAACATATGCAAGCTTAGTAAAATACTGTTAAGGAGTTGGTATTAGTACATAAAATAATATATTATAGTTCCATTATAAAACAAAACTCTTTACGTATAAAATCTTAATGGTGAATTAAATACTCCACTTTGGAAAGCTGCCTTGCAAAATGGTCATAAGTCATTGTTCTGAATGAACCGGTTTCCTTCCGAATGTTTTCCCGAATATCGGAAACGACATTTCCCATATGCTCCTGAAAACAAAAAAAATTACAAATAACAGTTAAAATTTTAAAAAATCTTTCCTCACTAAAACATGTATATTTTTATTCTACCTTCCAATTAATTATATGTATAGTAGTCGCCTCCCTAATTCAAATTGCTAGGGACCCTAAAAACTCCAATTTGAATTTAAAAATTTGAATTAAAAGAACATAAGTCGATGCTCAAACCTTTTGCACAGACTGAATCACTAGTTTGAAATCGCATTATACACAAATTTCAATGAAAGTGTGATTACTGTTCTATTTTAGAAAGTTTTCGAGTTTTCTAACGACGCCAATATATTTGTGTACGTTGCTCTTACCTGTGTGATCGCCAATGTCTCTCTGAGAAGTAGGTAGTGGTGAATAGGGAGACGTCACAGCAGAGTTGGTTACATTCCTCTCCACAACTCTCTGGAGAAAACAAATATAAATGCATAAAATATTTTTTTTTTCTGTGCAGAGATGGCTTCCTCAGCCATTCCTCTTCCTTGCTATCCAATATAAAATGGCTTCTTTTTCTGACCTGCCTATATCATTGGGCAGGGCGTCAATGTCACTCTGAAGTTAATAAAAAAAGTTTAAATAAATAGTACTGTATTTAATAAATAAATTTGTATTTATAGAGTCTACCCAATCAGTTACAAGAACTGATTTTCAGTGAGGGAGATTTATAACATTTATTGTGTGCTTCGTTGTTATGAGTATGACGGCTTTAAAGTCATCGCTTCCATCCAGTATCATATTGCTAGATTAAAGTCAAGTTCCAGTGTTAAAAAACCCATGCCCGAACCGGGATTCGAACCCTGGTCCTTCTGCATTGGAAGCAGGACCAATAAACTCACCAGACCAATTTTTTTTCAACAGTAGGAATTCTTTAATGAATGAATGATTTCTATGATGATTTCTCACAGTTTTACACACTTTGCAGGGTGGCTGGTTGGTTAAAGTGGCATGAAGAGAGAAGAGACGAAAACCTGTCTACTGGTTGATCAGATCTATTAAATGATGGCCTGACAGGCCAAACATGGCCAAATGATAAGAAAAAAAGATTACAAATAGTACGACATTTTTTATTTTAATAATCCTGTTTGTTGGCAATGTCATTGTAACCAATACAAACTTCTTTGCTCGGAGGATGTGTCCTTTTATTCAGATAAATGGGATGTGACGACCGTGCTCGGTCAGATTCCCAAAGTCATTTAAAAGAACACTTTGAAAGTGCTGATGAAACAATGTTTTTAAGTAGAGTAGTACACTTAAATGCATTCACATGCAATGGTTGTGATATCGCTGTCCTATAAATAATACTATCGTGCATCTCGTGTCATCATGTGGATCAACCGTGCTAGCTCTCGACTGTCGAACATATTTACATAGTTCACACACCGTAAACATTTTTCCTTTGTCTGAAGGTGTAATACGAGCAAACAAGAAACTGTTACAGGAGTCCGTACAATGTCAGCGCGCTATCTCTTACCTAAAACAACTCGTCTCTACGTTATCTCGCTGCTCTTTGGACTGTTTGTCGACGAGTGTTGCACCGCTATAAACGGTGGTGATGCAAGCGTTGCCAGTCGTGAACTGTAAACCTCTGATCCTGAGTGATAACAACTTCTAGGTATATACAGCTCTGTTCGTAATGCTTGGACTGATTTATTACGTATATAACAATTTTTCTTGTGTTGTTTAATATAGGACATTCCTTTTTCACCGTACAAACTCTCACACAAACAACAATTAGAAAACCTTAATATACCAATTAATTTACTTGTACTCATCCCCCCCCCTCCATACTCCTTTTTGATAATTCCTAACACTAATTTCCCGTAACATTAGCTAATTTATACTAATTCTTTATAACAACACAATAAAATTCACAATTTTGGTCAACTGCAATAATAAATAAAAAGTATTTGGCAAACTATGCACATTACATAGTAAGTATGGTAATTGCCAATAGGCCTACTTAAAACAAAAAGTAACAATTCGAAATTTGAATTGAAATTAGGTTTTTTTATTGTTTTCTTTAGGCATATAAGTATAAATTCATGCTAATTTTCCAAAAAATAAACACTAAATTAATTAGTTTTTAATGCTAAAAAATCGCATCTCTAACGGCAAGAAAAAGAAGAAGCCCATGAACATGTGTGTTTTAGTTGATTATAAATGTAACAGTGTGGGAAGCAAAACATTAATCTCTATGCCAGAACAAGACTCGGCCTCGTTCACGGGCTGGACCCCCCCCCCCCCCCCCCCCCCCCCTCCGAGCTCAGACATATCCAATGGCGGATCAGGGTTGGAACTTGACGTGGAATGAACCGAGAACCCCTGTACAAAGTAGCAATTAACGTAGCCTAACGTACAAGTGACGTACCTAATAAGTATATAATATCTTTGGTAAGGATGTTCACTGTTCAGGACATTTTTTTCTATTGATAAATACATGACTGGAAAATAGTTTTAAGTAACACTTAAAACATAGGCCTACTATAGAATCTTTTAAATGTTAGAGATGTGAAAAATGTATATTTTATTTTGCTTTAAAATGCCTATTTTCATCATTTTAGGAGTTAATGCTCTTTTTGGGCATTTTAAAGGTACTACTGTCCTATTTTGATACAATTTGCTAAAACGCCTGCGCGGGTGTGAGTGCAGTGTCGCATAGTGTAGCATAATAGGGCACACCAAACATAATATAAAACACGACACAATGGAATAATTTGTAATACCTTTTTTCAAAATGAAAACGAAATGAAAATGTTAAAACTATGTTTTTAATTTTTTATCTAGTGTTTGATTTATGAACGAAACTATTACCCTTCCTTCCCCCTCCATGAAAATATATTGGTGTAAAATATTACTAATTTAAGTAATGAAAACACAATAGAATTCGATTAAATTTAATAGGTTTTTTTTATAGGTCCTTTTATGGTGTTTTAAACAGTCGGGCCCACTTAAACAAAAATACATGCAAATTGGTTCTGTTTTAACAAAGTTCTTTTTTAACAAAGTAAAAATCAGCTCCCTTCAAGCTCGTTATAAGTGGGCTGGACTGTATTTGCCTGCCTTTTTCTCACTTTGTTAGGTCCTGAACTTCCGTGCCCTAGTAATGAGTAACGTACCGTGGGTCTGATGACGCGCATGAGATGACCCCTGCAGAGTGCCTCATCTCGCTCGTGTGTGCTGACTGGTGCAGAGTCGAGGAACTTGAGACCCGGTAGCCGGAACACCACGTACACTCTGCAAACAGCCAAACAATCCTTTCCCTCTCAAGGATCTGTGATTCTCTTAGCTAGTTTATCTTTTTTCATGTAGGCCTACAGTGAATGCAAAAAGCAATAATTTTGAACACGTGTAGGATGGTGCGAAAAATTTTGAACTAGAAGAATGAAGACTTCAAGAAGTTCTCCATCCTGATGGTGGTTTTCGTAGTTTCCACCATACGAAGAGCGAATGCTGGGATGAGTACAAATCGGCCACGACCGTACTTAGCATCCACAGTTTGGTTTGGAAAAATAATATGGACAATGATATATTTAATTAGTTCAAAGTAGATTTTAATAGGGTAGGCCTAAACACATGGAAATACTTGACATTTATGTCCGTACAACATGTTTATGCCGGTTTTGACCGGGTTTGTATGTATTGCAACAATAAAATAATAATAATTTATATGACAACACTAACCTGTACGCTCTATAGTCTTGTTCGTCGGCATCAGAGTCCGACAACTGGTCCGGACACGCAGCGTTGCCAAGTAGACTCGGTTAGACTATTTATATGACAACACTGACCTATACGCTATATAGTCTTGTTCGTCGGCATCAGAGTCAGACAACTGGTCTGGACACGCAGCGTTGCCAAGTAGACTCGGTTAGACTATTTATATGACAACACTGACCTATACGCTATATAGTTTTGTTCATCTGCATCAGAGTCAGACAACTGGTCTGGACAAGCAGCGTTGCCAAGTAGACTCGGGTAGACTATTTATATGACAACACTGACCTATAGTCTTGTTCGTCGGCATCAGAGTCAGACAACTGGTCCGCACACGCAGCGTTGCCAAGTAGACTCAGGTAGACTATTTATATGACAACACTGACCTATAGTCTTGTTCGTCGGCATCAGAGTCAGACAACTGGTCCGCACACGCAGCGTTGCCAAGTAGACTCGGGTAGACTATTTACAACACTGACCTGTAGTCTTGTTCGTCGGCATCAGAGTCAGACAACTGGTCCGGACACGCAGCGTTGCCAAGTAGACTCGGGTAGACTATTTATATGACAACACTGACCTGTAGGCTTGTTCGTCGGCATCAGAGTCAGACAACTGGTCCGGACACGCAGCGTTGCCAAGTAGACTCGGGTAGACTATTTATATGACAACACTGACCTATACGCTCTGTAGTCTTGTTCGTCGGCATCAGAGTCAGACAACTGGTCTGGACACGCAGCGTTGCCAAGTAGACTCGGGTAGACTATTTATATGACACAACTGACCTGTACGCTCTATAGTCTTGTTCGTCGGCATCAGAGTCTGACAACTGGTCTGGACACGCAGCGTTGCCAAGTAGACTCGAGTAGACTATTTATATGACAACACTGACCTATAGTCTTGTTCGTCGGCATCAGAGTCAGACAACTGGTCCGGACACGCAGCGTTGCCAAGTAGACTCGGGTAGACTATTTATATGACAACACTGACCTGTAGTCTTGTTCGTCGGCATCAGAGTCAGACAACTGGTCCGGACATGCAGCGTTGCCAAGTAGACTCAGGTAGACTATTTATATGACAACACTGACCTGTAGTCTTGTTCGTCGGCATCAGAGTCAGACAACTGGTCCGGACACGCAGCGTTGCCAAGTAGACTCGGGTAGACTATTTATATGACAACACTGACCTATAGTCTTGTTCATCGGCATCAGAGTCAGACAACTGGTCTGGACATGCAGCGTTGCCAAGTAGACTCGGGTAGACTATTTATATGACAACACTGACCTATAGTCTTGTTCGTCGGCATCAGAGTCAGACAACTGGTCCGGACACGCAGCGTTGCCAAGTAGACTCGGGTAGACTATTTATATGACACCACTGACCTATAGTCTTGTTCGTCGGCATCAGAGTCAGACAACTGGTCCGGACACGCAGCGTTGCCAAGTAGACTCGGGTAAACTATTTATATGACAACACTGACCTATAGTCTTGTTCATCGGCATCAGAGTCCGAAAACTGGTCCGGACACGCAGCGTTGCCAAGTAGACTCGGGTAGACTATTTATATGACAACACTGACCTATACGCTCTGTAGTCTTGTTCGTCGGCATCAGAGTCAGACAACTGGTCTGGACACGCAGCGTTGCCAAGTAGACTCGGGTAGACTATTTATATGACAACACTGACCTATACGCTCTGTAGTCTTGTTCGTCGGCATCAGAGTCAGACAACTGGTCTGGACACGCAGCGTTGCCAAGTAGACTCGGGTAGACTATTTATGTGACAACACTGACCTGTACGCTCTATAGTCTTGTTCGTCGGCATCAGAGACAACTGGTCTGGACACGCAGCGTTGCCAAGTAGACTCGGGTAGACTATTTATATGACAACACTGACCTATACGCTCTGTAGTCTTGTTCGTCGGCATCAGAGTCAGACAACTGGTCCGGACACGCAGCGTTGCCAAGTAGACTCGGGTAGACTATTTATATGACAACACTGACCTGTAGTCTTGTTCGTCGGCATCAGAGTCAGACAACTGGTCTGGACACGCAGCGTTGCCAAGTAGACTCGGGTAGACTATTTATATGACAACACTGACCTATACGCTCTATAGTCTTGTTCGTCGGCATCAGAGTCCGACAACTGGTCTGGACACGCAGCGTTGCCAAGTAGACTAGGGTAGACTATTTATATGACAACACTGACCTATAGTCTTGTTCATCGGCATCAGAGTCAGACAACTGGTCCGGACACGCAGCGTTGCCAAGTAGACTCAGGTAGACTATTTATATGACAACACTGACCTATAGTCTTGTTCGTCGGCATCAGAGTCAGACAACTGGTCCGGACACGCAGCGTTGCCAAGTAGACTCGGGTAGACTATTTATATGACAACACTGACCTATAGTCTTGTTCGTCGGCATCAGAGTCAGACAACTGGTCCGGACACGCAGCGTTGCCAAGTAGACTTGGGTAGACTATTTATATGACAACACTGACCTATACGCTCTATAGTCTTGTTCGTCGGCATCAGAGTCCGACAACTGGTCCGGACACGCAGCGTTGCCAAGTAGACTCAGGTAGACTATTTATGACAACACTGACCTATAGTCTTGTTCGTCGGCATCAGAGTCAGACAACTGGTCCGGACACGCAGCGTTGCCAAGTAGACTCGAGTAGACTATTTATATGACAACACTGACCTATAGTCTTGTTCGTCGGCATCAGAGTCAGACAACTGGTCCGGACACGCAGCGTTGCCAAGTAGACTCGGGTAGACTATTTATATGACAACACTGACCTATAGTCTTGTTCGTCGGCATCAGAGTCAGACAACTGGTCTGGACACGCAGCGTTGCCAAGTAGACTTGGGTAGACTATTTATATGACACCACTGACCTGTACGCTCTGTAGTCTTGTTCGTCGGCATCAGAGTCAGACAACTGGTCCGGACACGCAGCGTTGCCAAGTAGACTCGGGTAGACTATTTATATGACAACACTGACCTATACGCTCTGTAGTCTTGTTCATCGGCATCAGAATCCGACAACTGGTCCGGACACGCAGCGTTGCCAAGTAGACTCAGGTAGACAAGGGAGGGGAGGCAACGTGAAATCTGATTCAGCAACGGTTCCAAACTGCTGATCTGCACAGAGAACAAGTACAATTCACAAGATTAAGCACAACTTGACAACCACATGAAGGTAGAAAAAAATGCATGTAAAAAATATGGTTATAAGAAGAAAAATGTATGCAATGGTGGCATTCATCATCATCATCATCATTATCCATCGCCGTTTCCTGCTTCTGGCAGAGAGCTTGGGTTTCACAACCAAATTTTTCACCTCTTTCTATCTTCCCACAATCATACTTCCTCTACTTGCTCCCAGTTATTAATGTTAAAAAAAACGTCAAATTTGAACTAAATTACAACAGCTGAACGTTACGAAATTGGAAATTGCAATGACGTTACCATACTCTACTACAGTATACTGTTAGTGTTATGTACATAAACCATGAGACAAATACAGATCACTTGATCTGTCACGAAACATATATGTTTATTAGGGATGGGAAAAACCAGCTATTTTCCTAAACGTTTTAATCCATAAATTAATCTCGATTAAAGGTTAACAGTTAACCGCTCCCCTCCCCCCCTACGAAATATCTGTTTTTAATTCTGATTTAGAAGTCTTAACATCTCTTAAATGATCCCCTGTACTCCCTCAAAGCTGTAAAGAAGACACTTGAAAACACTTGAAGTCTTGTTGATACTTCAGAGCTGTGATGAATGAGTCATTTTACACCCCCCCCCCCCCCCCACACCCTTCAGATGCCCACCCAAACCAAAACATTTTGAATATAAACAGTAGGCCTACTAGTTTGTGGATCAAGCAGATGTCAAAATCCCAATTTGTATGGTATTCCTCTTTATTTATTTCAACTTGATTAACAGCTTTGCTAACACTGTGACAAATTTAATAACCTCTAACCCACCACTACACATTTAAACGGTTAAACGTTTAACCTTCCCATCCCTAATGTAGGCCTATATATATTTCAATGTCCAATAAACTAAACTAAACTAAACATCAACATTGCAGAGAAAGCAATTTCTTTAAAGTAAGGCATTACCAGAGACCTAAATAGGAACCTACGTTAAAGACAGGTAACTGTGACACATTACCATTATAAAGGCAGCGACATGAAAACTACAACAACAATTAGCTTACGTTGTTCTTGTTGAGAGAGAGCGTGTGAAGATGGGGCAGACGTGGTAGCCGCAAACAGTCCGTCAGACAATTGTTGTCCAGGACCAACGCCTCAAGGTGGGGAAACCGATCGACTCCGACCAACGATGTCAGACAGTTGTAGCTCAGGTCGAGGGTTCGAGCGCGGTTTCCGTAGAGTTCATGCAGTGTGGGTGGAATCACTCGGCAGTCCACTCCCACGTAACTCAGCTGTGGTTGTAAAATCACGCAAAAACACGTTTAACGAATGGAAATCGTAAAAATGTTTAATTCATTTTAATGGGTCCAAGTGCAATAACTAATCAAAATTACCCAGACCCATAAATTATACGAAAATTTGTCAAGATGTTTTGCTATGCTAGTGCCAGTTAGGGTCTAGGTCTATACCATGGCGGGGTCTATCTCACGTCCATATGTAGGTCTACATCCAAAACTCAAGAATAAAGTTGGTAGCTTCTTAAAAATTTCTCGCATATTTAAATGCAACAAGGTTTAAGTAAGATTATCAATTGTCTATACGTGCCGGGACGGGACCTATACCAATATCAATTAGGGAAGACGGGAAGCCAGATATGCATAGGCCTACCTACGAACTGAGCCCCAACAATCTATGCTCATTTAAGTCGCCAATGACACTCGATTCAAGTAGTATGAAGTCATTGTACGCTTACAACCTACGCATATTAACCTCTTAATAATGCAGGCCGCACTTACGGCCAGTAAGCTATGGTAAAATACAGTGACTATACCCAACAAGACTTCAAGCCGACATACCACAATTATTGGCTTTGTAAGCAAAAACCAACAAAGGTGGTAGCCTTGATCGGTAAACCATTAATTTGAAAAATCTACACTTGTTTTAAGTTAGAATCAATGCACACAGCTATTTACCTTAGAGAACGACCCCTTCGAAGAATCGCTACAAAACGTGAAACACAAATGCGACTTATGAACGATTATATTTTTGCCTACGTCTCTAGCCCGCCACTTATGCACTCCATGTGATGTTTTTGCAGGATTAACAACTGAACTATGTCTCGTATTACTGGTAGAAGTTTCAATATCTAATGTGTATTGATGGAATGTCACGTTGACATTTCCTTTTACCTGAGACTCTGACATTCAGTGCTTTTCAAGTCTTTAGCAAACAGTTTATCTTTTTCAGTGATCATATTATAAAGAAGCCACACAAATTAGTTGGAGAGATGCCAACATGTGTACTGACTGTGTGAAAACTAGGCCTAGGTCTATAACCCACTTACGATTAACGCATTTTTGCAGGCTTCCCATCTTACATAACCCCACTTTCTCACTGCTCCGTACTTTTTGTTACTTTAGACATTTTGAAGGTGTAAAGAATAGTTATTCAATAGTTGTACACTTACTCGTTGGTTGTCAAACGAAATTGCGTTAATATTCAAGCCATTTTCTCTGCTGCCCTCAACGTTTGCATATTCTTCATCGCCCATGTCTGCCTAGGTTGTTAGGTGGGCGGGGCGAGGGAATGCCACACAAAAGAGCCACAGGTGTTTTTTAATAAGGCTCGTAAAAACGATCTCCATTTATGATACGAGTAAGGCTAGTACACACCAACGTTCGTTCAATGACGAAACGGGTTACATAGATAACATCTCAAAAGCAGGGAAACACATTAATAACATTGATTAAACTATGTTAATAATTTGTACTGCAAACCAGAAAATCACTTCTTGACAGAGATTGAATGGTTCAACAATAAATACAGATGTATTTATTATTTTTTAAATTTTGGGGCAAGGAAACCAGTTGACAATAATATATTCACAAGGACACAAGCATTAGTCACTTACCCAATAATTTCAACAATGGTGGTGCATGCTTGGGAGTTGGGACGATTAAAAAATCCAAGTAATTTGTATGTCAGCCAAAGGTAATGTCTAATGTTGTTCTTTTGAAAACGCTTCATCGAGCATCATTATTGTTGAATGATTAATATCTTGTTGGAACTCAAGGCTTGAAATGTTCTCAAATTAATGGCAAAGAAGAAACTCCTCCAATTAATGATATTTTATTTCCAAAGAGCAGCATTGTGTACAACAATTCCTGCCAAAAATATTCACGAGTCAGTAAGTAGTACCAATATTAGTACAATTCATATTTGGAACTAAAACAAATGATTTAAATTTGAAAAAAGCAATGTATGTATTTGGCTCAGACACAATGTACATGTAGGACTGATACAAATCCACTATTCAGAACTTAACTGCTTCAGGATAGGGGCTGTTATGAGGTAAAAAATCACTTAAATAATGCCACTTTAAATAATTGCATTTATTGAGAAACTCTGAACGGATTCACTGTACACGTAAAGTTTGATGTGTGAATCGGTACGTACGTATGTTAGAAATAGCCAAAACTGCTTATCTATATATTAAGTTACAATCTATGCCTCTAGCACGGCATGAACAAAACTTGTTAGGTTACGTTTGTTTGCCCTTTCAGCCTCCTTAACTTTGCATGACAGAAGAGCGCAAGACATCCACCTGACAATACCAACCTATAGAAATGCAAATTGTCAAAATACTACATAATATTAATTTTAAATGTACTGTAAATATTAAATAGACAACAAAGAATAATTAGTTTCATGGTTATCGGGTTTGTTGAACGAGTGCGCACATACATACTATTCAAAATAATAAAAAATGTCACTTTTACAACATGAAGAGTTAGCTCGTATAATGAATACCGTCTAATTTGCAAAAGTCCAGGCAACGAGAAGACAAACGAACGAACCTAAACGTTCTAGTGCATTTAAATTTAACTCTGTGAGGCTTGAAATTCTACTACTGTATTTACAATCACATCTTAAAAAACACACTTTCACTCGGGTGCTCTCAGAAAGTCAAACAACTCGGCATCTTTATGTACACAGTTTTAGTCATTAGAAAAGTACATTTACTATGTCATAATCAATTTCTTCTAAGCCTACACACCTTTACACGCAATACAATTTTCAAATATTGACTGCCCAATTCATTCACTGCCTTAGCTTGTTATAAAATCTAAATCTACAACATAATCGATTTATAATCTCTATATGCAATTGATCAATAGTAAATACACTTTATTTGTAACGAGTACTTTCGTATTGTTTCACTGGAGGTAAGAATACAAATATAGAAAACTCTCAATTGTTCCAGTTACATGTATTTATTGCAATCATGGCCTCTTAAATTATTAGATTAGGTAGACAGTGTAAGTGTTATGTTGAAATACGTAGAAAAGACAAACCAGTTTGTCGGCATAACGTGTACTCCAAAAAGTACGGGGAGGGGGGGAATTGACACTTGTTGGCATGTTGCATAAATAATTAATAACATTGCACAATGAATAAATTAAGAAATGCCAACAAATCAAAGTAAGTGCACAAGCTTAATACATATATAAACATTATTTATTGTACATTGTTAATACAATGCATGTTTGTTGCTTAGTGTGTAATTTGATACAACAGCTTTTGATCGTTTCAGTGTGTTGTTACTTTAATAAACGCATTGTGTAGCTGTCATTCCATGTTTTTATTCCGCTTATGTGATCATTGGATTCATTGCTCGACGTCTACAATGATTGGATGGTAGACAAGAATGAAGGAAAATTACAATTGATGCATTGTGATAGAGTTAAAACTTCTACAAGGCAATGCAGAAGTGTAACGCAGTCCAGAAGTCATTTTTTCCAAATACCTATGTTCAGTTTGTTATAGTTAACCCATAAATATATTCTTATTTACGCTGTAGGTCAGGTTCATTTGCTTGTCGATTGATTATTTGTTGCGATCATATGTCGTCGGGATTCGCTTGCTCGTAAATGACACGCAACATTTTGTTCTTCTATACCACACCTCGGAAGTTTGCTAGCCGATCCATTTTTGTCTGGTCTCATCAGCCACTAATGCAGGCCCACTCCTGCTTCACAGTTTTGTACACTTGTTATGGCATCCTCGGCTCAAATTAACATTGCCTTCACACCTCTCATTTCCTGCAAAAGCGGGTTCTTACTTTTAGGTAGTTTCTCAAACTATGAGTAGTGTCACAAGAGCAACATACCCACTGCTTTTATGTTTTATTACTTTATTACATTATGTATTTCAATTCTTTTAAGCTTTTGTTTGTTGACTGGCTCCTCCGACTACTACTACTCATTCACTACCGCCATCTTAAGGCATCACTTTAATTCTCGGTCAATGTTGTTTGGGTTTAGATGACTACGAAGTATTGAGACACGGACTTATATTCATCTTGACATGGTCGACATTTTACATCAAGGCTTTAAAAGAGTAATGAAAATTTTTCGAGTTGCCTTTCTTTGAACAGTTTTGATTTGATTGGCCTTTGAATTGTCTTTCATTCTGGCTTTGTCTCTAGACATCCATAGCTACTGACCAAAATGTCGAGGTAAGCTATGTCTGCTTCACACATCGTTCAATACAATAAATAATATTACTGTAAAACAGAAACACTCAATGTACCGTATTGACCCGAATATTATACGAGGTTTTTTCCCCTAAAAAAATAATCTAAAATCGTATTCGTATTATATTCGCGGTCTAAGGTTTTCGAAGCGTGAATTCAAATTTCCCGCGCGCATATACATGCGCACTGTCGCAGATCGACGAATCACGGCTCCGTGGCGAGTGCTCGTGCCTATCGCACTCTACCGGAGAGTTTATACACCACTCCAGCACTCCGCTGCGCAATGTCTCCGCTAGAATGCGTTGTCGTGTTCTGTGCGAGACTGCTAGCACGAGCACAGGCGGGGCGGACATCGTTCCATGTGTGCTAGGCGGCCCCGATCGAGCGTTCGTAACAGGTTTACTGTGGCGCGGGGCTGCCTACCTCACGGGCGCTGGCCATCTGGCTTGCAGCGCCGGCAAGGCGGCAGTAGCTGACGTGCTGTATTGTTGTTTATCACGATCGTATTATATTCGAGACATATGATATTTTCCCCGCTGGCTGCTCCAAAATCCACACTCGTATTATATTCGAGGCCGTTTTATATTCGGGTCAATATGGTACATCTTTTAGTTTCCGAATTTATTCAAAAAGAGATAGTATTAAGAATATGCTAGGCCCGACGTTTCTTTACCCACGAAACATGATTATAAATAGCTACGTATAAGACTACGTATGAATCGCACAATGACGGGAAGTTATTCGAGATAGTTTGACAGTGAACGCAAAGTTCACGACTGGAATAATCAAGATCGTTGGCCCGGCTTCCGATCATGTATTACAATTGACTTTCTCTATGAGAGGTGTGAGAAAAACCTATGTCTATTAAAGAAGAAAAGGAACCTTGTACACGAAAAAAAACTACATAGGCCTATTATTCTTTGACATATCATCCCAGGTGAAGAAGAAGCTGTTAGCAAATTCCACATTTTAATGGGAAGTCACCAAGAGAAAAGACAAGAACAGATATATTATATAAATGCAGTTTTGTGGTGATTCCTCATCATAATCTTGATTGTGTGATGTTAACTTCATGACAACGGTTCAAACTTTAAAAGCAACACGTTGCGTATATCCCATCCACCTGTCCAATTAGTGACGACAACTGACTACGGAAGAACAAATTTCTAAAAGCAGTGCAGATCAGCTCTAGACATGTCTGCAAGATCAATTTCAGGAATGTACAAGATGAAATCATTGGAAATTTACAAATACAAATCATATTTCAGTTGGAATAAAAAAACTTGGATACAAATTGTCAGAGATCATCGCGACTTGCAGACGTCTAGGCAAACGAGTTTAGACTTTGGAGAATGTAACATTTTTACCGCTTTAAAGACGGCATAGACAGTGTAGTGTAGTGGAGTGCGAGTAGTGTTGGAAAATTTCATGAAATTTATGTTTTTGAAAGTTTCATTGAAAGTTTCGTTGAAAGTTTCATGAAATATTGAAATTTTGTGAAAGATTGATTTTCATGAAAATTTGACATGAATTTAATGCATTTTATTAGGTTGGTATAAAATAGGCTATGTATAAAAATAAAGAAAGGACATTTTGACTTAACCTGTCACTCAGGGCAGGTATAGGGCACTAGCAACACCAAAAGACAACAATGAAACAAATGAATTGAATCGATGGACAAACAACAAGCTGTCAAAAAATAATTTCTTCTGTTTTTGGAAAACAAAACAAAAAGCAAACAAATACAAATACAAAACTTTCACTTAGTCGTTGTCTATCATTAAAAGTTTTAAATGGCGAGCAGTTACTATTACTACACTTGTTTTTATCTCTATGGTTGCAATTTTATTATTTTGACAGCTGATGGTTTGTCCATCAGTTCAATTCATTTGTTCCATTGTTGTCTTTCGGTGTTGCTAGTGCCCTTACCAATATACTTCTCTTAGTTTTATTAGAGAAATCTGAATATACGTTTACCACACGAACCAAGTCCGTACTTAGTTGTACTATACGTACTCGACAATCAGCTCCAGTTTCTGTTTACTTTACCACGGATTCTGAGATTGTACATTATCTAAATTTAGTAGATATTACTGATCGGCAGTGCGTGCTGGCTCGGATACTTTCTCGGTAGATACAAACAAGTTTACCAGGAAAATCTCAAACACATGCAGTTTGTATGTACCAAATCGTACAGACTCGGCCTGCGTAGTAAATGTAGTATATTTATCTTTTACTCGGCCCCTGGAGTCTCAAACTCTGTAAAGTTAGGCTCAACTTCACTGTCACTGTCTATGTGACCAATCAATATACTGTATTCTGAATAACTTTAAAAGTAATAAATACTTAACTAGTAACAATGTAGCTATAAAATATCAATCTTTCACGTTTTTTTGAAAGTTTCACTTGATGCCTTGAAAGTTTCAATTTGAAACTTTCAAATTGAAACTTTCAAGTTGAAACTTTCAAGACTTCCAACACTAAGTGCGAGTGTATTGTATGTACGGTAGTCGGCGATTCGTCGCTCTCACATCGTATTTAGTTTGAGCTGGGTACATCAAATGCAAACTGCACAAATAAGTCAGTTTTTATGAACGAGCTATGTTCCAACATTCATCCGGTTACTAATCCAACTCGGCCTAGTATTCCGTGTTTCACAACCAACCAACTCTCAGCCAACTCATCTAACTTTGATACGATAGGGATAACTTGGATGAGACGAAGTTGGCGCGAGTTGAAGTTGACGAACTTTTAGTATGTTGGATTGTTTGTATGTAGACTATGTACCAGTATTAAATTTGAAGACGTATACACTATCAACTAGGGCTGCCCAACGATATCGATAATTCGATACAATATCGATAATAGATAAATAATTCGATATCGATATAGAATTAATATATCGTACATACCACGATATCGAACTTGTTCCTAATAAGCTAATTGATACAAAAAACCGATTACGTATCACGTCACGCCAACCAAACCATCGCTGTTTTGTGTGGATATTTTACAATTTGAATAGTACAACAAACAAATTGACACACATAGTAAGACATTTCAAAGCTAAAATATTTCTTTACGTAATATTGTTTAAAGAATGACCTGTAGCTGGCCTGTAAATCCTAAAAACAGACGAGAAAAGTTTCGATGTGGCGATATCGCCGATATCGATACGTCACTTGAAAACTTCGATATCGCGACGCGATATCGATATTTCTTCTCGCGATATCGATATGATTTTTTTTATCGTTGGGCAGCCCTACTATCAACAGAATGACTAGTGGCGATTCTGGCAAATAAGTACCCTTCCCTACGTGGATATAGTCACCAAATTCAACCTCCAAACAAATCCCTTAAAAGTGTCCTCACTATCTTGTACAATCCAGTCCTTCCCGACGTCGTAGCCAGTTATCCCAGATTACTTACGAGATGAAGATTGGAACGCAGCAGTTATACCGTAAACACAGTGGGTTTTGTTCCTGCTTCCAATGCAGAAGGTCCAGGGTTCTCCCAGTTCGGGCTGGGTTTAAAATTGGAACTTGACTTTAATCTGCCTAGGATATATGTAGGCTTAAATGGTACTCGTGTTAAAATGTAAACGGTCACCTTGGAGCCGTCGTAGCAACGAAGCACATAATAAGTAATGGTATAAATGTCTCCCACTGAAAATCACTTCATTGTAACCGAGTAGGTAGACGATAAATACAAATGTTTTTACTTATATCAACTAAAGCCACGGATTGATTGGCCAAGTCTTGAAAATAAGTTATGAATCAAATGACTTAACAGTTTACAACCTCCAATGAAACAACTGGCAACACCTTCGATTTTATTTTAGTGTACAATGAATGAGCCCCATTACTAAATAATTAAATCTTAAAAACTACATGAAGAGAGTTGAGAAAGAAAACTAAACACTTGCTGAATATATAATAATGGCAAACCCAAAGCTAACTAATCACTACCTAGTCTTGTAGTCGTTTATACAGCACCGGTACAGAAACTCGTTAAAAACAGTAAGCAAAACGTCCAAAATTCATTAATCTACATAGCCTGGCTATTATATTATCTATATATACATACACGTAAATTAAATTAAACCAGTAATTCACTGAACACCTCTAAATCATACTCCTGACACAATATGTAGGTACCGTTTTCTAGGTACTGGTGAATATGTTGATAAGACACTACAAAACTATTGAAACTGGCACGTAAAACTTTACCGGCGGTATTATTAAATTCGAATCGACAACGTCTGGCTCTGAGCTCCTTCAACGACAACGACAACAACACTTGCCGCGCACTGTGGCAACGCCGTTTTTCGAGTTACATGGTGAAGGGTACCTACCATATTATAGAGCCGATTCACAACTCGGAGTCCGGCCGCCCGGAATGTTTTTGCACTCTGCACATACGTAGCTTATATAGGCCTATATATATAATATATCTCTCTCTCTTATTTACACACTCGACCTGGCTTGCGCGCACATGTCGTCTTGTACCGTACACGGGGGAGGGGTTAGCGTAACATAGGTTCCACGCACACGCGGGGAGCCGCGTTAGTTGTCGTTTGCCTCGACGAGTTCCGGAATCAGCGACTCCATGTCGTTGCTCCCGTCGGCGTCCTCCGTCTCGGACTCCTCCGCGGCCGCCAGCTTCGGTCTCTTGTCGGGTCCGTCCGTGGACTCGGCCCTCCTCCGCTTGTTGTTGTTGTTGGGCTGCTGGTCGTCGGAGGACCTCGTCTTGCGGGGCTGATGGTCGGGCATCGACTGGATCTTCTCGAGCGCCGTCTGCAGGGGTAGCAGCCCCACGGCGTACGGTATGTCCTTGCTGGGCGACGTCCCCGCGCCGTCCCCCGGGGGCAGCAGTATCGCCTCCCCGCTGACGGTGATGCGCCGCCGCTCGCCGTCCTCGTTCGTGATCTCGTAGACCACCTCCTTGAGGGAGTCCGCCTCCCGGTCGAGACCGTCTTCCGGTTCCACGATGCCGCTCTCCCGCAGAGCGTTCTTCAGCAGCGACGACGACGTCTTCGCCTCGTTCCCGTTGGCTGCCCCCGCGGTCGGGTCGCTCTCCACGCTAGAGTTCAGGACGTTCTGGAGGTTGTCGAGCTCGTCGTCCACTTCCCCTCCCTTCTCCGCCACGTCGCCCCCCTCCTCGGTCTCTCCCCCCTCCTCCTCCTCGCCCATCATCTCCTCGAGCGCCTGCTCGACCGATATTGGCGGCTTGGTAGAGTCGTCGTCCTCGCTAGACTCCTTATGCTCCTCGTAGAGAAACTCCGAAGGGTCGACAGACGCGCTCGCCTCCTCTTCAACGATCGTGCTCGACTCTTCCTGCGACGAGAAGTTGTGGTCACTCGTGTCTGCGACAGAATAGAAACGAGTTAAACACGTAGAACGCTCAATTTAGTGTGGAAAATCGCCCAGAAGTTATCAAAAGAATGATTCTGGAGATTAGGATGTGCCGGATGCTACTCAGCTATATTCCCTACCATTACCCCAGCCCTCACTACTCCCATCGAACCAACAATGCAGAATGTGATTATGACCAAATAGAAAAGGAACAGCTACTGTCTATTTGTGAAATTTTAGCTTCCTGTGTAGACCTGCATATCTCATTCATGCTATCAAATACGCTCGCACGGAGACCCGTATCTCCATGGAACCGAAGCTCATCTCTAATCGGCTATGCACATCCGCAATACTATCAAACCGCCTTGCGTCTTGATGAAACAAGGTAATACGCCATACGGCCTCAGGGCACAGCGAAAAGGAGCAGCTTACCTCCTTGGAAGCTCAGTTCTAATCAAGTCTGCCAACCCTCATTGCCATCAAACTAACACTACGTGTTGCGTCGAGTCCAAGTACACTAAAACGCCCGCATGGAAAAGGAGCAGCTTACCTCCTTGGAAGCTCAGCTCTAATCAAGTCTGCCAACACTCATTGCTATCACACTAGCACTACGTCTTGCGTCGAGTCCAAGTACACTAATATGCCCGCATGGAAAAGGAGCAGCTTACCTCCTTGGAAGCTCAGCTCTAATCAACTTTGCCAACGCTCATTGCCATCAAACTAACACTACGTCTTGCGTCGAGTCCGATTACACTAATACGCCCGCATGGAAAAGGAGCAGCTTACCTCCTTGGAAGATCAGCTCTAATCAACTTTGCCAACACTCATTGCCATCAAACTAACACTACGTCCTGCGTCGAGTTCGATTACACTAATACGCCAGCACGGAAAAGGAGCAGCTTACCTCCTTGGAAGCTCAGCTCTAATCAACTTTGCCAACGCTCATTGCCATCAAACTAACACTACGTCTTGCGTCGAGTCCAAGTACACTAATACGCCAGCACGGAACAGGAGCAGCTTACCTCCTTGGAAGATCAGCTCTTTTCAAGTCTGCATACACTCATTGCCATCAAACTAACACTACGTCTTGCGTCGAGTCCGATTACACTAATACGCCAGCACGGAAAAGGAGCAGCTTACCTCCTTGGAAGCTCAGCTCGCCGTACGGGTCGCCCGTGATGACCTCCTCCTCCCCCTCGTCGTCGAGGGAGGGGAGACTCTTGCCGACGATGGTCATCTCTTCCTCCTCCTCCTGCTCTTCCTCCTGCTCCTCCTGCTGTTCGCACTTCACTTCCTCTTCGTGCGGCAGGCTGCCGCTGTCGACGTCTTCAGCCGGCTCTGCGGACACGAGAGAGAGGAACAGAGTGTGAGACAGACATACAAATAAATAAATACACATTTAGAGTCTACCCACTTAGTAACAAAACTGATTTTCAGTGGGGGACTTTAATTTTAAGCGACTAAACCACCGAACACCGTCGACGAGTGAGCGATAACCAATCAAAGATCGATATTTCAAATACGAAACATTGGCCTATGAATCAGTGATTGGACAGTGCGAACACCTGCGGGCAAATGCCAGAATCAACGAGGCCGATTCAGAACAACTTTTGAATTTATTGAGTGCTTCGTTGGTAGGACGGCTCCAAAGTCACCGTTTACTTATTCCTTATAGGCCTACATTAAGAGCGAAGGATACCTCTACGTCAAAAACCGCAGAAAATGTTCATTTTTTTATTATTTCTCAAGATTGAAACACAAAATCGAAAATCTGAGAAATCTTAGCGCTGTGGTTTGGTCAGCCCTACACATTGAATGATAAATGTATTTAACATTATAATCAGTATGACTGTGATAACGATTTCCTTAAATTACTAAGGAAATCGTTATCACAGTCATACTGATAATAACGTTAAATATATTAATCATTCAGTCTGTAGGGCTTACCAAACTTCAGCGCCATGGTTTTTCAGATTTTCGATTTTGTGTTTCAATCTTGAGATATAATTTAAAAATGAAAATTTTCTGCGGTTTTTGACGTAAAGGTATCCTTCGCTCTTAAGTAATGGAACTGAATACAATCTCAAGACTGTAGCCCAGGGACCATGAAATGGCGGACCGCAGTCCGCATCCAGACCCCGAAGATATGTCGCGTGGACCGCCAATGGAGTGTAGTCAAACAATTTGGAGACTCGAATAAAATAAAATTGTTTTCTGTTAGACCCCGGGTTTTCCTGACAAGTATGTTAAGCTGCCAAGAGCAGAATATCCATTCACTGAAAACGTAACTAATTCCGTACTACATATATTTTAAATAGGCTATTTGCACAAATTCTGTTAATGTATTTTTTCGATAACCACTGACATCCTATAGATCACCAAAAAAAATGGGACCTCTTCATTTATTATTCTGGGCGAAATATTTTTTTTAGTTTTCTTGGTCAAAGTAGCGGTTTGAAACGCACCAGGTCGCGCGCCATTTCCGTGACGTCACCTGCCATGTAGTCCGTCCGTGCAGGCAACCAGCTTACAGCTGACATTGGGATAACACGCGCAGAGACGCTTTCGCGGCGTTCAGCAATGCCTAAACCAAATTATAAGTATTGTTTTGTTCCATTATGTACTATAGCACTTCTGTAGCTACGCCAAATAAGCTGTTTTTTAGTGTTCCCAAAGATGTAAGGCGTAAGAAATAAACTCGTAAAGAGCGTATAACGAATACATGACTTTACGGACCTGACAATAATTGTTTATCGGAATCCCTGTTGTCTGGATGTACCTCTCTCTCTCTCTCTCTCTCTCTCTCTCTCTCTCTCTCTCTCTCTTCACGCTATTCGAACTTAGAATGCTCTTCCTACCGACATTAGAGACGTGTTCCAAAACCACTTCTTCGCCACTACGTCGTACTATTTAAATCAAATAAAAAACAAATAATGAAGACGATGGCAGCAGCAGCGACAGTTCAATTCGTACAAACGCTATAAATTAAGTTAATGTGTTTGGAAACTGAATACCATTCTTTCTTTCTTTCTTTCTATCTTTCTCTTTTTTTTTCTGTCTTTCTTCTAAAAAATTTATGTATGAATGCAATTTATGAATGAGTTTAAAATAATATATCAAAGTATAAACAAATTCCTTATTTCGTGAATTGACCGTGAAATTTAATTTGATCTTTTTTTAATTATTTGATTTGAAATCATAACAATTGAACATGTATTGTGTATCATACATCTTGTATTTTGTATTGTGTATTTTGTATTTTGTATTGTGTATTTTGTATTTTGTATTTACCTTTTGTATTCTTCATTATGAATTTTGTTTCTTGTATTTTTATAACTATAATGTGGTTTAATGGAAGATAAGGCCTCACTGGCCTTAATCCCGCCATAAAAAAAGACCTTAATCAATCAATTAATAAATAAGTAATTAATTAATAATATTTGTTGCTAACCTTTGAAAGAATGTATAAATGAATGGGATGGATGAATGGCTATTTCTTAGCATTATCAATTTGATTTAGCCCAGTTATGGATATTTAAATGCAATTCTAACTGAAATTGTATTTGTCTATGTATTTTTCTTAGTTTTATGTATTTTACCATAATGTAGGCCTATCTACATAACGGTTGGCTGGAAGAAAAGGCTTAATTGGCCTTAATCCCACCCAAAATAAAGTCCTAAATCAATCAATCAATCAATCAATCAATCAATCAATCAATCAATCAATCAATCAATCGATCGATCAATCAATCAATCAATCAATCAATCAATCAATCAATCAATCAATCAATCAATCAATCAATCAAACAATCAATCTCTCTCTCTTTCTTTCTTTCTTTCTTTCCTTCCTTCTTTTATTCTTTCTTTCTTTCTTTCTTTCTTTCTTTCTTTCTTTCTTTCTTTCTTTCTTTCTTTCTTTCTTTCTTTCTTTCTTTCTTTCTTTCTTTCTTTCTTTCTTTCATTCTTTCTTTCCTACACATAGGCATTATGTCTAATTAAGTTCCTGAAACAGACTAGGCCAAGACTACAATTCCTTGGGCTGAACGTAATTTTTATTAGTTGAACTAGGCGTAGGCCTATATGCCTTTGTAGTGAAGTGTGACGATGTAAGATAATGCCTATGGGCACTATCTTACACGTGGTACGCGTCTTACATAGATTCCTAAAACTTGTGCGTTTATTAAACCCTTGGTCTGCGTCTGCCATCACTGTGGCCAGCCTAAACGTAATGTTTTGGTGTTTTGAAAGCTTACCTGGAGGCTTTGACACCGCGGATTTCGGCTCTCACAAAGTGTTTGTTCTTTGAAAAATAGTTAGCTATCATTATAGCATCCACAAAAGCCAAGTTGTCCGATTGGCCTTTCTTAAATCCATCTGCTGTCATTTAACGTATTGGATATGCACGACAACCAAGCAAGTCATGTACCTCGACGTGCCTCGGACATGGCGGGTGACGTCACGACCAATCAGAGCGCGTTATAGGTTACCACGGCGGAAAATTCAAATTGCGCATTTTCGAACGCAATTTTCTTGTGGAATAAATTTTTTTGAACGTTAAAACTATTTTCTTTGTGTTTAGAATTAAATAGACATCAGGAAACGCCCATTTATTAGCATTTTTAATCTTCGTGCATATAGCCTATTGCGGGTTGTTACATCTCGCGTATTGTTATAGGCGAGTTGAACGTCGACCTAAGCATTCTGTAATATTATATTTTGTTATTCGAGATCCCGATTTTGGGAAATTGTCTCCGGACAGAAGGTGCCATTTGTCTCACTGGGACGCCACGGACCTAACGAGAACTTCTAAACTTGATGACTGGACCTCCTTCGATTCTTATTCCCATCACATTTACCATGTTTACAAACTAATGTTTAAGGGTCACCACACAAAGAAAACCATAAATACAATATTGAAGCAACATTAACCACAATTTGCACTATCACATTTATTTAGTCTCTATCCTATGCGGTTCCAAACTCATTTCCAAAGAAAATTAAATAAAACTATAGAACACAACAGCACAAAATAACAAAAAAAAAACTTGAAACAAAAATCATGTAAATGAAGCAATAAAGATAATCCAAGAATAGCAAAAGAAAACTCTTAGAGAAAAATGACCAATCAATTCTCACCAAGATGTTCAACTGCCTCCTCTTCATGCTGCATGGGTTCCTCCACCTGTTCTTGGGGCTCCGCTACCGGTTCTTCCGGTTGCACCAGGAACTCCTCTCCGTCTTCTCGTACCAGGTTGCCCTCGGTTACCTGAACAATCAGGGTCAAAATGGGTAAAAATAAAGTTTACGGTATATCGGGACAATGTCAAATCGGCTCGTCATAACTATCAATCTAAAATGTTCGTTTTTTAGTCTCTCAGCTTGTTAAATTAATATTATTATTTTTATTGCATCACGATTACTGGGTGGAAATGAAAAATAAAATGAAAAAACACACAACACCACTTTAAGGATGTTATTAGAGTTGTGCGAATATTCAAAATTTTCTAAGCATTCGCAAATAATTAACTATGGGTAGAGATCCGTAGAAATGGTTTTATTTCTAGGGAAATTTCGTTTTTAAAATTGGGTATTTCGTTTTTTGGGGTTTTTTAGAATCACAAATTTTGTTTTATGGTGGTTTTATTTTAAACACAGATTTCTATAGTAAGACACACAAATTTGACGTAAAAACAGACATCAACTCGAAAAAAACTACTGTGTTAAAATAATATGCGAGTAAAGTAAAATGTTAAATGTATGGTTTTTATAAATAATTATGTGAATAACAGAATAAGTGAATGATTAAAAGTTGTGAAAAAAATAGCTGCATGTGGCAGTCTTGATGTCAAAACTAGGCTATACCTAGGCCTGGTCCTCTTGATGCCTAATCGAAAGCGACCATGGTCAAGATCTCAGCATTTTCAGCTTTTAGCCTTCTTCTACGGTCGTTAACGACAATCGAATAGCGGGAGAAAGAACGTTCTGAATCAACATTTGATGTCAGAAGCCACACAGACCTAAATGAAAAGTTGACAAATGCTGGAAACTCGCTTTTTATTGACAAAAGCAGCTGGCATATGTCAACGTTTTCAATCCCTGGTTTTTTCAACTCATCCCTAACAATTTGCTGCAAAACGGAATATCCCTTCAGGAATGCATCAATTTCTTCATTTTCTCCGTTTGGCAGTTTTGTCAAAAAAGGTGAAATTATCCGTGGGTTGATAGTTTGCCTTGAAACATTTCTTGGATTGAACAGACTATCGCACGCCTGCAACGGAACTTTTGACGGATCATTTAACATAAGGTTCTGAAGTTTGGTGTGACTTAACCTCGCTGTGTTTTTTAGCTTTTCTATGGCAGCAGCTTGTTTCGGGCACTCAGCTCAGTCAGTTTATGTTCCAAACTGGTTGAAAATATGCCCCCCGACAACAGGTTTAAAGAACTGCTAAGATCAGTCAATTTTGTGTATAACACATGTGCTGTTGGGTACTTAGAACCTTCTAAAAATTCTATTAGTTTGATGAACTGCTCGCAGTTGTCAGAGACAAACAAAGCTTGAATCTGCAACAGCAGCAATTCATCTTCAGCAATGTGTTTGATGTATCTAATCCCAGCATTCTGTTCTTCACTTATTTCCTCAAGGAAACTTATGATGTCTTTGATGTATTCATTTATATAAATGACGGCCTTAAACCAAGTATTCCACCTCGTCTGGACAGGCATAGGAAACAGCTTGATTTTCTCGGAATTTTGACCATATTTACTACGGAGGTGATTTAAATATTGATGCTTCCTCTTGCGTGTGTTCAGAAATGCTGACTTTACTTTGGCCACAAGATTGTTCAGTTCTTCGAGGTTCTGTTGCCAGATCTGCTCTACAAGGTTAATCTTGTGCGCCCAACATTGTGTGTGCAGAAGTTGTTCGCCCAACATACCTTGAAGTGTCTGATAACATGACGTCATATATCTTGCGGAGTCAGTGACAAACGCAATGCAGTTGTCATAGTCAACACTAAATTTGTTGACAGTGTCAATGACAGCGCGAGCACAATTAACACCGTTAGCTGCATCTAACACGACTGAGGCAGCCAAAAACACCTGTTGCTCTCCTGAGGCTTCCAACGTACGGAACAAAATATTAAAAACACAATTGCCACCTTTGTCTGTGGTCTCATCACTTAATATTGCAATGCGTTTGCCTTGGATAGCTGCTTTGATTTCTTCGACGGTTTTTTCACCGACGATTGGTATGTACTTCCGTCGTAGACTGTCAGCTGACGGCAGATCCCCGCTTCCCTTCACGTACTTATTCAGCCACCCTCTCAGTTTTGGGTGGTCCAACTTTTCCACTGACAGACCAGCAGAAATAAAGGCCTCAGTTGTGTCCACTATGAATTCATGCCTGTCTTCTTTGGCCTTTTTGGCGAGCGTGAAAGTTTCTCCGACAGTAAGTTGTCTAGTAGTCGAACTAGAAGCTTCACTACGATCGCGTGCACTTTTGTGACGATCACTTTCGAGATGTTTAACTAGCGTGTCTTTCCGCTCGAAATCTAGTCGGCAATTACAGAACTTACACATCAATAATTTTCCATCACTCACGTAAAACCCGTGTTTTTTAAATTCGGAGGCTCTTGTGGCCACCGTGACCGAAACTTTAGGCATAGTGTTAACTCCGAACTTATAATTTAACTCGGCATAAACGTGCACGGGAACGAAGGAAACTTGAAGAAAACGATGTCACAACATGACCTTGCACAGGCCGGGCAAGGACAACGCATCTTGGTCGGCGTGGGTGTGGGGGGGGGGGGGGGTAGCAGAGTTGTAAGTGGCTCGATCTAGCGGGCAAGAGATAGAAACTCGTTCGGCGGCAATCAGTAGCTCGACCTAGCGGATGAAAGTTAAACTAGGTCGACGACAATTTACAGCTGATGCTCAAGTCGGGAGTTGGCCTACGAGATAAAAACGTGTTTTGAAACTAGAAAAGTACCGAGCGTCACCGAATTTTACTAATTTTCGTTGGTATGAAGGCCGAAAGTGAATATTCGTTGTTTTATCACGATAAAAGCCATATTGCGGTGTTATTCGTTAATTTCGTTTTAAATCGCGATTCAAAATCAGTACTTTTGGACTGCAAACATCATGAATCACCGAGATCCGTGCAGAAACAAATGATTTGGTACATTTCGTGTTATCGCGCTTCGCGAAATTTACGGATCTCTAACTATGGGTACTCGATCCGAAACTCGAATAGTAACTATTCGAAATTTCGCTATTTACGAAGTATTCGTCAGTTTACTGCGTATTATTTGCCTTGTCTTTGCTTACAGTGAGTGCTTGGACAATCAGTCAATAAACCTTGAAAACCAATAATGTGTATTAATTAATTGTGTGTACTGCATTATCGTGGGAAATATTTGATGCTCAACTTGGATATGCGACTTTTTCAGTGTGTACTATTCGATATTCCTATTGGAACTGAAAGAACACTAGGTCCATTCGAACACCCCTAGACGTTACGAATCGAAATTTGCAAAAAAAAAAAAAAACACTCGTTTCGGTTGTATTATGCTAAGTTCAAGGATAGTGAAGGAAAGCAACGAACGCTACCTGGCACTGCAGCACGCCCCCGTCGACAATGTTCCGGAGCACCTCCTCGTTGACGGCCACGTAGTTGCCGTCGCCGCTGTCCAGCAGTATCGGCATGTCCGTGGGCAGGCCGGCCCGCTTCAGCACGTCCATGTACTCGCTGTGCGTGAGGCTCTCGGTCCCCCCCTCCTCGGTGGTCGCCACCCCCTCCTCCTCCGTCCCCTCCATCTGGTAGATCACGTTGCCCTCCTCCTCGCCGCCGCTCGTACCTGTCGGCCAAAGACACTTGTCGCTCAGACCTCGAAAAGAGCCGTTCAACTAATGGGGCTTTGCACGCCAAGCTTGACGTAGAATGCGCCACCACCGTCCAAGCCCAAATCCATGACCTGCTGGATGGGTAAATTAGCACGGACAAGGTCTACTTGACCCATCCAGTAGGCTGTGATGGCAGCATTTTGCCAAAGACATTGGAATAGAAGTAGCGCCACCATAGTTCGAGCTCAAGTCCAGAGCCTTCTGGATGGGTAAATCAGCTCTTTTTTCATGGCTAAGTTATGCAGAGATCAAGTAGACCCTGTCTGAGGGCTGGCACTACGCTGGCGCTGCGAGTGGGAGAATGTGGCAGTGCAAAGCCCCATAGGCACCGAGATTGGCCACTGATGGCGCTAGTGAAAACGAATGAAGCGCTCCAAGTGGCAAAGTCGCGCAACAACCTGCTGAAGCAGCGTCGTTCTTCCTACGTCAATAAAGGGAAATTGTGAAAATTGTTTAATTAAATATGGGTTTTAAAATTTTCGCGCAGATTATGAATCCCATCAGTAAATCTTAAAAAGGCAAGCCACCATTTTAATCAGGACACGTTTTAGACGTAAAAACAACAAATAACACACAATAAACACAAACAAAACAAGACAATAAAAGCCAAAACAAAAACACAAAACAAAACAACAATACAAAATAAATACACATCAACAATAAAAACGAAACAAACGCCAAACAAAAAACAAGATATATCACAATAATATCCAGCACTATTTTCAACCGCGGAATGAAATCTTCAGCAGTTTGTTGCTAAATTTGGCCACATACAGCGCTGTATGTACTAACACACGGTGCCTATTGAAGTGTCGCGCCCGCCCTCTACGGGCCTCGGGCGACGGTGAAGAGGACACTGGGGGGTAGGGATGGACGGACAGGCCAGTGTGAGTTTGGGACGCGAGCGCGTAGTACACAGCTAATGCGTAGGTCTGCAAACTGCACTGTTAGTTAGTGTTAGTAATAGTGTTAGTAATTGTCCGACTGTGCACAGTGTTTCCTGTTACGTTGCGTGTGTTATTTATGTTATATGTGTAAAGTGATCGGCGAACTGTTCCCGTGAAACTATAAGTTTAAATCTAGTGTAAAGTGATCGGGGAACTGTTCCCGCGTACTATAAGTTTAGGTCTAGTGTAAAGTGGTTGGCGGACTGTTCCCGTGAAACTCTTCTACCGTAACTCACTAAGTGTATAGAATATAATTGTTCAGTGAAATTGGATTTCTTGTCGCTCCTCTAGTAGGCGACAGAAGATCGTGTATTTCGGATAGGACGTAAATAAGTTTAAAAACAAACAAATAATTTGTTAAGAGCGAAGGATACCTCTACGTCAAAAACCGCAGAAAATTTTCATATTTTAATTATATAGCAGAGGAAGAAGAAAGTGAAGAGGAGGAGCCGGATGAAGTTAACATGAGGGAAGCGTCGGGCATGGCCAGCCGGCTTCGATACCTAGGGGCCAGAATATGATGGGATTAATTTCCTATCCCCTACCCGACTTCATTGTTGGACACAGGGAGCAGATATAAAAAAAAAAAATTATATCTCAAGATTGAAACACAAAATCAAAAATCTGAGAAACCTTAGTGCTGTGGTTTGATAAGCCCTACATACTGAATGATAAATGTATTTAATGCAGGGTTGCCACCAAGTAATTTTTTAAATCCTCTGAAGACACCAAAAAAATCCTCCAAAATCCTCCAAAACACATTTATTCTGCTGTAACTTAGCATAATTATTATAAAGTGTGAAAGAAAAAAAAAATGTTAGGTTATGTTTATTTTTAGGTTATGCATTATGCCGGATGATCTTTAAGAATTTACCTCTCCATTATAATTTATATATAAATAAATAAATAATAAATTAATTTGTCTATATAGGCCTATATATATAAACAAGAAACCAGGCAAATAACAGTATAGAGTATAGACTCATATAAAAAGTCAGTCGTCACGTCACGGGCTCCTTGTTACCAACGAGGCACGGGCAACGCGCTCTATCGTACACTAAAAGAACACACACGTTCTGCAAAGTTGACGATAGAGGACGCTACTTACTACTAGACCAATCACAACGCTTTAGGTACCGCATTGGCTGTCTCCCACACAAGCTCCACCCTCTGCTTGCTAGTACAGCAAGACAACTTACAAAAACACAGTTGAAATCTCGATATTTCACACGTGTTTTGAGACATCGTGTCTATGCTGCGGGCTCAAGTGTAGATTGTCCAACTTTACTTTTTACGTTATTAAATCGTTCTTTATGGCGGAATTTTCAAATTATAGTAAATTTCACGGTTTTTACAATAATGGTAGAAAATCCGCCAATTTGGCCGTTAATCCTCATGTCCGTGAGGCACCCTAAAAATCCGCAAAAGAGGATAAATTCCGCAAAAACGGCAACCCTGATTTAATGTTTTAATCAGTATGACTATGATAACGATTTCCTTAGTAATTTAAGGAAATCGTTATCACAATCATTATCAACGTAGAGGTATCCTTCGCTCTTAAGAACATATCCTACAGATCAAGACACATTTGAAATCAGTCTGCAACTCAGAATTATAAGAAGCATGGAAAGAGAAAAGAAAGAGATCAAGTGTGGAGTGATTGGGTTAGTTAATAGGTAGAAAGAAAGGAAGAAGAAATCATCTTTTTTTCATATGCCTGTGTTTTTGGCTCACTGGGCCATCATTGTGCATTTCCTGGTTTCCCAGTAGAGAGACAGACACAAAGAAATGGAACAAACCAGTACTATAGGAGAAGTAAAATGACAGCACAGTTCAGACTAGATACTGGCCGTGTGACTTACTAGCAACGCAACTAGGCCTACATAGAATAGGGTCGGTTGAAAGCAGTATATTATGTTTAAGTTATGTGGATGAGGAATACAGGACAGGCTACATCTAGTGCGATGCTCGATGCTGAAAGACCACTATGAACGAAGTAAAACCAAGGGGGGCTGGACAGGAAGGAACAGGATTCTTAAATCTTTATTGGTTGTCAAAACACATGATGATATGACACGGGCATAAGAGAAGAAGAAAGTTTAAAAAACACAACTCAACTCAATCAATTTGGCGATAGTTTCAGAATAGGCCTACATATTAGCATCTATAAAACTGGCCATGACTTACTATAGTCCTCCCAACGAAACTATTCTCATGCTTTCATCACAGGCCATGTCCAGAATGGCAACTTAACTTGTCATTCCTCTGGTGCTTGATAGAAGATTGCGTCGGATTGTTCTCAGTTCGTGAGTTGGCCAACTTGTACGATGTTGATAAATGGTAATTCTCTCATTTGTGTAAGTTGCTATTAATAATATTTCACGATGAATATTTTAAAAAATTAAATACAAATATAAGTTTGTAGTAACAAAACCACAAAGTCATGTTTGAAGAGAAGTGATGATTGAAAATAGATCACGGGAACCCAGCCATTCACAGCTTTCGATCCCAAGAAATGGCGGAAACGCCGGTGTTTTAACGACTTTATTTCATAAAACTAAAGTAGGACGGACTATACCTTTACAGTTTAGACCTACCTCTAGAACACAGTGGAATATTATAATAAATACTTGCTGCGAGTAGTTAAGGCTCGTGTACATCCACTTTGCGTACGCGTGAAAATTATAGAAAATTATAGAAATTTCGTTAGCCGTTCCCATCGAATGTTGATAATTTTCTTAAGTAAACGTAAACCAATCAGAGCTCACGAATTTCCCACCAATAGGGAACTTGCAACTGACTTCAGAGCCAACAAATGAATCAAACTGATAAACAAACAAGGAGCTGTCAAAATAATAAAATTGTAACATTATGAAGAAAACGAGGTATGGCGATGGTTTAACTGCGCACCAGTTAAAACTTACTGTTGGTATGTTTGCTCTCTATTGCGCATGCGCCAATTAACCAAATTCTAGAAATTGGGTAAAAGTTGGAGTTGAATCAACTTTTCGCGTCGTGAAACGTACGTTAATTTTCCTAATTTCAATGTGCATGGTTACATGTAAATTCAATATGGCCAACTCGCTAATTTCTCGAAGTTACGTACGCTAAGTGGATGTAGACGGGCCTTTACTCTATGGATCATACAGTAAAGTGTGAATTTGTATACATTTTGACAGGCTTTCAATAAAAACAAAAGACTGCCAATGTTGCTCACAGCTTGCTGGATTTTGATAGTTCCTGTGAACTTCTTCGAATTCTCGAACTCTCATTGGCTACACAACAAGGTCTACTTGATCTCCGCCAGGCGGAGATCAAGTTGACCTTGTGATTGCAGTGCAGGAGCTGCTAATTTCGTCGTGCGCCATCTTAGTATTCGGCAATAGTGCGCGCATGAACACAGGCAGTAAACCGTCCGCGGAAGTTTACTTCGAGGCCTCAGGGGTTATGACGAAAGCATGAGAATAGTTTCGTTGGGAGGACTATAGCAAAGCACCTGCATAGAATGGGGTTGGCAGAGAGCAGTACATGTAAGCTCTGTGGGAATGGCATACAGGACAGGCCACATCTATTCCATTGCTCGATACTGAAATAGCACAACTAAGGAATGCGAGGAGGGCTGAAATATCGATCTTTGATTGGTTATCGCTCACTCGTCGATGGTGTTCGAAGCCTACAGGGTTGGTTTAGTCACTTTAAATTAAGTCCCCCACTGCAAATCAGTTTAGTTACTGAGTGGGTAGACTTAAAATGTGAATTTATTTATTTTTTATTTATTTAGGGCTGGACAGGAAGGAGCAGGAGGCTTGTCTCTATTGATGGGCGTGACGCATGATGACATAAATGTGTCAATGTGGGCATAAGAGAAGAAGAAGAAGAGATACTGTAAACTTGTCAACTGGAGAGATATCTCTAGGGGCGGAAGGAACAGGAAGGAGCAGGAGGCTTGTCTCTATTGGTTGGCAAGACGCGTGATGACATAAATGTGTCAATGTGGGCATAAGAGAAGAAGAAGAAGAGATACTGTAAACTTGTCAACTGGAGAGATATCTCTAGGGGCGGAGGGAACAGGAAGGAGCAGGAGGCTTGTCTATTGGTTGGCGAGACGCGTGATGACATAAATGTGTCAATGTGGGCATAAGAGAAGAAGGAGAGATATTTCCACGGGTGGAGGGAACAGGAAGGAGCAGGAGGCTTGTCTCTATTGGTTGGCGAGACGCATGATGACATAAATGTGTCAATGTGGGCATAAGAGAAGAAGAAGGAGAGATACTGTAAACTTGTCAACTGGAGAGATATCTCCAGGGGCAGAGGGAACAGGAAGGAGCAGGAGGCTTGTCTCTATTGGTGGGCGAGACGCGTGATGACATAAATGTGTCAATGTGGGCATAATAGAAGAAGAAGAAGAGATACTGTAAACTTGTCAACTGGAGAGATATCTCTAGGGGCAGAGGGAACAGGAAGGAGCAGGAGGCTTGTCTCTATTGGTTGGCGAGACGCGTGATGACATAAATGTGTCAATGTGGGCATAAGAGAAGAAGGAGAGATATCTTCAGGGGCGGAGGGAGCAGGTAGGAGCAGGAGGCTTGTCTCTATTGGTGGGCGAGACGCATGATGACATAAATGTGTCAATGTGGGCATAAGAGAAGAAGGAGAGATATTTCCAGGGGCGGAGGGAACAGGAAGGAGCAGGAGGCTTGTCTCTATTGGTTGGCGAGACGCGTGATGACATAAATGTGTCAATGTGGGCATAAGAGAAGAAGAAGGAGAGATATCTCCAGGGGCAGAGGGAACAGGAAGGAGCAGGAGGCTTGTCTCTATTGGTTGGTGAGACGCGTGATGACATAAATGTGTCAATGTGGGCATAAGAGAAGAAGAAGGAGAGATATTTCCAGGGGCGGAGGGAACAGGAAGGAGCAGGAGGCTTGTCTCTATTGGTTGGCGAGACGCGTGATGACATAAATGTGTCAATGTGGGCATAAGAGAAGAAGAAGGAGAGATATCTCCAGGGGCAGAGGGAACAGGAAGGAGCAGGAGGCTTGTCTCTATTGGTTGGTGAGACGCGTGATGACATAAATGTGTCAATGTGGGCATAAGAGAAGAAGGAGAGATATCTTCAGGGGCGGAGGGAGCAGGTAGGAGCAGGAGGCTTGTCTCTATTGGTGGGCGAGACGCATGATGACATAAATGTGTCAATGTGGGCATAAGAGAAGAAGAAGGAGAGATACTGTAAACTTGTCAACTGGAGAGATATCTCCGGGGGCGGAGGGAACAGGAAGGAGCAGGAGGCTTGTCTCTATTGGTTGGCGAGACGCATGATGACATAAATGTGTCAATGTGGGCATAAGAGAAGAAGGAAAGATATTTACCCTCCATCTGGTAGACAACGTCGCCGCCGCCGCGCTCCATCTGGTAGTTGTTTATGTTCTGGGTGTTGCCGTCCTCGTCCACTATCGCGTTGCCGTCCTTGTCCGTTATCGTCCCGTCGGGCAGCTGGTAGATGATGGTCTCGGTCTCGGTGGCCGGCGCGTCCTCCACCTGGTACAGGATGTTCGTGTTGGGGTCCTGTAACACACGTAACGGTCATCCTCGGAGATCTATACGTTTTATTGGCGACAATTTTGCTCTAAATTTGGCATTAGTAGTACAACTATTTTTAATTCTACATTTTGTGCAAGTAGGGTGTAAGAATAAAGGGAACCCAACAGCTTACCTGGTTGGTGACTGCAAGGGTCTCGTAGATAAAATTTAGGTTTACATATAAAAAATTCAGACATAAAACGTCGAAACTGTTTTGGCCAAACAGGGCCTTGTTCACTCGACGAGTGCAGAGGGACGACTCGTCGAGTGAACAAGGCCCTGTTTGGCCAAAACAGTTTCGACGTTTTTTGTCTGAATTTTTTATATGTAAACCTTAATTTTATCTACAAGACCCCTGCAGTCACCAACCAGGTAAGCTGTTGGGTTCCCTTTATTCTTACACCCTACTTGCACATATCTAGCTGTTTGGCCCCTTCTACCACAAATTTTACATTTTGTAAGGTCTATTTTTTCTTTTCATCAAAACCTTGAATCTCGGTCTAAAGAGGGGGTATCATCTTGGGTCATTCCGGGCGAAAACATCCAATTTAAATAAAAGTGGTTGCTCATGGATTTTTAATATTTTTTATTTTTTTATTGGTTATTGCTGGTCAAGCTCTGAGTACAAAACTAGTCTTACTTTTTTTTTAAGATGAACCGTTCTCAAGTTATAAATCATCAAACTTTGGCCGAAAGTCCAAATTTGGCTTCGTTCGACATTTGCGGAAACCACTCCCATTTGTTAACCGTACAAGATATCAAAACCAAATAAATTGTAAAATGTTCAGAAATGTTTGATCTTTTGAGTGGAATGATTAGTTTATGCTTTTGATATAACAGTCAAACCCAATGTTGGGTTAAAATGAACTATAAATTTTAATAATTATGGGGATTTTGATTTTTTTTTTTACCAACAAGGGGTCAAAAAACCAAAAGACTAAAAACACTTCTAAATACCTCTACATCTCAGTATTACTATTACATTACAGTTGTTTTGTTTTTTAAGTCCCTTCATGCTAGAAAAAATTCATGAAATGCAAGAAAAACCAAAATATGCTCTTTTTGACCCCCCTTTATACCAAAAGGGGGACTAGATAAAAATTCAACAAAGTACAGATTGGAACAAGTATTGATAGATTTACAACTGCAGAAAGTTTTATTCTGTTTTTTTAATCAGGGTAGAAGATATGAATTTTTGAATTTCATCGATGTTGGCAATACTATATCGATTTCAGCATTTGTTAGTATTGGCCTACAACAGCGTGGAATTACTAATGTTGGGATACAATTCTTATTAGTATACTACTGTCAATTCTATACTTTGAACAACATACCTTTTAGTAGCCTTGCTGGTTTAGCATATTGCTAATTTCTAAGCTAATTGATGCGGGGACCCTCCCCGCATCAATTGTGTTGGTACCGTTGCTGCATTAAGTTGCAATGGGGAAATAGCATGCAAAATATTATAATGTTGAACACAAAATGTAACATCTTTGGTTAAAGTGGGGCCTAATAGACAAGCTGGGTTCACTGAGGTGAAAGAAATTAATTTTGTAACCTAATCCAAAGTTTGTGGATATTCTTCGAAACCCGTTCTAACGTACTGCTTGTTCTTGTACACACAAGCAATGTACAGTAGGCCTACTTCTAGGCATTAATCTTGATGTGCAGTTTTGGTAATGCCATGACTTTTCTTTTGATATTAACATAGTTATGGATGTAAATCATCAGAAATAATAACTCAAGAGGAAGAAACACTCGCTGCACATTACGAGAATGTAGTGGCCAAAACAAACACACGGGAAAACCACTGTTTTATACTTTTCGTCCCCGTCCAAAACTGTGAAAGTAATCAAAGATGAAGTCACAGCATGACCAAATCCTGCACATCAAGATTAATGACTAGAGACGTTGCATGTGTGTGTACGAGAACAAGCGGTACGTTTGTACGGTAGGCCTAATCGACGAATATCCACAAAATTTGTAGTAGGCTACAACATTAATTTCTTTCACAGCAATGAACCCAGCTTGTCCATTAGGCCTACTTTAACCAAAGGTGATACATTTTGGGTTCATCATTCAAATATCTTGCTTGTTCTTTCCCCATTGCAATTAAATACAGCAAAGGAATGAGCACATACCCTCCCTGCATCAAATAGCTTAGAAATTATCTGCAAACCCAGCAAGGCTACTAAAATGTATGTTGTTCAAAGTATAGAATTGACAGTAGTATACTAATCAGAATTGTATCCCAACATTAGTAATTCCATGCTGTTGTAGGCCCATACTAACGAATGCTGAAATCGATATAGTATTGCCAACATCGATGAAATTCAAAAATTCATATCTTCTACCCTGATTAAAAAAACAGAATAAAACTTTCTGCAGTTGTAAATCTACCAATACTTGTTCCAATCTGTACTTTGTTGAATTTTTATCTAGTCCCCCTTTTGGTATAAAGGGGGGTCAAAAAGAGCATATTTTGGTTTTTCTTGCATTTCATGAATTTTTTCTAGCATGAAGGGACTTAAAAAACAAAACAACTGTAATTTAATAGTAATACTGAGATGTAGAGGTATTTAGAAGTGTTTTTGGTCTTTTGGTTTTTTAACCCCTTTGTTGGTAAAAAAAAAAATCAAAATCCCCATAATTATCAAAATTTATAGTTCATTTTAACCCAACATTGGGTTTGACTGTTATATCAAAAGCATAAACTAATCATTCCACTCAAAGGTGCAAACATTTCTGAAAATTTTACAATTTATTTGGTTTTGATATCTTGTACGGTTAACAAATGGGAGTGGTTTCCGCAAATGTCGAACGAAGCCAAATTTGGACTTTCGGCCAAAGTTTGATGATTTATAACTTGAGAACGGTTCATCTTAAAAAAAAAGTAAGACTAGTTTTGTACTCAGGGCTTGACCAGCAATAACCAATAAAAAAATAAAAAATATTAAAAATCCATGAGCAACCACCTCCGGATGATTCCGCCCGGAATGACCCTCATTGCACTCCTAATGGCAATTCATGTGCAGATATTTAAATATATAGAAAGGAGAACGTGAACACCAAAATACTTATTCAAAAAAGAAAAACCACAAACAAATATTCTTTCCAAAATACAATTCAAAATTTTGTTTTTGTTTCAATTTTGGGACTGATTAAGAATAAAAAATTGATAAAATATATTCCCAAAAAAAAAAAATATTTAAAAAATAGACACATTGTTCTCTAATCTCTAGGCTCCGATTATATAGCAAAAGAAATAGTTCCGAGGACTGAGAGATGTCGGACTGCGAGACTAGACTCACCCGATAGAGCGTCGGAGTCTTCTCGTCTCCCGCCCCATCTTCCTTCTCGACAGCTACAAACTCCATCGGTAGCGTCGGTTCCACAACCGGAGGAGGCTGCTGACGGAGAAACAAAACCAATCAACACGGGTACTATTACGTATTTATTGCCTACCTACTCGGTGACAATAACTGGTTTTCAGTCCAGCGACATTACACAATCGATTATGTGCCCCCTTGCTACATCTGAAGTGACCATTCACGTTACATCTTACATTTAAATGCCAGTATAGGCCTATATTAGCAGATTCAAGTTAATTCCACAAGTAAACAATAGATTAAAAAGAAAAGGAGATTCAATTACTTGACAGTTTTTAAACTCATTGTTTAGCTGATACAAACCCAAATACTAGGGAAAGTTCCTGACAGTTGACATGGTGACATAACTCACTAAGTGATATCTACGTAGTTGTCACTTGCTATTGGCCGATTGCCTCAGTCTGCCATATCACCGCAAGTGATAACTCTGAAGATATCCATTGAAGTGAGTTGTCACTGCGTAGGCTACATTCAAAATACAACTATGATGGCTTAGACCACCAAATAATAATTTGCCTTTAATTACTATAGGCCTACTTGCATGACAACTTTCAGGAATAGCCCTCGAGGAAATAATCACCTTTTCAATATCTTGAAGCTTTCAAAGATATCAGTCGATAAAATAGCGTTAATTTACGAGCGAGCTACCCGCCGCCGTTGAACGCTGGGTAGTCGCGTCGTTCATTATTATTAATTGTTTGCATATAGCCTAGTTTTATTTAAGGTCCTCCTTTGTAAATCAGTTTTTATAACAGAATAGGATAGACATCAAATAAATAAATAAATAAATACATATATAAATAAATAAATACATATATAAATAAATAAATAAATAAATAAATAAATAGCCTAAATAAATAAATAAATAAATAAATAAATACATATATGAATAAATAAATAAATAAATAAATAAATAAATACATATATAAATAAATAAATACATACAATATAAATAAATAAATAAATAAATAAATAAATAAATACATACAATATAAATAAATAAATGAATAAATAAATAAATAAATAAATAAATAAATAAATAAATAAATAAATAAATAAATAAATAAATACATATATAAATAAATAAATACATACAATATAAATAAATAAATAAATAAATAAATACATACATACAATATAAATAAATAAATAAATAAATAAATAAATAAATAAATAAATAAATACATACAATATAAATAAATAAATAAATGAATAAATAAATAAATAAATAAATAAATAAATGAATAAAAATAAATAAATAAATAAATAGGTCCTAAATAAATAAATAAATAAATAAATAAATAAATAAATAAATAAATAAATAAATAAATAAATAAATAAATAAATAAATAAATAAATAAATAAATAAATCAATAAATGTTTAAAATTAAGCGTACCTTGGGTGCGATGGTCTTGTTCTTGGCCTGGTTCTCGAGCGCCAGCTTCAGGGCCGGCGTCAGTGTCTTGGGCACGCTGGTCCTCGCTGGCGGGCGACCCCTTCGCTTGGGCGTCGTCACCACCCTGTTGAGAAGAGACGGGCGTCAACACTTTCGCCAAATACTGTAATAGACGCTATGGCAGGGTTGCCACCAAGTAATTTTTTAAATCCTCTGAAGATACCTCAAAAATCCTCCAAAACACATTTATTCTGCTGTTACTTAGCATATTATAAAGTGTTTTCTTTGGTAGGTAGTGCCTAAAGGCTGGGATAGTATTGAGAGGGAAAGAATTATAGGAACCAACAGCTCACCTTAAAGAGATCGGCAGCCGTGTTGAGATGGAGATTACATATATTTACAATAATTTACAATTAGACGGAACGTTTCGGCTTACACAGCCTTGATCACCCGTCGGTGTAGAGCTGGACTATAATTTGAAAATTCCGCCACAAAGAACGATTTAATAACGTAAAAAGTAAAGTTGGACAATCTACACTTGAACCCGCAGCATAGACAGGATATGCCCATATCCACCCGATCTCTTTAAGGTGAGCTGTTGGTTCCTATAATTCTTTCCCTCTCAATACTACATATTACAAAGTGTGAAAGAATAAAAAAATGTTTAGGTTATGTTTATTTTTAGGTTATGCATTATGCCAGATGATCTTTAAGAATTTACCTCTCCATTATAATTTATATATAAATAAATAAATAATAAATTAATAAACAAGAAACCAGGCAAATAACAGCGTAGACTCATATAAAAAGTCAGTCATCACTCATCACGTCACGGGCTCACGCTCACGGTTCTGCTTGTTACCAACGAGGCACGGGCAACGCGCTCTATCGTACACTAAAAGAACACACACGTTCTGCAAAGTTGACAATAGAGGACGCTACTTACTACTAGACCAATCACAACGCTTTAGGTACCGCATTGGCTGTCTCCCACACAAGCTCCACCCTCTGCTTGCTAGTACAGCAAGACAACTTACAAAAACACAGTTGAAATCTCGATATTTCACACGTGTTTTGAGACATCGTGTCTATGCTGCGGGTTCAAGTGTAGATTGTCCAACTTTACTTTTTACGTTATTAAATCGTTCTTTATGGCGGAATTTTCAAATTATAGTAAATTTCACGGTTTTTACAATAATGGTAGAAAATTCGCCAATTTGGCCGTTAATCCTCATGTCCGCGAGGCACCCTAAAAATCCGCAAAAGAGGATAAACTCCGCAAAAACGGCAACCCTGCGCTATGGCTTAATACAGGAAACTTTGTGTCGCCATGCATGTTAAGCGGGCCCCGTTTAACATGCATGGAGACACAAATTCACGTATAAAGTTGGACACCAAGCCACTAGATAGCGGCTAGATCGCAAGCCAGTCGATAACAAAATTTGGCAGCTTTAGATGCAGCGAGTGAACTTCTTTGCGTCGATCGTTCACCTAGTTTAACTCCAAGCCGCTAGGCCAGCTGTCTCCAGAAATCGACGGAAGTTTCCTGTATTAAGAGATAGAGCTTATACAGTTTTTGCTGTCGCTTCGTTTCGTCGACCTTAGTTAACCTTGCACGGAAGACATCGATATCTGACGTTTGGATACACCCTCTATATAAAGGGCTAGGAATAAAATTTAAAATATATTTGCCACTCAAAATATGCATCTAGGTGGCAAGAAAAACTATTACTATGAGGAGTTAAGCTTTAAATTATTCACTGTTTTTGTACTTTTGGATGGTGGCAATAAGGATCAGTTTCTTTTTGCATAATTATCTCGACCGGACAGGCTCCTTAAGAGAAGTATGAGAGAGTAGATAATGGGTCTATATGCTAAAGGCAGAGGGATTAGGATAGAGTGAAATCCTTGATCCGATTGGGAAAAATATCGATTTTATCGATTGATATTAGATATTGGAAAATATTTACGTTATCGAAAGCATAGAAATTTGAGAATCACTGAGAAAGAATGGGACGTCTCAGGCCTTTTGTAACCAAAATAACGTGAGAACTTGCGAATTAGGCATATAAAAAATCTCTCAAGTGATTATTTAAAGAAAAAACTCATTTTTAAATAGAATTTTGAATTTTTGCTTTTGTCCAAATTACAAAATAAAATTTAAAAAAATGTTTACGATGTTATCGATCGATAACAATAATTATCCTTCGATTATCGATACCTACCAATATTTGGAATCGATGCCCATCCCTAGTGAGTGATCTCACTAAAACTAAATTACCAATATTACGGGCCGCTAGAACGCGGAGAACTTGATCAAACCAGTAAATAAATAAATAAAATAAATTCACATTTAGAGTCTACCCACTCAGTAATTAAACTGATTTGCAGTGAGGGACTTTAATTTAAAGTGACTAAACCAACCCTGTAGGCTCCGAACACCATCGACGAGTGAGCGATAACCAATCAAAGATCGATATTTCAAATACCAAACATACGAATCAGTGATTGGACAGTGCGAACACCAGCGGACAAATGCCAGAATCAACAAGGCCGATTCAAAACAACTTTGTATTTATTGAGTGCTTCGTTGCTAGGACGGTTTCAAAGTCACCGTTTATTTATTCCTAAGCCAAGAAGTAATGGAAATGAATCCACATTAGAAGTTAAAACACTTCTGCCTGAAGCGGGATTTGAACCCGGGACCTTCTGGGGCCTCATTCCAGTACATTTGAAAACTTAACCCCGGTGTTAGCCAATAGCCAATCAGGAGTCAGCAATTGCGACGCCGATCGAAGGAAGGCATTGTTGAAAAAACGAGACAAAATCAAAACAATAACAAACAAAAACAGTCCAATAACCTCAAAATGTTGACAAAATACTAAATAAAACTACATATTGACATACATATGAGCTATATAATGTACTGTAAATACACACTATTGTTAATAAACTTTAATAAACACATAAAGTAACGTATCCATGAAATAGGATATCCTCAATAAAGAATTGAAATGTGACATTTGTGAAACTACACACACGGGCATTGAAAATGGCGGCATTTTAAAGTATTGTTGAGATAACTCTTCTTAACCCTATTATCAGACAGGGTCATATTTGCCTCCGAATTATGCAGGGAAGCCTGTGTAGGAGTTAACCCCGGGGTCATTTTAACATGGGGTTAGCGAGAGTTAAAAAAATGTACAGGAATCAGGCCCCTGCATTGGAAGCAGGGATGCTAACCACTGCCTCGCGCTGCGGGCGTACGGGCGTCACCCACCTGTTGACGCCCTCGTGTAGCGTCAGCTTGGTGCCGATGGGCGGGATGATGCCGGACACGTTGTGATGGAACCGGATGTTCTTGTTGCCGCCGGACGACGGCTTGCTCGCGTTCTTGGCGCCGGGGGTCAGCAGGGTCTGGGGTTGTCGGGGCCGGCCTGCGCAACAGACACGCTCGGTTCAGACACTCGGTTTAACGCTACACACTCGGTTTAGCGCAACATACACTAGGTTCAGTACAACAGACACGCTCAGTTTAGCGCAACACATGATAGGTTTAGCGCAACAGACGCTCGGTTTAGCGCAACAGACGCTCGGTTTAGCGCAACAGACACGCTCGGTTTAGCGCAACAGATGCTCGGTTCAGCACAACAGACACGCTCGGTTTAGTGCAACAAATGATAGGTTTAGCGCAACAGACGCTCGGTTTAGCCCAACACATGCTCGGTTTAGCGCAACAGACGCTCGGTTTAGTGCAACAGACACGCTCGGTTTAGCGCAACACATGATAGGTTTAGCGCAACAGACGCTCGG
Organism: Isoperla grammatica; assembly: GCA_945910005.1. Taxonomy (NCBI): domain Eukaryota; kingdom Metazoa; phylum Arthropoda; class Insecta; order Plecoptera; family Perlodidae; genus Isoperla; species Isoperla grammatica. The sequence goes on along the minus strand of OX246750.1, from coordinate 20,338,848 downwards.
TTTAGCGCAACAGAGGCTAGGTTTAGCACAACAGACTTGCTCGGTTTAGCGCAACAGATGCTCAGTTTAGCGCAACAGATGATAGGTTTAGCGCAACAGACGCTCGGTTTAGCGCAACATACGCTCGGTTCAGCACAACAGACGCTCGGTTTAGCGCAACATACACTAGGTTTAGCGCAACAGACACGCTCGGTTTAGCGCAACACATGCTCGGTTATGCGCAACAGACACTCGGTTTAGTGCAACACATGCTTGGTTTAGCGCAACAGACACTCGGTTTAGCGCAACAGACGCTCGGTTTAGCGCAACGTACACTCGGTTTAGCGCAACAGACACTCGGTTCAGCACAACAGACCCGCTTGGTTTAGCGCAACAGATGATAGGTTTAGCGCAACATACACTCGGTTTAGCGCAACAGAAGCTCAGTTTAACCCAACAGATGCTCGGTTTAACGCTACACACTCGGTTTAGCGCAACAGACGCTGGGTTTAGCGCAACGTACACTCGGTTTAGCGCAACAGACACTCGGTTCAGCACAACAGACACGCTCGGTTTAGCGCAACACATGATAGGTTTAGCGCAACAGACACTCGGTTTAGCGCAACAGACGCTCGGTTTAGCGCAACAGACGCTCGGTTTAGCGCAACAGATGCTCGGTTTAACGCAACACACTCGGTTTAGCGCAGGGTTGCCACCAAGTAATTTTTTAAATCCTCTGAAGATACCAAAAAAATTCTCAAAACTCCTCCAAAACACATTTATTCTGCAGTAACTTGGCATATTATTATAAAGTGTGAAAGAATAACATTTTTTTAGGTATGCGTTATGCAAGATGATCTTTAAGAATTTACCTTTCCATTATAATTTATATATATATAAATAATAAATGTACTTATAATGTATATAAACAAGAAACAAGCGACGCAATAGAGTACAGCCGTCCGCGTAATTTACCACGAGTGCAAAACCAGGCAAATAACAGCATAGACTCATAGAGAAAAGTCAGTCGTCACGTCACGGGCTCACGCTCACGGTTCTGCTTGTTACCGAGTTACAGGCAACGCGCTCTATCGTACACTAAACGAACACACACGTTCTGCAAAGTTGACGATAGAGGAAGCTACTTACTACTAGACCAATCACAACGCTTTAGGTACCGCATTGGCTGTCTCCCACACAAGCTCCGCCCTCTGCTTGCTAGTATAGTAAGACAACTTACAAAAAAACAGTTGAAATCTAGATATTTCACACGTGTTTTGAGACATCGTGTCTATGCTGCGGGTTCAAGTGTAGATTGTCCAACTTTACTTTTTACGTTATTAAATCGTTCTTTATGGCGGAATTTTCAAATTATAGTAAATTTCACGGTTTTTACAATAATAGTAGAAAATCCGCCAATTTGACCGTTAATCCTCATGTCCGCGAGGCACCCTAAAAATCCGCAAAAGAGGCAACCCTGGTTTAGCGCAACACATGTTCGGTTCAGCGCTCGATATAATATAGACAAGAGTAGCGTTTCGATTTATTGCTGAGCGCGTTTTACAATTTTTTATTATTTTATTCCTGCAATAAAAAGAAAAGAAGCAAAGACAGTTTCCTATCCTTTTAATGGAAATTAGTACTAGATTACTAGATTACTCGAGTATGGATTAAGGGTGTTTAAAGAGCAAAGCTAAATGCAAATGAGGTAGGTAGATTTCAAGTACCAGTCTACACATAAATGCAACTTTACTTTTTGCCACAAGGTAAGAATACAACATTCAACTAATTCTCAACAGGCTTCGGGGATCCCTGTATTTGCTATTGAGGCAGGTAGTAAAGATTTGCAAAAAGTGTACGAAAATTTAGTATAGAAGAAACAAAATGCTATTTTTAGGTGCCAACATTGATTTTGGTAGGTAACTAAAAAATCAGTAGGCGTTCATTGTAGGGCGAGGCTTAGGCCCAAATATATTTTTTAAACAAAAATTTATAAGAAAATATACATATAAAAAGTAAAAGCTGATAGAAAAACCACTATGGAAAAAACAATTCACATAGAATGAATGTCTTTTTTTATCAAGACGGCACGAGACGTCATGAAATGAAAAACGAAGATGTTAACTCCTCGCTTCACTCCCATTCAACCGGCAAGTTTCAAGTGAAGTAGCTCTTACCTAGTACCGTAGCTGGGGGTGCAGAGGTCGCAGTCTTAGTCTGGAAACTTTCCGAGCCGGACAGTGACAACAGCAGTCGAGCGTTATCGGCCTGAAACATTTGCCGGTCCATCGTTACATTTCTCCTTCGCTTACGTACTAGGAGGACTAGCACAGTATAAGGAGCATTCAGTAGCGAAACTTGGGTGATATTCCATCGGCAAACTCCTGCGCGCGCAGCTACGGTCGCCCTGGCAGCGAGTTATCCGAGTTAGCTCATATTGTGGGCGAGGGGCGGCGAGGAGGTATCCCTCTCCCCCTCCCCCCAGGTCTCGTCCATGGTCTCGTTGAGTTCGGTCTAACCCACCGCTACGAACGCCATCCGCTTCCGTGCTGTAAGTCGTCTGCTGTGCCAGGCATAGCACTTTCGTTACTGTATGCTCCTTATACTGTGCGACTAGGAGGAATAGGCTATAATATATTGTTATACTTTAATACTTCCCAACTGACATAAATTTAAAAAACATATGTTAGGATCACATGAATTTTATGTACCGTATTGACCCGAATATAATACGAGGTTTTTTCCCCTAAAAAAATAATCTAAAATCGTATTCGTATTATATTTGCGGTCTAAGGTTTTTAAAGCGTGAATTCGAATTTCCCGCGCGCGTATACATGCGCACTATCGCAGATCGACGAATCACGGCTCCGTGGCGAGTGCTCGAGCCTATCGCACTCTACCGGAGAGTTTATACACCACGCCAGCGCTCCGCTGCGCAATGTCTCCGCTAGAATGCGTTGTCGTGTTCTGTGCGAGACTGCTAGCACGAGCACAGGCACATTCTAGGTGGCCCCGATCGAGCGTTCGTAACAGGTTTACTGCGGCGCTGGCCAGCTGGCTCGCAGTGCCGGCAAGGCGGCAGTAGCTGACGTGCTGTATTGTTGTTTATCCTGATCGTATTATATTCGAGATATGATATTTTCCCCACTGGCTGCTCCAAAATCCACTCGTATTATTTTCGAGGCCGTATTATATTCGGGTCAATACGGTAATAGTAGGCCTACATGTAAACCCTAAAAATCCCAATTTGAATTAAAAGAACATAACCTAACACTAGGCATTATGCCCAAACTTTCTGCCATGACTTCATCACTGGTTTGAATTAAAAATAAATTATAACGGGCATCTCGGGTTAAAACTGAAGTAGGTAACAGCACCTGTCCTGAAAGGTCCGACTTTGTATTCATTTTGGCAGCATCCACGTTATACACTGTTGTAAGTTAACGTGTTTACTGTCAACCGAAAATAAGTTTATTTGTATCTGAATGTCAAAGGTATTATCGATCACAAACCTCAAGCGAAACATTACTTCAATGGATGATTCAAATTTAGAAAATGTAATTATAAAGCTGTCGTTACTGTAGAGCGTTGGGAGCGTTGTAGGAGTTAGGCACGTCGACCAATTTATTTATTTATTTATAAATAAATAAATGTTTTAGGGTTTACAATCTAGAGGTGTGCGAGTAGCACTTTTACAAGTCGAGTCGAGTCGAGTCGAGTAGTCTTCTAGATACTCGAGTATCGAGTCGAGCTCGAGTTTTTTTTTACTTTTGCATTTTTAGTAAAAAAAAAAGAAATCAATCACACAATAACGTACAGAAATAGATAATCAGTGTATATACATAGTAGCTAGATTGATGCATATTATATCTTGCGGAATATAGCGATTAGTGCAACTGAACACTCAAGACTGACGTTAATTAGACACGAATTTAATAATGTGCTGTGCTGTCTGTGCAGTGCAGTGAAATAAAAGTTCCAAGCACTACTTGTGATGTTCAAGAGGCCAAGGCCTAGACTTTGGCGACGAAAAGATGAATCTCATGACTAGGTACTTGCAGGCCTACACTGGCCCAACATTAGGCCTATTATTGCGATTATTATTATTATTATTAGGTCTTTATTTATTGACGCTAGACGTTTAATCAATGGCTAGACCTAGGTTAGGATACATCACAAAGTCAGGTAGGATAAATTTAAAACTGGATGGAAATCGGCGTGAGCGATGTCATTTTCATAATTTGTAGGTTAGGCCTTTAAACTCGAACTTTTTCGAGCCTAAACTACTACTCGACTCGACTTCGAGCTTGAAAAAGTACTCGAAAAAGCTCGAGAAATCGAGTACTCGCACATCCCTATTACAATCAGATTGCGAGCTTGCCGCTTCAGCCCCGTTGCTCGCGAAACGAACCCATACAACAATGCTTAACTTGTTTATTTCCTGTGTTTTGATCGACGACATAATCTATAACTAGAGGTGTTTGTTTTTCGCGGACCGCGAAATCGCGAAAAGTGTTGATATAGAAGGGGGAGATAAACAAAGTGTATATCTGTTGATGGGCACCTTAAAAACATCAAAATTTCACCGCGAAAATTCGCGAAATCCGTCAATTTCCAGTCATAACATCGAAATTTGTAATAAAGAGCAAAATAACACGAAATCTCGATTGCTTTTAATTTATTATAAAAAAAAAAATTAAAAATTAAAATTTATTATTACAGTCAAACGTCATTACAACACAATTGTGGGGACCTTATATTTTTAAAATTATAATGATGATTTCGTTAAGAAGATCAACGATTTATTTTTGCTGAAATTCGGCGTCAAGCAGAGCAAACGAGTACAATTCTGAGGGATTTTACGTGACGGACAAGAAGATATGTGTTGTGACTGCCGCCTTTAATTCGACCGTAAAGACACACTTGACAAACACAGGTAATGGTAATGTTAATACATTTCGTATTAACTAGTAGTACTTGTTTGTACATACAATTCAAATAAATTAAATTACATTAAAATTCCTTTTTAATTTAAACGTGTTTCCGGTGAAATTTACTGTAGAAAATCTCCCAAAAAGCATAACACCGCCATAACATCGAAATTATTAAATCTATAAACGAAATTTAAGAAAACATAACACCATTTACAAACACCTCTATCTATAACCTACAAACCACATTAATTTCTTCCACATTTCAAGGTAAACAACAACTGCAATTTTTCTATGCCATAATAGTGAAATTGTATTTGAAACAGCTACATTATAGTCTTCCATCACAGATACATTTAGACTATGAACATGTTATGACATGTGTTACGTCATGTTGTTGCGTTGCTTGCGTTAGGTCTACCATTGATCGCGCTACAGTGAACCCTCGGTAAAACGAACTCGGTTAGTGCGAATTAGGGATGTCAACGATTACGATTAAATCGATTCGATTAATCGATTATTAATCGAAAACGATTAATCGATTATTAAAAAAATAATCGATTTTAAATTTTTGCGGTTTTTTAAATTTAGTTCTCAAGATCTGCCGCCTATTTGAGCGCGAGCGCTAGCATAGCTATTGCGCTAAGAAGAATGTGGTACAGTTTCATTTACAGTAGGCCTAGGCCTAGGCCTAGGAACAGCAACAGCATAACTTTGCGTCATAATTTGAGCCGAATTTCCAGTCATATTTTGAATAGCTGGGTCTAGTCGCCTACCCTAGACCCAGCATTCGACGCCTACGATCTATAAAAATACGAGTTGTTACGTTTGTTCACAAATTACAAGAGAAGTAAGGTTAGAAAAGTCGCTACGATTTTTAGTTCACATCACGTAAATTTTAATTACACTGCACATGAAAATATTAAATAATAATATTACGACGCATATTCAGCATACTTACTTACTTATTGGTTAAAAAAAAAACGGGAAGTGAATAACTATAGCCCTTCAGGCCTAACTAGGACAGATACTATCGTCAAAATCTTGGACAGAACATAACAAAAATACTCCATGATGTAAAATATATCGATAGTCGAAAAGAAGTCGAATTGCGAACTCGTGGCTTGCGCGGGCAATTCAAACTAACCGAAACCAGACCGAAGTTTGAAAGAAACTTGCTACTATACCGACATTTTACAAAACGATTAAAATCGATTAATAATCGATTAGGGAGGTGAAAGTGAATTCGATTATCGATTATAGTAATTTAATCGTTTGACATCCCTAGTGCGAATTCTCAGATAATACGAATAGTAAGCAAGACCCAGCCCGCATAAATAGGACACTCAATGTTAAATAAAACCGATATAACGAATTTCGCATAATACGTAATACGAACTAATTATTTATCCCCTGGATGGTACTTATACATAATGTTCGTTGGTTAATACTAGTGATGACATCGAGTCAAAAAATTTCGTACCAGTTCCTCCGCTCCGGAACTGGTTCGGAACCGGTTCCGGAGCGGGAAAAAGTTGGTCCCAGTAATCTTAATTTTTCCATTTTGTTTTTGTTTTTTTAAAGTTACAATTTACAATCAGCAGGTCAAAAGTGCCCTTTATTATAATTCTTCAAAGCTGGAACAATGCGCGCGTCCTTGAACACGTGTGGCCTATTGTGATCTGCTAATTTGGGATGGGCCTAGTATATAGCTGACTGTGAGTGAGAAAAGAAGAAGGTGCTAATATGAAGTTACACAGAACCGGTGTAAAAAGTCGGAACCGGTTTCCGGGTACCCGATGTCATCACTATTTAATACGAACTAATAATTTTGAACCCGCACAAACATAATAATGTGTCCGAGAGTTCAACTCGCAGAGTATGCGTAGGTATCAAGATTTTTGTCCGCCGAGCGTACGTCGTCGCAGGCAGCTACCTGTTTTGATGGTGCTTAGTTTTCCCTTCCCCTCCTCCGCCCGCAGGCGCGATCGGATGCGCGCGCCAGCCCTTACAGCTGTTGAGGGGCGTGGCTTGCTCACTGCAACGTGCCCGCTTAGTCCGCCTACTATGCACGCACAAAACATCAAACACGCGCGCTACTATCCATTGGAAAACATTGATTGTTTGTAGATACGTTTATTTTGGCTGGTACTATTGAATTTCGACGTTTTTGCGATATTACGAATTTTTATATTACGAACTGACGATTTCTGGGTCCCTTGATGTTCGTATTAACGAGGGTTTACTGTACTGTAAACACTTGGACGCAGCTAACGCGTCGCTCCCAGCGCTCTACAGTAACGGCAGCTTTAACGACTCGAAATTTGAATCGAGTCAAACAAGACGCAAAGAGTCGCGACTCTAGAAAGAGACGCCCACTAAGACGAGGTGTGCGGTCCTACCTGTTGCGCGCGAGTCTCACCCACCTGTGTGTCGTTGCTGCGGCTGGAGAGCAACGAGACGCCCACTAAGACGAGGTGTGCGGTCCCACCTGTTGCGCGCGAGTCTCACCCACCTGTGTCTCGTTGCTGCGGCTGGAGAGCAACGAGACGCCCACTAAGACGAGGTGTGCGGTCCTACCTGTTGCGCGCGAGTCTCACCCACCTGTGTCTCGTTGCTGCGGCTGGAGAGCAACGAGACGCCCACTAAGACGAGGTGTGCGGTCCTACCTGTTGCGCGCGAGTCTCACCCACCTGTGTCTCGTTGCTGCGGCTGGAGAGCAACGAGACGCCCACTAAGACGAGGTGTGCGGTCCCACCTGTTGCGCGCGAGTCTCACCCACCTGTGTCTCGTTGCTGCGGCTGGAGAGCAACGAGACGCCCACTAAGACGAGGTGTGCGGTCCTACCTGTTGCGCGCGAGTCTCACCCACCTGTGTCTCGTTGCTGCGGCTGGAGAGCAACGAGACGCCCACTAAGACGAGGTGTGCGGTCCTACCTGTTGCGCGCGAGGTCTCGTTGCTGCGGCTGGAGAGCAACGAGACGCCCACTAAGACGAGGTGTGCGGTCCCACCTGTTGCGCGCGAGTCTCACCCACCTGTGTCTCGTTGCTGCGGCTGGAGAGCAACGAGACGCCCACTAAGACGAGGTGTGCGGTCCTACCTGTTGCGCGCGAGGTCTCGTTGCTGCGGCTGGAGAGCAACGAGACGCCCACTAAGACGAGGTGTGCGGTCCTACCTGTTGCGCGCGAGTCTCACCCACCTGTGTCTCGTTGCTGCGGCTGGAGAGCAACGAGACGCCCACTAAGACGAGGTGTGCGGTCCTACCTGTTGCGCGCGAGTCTCACCCACCTGTGTCTCGTTGCTGCGGCTGGAGAGCAACGAGATGCCCACTAGGACGAGGTGTGCGGTCCTACCTGTTGCGCGCGAGTCTCACCCACCTGTGTCTCGTTGCTGCGGCTGGAGAGCAACGAGACGCCCACTAAGACTAGGTGTGCGGTCCTACCTGTTGCGCGCGAGTCTCACCCACCTGTGTCTCGTTGCTGCGGCTGGAGAGCGGCCGCGTGGGGACAGTCTTGGGGATCGTGTGGAACGTCATGCGGGGTACGTCGCCCGTCTGTCCCCGCTGCTTGGGCGAACCTGGCGACAAACAATCAGAGCGATGTGATAAAAAGTAGCTACAATCATCCCGCGACACAAATATCCACTAATAGAACCTGTTTTTTTGTTTTTTTAAGGACCAACTTTAAGGATAAAGGGTAGTCTCTACATCAAAAACTGCAGAAAATGTTAATTATTAAATTATATCTCAAGATTGCAACAAGAAATCGTAAATCTAAATCAGCAGCGCACTTTTCTTTGGTAAGCCCTACAGATTGAATAAAATATTATAGCCATTAGCGTAGTATTTTGATTATAATTCGATAATTAGTAATAAAATTAATTATTTATAATAACACATACTGATTTTTAAAAATAAGTCACGACTCAGCGCATTCAATGTGTAGGGCTTTATACAAAACCACAGTGCGCTGTTGATTCAAATTTTCGATTTCGTAGCCCATTCTTGTGATATATGATTTAAAAATGAAAATTTTGTGCGGTTTTTGACGTAGAGGTATCCTTCCCTGTTAAACACCCAACCTAAGATGGCTTTGAAAAGTTTGAAAAAAAATCAAAACTATTTATTTTTTTTTTATCAGGATAGGGGGTTACCAGGGGGGTTACCAGGATAAGATAACATAACTTAAGACTTCCAGGATTTGGGTAGCAAGATTCCTGGAAGGTCTGGAACCCGATCCAAATTTTCCTACCCTATGACATCCCTAATACAGACGACACAAGGGTGGACTGGACACACCGGAAGGAAACTCACCCTGAGCCTCCGCGCCCGCGATGGCTCGCGGCTTGAGCACCGCCCTCTGTTTGCTCGGAGGGGTCGGCTTGCCCTCGACGTTGACGCGCTTGGTGCCGGGACGGGGGGCGGTGATCGCCTGGGGGGTGTGGACAGAGGGGGCGGCGCCCGCGTCTCCCGCACCTGCGCAACACGACAACACAAACTAGTAGGGTTGGGATTTATTATAATTTATATTTATTTAATTTATATCGATGTCAAACCGAAAATTTCGACATCAAATCGAAATTATTTCAACATCGAAACTATTTTCCACATCAACCCCCCCCCCCCAAAAAAGTTATTTTTTTCCCACGGATGTATAACACTGACGACAAACCACGTGTTTATCGTTCGTTATTTGGCCGTCTATATTTGCCACAAATCCAAATGACTTCCACACATCACTTCGCTTTCCCGTCGGCATCACTAAAACAGGCCTTACTGGCAAAGATGACATCTCAAACCGCGGAGAGACGAATATATTATACGATCGATTCGTTTCTTGAGTAATGAGTCAACACGGAACATAACGTTAAGGCCGCGTTGCAGGCTGGAACTGGATGGACAGGCCCACAGGGTGAAACATGTTCACCGCCTGGCGCCTACGCATGCGCGCACTCGCTGGAATCAACCTGTGCTTTGTGTACAAGGTGGCCAGTTTGACCAACTTCCGCGCTCTCAATGCGGGATATTTGAAAATTAAATACCGCACGGAAGTTTCGATGTCGAACGATTATTACGATTTGAGATTGCAAATCGATGTCGAATCGAATGTCAATTTTGGTTTCGACATTGATGTCGAATCAAATAATCGATGTCAACTCCCAACCCTACAAACTAGGAACGGGCTAGCAAACAAGTTGGTAGAAGACTTAAGATGTATCCATGAATATGCCTATCGTTTTCTTTTCCCTGTGCAGAGTTGGCCTCTTCAGTCATTCTTCTTTCTTGCTATCCAATACAAGGCTACCTCCTTCTCTGTCATGCTCATTTTGTCAGGCAGGGAGTCAATGCCTATTGTAGCCTGTGTACTCTTCTTTACACACGTATTTTTTAACTAAGATACAATCATTTCAACATGAAAATAAAAAGTAATGGAATAAGATTATTTTAGAAGTTGGATACATCCAAAAGGTAACACTTTGTAAAAACCTGACCATAAAACTACTGTAATAATAAAACATGTAATCATCCTACCAAATTGGTATGTACATATTGTTTTGTGTTATTGTACTATGAATAGGGCCGTCATCGATGCCACGGTAGCCGCTTACCGTTGATTGCTAAGTCGGAGGGACCGGACTTCAGGCCGAGGGCTTCCTTGGTCATTGCAGACAAACCTCGAACCTAAAAAAAGAAAACGGGGCAACATTTGAGAGACCAATCTAACTGCTCCAAGAGGGAAGTTCACTAGGTACACTATTTCAGTTTACATCATATAAGTCTAGTCCTCTGAAGGGTAAAGAATGCCATCGAAGTGACATACGTCTAGACGGTAAAATACATCACGACAAACACATAACACTAGAAATAGGTCGTATGCAGTCTGGTGACAATAAAATGAACTAGAGCAAACCCAGGTGATTGAATCACTCAGTCACAAGAATTGATTTTCGGTGCGGGAGTGTTGTAAGCGTTGTAAACGTTTCGACGTGTAGACTACACGTCGTCGAAAGGTTCACATTTATTTTTTGAAAATAAACAATTAGATTGGTTTAACGTTAGAAATGTTTTCGTACTATACATTCTGCCACCAACATAATCTAATAAATTGTATATGGGGGACCGTATGACAGCAGCGCTGTGAGCGTTCCAATTCACACAAATGACAGTATGCCCCTCACTTGACGCATGCAATTATGATGTCGTGTAAATACAGATGGCTGTGAGACGGCTTAACCTTACCCGCCTGCGAAGAGTGTGGTAGACTGTGTTATTCCATCAACCATTGTTCTAGGTTTCACTTGTTTTTTGGATTCTTCAGCTGATTTTTATTTTAATTACATAACACTCATTAATAATTAAGTTTCAAGTGCTAAAGTATGTCAATAAAATGTTACTGTAAATTATATACTAGGCATATAAGATTTGGAGCACTTAACTGAAGCTGAGCAAGAGCAATGCAATAAGCAATGTATGTAACGTATCTGAATTATTATTTATTCAAAAGATATAATAGGCTAACTGAACGTCATCGCTTACAGCGCACTCTACCTGTCATATGGTTTCAAAACTTACATAGATAGCGCTGCTAAAGGCGGATTCACAATTGAAATAAGAGTTGAAATAGTGAAATAGCAATAAGGTTTAAGCGAATTGAAACATGCAATATCAATGCTGTGGTTCACAATTGTCACAGTGGATTGAAATAGTCATAAGAAAGATTCAATCATTTCTTATTTCAACTTCTTATGACGAACCAATCAGAGCTCGAGAAGAGAAGGCCTTCTCCAGTCGAACCGGATATTGTCGTTGTTGTTGTTGTATTTGTTGTTGTTGTTGTGGTTGTTGTTAATGTCGTCGTTGTAGGCTTCTTGTTAGCTTGCTTTACAACAATGAAACAAATGAAATGAATCGATGGATAAACATCAAGCTGTCAAACAATAAAATATTCTGATTTTGAAAACAAATCTTCAAAACAAACAAGAAACATACAAAACTTTCACAACGTGGTTACCCATCATTAATCGTTTTAACTGGTGAGCAGTTACTATCGCCATACCTCGTTTTCTTCATAATGTTGCAATTTTATGGTTTTGACAGCTCGTTGTCTGTCGGTGCTGGCGCTGCGAGTGGAAAAAAGTCGCAGTGCAAAACCTAATTTGGCCACGGCCTGCTATCGGTTTGGAGTAGGCCGTGATTATGGCGTCAGATCCGGTCGAAAAGTGCTCGATTGAAACGCTCTCCTATGTTGAAATAAGGTACTACGGGACTGTTGTGAACCAGTTGGTTGTTATTTCACTATTTCACGGATTCTTATTTCAACTCTTATTTCAATTGTGGATCGGCCTTAAGCAACCTCCTTTCAGCGCCATTGATGAATAATAACAATAAAACAACAATGAAAAATGACAGCTAAACCACTCCTAATAGAAGTTTATTTTCTTGCCACCAGAATGCATCTAGTCTATTTTGAGTGCTCTATAGTTTTCGAACGTCAAAAACGTGAGAGGGTGGGTGGGTGGGTGGGTGGATGGGTGGTGTACATTACGTAGTCTACCTGGAAGAACTTGGCGGCCTGCAGTAGAGCGGGCAGGTTATCCTCGGTGACGCTCGTCTCGCCGCAGTACATGAACTCGATGAGGCACTTGAGCACGGTGAACTGCATGTCCTTGAGGACGATGAGCGGGTGCTGGCCGAGCTGGCGCTGGAGGATCGTCTGCGGGCAGACAGACAGACGTGTGTCGGGGGTGGGGATTTCGATGCGTGGGAAAAAACAAAACACGTAACGATAGCTAGCCGACACAAAGTACAGTGTATACTTTTTGTAGTGTCCCCCCCCCCCCCCCCCCCGAGTCAGAAAAAAAAAAAAAAAAATAGACGAGCCTAGATATGCCTTGTGTCAATTGTAACTCGAAACAAAATAACCATGTTCTATTGAGGGAAAAGGTACAGAGTCAGACAGACAGACATGTGTCACGGGTGAGGATTTTGACGTGTGAAAGAAAAAACGCGTAGCAATAGCTAGCTGACACAAAGTACAGTGTATACTTTTTTTGTGTTTTTTTTCCCCCAGACAGTCAGAAACAGAATAGACGAGCCTAGTCAACCCCTTGTGTCAATTGTAACTCGGAACAAAATAACCATGTTCTGGCGAGGGAAAAGGTACAGAAGGATGACAGCTTACCTGAGAAAAGTAGATTTAGGTAGCTTTGAGAAACATATAGATGAGAAGACAAATAAATAAAGACCACGAGTTGGCCGAAACGTGTCAGTTCAGTTATTTTTCAGTTGGTTTAAAAAGTTTTTAATATATTCTTAAATGACCACATTTGGCTAATAACGCTATCATGCTGGATCTGAATACTGCAAATCAATTAATTAAATAAATAATAAATTTAAAAAAAAATGTATAAGTAAAACATTCCAAGCACTTGTCCACAGGAGAACTGTAAACAGTTGTCATCTAAATTTTCAACTATTCTAAACACTTGGAAACTTTAATTTAAATAAATAAAAGTTAATTTAAACTGTAGGCTATAATGAACAACATTTGGGCATTGGCTCTTACACGTGAAGGCTAAGGTTGGAATTCACAGTCGGCCCCTACACCTAGGGGCACCCATTGTTGCTATGGATTTGTTTTGTTTATGGGAAATAACATGGAAACAACTGTTACCTTGGTAACAATGGGCGCCCCTAGGTGTAGGGGCCGACTATGAATTCCAACCTAAGTGTTGTGCAGATTGTCTCCGTGTGTAGGCCCGTGGGCGCGGACTAAACGCAATCCCAGGCTTTCGTAAAGCCCGAGTCCATTAGTTATAAAATTTGGCTTTGTGTAGGGCCTACCACCGTAGTCACTTGCTTCCATCGTTAGTGTTGATAAAAGATAACATATTATTACCATGCGACTGCGAGTACTGGGAAGGGTTCAAAATTAATTTCCGTTACCAGCCATAAAAGTAGCGAGCCTTGTTGCTTTACGTCTCTATTATTGCAATCATGTTACTGGATACGACGAGGGGTAATAGACGCGGACATAAAAGACATCGCAGCATGTGTAATTTAAATGAACGGAACCGATTTTCCGGCTTGCGCAACCGGCCACAACGTCCTGCAGCATCACCTAAACCGTATTAAAATATCACTAACGAATTCGTAACGTGTAAACTCTTTAGACGTGCCGCCCTTTTGGTTTTATATTAACTCCCTGTCCAATGATATGAGCAGGCCAGAAAAGGAAGTTATTTTATAATGGGTAGTTAGACAGAAGAATGGTTGAAGAAGCCAGCTTAGTAATTTATAGAGATCCTTGTAAATGGGTTTATTTTTTAGCATATTTTGTTTTATTAAATCCAAATTTCGCTGTTGAGCAGTAATTTCAGCTTTTAGGCGGTGTTTCAATTTTAATTTACCAAATCTAATTTGTACCGTATCAAGTATTCTAACGTATGTGGCATGCCTACATTGTCGCGAAAAAAAGAAGAAAAAAAAAGAAAGCTGTCGCTAGGAATGCGGAATGCAGTCGACGAACAGGCTACGAGAAAAATCTGTTGCGAGCCGGTTTGGCAGGGGTGGAAGGGTCACTGCAGAAAATGTTGAAAAATACGTTTTTGACAGAAATTCGGCGATTTCGCGTCAATTCAACAGCTTCAGTCTTTTTCGTTTTTGCAACAGTAAACTTATGCTATTTCGCGTAGGCTATACACGGGATTTCGTTTTATTTCGCGATTCAAAAAGACTATTTTTGGACTCACAACATACTGTCATGCCAACATATTTCAATTGCTGCACGTTTCGAGTGATTTCGCGCTATCGCGCATTGCGAAATACAAGGATCTCTAGTAATTTAGCATAAGGGATTTTAAAAAAAAATTTAAGTCGAGGAATCAGCGAGGCTCCACCGTACGACGACGCAAGGCAGCAAGCTCACCTCGAAGTAGGGACTGCCGGCGGCGAGGACGGCCCGGTGGACCCTCAGCGTGTGCGTGTTGCACATGAGCGTGACGTCGACCAGAGTCTGGTGTTCGAGCAGCTGGCCGAGCCGGGTGGCGAGATGCGACGGGTGGTCGGCCCACTGGACCATGAAGCGAGTCATCGTGTCGTCGTCTTCTTCTTCTTCTTCGGTCTAGGGGACAGACGGACACGGCAACGCAGTCCGGGAGGTTCCGCTGGAAGACGACGAGAACGCGTTTAGCAGTGGGGTAGGTACGCAAATACGACCGCCCCTCTGGGGGACCAAGGTTTTCGTTTTGAAATGCAGCTAAATACATTTAAAAAATGTTGTTTTTAATTTTTATTAATAAACCAGCCAGTGGTGAGCCTGAGAGGCCTGGCTAGCCGCCAACGAAGACACCCTCACTTGACGCATACAATTATGATGTCGTGTAAATGCAGATGGCTGTGGGACGGCTAAACCTTACCCGCGTGCGAAGACTGTGGTAGACTGTGTTATTCCATCAGCCATTAGGCCTATACTAGGTTTCACTTGTTTTTTGGATTCTTCAGCTGATTGTTATTTTTATTACATAACACTGATTAATAATTAAATTTTAAGTGCTTAAGTATGTCAATAACAAAAATTACTGTAAATTACATACTAGGCATATAAGATTTGGAGCACTTATCTGAAGCTGGGCTGGATATAATAGGCAAACTGAACGTCATCGCTTACAGCGCACTCTACCTGTCATACGGTCTCCTATATATATACCAGCCAGTAGGCCTATAGCCTATCCAATCTATTCATGTCGAAAAAAAAATGCATGCAACTTTCATTCTTTGTTCACTGCAAACCACTGATGGTGAGTGACTTTTTTATTATTTCTTCAATTCCCTACCATTTTCCTAGATCTCCCTTTGCAGTCTAGGCCTACCATTTAACTCCATCAACTCCTTTTTCCTAAGTACCACCACCAGTCTGTACAGTCCACTCTGCTATTGCCCAACCCATAGACAAAACTTTCCTTATTTGTGAAATAGGCCTCTCTCACACTTCTAGTCATAGTCCAATACCCTGGCAATTATGAGAACTGCAATTGTAATGATGTACAGTTCAAATTCTTATTTCTGACTGGATCTGGTAATATCCAGTAGGCCTTGGCCTACAGCAAATTCATCAATGATACTGAACATTCTAGACTAGGCTAGGGCCAGTCAAGGGAAAGGCATTCATTGTGCATAGGCCTAGCCTAGCCTAGGGCTAGGCCTAGACCTAATATTTAAGATAACATGATGGGCTAGCATTGCCATAACATAGGCTAGGCCTAGGTCTAGCTGGTTACCAGGATATTGTGCATTAACCTTTAGGCTTGACCTAGCTAGGTAGACCTAGGCCTAGGCCAAGCTAGATCTACCAATAACCTACACCTAGGACCTGAGTGGGCCTATGATTAAATCATGAGGATGTTACCAGGCCAAGATATTGCATCACAAAGCCTAGCCAGAGTCCTAAGCCTTTGTATGAGAATTCAGCTGGGTCTAGGCCTAGGTATGGTGTAGGTCTAGGCTAGGCCTAGGCCTCCTAGGCCCTGGACCTAAGCAAGGTTAAATTTGCAGCATCGATATGTCAAATGATATCAAACTACACAATGCACGAGTCCGCAACATTTAATAAAAGAGGAATTTCACTATAATAAGTTTGCAAAGAGAATACTTCACGAAATAGAGTTGCTCATGCTACAAAATAATTATGCGGCTTACGCTCGACCATGCCAGAGCTTAGCCAAGCAGTGCCTTTTTAGCGCCATGATAAATCATGAAACGCTAAAAGCCACTATTAGATTTACAGAGTTTACGATGCAAGTTTTAAAAAAAGCGTCGTGAGAATATGATCAAATGATAGCAAATAAATTACTTACCGTTTTCAAATATTTCAATTCACTGAATCAGCTCCCATACAAACAGAAATTGAATTTCGAAAATTTAATAAACAAAATTCTCTTCCCACTTGTCGGCCATTTTGCAAGCATTGCGACTGCATTTTCGATTTTACAACACGACAACACTAGCGACATCTACACCGCCTTTTAAACTGGTAATTACATAACTATAAAAAAGCGCGCCAATATACAAACTAGAGTGCAAAGTTGTACCATTGGTTGTACCAGTTGTATAAACACGTAACTTTCTTCAAGAATGTAGAGGGTACGAGATGCGTATGGTGTTGTTATCATCACTTTTAGCAAGAATCCCTGCTGCAGGTGGCACACCAGTTTTAATTGATCCTAATATTATGCCCCTCTTTAGGTGACTAGCTACATAATAGGGAACCCTGGAAGGAAACCCTGCCCAGGGACTGCTACCTTATCGTGGTGGGCAGGTTTGCGTGCTTTGTTGATCCCGAGAGCTATGCCGGCGGAAGCGTATGCTTCTGGTAGGGCCACCCTAGCCGGACTGGTCGAGGAGGAGAAGTCAGACGAAGTGCAGTCACACCTCAATCCCTTTTCTTACCCTTTCCTCACGCACCCTCCTACTTGCCCCTTTCCTCCAAAGAGGCCCCAATGTCTTCTTCATTATCACCTATCACATCGTCTTGATTAGCCAAGTTGCAAAAATATAAGACGTTAAGCCCAAATATCAATATCATCTGGAAGGAAACAGAAGGTGGCGAAAGAGATTTGTTAAAGAAATGGAAAAATTCACAAGAATAATATTGACATTATTATTGAATGTAGCATTTTTGTACACATTAGTGTGAAGAAAAACTACTAGATTTAAATTATTTTCTAAAATACTTGGAAAGTTTCACTTTCTTTATGATTAGTAGAAAAATACGTTTGTTTAAAGATATTGAAAATAGATTATGGCAACATTTAAACAATAATAATTAATAAGTAATGAAAGACAGATATTCAAACACAAACGATAATAATTTGTCTTTATCTACAAATTCCAGAAACAATTATATATTATATTCTAGAGTAAACATTTTTTCCTTCCTAGGCCCAATTCTCGAGCGTTTGCGAGTCAACTCGCATGCGGAATGGTGCTTTAGAAAACAAGTAATTAAAACATAATTCCACATGCAAGTTGACTCGTACACGCTCCAGAATTGGGCAACTAATGAAACGAAATGGTACTTGACATTATCATAAGAAAAAACGCTACTTGAAAAACGTGTTCATTGTTGTCAATCTGTTGAGAAAAATCAATTTAAAGTACATAATTTTTTTCTGGGTTTCTATTTCTAATTTTCTATTAAAATGTTTCTTAATACCTATTTCGTATTACATTAATAATGAATATGTAAACTTTCTTATTGTTGATACTTGAAACTCATTTAATATTGAATTAAAAAATCTAAAGTATGAAATATAAATATGTATTTTTGTGTGCAGAACGAAGTCTCTAATTTAGTAGTAAGTGGGGAAATCTATAGCTACAAGCCTACAAGCACCCCATTGCAACATGGACACAGATTTCTTAGGCAAGTTTCTCCAGAATACTACTAACTTTTTTTCTTTATGTGGTTCACAAAACAAATGACACAATAAGCATTATAAGCAGAAAATTATAAGACAAAGATTTCAGCACTACTACGTATAAGATTCAAATTTTATAGTACGTACATACTACGTACTATGTACGTACTGTAATTTTAAAATGCTACATAGGTGTTTTACTATGGTAATTATTTCATCTATTTTTACGTACAGTACCTGTACCTGATTAATAATAATTTCTATGTACACACATTTCTATGTATCTTTTTGCGGAGTTTGCAATCGGTACCTGTAAATCGGCCATAGTCCTTACTGCAATAGCCCATCTGCAGGATGCTACTCTGCATGCCAACCTAAGAAGCACCCTAATAATTAGGCTGTGTCTCAAATCGATGTTTTTCGCTAGTCAATCAGTCGCAATCAACGAGGTGGACACACAGTTACAAAAAGGGGACCTTCCCTTATATACAGGGAGCGATACCCGTTCGTAGTCGAGTCAAGGAGACATTCTTCACATTCAGCTGTCGGTACCGGCTGAGAAGGCGAGTGTTTTTCTGAATAATGGGCATGATTGACATTTATGGTCTCCACAATACTATCGCCCCCCTTTGAGGTTAGTGGTTGGCAGGGTGCTTCTTAGGTAGGCACGCAGAGTAGACAGTTGGGGCAGGTGCAGCATGGCTAATACAGAAACGGCAAAGTGAAATTAGAGCGTGATTTAAAAAAAAACTGATATCAGTGTAGGGTATATTTTGATAGTTTTTTTTTGTGTGCAAATCAAACCACAATGGAGCATCAGCAACTTATTTTCAATGTAAACAAACCATAAATCGACTACCTAAAATCAAGTTTGATTAGAAACACTTTGATTAGAAATGCTTTAACATCAGCAAAGAACCGGCAACGTGCAAATTGTGTAGCTCTGAAGTACAAGATAGGGCACATCTTTTTAGATGTGCTGCCCTCAAGGTTTTTATCGACTCCCTACCCAATGACATGAGCAGGCCAGAAAAGGAAGCTGTTTTATATTGGATAGTTAGACGAAAGAATGGCTGAAAAGCCATCTTGGCACAAGAAGGAAAAAAAAGAGAAAGAAATGCAACATTTCACTATGGTTATACCATGGACTTATAATAGTAACTGCGTTCATGGTTATACTCTGCTTAGAACAAAATGTTTTATACAAGTGTATGAAATATAAAATATATATATTTAACTAATAACTACCTCTATACAAAATCACTCTAACTAACAACACAATATTTAGGAACTTATCACCAGTAAGAATCAAGCAGGTACAGAATAGAACTTTGATGATACGTATTACAAAATCTCAGTAAGTTTTGTGATAAGTTAAACAATTATAAAAATAAAAGTTTTCCCACCCTCTACTAATGAAAACAAACCAGTTCCCAATTTCTGATCACACCTACACAATAAATCAATTCGAATTCGAATCGCTTCCGTTGGAACGTTCCAATTTCGTTGCCGTCGCTCCCATTAAGTCTATTTCGTAGCACAATCCGTGCGGACTCTTCTCGCTCACCGAAACGACTCTACCGACGGCCTTGAGCACGTCGCTCCTCTTCGAACCGGGCAGCTCCGTGTACTTTTTCCGGAGCAGCTGCAACGGGGGCATTTTCACCCCGACGGCGTCGGCAAACGGTCTCACCGTCACGACCCTCTCCAGACGTTGCAGACTCGTCAGCGTTTCCGCCTCCAGTTCGTCGACGCGCCGACAGAAGTCTTGCGAAGAAGGGTCCGCGGCGTCCATGCGGTACGTGTAGCACAAGACCCGCTTTAGTTTCTCCCTCGCGTCTATCAGGTCGGCCGATTGTCGCTTTCGACTGTTGTCGTCGTCGATTGTCGACACCGACATTTCTGTCGTTTCCGACGTCTGCCCCGCCGAATCGTTCGGCTCGGAAACGCGTCCCGACACTTCCGGCGCGATCGTACAGTGTTTATCGTCGACCGTTATGTACGGACTGTCCTTATAGGTCGACGGCAGTCTGTCGAAAGACCAGTCCGTGTAAATAAACAGCGCGCACATGTGTCTACACGGAAACTGCCACTTCGTGAAGCGGGAGCAGCTGCACGTCGCCGTTTGGAAATCGACGATGTAGTAACACTCTTCGCTCTCGCTCTTCACGTAGAAGAGTCCGTCGCTGTCGACACCGCTCATGTCGATGATCTTCTCAATGTCGTAGTTGTTTAGAGCCTTGTTCGACTCGTCCTTGAAGTGGGCGACGAAAGATTTCGTCTTGTCGCGGAGAAACGCCGACATTTCTTCGCCGTACTCTCGACCGAGATCGGCGTTTAATTTCACGTTACTCAGACGGTAGCTTTTCAGAGACTCCGGTAGGAATTCTTCGATGACGATTCTAAGTATGCCCGGGATCGTTTTGTTCGACGAAAACCTCAGAAACGAGTGCTTCAGGATTTTCTTTTGGGCCTCCATACCGTTGTTTATGTTCAACGTCGAAAGGAATTCGGTCGTGTGGTACGCCAGTACCCAGCTCTCGTGACAGACTAACCACTTTTGGGTAAAGTAACATTTCGCTAGCGGACATTGTCTGTAAATCTCGTTGGTGTTCATCAGATCCAGATTGACCTGGTATTCCTCTTCGGAAATCGACGTCGCAACGTCTCGCCAAAGTTTCTTAACGGTCTGTTCTTCGTCTGCGGAAACGTGGCCTACTTTCTGGAGCCACCGTTCCCACGTTTGTTCCCTGTGGAAGACGCAAACGTAAACCGTCGTCAGGGGAAAGTTCTGCTTGACGGCGTTTATTTCCGCCTCGGAAAAGTCCGTCATGAAGTATTTCGGCTCCCACTCCGGATTCCACGAGGCGAACACGGAGAGCGCCTCGCCTATCAGAGCCGAGGTGTCGTCGTAAACGACGAAAGTACCGACGACGGAATACCCGCAGTTGGTTTTGACGACGACGAAGTACAACGGCAGAGAGTACTTCACCGTCTTGTACGCCGGATCCAACAGAGAAACGTTGTTGCCGTACCGGACGAGCAAGTCCCTCTGCCACGGGGTCTGATGGCAGAACACGATCATGGATCCGTTCGCGTCCGCTTCCTCGTTGGACTCGCCGCGAGTTTTGCTCGGACGGAAAAAGATGCGGTCGTCCGGGCGCGCGTTTCGCCACGACTCGACGCACCTTCCGAGGTCCTTCTCGTCGAACCGACTCTTTTTCATTTCGTACAGCGTCAGTTGTACGTGGTTGCGAATCATCTTGTCCGTCGGGTAAAAGCACCTGTTACCGGGATCGGGCGGCGGCAGTTTCGACTCGTCGAACATGTCCTTGACGACCACCAACAGGTCGAGCTTGACGTTCTTGACGCACGTGATGTTGTCGTGGACGAGACGCCTGATCGCCTCCTTGAGTTTCGGATGCAACGGCTGATCGCCCGACACGCCGTGCGAGTGGGCCTCGGAAGGTGACAACAGGATCAGGAACCGCAGGAAACTCGTCGGCATCGTAGACTTCTTCATAAGGTTGTTTTGCAACAGATCTGAAACCTGGCGATTTGGCGTTATTAGAGATTATATAATGTCGGCTTGCATAATATTAATTTATTTATTATTTAGAAGAAAATAGTAGCCTACAATCAATCACCAATCCAAAGGAAAATAACACTTTAGTTTTACCTATATAAGTAAAATTACATAAAAATACAACATAAGCCGCTTTCGTTTACCTCGCCAGAGTAACCCGTCCGATCAGTAATATCACATGACTAAATGACTTTACTTCACCGGGTCAGAGTTTTCAACCCAAGTAAACGAAAGCGTTTCGTAGTAGGGTTGCTTTGCGAATGGATGCCGTTGCGCTTGCATAGCTAAACCTAACCTTCAAATTGTTTTGAATTTTTTGTAATGCCAGATGTACTTACTTTCTACGCGCAATTCATTAAAAGCCTACTCAAAAACACGGTTTTGCGCCCAAATATCCACATGCATCATCCACAGCCACTTTAACACCACCATCAAAATCATAACATTTTGTATTTTCCGCCCAAACCTAACTTACCCTACTCCCGAGGCAGGTCACTTTTTTGGTGATCGGGTCAGAAAACCGGGTTACTCTGGCATTGTTGCCGAACGCACCAGAGTAATCTGCTACTGATCACGTTTGGTTTGCGGACTGCAAACTTGGGGAATGAACTTTTAAAATGAACGCGTTCACGTGAACGCGTTCGAATTATGACGAACTTATGAACGAACGCGTTCATTTTTGGTAAGTATGAACTTTTACTTGAAAACGTTCATTATTTTCGCGAACTTTTGAACGGTTGAAAAGTTCACATTTTCAATTGTGCAGTACACATTACCAGCGAAACTCAGAATTCGGCAGTACACAAATACACAATACCTACCAAAATTTATTACAAAATTTGTGATTGGTTCATAGAAGACCGGGGAAATTACTGAGCACCAATGAGATTATGAGACTATGCATGTGAAGGTCGTTAAAACTCCCACTATATATTGAGTGTTAGGATAGATAGATACCAACAGGTTATCCTAACAGAACAGTAAACTATTAACTTTTATCGTATACAGTCTATATTGCATTTAGGGATGGTACGTGTAAACGTGTACACGCCTCACGGCGTGTACACGTTTACCGATTTTCCTTGAGAAGTAAACGATTTATACGATTTATATGTAATGCTATTTTTGATGATAGTTTGTTTGGGTTCCAACTAAATCGTTGTCGATAATAAATGGTAAATTGTCGTATTAATATTAAAATATTAAATACAATACAGTTAATCTTCAAGTTCAATACAAATTCTTCTTCTGTGGATTCACGTAATTAATTGCCCTATGCAGTGTACGTCCGGCCTGCAAGCCTGAAGCGAGCGACCCACGGCACGGCAGCCATGTGACGCTGACCGCTCGGCGCACGGGTTCGGCTCCCCCCACCCTAACACTATAACCATATTCAGGACGTGCAGTGTTTTTTTACGTAGGCCTACATATCAGAGTCAATGGGGATTCTGTAAGGCCTCTTGATTTCCTTGGAGGGGGTACATTATTATGCAGTGAACATGTAATGACCATTGAGTATCAGGTTTACTATATAGGCCTACTATAAAAATGTAAACACAGATTGTACTTCTTGTAGAAGTAAACGTGTAAACGTGTACACGTTTTTGTGGACGGCGAGTACACGTTTAGTGAAATACACGCTTTTTGAGATCCCTAAAATTGCATTACCATTTCACAAACTGAAACATTGAATACATTAGTATATATTACGTTTTAAATTAAACGTTGGTGTTAACATGCATGGAGAATTTCATATTTTACGAAATATTAAAAAAACGAAAATGAACTTTTAAAAAGCAAGTTCATTTTTTGGAGTGAACTTGAACTTGAACTTGAACTTTTATAAAGTTCATTTTTTTGAGGGTGAACTGAACTTTCTAAAAGTTCATTTTCAAAATGAACTTCCCCAAGTATGGCGGACTGACAGATTGCTCTGGTGAGGTAAACGTAAGCGGCTATAGCCCATATCACACTACAATTGGAATCGTAGACTGGAGTCGCCAATTGCAATCACAATCTACAATTATCCAATCACACTTGACCAGCTGTAAATCCTAAAATCGTTTAACTAGGAAATAAATTCAATAATGGGAAGAGGTCAATCAGGAACGATGGTGGGAAGATAGAAAAGTATGGACAGAATTTGTAGAAAGAGCAGAGGAAGAAGAAAGTGAAGAGGAGGAGCCGGAGGAAGTTAACATGAGGGAAGCGTCAGGCATGGACAGCCGGCTTCGATGTACCTAGGGGCCAGAATATGATGGGATTAAGTTCCTATCCCCTACCCGACTTCATTGTTGGACACAGGGAGCAGATATAAAAAAAAAATAATAACTAATAAGACGAGCCTTAATCACAAACAAATATATAATTAAACTTATTGGCTCTTTGTTTCCATTAAAGTAGTTGTTGCTTGAGGTTATGTTGTGACAGTGCTCAATTCGTATTTAACCTTTCTCCTTCCTGATTGGTTCACGTGACTCGGATCTACGATTCCCAATCTTATTTTAGAGCTCGGTCTATAAAAAGATTGCAACCGTAGACTGGCCGAACTGAGCTACTGCGCATGCGCCGCCAATCGTAAGCTCGAATCTACGATTGCAATTGTCAGATTCGGAACCTAATGTGATATGGCCTTATAGTTGCTTTGTATTGTGATAGGAAGCCACAGCTCTACAGATATACGTAATGAAGGAACTTTTTCAGAGAATCCCAAGTTACAAAGGCAGTGAGAATTTTAAAGCAGGAGCGGGAGGGCCCCAGTTTGAATATTTGAAGAAAAATTCGGAATGCAACCTAACGACAACAAAAGTAGGCCTACTTCCGTAGCTAGGACCTATTGAAGCCAAGACCTAGGCCTAGACGGGAGAATTAAGAAATATGCTAGGTTGTAGATAAAATGTAAGTTAGATAGTACCCCAAAACTGACCTTGGAAATGCTATGACTTCCTCGAACACTTAACATGTACTGCGGTTCGTCGAAAACCCGGATGCACTTCATCGATAGAAAGGCCGGGCAACCAAACTTCTTTGAAAGTTTAAGAGAGCGTTGCTTCGTCAACGGAGACTGGTCCTACAACAAATACATTTACAAAGATTAGCTTGGGGCTGAGAGGCTGATATAAGTTGAAATGCAACCATGTTCTTTTGTCGTACATCAACATCGTACAAGGTTAACAGAATTGCTGCTATGGTAGGCTAGACTAAGCGTAGATAAGCATAAGTAAGGGCCTAGGTTTTAACTTACCAATCCTCCACTGACGACATCATGGGCTCTCGATTTGAAATATTTCTCACCCTGTACACATTGCAGATGCGCACTCCTCACGACTTGAAATGGCGAGCCAAAAAAAGGAATACTCACTTCGTGCTGCGACTTAGTGGAAGGACTCTTTTTAAAGAATATCCGACCTGGAAATTGAAACAACCAATTATAATCAAGAAAATAAATTATTCTATACTAGCTAGGTACGTATGAAGGAGCAGCCTTAGGCCCTACGCCCACCTTTTGATTTGGTACCACTAAGACTCGTTCGTGTTGAAAACGAAAATCCTGCTGCATTTAATCCAGTTAAAAATGAGTTGTACTTTTCCTCTCCATCAACATACCCTGAATAAAGATTATTGTTGGTCGATGAAGGTAACTTTACGTTTTCTAAGTGAGCAGTTATGACATTTTCCAACTCGTACATGGTTAATTTCTAGGTTAGTTTTGTTGTTGATATAAAACTCACAGCCCTATAGATAAACGTAATAAAGGAACTTTTTCAGAGAATTTCAAGTTACAAAGGCAGTGAGAATATTAAAGCGGGAGCGAGAGGGAAAGGCCATATCACATCTGACACACAGAATATCTATAAAATCTGACGAGGGAAGTCTCACGCATTTTTTTTATTTGCTTACTGGTTACCTCAAGTTAAAATAAACGGGAACTAATTGGTTTCGGCTCGGAAGGTGCATTAACATCGCTTTAACAGCAAGTCAAAGATACTGCTGTCAAAACACGCTCAGAAACGGACCTGCGCCATCTTGCTCGTGATTTCAAGGTTCTGACGTCATATGTCAGTAAACAATAATTTTATAACATACAAATAGTACTGAAATCCCACCCTTTATGGCGGGTTTACATAACTGACTAGTGACTAACGACTAGCGACTAAGAGCGCGTTCATGAAACTGACTAGCCGCAACAGGCTTCTCTCATTGGCCGACAGTGGGAATACTGCGTGCTGATTGGCCGTGACTAAGGACTTGACCAAGGAGTTGAGCTATGTTCAACTTCTTAGTCAAGTCAAGACAAACCTTAGTCACAGCCAATCGGAGAGCAGTATTCGCAACCGTAGCCAATGAAAGAAGCTCGTGGCTTAGTCACGGGCTCGCTTAGTCGCTAATCGTTAGTCACTAGTCAGTTATGTAAACCCGCCATTAGTAGATTATTGCTCTCATAAGACTCTAACTGAACCAACGTTTATTTATAGTTAGTAAATGAACACTTCTCAACATTAATTAACAACAATATGTTAAATAATTGCATTATTTTAAACACGTTTTGGTAAATACTGTATCAAAATGTATTTTCTGAAGAAAACAGTGGTATAAAAGACATTGTTGTAAAGTCACTGCATCCTAGATATTGTAAAATGTCCAACTTAATATCGTTGATATTATTGAGAATACTTCAAGGAGGCAGTTGTTGACAAGAGTTATGACGTCACGAGCCGTTTTTCAATTACGGAACAAGAAGTTCCAAATTTCAAACTTAAAATGCTAATAGAATTGGAAATATACGCTTCTCAGATATAAAAATTATACCGGCCGTGTTCTGTTAGGATAACCTGTTGGTATCTATCTATCCTAACACTCAATATATAGTGGGAGTTTTAAATAATGATCTTCCATTTTTGGGTACTTTGAGGAATATTTATTTTTGATGAGACTTCCCTATTAGGTAGATTTATAAACATTTGCCTATTTAGAAAATAATCTGAGAGAATAGCTAACAAATGTGGGCTAACACTATATCTAGCTTTCAACTTTTTTAAAAGAGGTAAAATGGGTACCGAATCAAAATATGCTTTTCTAAGATCAACAAACACAGCACCTACCTTGCCATTTCTACAGTCAATCTTCTTCGAAATGAAATCAGTGAACGCTAAGAGAGCACTCTGAGTCGATCGTCCTTTTCTGCATGTTGATTAGTACCTTAAACCTACAGATAAATCAATTTCATTCAGCAATATTTTATACAATTTTTTTTTTTATTTTACCCACTATCGTAAGAGTAGAAATTGGCCGATAAGAATTTCTATCATCTTTCTTACCTTTACCCTCATAAATGGGTGTTACCTTAGCCAATTTTAGTCGTGTCGGGAAAACACCTATGAAAAAGAAATTAGATATTAAAACAGCCAACAAAGTACATGGCACTTCCCAAGAAGCTGCAGCACTATTATTTTTAAGACTACGAATTGCAGAAATAACTTCATCATTGGTTACCTGTTTAAATGGCCGACTTCCAGCTTCCCGTACACTCAAATCACGAAACTCACCAATATCACGGCAGGGCTGGGAGCGAGTCGCTACGCCCATGTCACGATTACAGGAGTAATCGTGACGATGATCGATCGTCCCGCCTGGTACTGCCGTGGTACATAACAATATCTTGAGTTGTGTCAATGATTATACTGTAGAATGGTGCTGATTTGATATCGGAAATCAAGTCTCCCTTTAATTTCGCAGACAACACGTCTATAATCTCATTTTGAATTTGTGGACTTAAACAATTGGTACTTCTTTCCGGCAAATCAATTAATTTTTTCATTATTGGATCAAATTGTGCCAAGAGCTCAACAACCGATAGGAAATTTCCGTTACGAACTTCATCATCGCCGATTTGTTCTCGATTACCTCTGAATGACAATGAGTTCCTCGACAACTTCAGAGTTATTTGAATTAAGTGACGGAGAACTTCTCGCCAGAAGTTAGCTTGACGTCTTATCTCGTTTTCCAACGCTTTATCTACAGTGCCTTGCTTCCGCCTGTTCTCAAAAACCATACATTTTCTTTTCTTTTGTCAAAGAATGCATCTTTGTATAAGAAAAGTTTACTCTTCCTCTATCTATACCTACTTCTCAATGCAAAACAATATTTTTATTTGTTCGTAAGTTTTTGCGAGACCATCGTTTCTTTGAAGTGCCCAATTTTAAATCAAAATTCAACAGACGAGAATAGGGCCTTAAATGACTTAGCAGGGGCCCCCCCGCGATCGCGGGGCTGCGGGGGCAGTGGCTATGCCACTGACCTTCGTTGAAGAAAGTATATTGAAAGTCATTCTAACAAAACCGAAAGACTTTCCAACCGATTCACTTTTTACTATTGCAAATGTGCTAGACATATGCCAACTGTATATAAAAAGTGTCCTAATGTACATATTTAATCACGATCAGAAATTAACACTCTTACAGTCTTTGCTGTCGACTGCGTACAGCAAACTTCCGTCCTCTGAAACACTAGTTACCGTTGGTTAGAGCGGATTGGAGGGTTCGATAGCTTGTGTAACTGCTTCGTACTTCTCGTCCACTGCTCGGTAGTCCAGGTTAGTGGAGGAACCTACCCCAATCATACACACCCTTCACGCACATACCATTGACAAGACAACAAATAAACCACAATTTAACAATCCCACGAAAGAGGACGCAACTAGGACAAAGACACTTCAACTATATTGGCCCCCGTACCTTTAATACTCTCGACTATATGACAAAAACCTCAACTTCCCTTTATCTCTATAAATACTGAACCAAAGACTGGATCCAAACCAAAGACAAATCATGTTTTGAAAATATTATAAACCTTGTCTGAGTTCCGTGAACACTGGTATTGCAACACAATCAGGAAATTAGTTGATTTAACATTACTAATAAATAATAAATCAAATCAAATATTTATTTTATTTTCTTACATTTTAAACATTTTACAATTACATGTACACAGAACGTTTGAGATTAGGGTATGTGTTAAGTGTTAATAAGTAATAACTAAAAATGTGTTATTTGTGCTAATAATGTAATATTTTAAAACTCCACTTATGACATACACATTTTTACTGCAAACCAATCTGACACATGTATTTTAATGTAATTCTTAAAAATGTCTTTAAAATTAGTTTATAGCCTATGTAGGCCCAATTATTTGATATTTAGTTGTAATTGTAGGCTTACCATACTAACTAACATTTATTTATCGTTAAAAATTTCAACGTTTTGTATTAAACTTGGAGTAGATTTTATTCAATATATTTATATTATAATTTCACATCTTTTACCTACGTAAATATTTTTCACTCACCTCCTAGGAAAACTAAATTTTAATTGGAACTGCGCACGCTCAAGTCCCTCTGGATTTTGTGGGCTTCCTACTGTTTTTTTAGTATTGTACTTTTAAATTATAGTACAGATTGATACATTTATGTTTATTTGTGTACTAAATAAAAATTGTAAGTAAACAGTATGACAAAATTTAATTGAAACTTGAAACTTGAACTTGAAGGTATGTTCTGCTATTGCCGACTTATCTTCTTCAAGTTTAGCCATGAAGATGGGCAGTATAACCTCCCCGAAACGTCAGCGTTTTAGCAGTAATCGACGCGGCCATACCCGAAAGCCAAGTTAGAGTTTATTAATTGACTCGGGCCGCGAAAACCTACGTGAGTGTTTCGCGTGTTGTGTTGTACACAATAAAATAGCAGAAAATACAAAATGATGCGTAATGCGTGATGCATGATGCATGGTGGAGATGCGTAATGCGTAATGCATGATGGAGATGCGTAATGCGTAATGCATGATGCAATATGCATGGTGGAGATGCGTAATGCGTAATGCATGATGGAGATGCGTAATGCGTGATGGAGATGCGTAATGCGTAATGCGTGATGCATGATGCATGGTGGAGATGCGTAATGCGTAATGCATGATGGAGATGCGTAATGCGTGATGAAGATGCGTAATGCGTAATGCATGATGTATGATGGAGATGCGTAATGCGTGATGGAGATGCGTAATGCGTAATGCATGATGCATGATGGAGATGCGTAATGCGTGATGCGTGGTGGAGATGCGTAATGCGTAATGCATGATGCGTGGTGGAGATGCGTAATGCGTAATGCATGATGCGTGGTGGAGATGCGTAATGCGTAATGCATGATGCGTGGTAAACATGCGTAATGCGTAATGCATTATGCGTGGTGGAGATGCGTTATGAATGATGCGTGGTGGAGATGCGTAATGCGTAATGCATGATGGAGATGCGTAATACGTGATGAAGATGCGTAATGCATGATGCATGATGGAGATGCGTAATGCATGATGCATGATGGAAATGCGTAATGCATGATGCGTGATGGAGATGCGTAATGCATGATGCGTGATGGAGATGCGTAATGCATGATGAAAGATGAAGATGCGTAATGCATGATGCGTGATGGAGATGCGTAATGCATGATGCGTGATGGAGATGCGTAATGCATGATGCGTGATTGTGATGCGTAATATGTGATGCATGATGGAGATGCGTAATGCATGATGCATGATGGAGATGCGTAATGCGTAATGCATGATGCAAGATTAAGTGCGTAATGCGTGATGCATGATGGAGATGCGTAATGCATGATGCGTGATGGAGATGCGTAATGCATGATGCGTGATGGAGATGCGTAATGCATGATGCGTGATGGAGATGCGTAATGCATGATGCGTGATGGAGATGCGTAATGCGTAATGCATGATGCAAGATAAGGTGCGTAATGCATGATGCGTGATGGAGATGCGTAATGCATGATGCATGATGGAGATGCGTGATGCGTGATGGAGATGCGTAATGCGTAATACATGATGCATGATTAAGTGCGTAAAGCATGATGCATGATGGAGATGCGTAATGCGTGATGCAGGATGGAGATGCGTAATGCCTGATGCGTGATGGAGATGCGTAATGCGTGATGCATGATGGAGATGCATAATGCGTGATGCGTGATGGAGATGCGTAATGCGTGATACATGATGGAGATGCGTTATGCGTGATGCGTGATGGAGATGCGTAATGCGTAATGCATGATTGAGATGCGTGATGCGTAATGCATGATGCGCGATGGAGATGCGTAATACGTAATACGTGATGCAGGATGGAGATGCGTAATGCAAGATGCATGATGGAGATGCGTAATGCATGATGCGTGATGGAGATGCGTAATGCATGATGCATGATTGAGATGCGTAATGCATGATGCGTGATGGAGATGCGTAATGCATGATGCGTGATGGAGATGCGTAATGCATGATGAGTGATGAAGATGCGTAATGCGTAATGCATGATGCATGATGGAGATGCGTAATGCGTGATGCATGATGGAGATGCGTAATGCATGATGCGTGATGGAGATGCGTAATGCATGATGCGTGATGGAGATGCGTAATGCATGATGCGTGATTGAGATGCGTAATGCGTGATGCATGATGGAGATGCGTAATGCGTGATGCGTGATGGAGATGCGTAATGCGTAATGCATGATGCATGATTAAGTGCGTAAAGCATGATGCATGATGGAGATGCGTAATGCATGATGCGTGATGGAGATGCGTAATGCATGATGCGCGATGGAGATGCGTAATGCATGATGCATGATGGAGATGCGTAATGCATGATGCGTGATGGAGATGCGTAATGCATGATGCGCGATGGAGATGCGTAATGCATGATGCATGATGGAGATGCGTAATGCGTGATGCGTGATGGAGATGCGTAATGCGTAATGCATGATGCATGATTAAGTGCGTAAAGCATGATGCATGATGGAGATGCGTAATGCATGATGCATGATGGAGATGCGTAATGCATGATGCGTGATGGAGATGCGTAATGCATGATGCATGATGGAGATGCACAATGCATGATGCGTGATGGAGATGCGTAATGCATGATGCATGATGGAGATGCGTAATGCATGATGCTTGATGGAGATGCGTAATGCGTGATGCGTGATGGAGATGCGTAATGCATGATGGAGATGCGTAATGCATGATGCGTGATGGAGATGCGTAATGCATGATGCATGATGGAGATGCGTAATGCATGATGCATGATGGAGATGCGTAATGCGTGATGCGTGATGGAGATGCGTAATGCATGATGCGTGAAGAAGATGCGTTATGCATGACGCATGATGGAGATGCGTAATGCATGAAACATGATGGAGATGCGTAATGCGTGATGCGTGATGGAGATGCGTAAAGCATGATGCATGATGGAGATGCGTAATGCATGATGCATGATGGAGATGCGTAATGCGTGATGCGTGATGGAGATGCGTAAAGCATGATGCATGATGGAGATGCGTAAAGCATGATGCGTGATGGAGATGCGTAATGCATGATGCGTGATGGAGATGCGTAATGCGTGATGCATGATGGAGACGCGTAATGCTAATGAAAAATATTTTATAATTAAAATTAGTACTATCCTAACCTAACCTTATCTATTCAGGTATAACTTAGAACCAACGAAGGAGATGGTAGGCGATGGATAGCATAATTTGCTTTCTATGTTTTGTATAGCATTTTGTATTATCTTGTAGATTTCAAGGCCTTTTCTTGGGGATATGTTGCTGTAAATACACTAGGGCTTCAATATTTTCTTTAGTTTGCTTAAGTTTCTGTGAGAATTAAAAATAAATGTACATTTTTATCATTTGGCACATTATTTTAAGTAATGTTTCTTACATTTACAACATTTTCCCCACTTTATCTTCAGCCATTAAACATATATTTCCCAATTGTTTGCAACATTGCTTGAGAAGCGTCTTCACAAGTTGAGAGGTGCGTAAAACAAGTCTTGTAGCTCAGCAGCCGACAGGCATGGGCGCTGCCAGGAGTTTTCAGGTGGGGGCAAAGTGAGCCAACACTTTATATGTGGGTTCAAGGGGGTGCATGGGGGGGGGGGGGGGGGGGTAGAAGCCCCCTATTTGCCCCGCAGGTTTTTTTTACTTTCGACACTTTTTAACCGATATTGGGATGTCAAAGTAGGTTCTGAATGAAATGAATTGAACCACATACTTTGCCAAAACAGGGTTTTATTTTGATTTGTTTACAGATAATAGATATAAAATATGCTTATATAAATCAAATTTAAAGATAGACTTTATGGCAGAAATAACCAAAATGTATCTTGTGAGATGCAATAGCCATAATTGGCCATAACATGGCCATCATTGGCCATCATTGACTATTCACAAATATAAAATTCCTATTTAATTACAAAGTTGAAAAAAACACTAGAAATAGTAAAAAAAAAACTTGGCCATCATTGACTATACACAAATATAAAATTTCTATATAACTGCAAAGTTGAACAAAACATTAGAAATAGTAAAAAAAAACTTGGCCATCATTGACTATACACAAATATAAAATTCCTATATAACTGCAATGTTGAACAAAACATTAGAAATAGTAAAAAAAAACTTGGCCATCATTGACTATACACAAATATAAAATTCCTATATAATTGCAATGTTGAACAAAACATTAGAAATAGTAAAAAAAAAACTTGGCCATCATTGACTATACACAAATATAAAATTTCTATATAATTGCAATGTTGAACAAAACATTAGAAATAGTAAAAAAAAACTTGGCCATCATTGACTATACACAAATATAAAATTCCTATATAACTGCAATGTTGAACAAAACATTAGAAATAGTAAAAAAAAAACTTGGCCATCATTGACTATACACAAATATAAAATTCCTATATAATTGCAATGTTGAACAAAACATTAGAAATAGTAAAAAAAAACTTGGCCATCATTGACTATACACAAATATAAAATTCCTATATAACTGCAATGTTGAACAAAACATTAGAAATAGTAAAACAAAAACACATAGGACCCATATCGTATGACATTACATGTAAATGGAAACAAGCGGTGAAGTAAAATACACATCTAAATGTTCCATAAGAAAAAGTAGTAATACAAATGAACATAATATGAACAATATCGTTTTAGATATAATATGAATGGTAACTGACCCAAAGTAAAATGCATATTATTTAAATGTAATAAAATTACAAAAATACGTAAGAAAATTTATTTGTAATAAAATAATAGGCAGCTACCAGCAAGCACGTGACGAGTGGTGCGGACTGCGGAGGCTCTAGTACAGTATTTTGCCGGTGGACGGTGAGGTCGAGTTGCCCCTGTTCGTAACAGTCAATCAGAGGTGTTCTGGTTCTAATCTACAAATAACAATAATTATGGATATTCGTGAAGAGACGGACGGCTTGACTAGAATTTAAATTCTAGGTTATTTTTATTTCTTATTTACTCGTACTTTATATAAAATGAAATGGCGCATACATCGCGTATAGTATGGACTATAGACAGTTGAATTTTAAAATACCTGAAATCCAAAAAAGGGGGAGGAGGCCTTCCTCCCTCCCCCCTCGCAGCGCCCATGCAGACAGGTCTCCCCCAGTCATCAGAAATGGCAACCTTGTGAGGTACATAGCGACGTCAGACAACGGCTCACGCGAGGCTATTTCCACTGCGGTCATCTCTTACTTGTCATCACGGCCAATACTAACTAGCCACCACTATATCGTCACCAACTATGTCCAATGCGGTCATCCCTTACTTGTCATCACGGCCAATACTAACTAGCCACCACTATATCGTCACCAACTATGTCCAATGCGGTCATCTCTTACTTGTCATCCACGGCCAATACTAACTAGCCACCACTATATCGTCACCAACTATGTCCACTGCGGTCATCTCTTACTTGTCATCACGGCCAATACTCACTAGCCACCACTATATCGTATCGTCACCAAGACTGTTGATGATAGTCTTCACGTTGTGTTTCTTGAAACCAGCACTCGTTATGACTGTGTAGAGGTGTAGGTGTTACCGCATTTGGATGTAAGGTACTGTAGGATGCCGCTATCCGGGCAGTCGGCAGCATAGTGTATGGCGGTGCTGTCTGTGACGTCACACGTGTTGATGTATCTAACGACGTCATCATTATTCTTGCCAAGACTCTCTATGAGTTTCAGGACAACGTCTGGTCGACCTTCCTTGACGGCAATGATCAGCGGTGTGGCGCCATCCTCATCGCGTGCCCAGATGTCCGCACGCTTCGAGATGAGTAGTTCTACGATCTCAATGTCAGACGAAGTGGCATAGTGTAGAGGGCTTCCTCCTCGCGAGTCTTGCGCGTTCACGTATTTAACGACGTAATCATTATTATCGCCAAGACTCTCTATGAGTTTCAGGACAACGTCTGGTCGACCTTCCTTGAAGGCAAGGATCAGCGGTGTGGCGCCATCCTTATCGAGTGCCCAGATGTCCGCACGCCTCGAGATGAGTAGTTCTACGATGGAAGACGAATTGGCATAGTGTAGAGGGCTCCTTCCTCGCGAGTCTGGCGCGTTCACGTATCTAACGACGTTGTCATTATTATCGCCAAGACTCTCTATGAGTTTCAGGACAACGTCTGGTCGACCTTCCTTGACGGCAAGGATCAGCGGTGTGGCGCCATCCTTATCGCGTGCCCAGATGACCGCACGCTTCGAGATGAGTAGTTCTACGATCTTAGATGAAGTGGCATAGTGTATAGGGGTTCTTTTTCGCCTGTCTGGCACTTTCACGTATCTAACAACGTGATCATTATTCTCTCCAAGACTTTCTATGAGTTTCAGGACAACGTCTGGTCGACCTTTCTTGACGGCAAGGATCAGCGGTGTGGCGCCATCCTTATCGCGTGCCCAGATGTCCGCACGCTTCGAGATAAGTAGTTCTACGATCTCAGACGAAGTGGCATAGTGTAGAGGGCTTCCTCCTCGCGAGTCTGGCGCGTTCACGTATCTAACGACGTCATCATTATTATCGCCATGACTCTCTATGAGTGTCAGGACAACGTCTAGTTGACATTCCTTGACGGCAAGGATCAGCGGTGTGGCGCCATCCTCATCGCGTGCCCAGATGTCCGCACGCTTCGAGATGAGTAGTTCTACGATCTCAATGTCAGACGAAGTGGCATTGTGTAGAGGGCTTCTTCCTTGCGAGTCTGGCGCGTTCACGTATCCATCGACGTCATCATTATTATCGCCAAGACTCTCTATGAGTTTCAGGACAACGTCTGGTCGACCTTCCTTGACGGCAAGGATCAGCGGTGTGGCGCCATCCTCATCGCGTGCCCAGATGTCCGCACGCTTCGAGATGAGTAGTTCTACGATCTCAATGTCAGACGAAGTGGCATTGTGTAGAGGGCTTCTTCCTTGCGAGTCTGGCGCGTTTACGTATCTAACGACGTCATCATTATTCTCACCAAGACTCTTTATGAGTTTCAGGACAACATCTGGTCGTTTTTTCTTGATGGCAGAGATCAGCGGTGTGGCGCCATATTTATTGCGTGCCCAGACGTCCGCACGCTTCGTGATGAGTAGTTCTCCGATCTCAGACGAAGTGGCATAGTGTAGAGGGCGTGCTTTTCGCGAGTCTTGCGCGTTCACGTATGTAACGACGGCATGATTATTATCGCCAAGAGTCTCTACGAGTTTCAGGACAACGTCTGGTCGATCTTCCTGGACGGCAATGGTCAGCGGTGTGGCGTCATCCTCATCGCGTGCCCAGATGTCCGCACGCTTCGAGACGAGTAGTTCTACGATCTCAGACGAAGTGGCATAGTGTAGAGGGCTTCCTCCTCGCGAGTCTGGCGCGTTCACGTATCTACGGACGGCACCATTATTATCGCCAAGACTCTCTATAAGTTTCAGGACAACGTCTGGTCGACCTTCCTTGACGGCAATGGTCAGCGGTGTGGCGCCATAGTCATCAAATGCCCAGATGTCCGCACGCTTCGAGATGAGTTGTTCTACGATGTCAGTGTATCCTCCGTAAGCGGCAAAGTGTAGAGGGCTTCCTCCTCGCGAGTCTGGCGCGTTCACGTATCGTGACAAAGCTTCTTTGTCGTCAACTCCAAAGCACTTGATGAGCGCACGGATGACAAAGATCTTGTTCGACCTTGACGCTAAGTGAAATGGTGTTTTGTTTCCTTGGTCACGTGACCATATGTCACCTCCTTTATCAATGATTAGCTTTATGACCGCCGACGAGCCGCCCTCGGCCGCGTAGTGTATGGCACACCGGTCTTCTAAATCACGGTAGTTAACGTATGCGCTGACGGCATCTGAAACGGAGCCTTGCGGCAAAGGAGACGGAACGTTTGACGACACACTGGTCATTGGTTCGGCGTCATCGACCGAAGAAGTCTGGTCGCCTTCAAGACAGCCAATCAGAGCCCGCGCAACATTTACTTCTTCCAAGACACAAGCCAACTGTAAAGGTGTTGTATGCTGTTTATCTTCTGCAAATATATCGCTGCCCTTATCAACTAAAAGTCGTATCAATTCTACCACATTAACCTTATATTGCTTAACACTTTCAATACCATTGGGGGAATTAACTTCAATCTGCTTTAAGAAACCTACAGGCGAAGGTTTATCGTATTGCATGATTCCGTTTTGTTCACGTTCACGATAATTCTCATAAAATCGCTCACGCACGTTGACGATATGATTGTTTCTGCGGTCTGAGAGTGATTGCCCCGATATGGACACGTAGTGCAGGGGAGTCCAGCCGTTCTTATCTCGAGTGTTTACATACTCCCTCACGGCATCCACGTCATCACCGATACTACCAATGAGAGCTTCGGCAACCCGTACGTTGTTCCATATGCAAGCCTCGTGTAAAGGGGTAGAGTAGACAACGTCGCGTTGATAGCGGTAGTCAGGAGACAACGATAAAAACAAGTTCATAAGATTGATTTGACCGAAAGTTGCTGCTTGATGGACCAACGTTGATTCGAGATGACGCAATTCATTATATTTTACCTTAATACCTTGTTTGTCTAGAAGTTTACCCAATAATGCCTTGCTGTCACAATTTGGGTTTTTTCCTAGAATAAGTTCCACAGCATCCCATGACCTTGTGTGCATGGCGTATTCGATTGCAGACCATTCGAGTACGTAGTCCGATACGTTGACGTCGGCTCCGTGTTGTAACAAGAGCTTTGCAACGTGTTCTGTGCACTCATGACTTTCTAGAGCGTTGATGTCTTTGCAATTGAAACCCAACGCTGCTGCCAGATGTATTGGCGTCCGACCACCCTCGTCTTTCGAGTTGACATGCGAATCATCATCAGATATTAATGACTTTACATTTACAGCGTTATTGTTGATAACTTCCGTGTGTAGCTCCGACGTTCTTGAAAGTGTCAGATCGAAAAAAATTCTGATTACCTTGAACTCATCGGTAAACAAGTGATCGCGTAGAAAGTCGCGATTGTCAGCGTAATTTTCTGCAAACCATTTAGCAGCGAAAAACTCTGCAAATGTCCGATGAAGAAATTTTGGTTTGCCTTTTGAGAACTGTAAGATGATGCCCGTTTTGTTGTCAATGTTTTCTATTTCTACTGAAAACGCTTTCGTTTCACTTTCAATCTTTTGTGCCGAGTTTAAACGTTTCAGTTGAGTTTTTTCTAAGAGAAGAACAAGTGCAGCATGCATGTGGTAATCGTAATACGGTTTAAGCTGTCGTTTTCTTTCGTGCTTGCTGATCACGTTACCAGAGAATAGCTTTTGTAGAAAGAGATCAAATTTCTTATCGATTACTCCCGTGAATAAAGAGAACAGGTCAAGTTTGTCGGGAATCAATTCCGCGCCTTGATTTTTCAAGTGGTCTTCGTAAATCTCAGCCATCATCATAGTGTGCAAAGGAATTCCCAGGAATTCGTTTCCTTTCTCGTTCTTTGAATGTTCAATTTGTACCACCAGTTTAGTTATTAATTTTTCCACATCAACACTTGCCAAAGTTGAATATTCTACATTTTTGTTCCAATATTTCATAAAGAAATCCTTTTGATTAGCTGCGCTGAATTGTAACAAGTTAAATGCCAATGTCGACAATTGACATTCGAGGTCCTCCCTCATTGAATGGCGCGTGGTAATCACAATCTTTTGCACCTTGGTCTTCAATAGACTCGTGATCAAAGCAGAACCTTTGTGGTTGTATTCTGGTGCGATCTCGTCATAACCGTCCAAGAAAACTGCAACATTTCCCTTTACCTCCATGCTGTATTGAAACAGTGCCTTCTCAGTGAGGGACTTTGTATCAATGCCACCTGCCGACTCCAAGAAAGTAGTTGCGTTATCGCACGTAAGTCGCTCCAACAATCCAGTGTGTTTACTGAGGTCGACTCTTATTACCCACATGTGCGCATGCGCCCTTTTTGTCTCTTGGGCCAGATGGGTGACAATCGTAGACTTGCCCATTCCAGGCTGATCTTCAACAAGTATAACTCTACCCTCAACATCCATCACCGTGTTTGGATTGTACTTTTTCGACTCCTTCTCAACGATAAACTTGTTGATTTCATTGACACTTCCTTTAGATCTCATCCAGCGTAGTAACCCAGAACCAGTCATCTTCAGTTCAAGCACGTCCACGTTCTCCGGCCTTTCAAATATGTTGCTGACTTCTTGAATGCTGGTCGCGTCCGCAACCAGGAATCGACATTTACCACTCTTGTCGACGCCTACCTTACCGACTTGCTTTTTAGGCGGAACCAATGTCTGCAAGTCCTTTACTGCTATATCGTGTACAATGAATATGAATTGCAAGTCCTCGGCCATTAAAATATCCTGGTGCAAAAGTTCATACCTCAACAGCGTACGAGGTATGTAGTAAGTAATGTCTTCTTCAAGTGTAGGTCCAAGCGACATCTCATCCTTTAGCAAGATGTCGTGTATAAAGTCGTCATTCAACACATCTGATGATGACCTTGTTAACTCTTCGTCTACAAGTTTCTCGAACTTTATCGGCTGTTTTTGGAATAGGACTTGCTTTCTTTTAATCTTTGCTAAGTCATCGGGTACCAGTTGTGTCAGTTGGAAGTCGTCATGAATTTCTTTGAATTTAAAATTTGAATCTGAGAATCTCGTCTTTAATTCACGAGTAAACAAGTCTTCCTTAACTGACACAACAATGAGTTTCTTGACACAGCTCTTTGTTTCGTCGTCGGCCAGCAGGTGATTCCACAGGGTGTTACACAAGTCTTTATGCTCAACTGTTGATCTGCTGCAGACTACCACCAAAAAGTGTTTTGATCCGTGCTTCCAGGCTGACATAACACCCTCTGTTTCATTGAGCAGCGAATCCAAACTAAGAAACGTGTAAACACCGTCAGCCTTCTGCAATGTCTGTTTGAGTTTAGTGCAAGCTACTTTCATCAACCACCTGTTGGACACAACATGAATCATCCGGATGTCTTGACTCGTATCAATATCCAACAATGAAGAATCTGAGAATTTCAAAACGAAACACAAATGTTTTTCTTGTTCAAGAGAAAGATTTTTTATTCGAAAACTATTGACAGATTTCTCGATGACATCACTATCTTGATCTAGAACGTCATTTTTGTCACGCCACCAATATTCGAAGATGTCTTTGTAGTATGGATAAACTAGAATAACTTCACTTTTATCCATATTCGAAGCTTCTAACAATTCCCTTTGGATCATTTCATCCAACTGGTTTTGCGTTGCCTGCCGAGAAAATACTGTCAACGCGTCCAGGAACTTGTTCACGTCGCCCTCATCTCCCTCTATAGAAGAGAATAAGGTTTTTTTTTGTTCGACCTGCCTTTGGCTGATTTTGAAGATCAAATCGTCCCCCGAACCAGAATTCAGAAGGGTTGTTGTCAGGTTTGTGTCAACAC
This sequence comes from Isoperla grammatica, assembly GCA_945910005.1. Taxonomy (NCBI): domain Eukaryota; kingdom Metazoa; phylum Arthropoda; class Insecta; order Plecoptera; family Perlodidae; genus Isoperla; species Isoperla grammatica. Next base: position 20,298,103 of record OX246750.1, on the reverse strand, counting down.
TCTTCAACCGGTCCTTGATGTCGTCGTTAACCGTTGCTGTAGTGTATAAAACAAAATCACAGTTTTCATAGCAACCATCAAAAAGACCTCCCGAACCATCTTCTAACATCTTCTTCTTGATATTGCCAGCAGCTTTAAAATACTTGTTGAGCGAAAAGTCTTTCGACTTGGTAAATGAGTCAACGGTAAGTTTGCAATCTTCCTTGTGTTTAAGCTGGGCGAAGACCGTGTGCCACGGTTCGTGTTGCCGACTGTACCTAATGGCGAGATCGTCGAGGGCTCCGACACCCTCCACGTTGCAAGCCAGCTGGAACCTGGTGATCTCTTTGTGGTTCTTCAATCGTAGGAACACCAGCGCGGCCAGCTTCACTTCGAACAGTTCACCTTTCATTGTCGCCTGGCCCCGCATCTTATCATAAGTCAACACGCGACTGCCCGCCACCCTGAAACAATGCACACGTCCTAAAGATTGGGGGACAATGCAAGTATTATATTTTTACTCTACTAAATTAAATAATTCGTTCTGAATACAGAAACACATTTTAAATTTTATTAAAGATTTCTGTTCATCAAAGTTCAGTAGACTCTTAACCATTGTGGTGGTGAAAAAAAGAGATAATTAGCCATTGGTTGCTAAATTCACACACCAAGCAACCCATTAAACTAACTGAAGATGTTGATAAGGAAGGTTTCTGTATTAAACTCGATTTCTATGTTTGCGAGTGTAAATAGATCACAAGCATGCTGCGTAGCACTTGATGGGGGACAGAGCAAGTAGGAATATAAGTGTGCGAGTGTACATAGGTTCACAAGCATGCTGCGTAGCACTTAATGGGGGACAGAGCAAGTAGGAATAACAGTGTGCGAGCGTAGAAAGATTCACAAGCATGCTGCGTAGCACTTGATGGGGGACAGAGCAAGTAGGAATATAAGTGTGCGAGTGTATAGATAGATTCACAAGGATGCTGCGTAGCACTTGATGGGGGACAGAGCAAGTAGGAATATAAGTGTACGAGTGTAGAAAGATTCACAAGCATGCTACGGAGCACTTGATGGGGGACAGAGCAAGTAGGAATATAAGTGTGCGAGTGTAGACAGATTCACAAGTGTGCTGCGTAGCACTTGATGGGGGACAGAGCATGTAGGAATATAAGTGTGCGATTGTAGATAGATTCACAAGCATTCTGCGTAGCACTTGATGGGGGACAGAGCAAGTAGGAATATAAGTGTGCGAGTGTAGACAGATTCACAAGGATGCTGCGTAGCATTGATGGGGGACGGTGCAAGTAGGAATATAAGTGTGCGAGTGTAGACAGATTCACAAGGATGCTGCGTAGCATTGATGGGGGACGGTGCAAGTAGGAATATAAGTGTGCGAGTGTAGACAGATTCACAAGGATGCTGCGTAGCATTGATGGGGGACGGTGCAAGTAGGAATATAAGTGTGCGAGTGTAGACAGATTCACAAGGATGCTGCGTAGCATTGATGGGGGACGGTGCAAGTAGGAATATAAGTGTGCGAGTGTAGACAGATTCACAAGGATGCTGCGTAGCATTGATGGGGGACGGTGCAAGTAGGAATATAAGTGTGCGAGTGTAGACAGATTCACAAGGATGCTGCGTAGCATTGATGGGGGACGGTGCAAGTAGGAATATAAGTGTGCGAGTGTAGACAGATTCACAAGGATGCTGCGTAGCATTGATGGGGGACGGTGCAAGTAGGAATATAAGTGTGCGAGTGTAGACAGATTCACAAGGATGCTGCGTAGCATTGATGGGGGACGGTGCAAGTAGGAATATAAGTGTGCGAGTGTAGACAGATTCACAAGGATGCTGCGTAGCATTGATGGGGGACGGTGCAAGTAGGAATATAAGTGTGCGAGTGTAGACAGATTCACAAGGATGCTGCGTAGCATTGATGGGGGACGGTGCAAGTAGGAATATAAGTGTGCGAGTGTAGACAGATTCACAAGGATGCTGCGTAGCATTGATGGGGGACGGTGCAAGTAGGAATATAAGTGTGCGAGTGTAGATAGATTCACAAGGATGCTGCGTAGCATTGATGGGGGACGGTGCAAGTAGGAATATAAGTGTGCGAGTGTAGACAGATTCACAAGGATGCTGCGTAGCATTGATGGGGGACGGTGCAAGTAGGAATATAAGTGTGCGAGTGTAGACAGATTCACAAGGATGCTGCGTAGCATTGATGGGGGACGGTGCAAGTAGGAATATAAGTGTGCGAGTGTAGATAGATTCACAAGGATGCTGCGTAGCATTGATGGGGGACGGTGCAAGTAGGAATATAAGTGTGCGAGTGTAGATAGATTCACAAGGATGCTGCGTAGCATTGATGGGGGACGGTGCAAGTAGGAATATAAGTGTGCGAGTGTAGACAGATTCACAAGGATGCTGCGTAGCATTGATGGGGGACGGTGCAAGTAGGAATATAAGTGTGCGGGTGAAGACAGATTGACAAGCATGCTGCGTAGCACTTGATGGGGGACAGAGCATGTAGGAATAAAAGTGTGCGAGTGTAGATAGATTCACAAGTATGCTGCGTAAACTCTTGGGCGACAGAGCAAGTAGGAATATAAGTTTGCAAGTGTAGATAGATTCACAAGTATGCTGCGTAAACTTGATGGGGGACAGAGCAAGTAGGAATATAAGTTTGCAAGTGTAGACAGAATCACAAGATTGTTGCGTAGCACTTGATGGGGGACAGAGCAAGTAGGAATAAAAGTGTGCGAGTGTAGATACATTCACAAGCATGCTGCGTAGCACTTGATGGGGGACAGAGCAAGTAGGAATAAAAGTGTGCGAGTGTAGATAGATTCACAAGTATGCTGCGTAAACTCTTGGGCGACAGAGCAAGTAGGAATATAAGTTTGCAAGTGTAGACAGAATCACAAGCTGTTGCGTAGCACTTGATGGGGGACAGAGCAAGTAGGAATAAAAGTGTGCGAGTGTAGATGGATTCACAAGTATGCTGCGTAAACTTGATGGGGGACAGAGCAAGTAGGAATATAAGTGTGCAAGTGTAGACAGAATCACAAGATTGTTGCGTAGCACTTGATGGGGGACAGAGCAAGTAGGAATATAAGTGTGCGAGTGTAGATAGATTCACAAGCAAGCTGCGTAGCACTTGATGGGGGACAGAGCAAGTAAGAATATAAGTGGTTGGAGTATACATAGATTCACAAGGATGCTGCGTAGGACTTGATGGGGGACAGGGCAAGTAGGAATATAAGTGTGTGAGTGTAGATAGCTACACATCATGCTGCGTAGCACTTGATGGGGGGCAGAGCAAGTAGGAATATAAGTGTGCGAGTATAGATGGATACACTTCATGCTGCGTAGCACTTGATGGGGGACAGAGCAAGTAGGAATATAAGTGTGCGAGTATAGATAGATACACATCATGCTGCGTAGCACTTGATGGGGGACAGAGCAAGTAGGAATATAAGTGTGCGAGTATAGATAGATACACATCATGCTGCGTAGCACTTGATGGGGGACAGAGCAAGTAGGAATATAAGTGTGCGAGTATAGATAGATACACATCATGCTGCGTAGCACTTGATGGGGGACAGAGCAAGTAGGAATATAAGTGTGCGAGTGTAGATAGCTACACATCATGCTGCGTAGCACTTGATGGGGGACAGGGCAAGTAGGAATATAAGTGTGCGAGTGTAGATAGCTACACATCATGCTGCGTAGCACTTGATGGGGGACAGAGCAAGTAGGAATATAAGTGTGCGAGTGTAGATAGCTACACATCATGCTGCGTAGCACTTGATGGGGGACAGAGCAAGTAGGAATATAAGTGTGCGAGTGTAGATAGCTACACATCATGCTGCGTAGCACTGGATGGGGGACAGAGCAAGTAGAAATATAAGTTTGTGAGTGTAGATAGCTACACATCATGCTGCGTAGCACTTGATGGGGGACAGAGCAAGTAGGAATATAAGTGTGCGAGTATAGATAGATACACATCATGCTGCGTAGGACTTGATGGGGGACAGAGCAAATAGGAATATAAGTATGCGAGTGTAGATAGATTCACAAGCATGCTGCGTAGAAGTTGATGGGGGACAGAGCATGTAGGAATATAAGTGTGCGAGTGTAGATAGATACACATCATGCTGCGTAGCACTTGATGGGGGACAGAGCAAGTAGGAATATAAGTGTGCGAGTGTAGATAGATTCACAAGCATGCTGCGTAGTACTTAATTGGGGACAGAGCAAGTAGGAATATAAGTGTGCGAGTGTAGATAGATTCACAAGCATGCTGCGTAGAAGTTGATGGAGGACAGAGCAAGTAGGAATAGAAGTGTGCAAGTGTAGATAGATGCACAAGCATGCTGCGTAGCACTTGATGGGGGACAGAGCAAGTAGGAATATAAGTGTGCGAGTGTAGATAGATTCACAAGCATGCTGCGTAGCACTTGATGGGGGACAGAGCAAGTAGGAATATAAGTGTGCGAGTGTAGATAGATTCACAAGCGTGCTGCGTAGAAGTTGATGGAGGACAGAGCAAGTAGGAAAATAAGTGTGCGAGTGTAGATAGATTCACAAGCGTGCTGCGTAGAAGTTAATGGAGGACAGAGCAAGTAGGAATATAAGTGTGCAAGTGTAGATAGATGCACAAGCATGCTACGTAGCACTTGATGGGGGACAGAGCAAGTAGGAATATAAGTGTGCGAGTGTAGATAGATTCACAAGCATGCTGCGTAGCACTTGATGGGGGACAGAGCAAGTAGGAATATAAGTGTGCGAGTGTAGATAGATTCACAAGCATGCTGCGTAGAAGTTGATGGGGGACAGAGCAAGAAGGAATATACGTGTTCGAGTGTAGATAGATTCACAAGCATGATGCGCAGAACTTGATGAGGGACAGAGCAAGTAGGAATATAAGTGTTCCAGTGTAGATAGATTCACAAGAATGCTGCGAAGCACTTGATGGGGGACAGAGCAAGTAGAATATAAGTGTGCGAGTGTAGAGAGATTCACAAGCTTGTGGCGTAGCACTCGATGGGGGACAGAGCAAGTAGGAATATAAGTATGTGAGTGTAGATAGAATCTCAAGCATGCTGCGTAGGACTTGATGAGGACAGAGCAAGTAGGAATATAAGTGTGTGAGTGTAGATAGATTCACAAGCATGCTGCGTAGGACTTGATGGGGGACAGAGCAAGTAGAAATATAAGTGTGCAAGTTTAGATAGATTCACAAGTATGATGCGTAGAATTTGATGGGGGACAGAGCAAGTAGGAATATAAGTGTTCCAGTGTAGATAGATTCACAAGCGTGCTGCGTAGGACTTGATGGGGGACAGAGCAAGTAGGAATATAAGTGTTCCAGTCCAGATAGATTCACAAGCATGCTGCGTAGCACTTGATGGGGGACGGAGCAAGTAGGAATAAAAGAGTGCGAGTGTGGATAGATACACAAGCATGCTGCGTAGCACTTGATGGGGGACAGAGTCCGTAGGAATATAAGTGTGCGAGTGAAGATAGATTCACCAGCATGCTGCGTAGGACTTGATGGAGGACAGAGCAGGTAGGAATATAACTGTGCGAGTGTAGATAGATTCACAAGTATGCTGCGTAGGACTTGATGGGGGACAGAGCAAGTAGGAATATAAGTTTGCAAGTGTAGATAGATTCACAAGCATGCTGCGTAGGACTTGATGGGGGACAAAGCAGATAGGAATAAAAGTGTGCGGGTGTTGATAGATTCACAAGCATGCTGCGTAGGACTTGATGGGGGACAAAGCAGATAGGAATAAAAGTGTGCGGGTGTAGATAGATTCACAAGCATGCTGCGTAGCACTTGATGAAGGGGCAGAGCAAGTAGGAATATATGTGTGCGAGTGCAGAGAGATTCACAAGCATGCTGCGTAGCACTTGATGGGAGACAGAGCAAATAGAAATATTAGTGTGTGATTGTAGATAGATTCACAATCATGCTGCGTAGGACTTGATGAGGGCCAGGGCAGGTAGGAATAAAAGTGTTCGAGTGTAGATAGATTCACAAGAATTCCTTGGAAGACTTGATGGGGGACAGAGCAAGTAGGCATATTAGTGTGCGAGTGTAGATAGGTTCACAATTATGCTGCGTAGGACATGATGGGGGACAGGGCAGGAATTAATATAAGTGTGCAAGTGTACATAGACTCACAAGATTTCTGCGTAGTACTAAATGGGGGACAGAGCAAGTAGGAAAATATGTGTGCGAGTGTAGATAGATTCTTAATTATGCAGCGTAGCACTTGGTGGGGGACATAGCAAGTAGGAATATAAGTGTGCGAGTGAAGATAGATTCACAAGCATGCTGCGTAGGACCCTATGGGGGACAAAGCAGATAGGAATAAAAGTGTGCTGGTGTAGATAGATTCACAAGCATGCTGCGTAGCACTTGATGGGGGACAGAGCAAGTAAGAATATAAGTGTGCGAGTGTAGATAGATTCACAATCGTGCAGCGTAGGACCCTATGGGGGACAAAGCAGATAGGAATAAAAGTGTGCGGGTGTAGATAGATTCACAAGCATGCTGCGTAGCACTTGATGGGGGACAGTGCAAGTAAAAATATAAGTGTGCGAGTGTAGATAGATTCACAATCATGCAGCGTAGCACTTGATGAGGAACAGAGCAAGTAGGAATATATATGAGTGTAGATAGATTCACAAGCATCCTGCATAGTACTTGATGGGGGACAGAGCAAGTAGGAATATAAATGTGCGCGTGAAGATAGATACCTAAGCATGGTGCGTAGGACTTGATGGAAGAAAGAGCGAGTAGGAATATAAGTGTGGGTCTAGATAGATTCACAAGAATGCTGCGTAGGACTTGATGGAAGAAAGAGCTAGTTGGAATATAAGTGTGCGAGTGTAGATAGATTCACAATCATGCAGCGTAGCACTTGATGGGGGACAGAGCAAGTAGGAATATAAGTGTGCGAGTGAAGATAGATTCACAAGGATGCTGCGTAGGACTTGATGGAAGAAAGAGCAAGTAGGAATATAAGTGTGGGTCTAGATAGATTCACAAGAATGCTGCGTAGGACTTGATGGAAGAAAGAGCTAGTTGGAATATAAGTGTGCGAGTGTAGATAGATTCACAATCATGCAGCGTAGCACTTGATGGGGGACAGAGCAAGTAGGAATATAAGTGTGCGAGTGTAGAAAGATTCAAGCATGCTGCGTAGCACTTGATTCGGGACAGAGCAAGTAGGAATATAAGTGTGCGAGTGTAGATAGATTCACAAGCCTGCTGCGTAGCACTTGATGGGAGACAGAGCAAGTAGGAATATAAGTGTGTGAGTGTAGATAGATTCCCAAGCATGCTGCGTAGCACTTGATGGAAGAAAGAGCAAGTAGGAATATAAGTGTGCTAGTGTAGAAAGATTCACAAGATGGCTGCGTAGGACTTGATGGGGGACAAAGCAAGTAGGAATAAAAGTGTGGGTCTAGATAGATTCACAAGAATGCTGCGTAGCACTTGATGGGGGACAGAGCCAGTAGAAATATAAGTGTGTGAGTGTAGAAAGGTTCACAAGATTGCTGCGTAGGACTTGATGAAGGACAGAGCAAGTAGGAATATAAGTGTGCGAGTGTAGATAGATTCACAAGCATGCTGCGTAGCACTTGATGGGAGACAGAGCAAGTAGGAATATAAGTGTGCGAGTGTAGATAGATTCCCAAGCATGCTGCGTAGCACTTGATGGAAGAAAGAGCAAGTAGGAATATAAGTGTGCTAGTGTAGATAGATTCACAAGAATGCTGCGTAGGACTTGATGGGGGACAGAGCAAGTAGGAATAAAAGTGTGTGAGTGAAGATAGATTCACAAGCTTGCTGCGTAGCACTTGATGGGAGACAGAGCAAGTAGGAATATAAGTGTGCGAGTGTAGATAGATTCCCAAGCATGCTGCGTAGCACTTGATGGAAGAAAGAGCAAGTAGGAATATAAGTGTGCTAGTGTAGATAGATTCACAAGCATGCTGCGTAGGACTTGGGGGGGGGGGGCAGAGCAAGTAGGAATAAAAGTGTGTGAGTGAAGATAGATTCACAAGATTGCTGCGTAGCACTTGATGGGAGACAGAGCTAGTAGGAATATAAGTGTGCGAGTGTAGATAGATTCCCAAGCATGCTGCGTAGCACTTGATGGAAGAAAGAGCAAGTAGGAATATAAGTGTGCTTGTGTAGATAGATTCACAAGCATGCTGCGTTGGACTTGATGGGGGACAAAGCAAGTAGGAATAATTATGTGTTATATGACTAAGAGAGCATTGCAGTGGGAACCAATTTGCGCTAAACATTTAAAAGGCAACTAAAATAATAAATAGGACCAACGAATAAGTTATGTACTCACTCTGTGGGTTCACTGGTCGACGTCATTGACGCCACAGATGACCTCCCGCTGTCTTGGGCCGACGTCATAGCGGCCCCAGGTGGAGACCTCTCGCTGTCCTGGGCCGACGTCATAGCAGCCACAGGTGGAGACCTCTCGCTGTCCTGGGCCGACGTCATAGCAGCCACAGGTGGAGACCTCTCGCTGTCCTGGGCCGACGTCATAGCAGCCACAGGTGGAGACCTCTCGCTGTCCTGGACCGACGTCATAGCAGCCCCAGGTGGAGACCTCTCGCTGTCCTGGGCCGACGTCATAGCAGCTCCAGGTGGAGACCTTTTGCTGTCCTGGGCCGACGTCATAGCAGCCACAGGTGGAGACCTCTCGCTGTCCTGGGCCGACGTCATAGCAGCCCCAGGTGGAGACCTCTCGCTGTCCTGGGCCGACGTCATGTCAGCCCCAGGTGGAGACCTCTCGCTGTCCTGGGCCGACGTCATAGCAGCCACAGGTGGAGACCTCTCGCTGTCCTGGGCCGACGTCATAGCAGCCACAGGTGGAGACCTCTCGCTGTCCTGGACCGACGTCATAGCAGCCCCAGGTGGAGACCTCTCGCTGTCCTGGGCCGACGTCATAGCAGCTCCAGGTGGAGACCTTTTGCTGTCCTGGGCCGACGTCATAGCAGTCACAGGTGGAGACCTCTCGCTGTCCTGGGCCGACGTCATAGCAGCCCCAGGTGGAGACCTCTCGCTGTCCTGGGCCGACGTCATAGCAGCCACAGGTGGAGACCTCTCGCTGTCCTGGGCCGACGTCATAGCAGCCCCAGGTGGAGACCTCTCGCTGTCCTGGGCCGACGTCATAGCAGCCACAGGTGGAGACCTCTCGCTGTCCTGGGCCGACGTCATAGCAGCCCCAGGTGGAGACCTCTCGCTGTCCTGGGCCGACGTCATGTCAGCCACAGGTGGAGACCTCTCGCTGTCCTGGGCCGACGTCATAGCAGCCCCAGGTGGAGACCTCTCGCTGTCCTGGGCCGACGTCATAGCAGCCACAGGTGGAGACCTCTCGCTGTCCTGGGCCGACGTCATAGCAGCCCCAGGTGGAGACCTCTCGCTGTCCTGGGCCGACGTCATAGCAGCCCCAAGTGGAGACCTCTCGCTGTCCTGGGCCGACGTCATAGCAGCCACAGGTGGAGACCTCTCGCTGTCCTGGGCCGACGTCATAGCAGCCCCAGGTGGAGACCTCTCGCTGTCCTGGGCCGACGTCATAGCAGCCACAGGTGGAGACCTCTCGCTGTCTTGGGCCGACGTCATAGCAGCCCCAGGTGGAGACCTCTCGCTGTCCTGGGCCGACATGTCTATTGGGGCCTCAGTTGGGGACCTCCCGCTGTCCTGGGCCGACATGTCTATTGGGGCCTCAGTTGGGGACCTCTCGTTGTCTTGGGCCAACATGTCTTTTGGGGCCTCAGTTGGGGACCTCCCGTTGTCTTGGTTCGACATGTCTATTGAGGCCTCTTTTAGGGACCTCCCGTTGTCCTGGGCCGACATGTCTATTGGGGCCTCAG
>OX246750.1:20028200-20283200 GCA_945910005.1 Isoperla grammatica | reverse complement strand
GCGGGCCAGGGAGCGGTGTAAGAGACAATGGCCGGGTGGGCCGAGTAGGTCGGTTGAGACGTAAGACGGCCGCGGGCCAGGGAGCGGTGTAAGAGACAATGGCCGGGTGGGCCGAGTAGGTGTGTTGAGACAAGACGGCCGCCGGCCAACGAGCGGTGTAAGAGACAATGGCCGGGTGGGGCGAGTAGGTCGGTTGAGACGTAAGACGGCCGCGGGCCAGGGAGCGGTGTATAAAACAATACCCGGGTAGGCCGAGTAGGTCGGTTGAGACGTAAGACGGCCGCGGGCCAGGGAGCGGTGTAAGAGACAATGGCCGGGTGGGCCGAGTAGGTGTGTTGAGATAAGACGGCCGCGGGCCAGGGAGCGGTGTAAGAGACAATGGCCGAGTGGGCCGAGTAGGTGTGTTGAGACAAGACGGCCGCGGGCCAAGGAGCGGTGTAAGAGACCATGGCCGGGTGGGCCGAGTAGGTGTGTTGAGACAAGACGGCCGCGGGCCAGGGAGCGGTGTAAGAGACAATGGCCGGGTGGGCCGAGTAGGTGTGTTGAGACAAGACGGCCGCGGGCCAGGGAGCGGTGTAAGAGACAATGGCCGGGTGGGCCGAGTAGGTGTGTTGAGACAAGACGGCCGCGGGCCAAGGAGCGGTGTAAGAGACAATGGCCGGGTGGGCCGAGTAGGTCGGTTGAGACGTAAGACGGCCGCGGGCCAAGGAGCGGTGTAAGAGACAATGGCCGGGTGGGCCGAGTAGGTGTGTTAAGACAAGACGGCCGCGGGCCAGGGAGCGGTGTAAGAGACCATGGCCGGGTGGGCCGAGTAGGTGTGTTGAGACAAGACTCCCGCGGGCCAGGGAGCGGTGAGAGAGACAATGGCCGGGTGGGCCGAGTAGGTGTGTTGAGACAAGACGGCCGCGGGCCAGGGAGCGGTGTAAGAGACAATGGCCGGGTGGGCCGAGTAGGTGTGTTGAGACAAGACGGCCGCGGGCCAAGGAGCGGTGTAAGAGACAATGGCCGGGTGGGCCGAGTAGGTGTGTTGAGACAAGACGGCCGCGGGCCAAGGAGCGGTGTAAGAGACAATGGCCGGGTGGGCCGAGTTGGTGTGTTGAGACAAGACGGCCGTGGGCCAGGGAGCGGTGTAAGAGACAATGGCCGGGTGGGCCGAGTAGGTGTGTTGAGACAAGACGGCCGTGGGCCAGGGAGCGGTGTAAGAGACAATGGCCGGGTGGGCCGAGTAGGTGTTTTGTGACAAGACGGCCGTGGGCCAGGGAGCGGTGTAAGAGACAATGGCCGGGTGGGCCGAGTAGGTGTGTTGAGACAAGACGGCTGCTGGCCAAGGAGCGGTGTTAGAGACAATGGCCGGGTTGGCCGAGTAGGTCGGTTGAGACGTAAGACGGCCAAGGGCCAGGGAGTGGTGTAAGAGACAATGGCCGGGTGGGCCGAGTAGGTCGGTTGAGACGTAAGACGGCCGCGGGCCAGGGAGCGGTGTAAGAGACAATGGCCGGGTGGGCCGAGTAGGTGTGTTGTACAAGACGGCCGCGGGCCAGGGAGCGGTGTAAGAGACAATGGCCGGGTGGGCCGAGTAGGTGTGTTGTACAAGACGGCCGTGGGCCAGGGAGCGGTGTAAGAGACAATGGCCGGGTGGGCCGAGTAGGTGTGTTGTACAAGACGGCCGCGGGCCAGGGAGCGGTGTAAGAGACAATGGCCGGGTGGGCCGAGTAGGTCGGTTGAGACGTAAGACGGCCGCGGGCCAGGGAGCGGTGTAAGAGACAATGGCCGGGTGTACCGAGTAGGTCGGTTGAGACGTAAGACGGCCGCGGGCCAGGGAGCGGTGTAAGAGACAATGGCCGGGTGGGCCGAGTAGGTCGCTTGAGACGTAAGACGGCCGCGGACCAGGGTCCGGTGTAAGAGACAATGGCCGGGTGGGCCGAGTAGGTCGGTTGAGACGTAAGACGGCCGCGGGCCAAGGAGCGGTGTAAGAGACAATGGCCGGGTGGGCCGAGTAGGTGTGTTGAGACAAGACGGCCGCGGGCCAAGGAGCGGTGTAAGAGACAATGGCCGGATGGGCCGAGTAGGTGTGTTGAGACAAGACGGCCGCGGGCCAAGGAGCGGTGTAAGAGACAATGGCCGGGTGGGCCGAGTAGGTCGGTTGAGACGTAAGACGGCCGCGGGCCAGGGAGCGGTGTAAGAGACAATGGCCGGGTGGGCTGAGTAGGTCGGTTGAGACGTAAGACGGCCGCGGGCCAGGGAGCGGTGTAAGAGACAATGGCCGGGTGGGCCGAGTAGGTCGGTTGAGACGTAAGACGGCCGCGGGCCAAGGAGCGGTGTAAGAGACAATGGCCGGGTGGGCCGAGTAGGTCGGTTGAGACGTAAGACGGCCGCGGGCCAGGGAGCGGTGTAAGAGACAATGGCCGGCTGGGCCGAGTAGGTCGGTTGAGACGTAAGACGGCCGCGGGCCAGGGAGCGGTGTAAGAGACAATGGCTAGGAGGCCGAGTAGGTCGGTTGAGACGTAAGACGGCCGCGGGCCAGGGAGCGGTGTAAGAGACAATGGCCGGGTGGGCCGAGTAGGTCAGTTGAGACGTAAGACGGCCGCGGGCCAAGGAGCGGTGTAAGAGACAATGGCTAGGAGGCCGAGTAGGTCGGTTGAGACGTAAGACGGCCGCGGGCCAGGGAGCGGTGTAAGAGACAATGGCCGGGTGGGTCGAGTAGGTCGGTTGAGATGTAAGACGGCCGCGGGCCAAGGAGCGGTGTAAGAGACAATGGCCGGGTGGGCCGAGTAGGTCGGTTGAGACGTAAGACGGCCGCGGGCCAAGGAGCGGTGTAAGATACAATGGCAAGAAGGCCGAGAAGGTCGGTTGAGACGTAAGACGGCCGCGGGCCAGGGAGCGGTGTAAGAGACAATGGCCGGGTGGGCCCAGAAGGTCGGTTGAGACGTAAGACGGCCGCGGGCCAAGGAGCGGTGTAAGAGACAATGGCCGGGTGAGCCGAGTAGGTCGGTTGAGACGTAAGACGGCCGCGGGCCAGGGAGCGGTGTAAGAGACAATGGCCGGGTGGGCCGAGTAGGTCGGTTGAGACGTAAGACGGCCGCGGGCCAAGGAGCGGTGTAAGAGACAATGGCTAGAAGGCCGAGAAGGTCGGTTGAGACGTAAAACGGCCGCGGGCCAGGGAGCGGTGTAAGAGACAATGGCCGGGTGGGCCGAGTAGGTGTGTTGAGACAAGACGGCCGCGGGCCAGGGAGCGGTGTAAGAGACAATGGCCGGGTGGGCCGAGTAGGTGTGTTGAGACAAGACGGCCGCGGGCCAGGGAGCGGTGTAAGAGACAATGGCCGGGTGGGCCGAGTAGGTGTGTTGAGACAAGACGGCCGCGGGCCAGTGAGCTGTGTAAGAGACAATGGCCGGGTGGGCTGAGTAGGTGTGTTGAGACAAGACGGCCGCGGGCCAAGGAGCGGTGTAAGAGACAATGGCCGGGTGGGCCTAGTAGGTGTGTTTTGACAAGACGGCCGCGGGCCAGGGAGTGGTGTAAGAGACAATGGCCGGGTGGGCCGAGTAGGTGTGTTGAGACAAGACGGCCGCGGGCCAGGGAGCGGTGTAAGAGACAATGGCCGGGTGGGCCGAGTAGGTCGGTTGAGACGTAAGACGGCCGTGGGCCAGGGAGCGGTGTAAGAGACAATGGCCGGGTGGGCCGAGTAGGTGTGTTGAGACAAGACGGCCGCGGGCCAAGGAGCGGTGTAAGAGACAATGGCCGGGTGGGCCGAGTAGGTGTGTTGAGACAAGACGGCCGCGGGCCAGGGAGCGGTGTAAGAGACAATGGCCGGGTGGGCCGAGTAGGTGTGTTGAGACAAGACGGCCGCGGGCCAAGGAGCGGTGTAAGAGACAATGGCCGGGTGGGCCGAGTAGGTGTGTTGAGACAAGACGGCCGCGGGCCAGGGAGCGGTGTAAGAGACAATGGCCGGGTGGGCCGAGTAGGTGTGTTGAGACAAGACGGCCGCGGGCCAGGGAGCGGTGTAAGAGACAATGGGCGGGTGGGCCGAGTAGTTGTGTTGAGACGTAAGACGACCGCGGGCCAAGGAGCGGTGTAAGAGACAATGGCCGGGTGGGCCGAGTAGGTGTGTTGAGACAAGACGGCCGCGGGCCAGGAAGCGGTGTAAGACACAATGGCCGGTTGGGCCGAGTAGGTGTGTTGAGACAAGACGGCCGCGGGCCAGGGAGCGGTGTAAGAGACAATGGCCGGGTGGGCCGAGTAGGTCGGATGAGACGTAAGACGGCCGCGGGCCAGGGAGCGGTGTAAGAGACAATGGCCGGGTGGGCCGAGTAGGTGTGTTGAGACGTAAGACGGCTGCGGGCCAAGACGCGGTGTAAGAGACAATGGCCGGGTGGTCCGAGTAGGTTGGTTGAGACGTAAGACGGCCGCGGGCCAGGGAGCGGTGTAAGAGACAATGGCCGGGTGGGCCGAGTAGGTGTGTTGAGACAAGACGGCCGCGGGCCAGGGAGCGGTGTAAGAGACAATGGCCGGGTGGGCCGAGTAGGTCGGTTGAGACGTAAGACGGCCGCGGGCCAGGGAGCGGTGTAAGAGACAATGGCCGGGTGGGCCGAGTAGGTGTGTTGAGACAAGACGGCCGCCGGCCAACGAGCGGTGTAAGAGACAATGGCCGGGTGGGGCGAGTAGGTCGGTTGAGACGTAAGACGGCCGCGGGCCAGGGAGCGGTGTATAAAACAATACCCGGGTAGGCCGAGTAGGTCGGTTGAGACGTAAGACGGCCGCGGGCCAGGGAGCGGTGTAAGAGACAATGGCCGGGTGGGCCGAGTAGGTGTGTTGAGATAAGACGGCCGCGGGCCAGGGAGCGGTGTAAGAGACAATGGCCGAGTGGGCCGAGTAGGTGTGTTGAGACAAGACGGCCGCGGGCCAAGGAGCGGTGTAAGAGACCATGGCCGGGTGGGCCGAGTAGGTGTGTTGAGACAAGACGGCCGCGGGCCAGGGAGCGGTGTAAGAGACAATGGCCGGGTGGGCCGAGTAGGTGTGTTGAGACAAGACGGCCGCGGGCCAGGGAGCGGTGTAAGAGACAATGGCCGGGTGGGCCGAGTAGGTGTGTTGAGACAAGACGGCCGCGGGCCAAGGAGCGGTGTAAGAGACAATGGCCGGGTGGGCCGAGTAGGTCGGTTGAGACGTAAGACGGCCGCGGGCCAAGGAGCGGTGTAAGAGACAATGGCCGGGTGGGCCGAGTAGGTGTGTTAAGACAAGACGGCCGCGGGCCAGGGAGCGGTGTAAGAGACCATGGCCGGGTGGGCCGAGTAGGTGTGTTGAGACAAGACTCCCGCGGGCCAGGGAGCGGTGAGAGAGACAATGGCCGGGTGGGCCGAGTAGGTGTGTTGAGACAAGACGGCCGCGGGCCAGGGAGCGGTGTAAGAGACAATGGCCGGGTGGGCCGAGTAGGTGTGTTGAGACAAGACGGCCGCGGGCCAAGGAGCGGTGTAAGAGACAATGGCCGGGTGGGCCGAGTAGGTGTGTTGAGACAAGACGGCCGCGGGCCAAGGAGCGGTGTAAGAGACAATGGCCGGGTGGGCCGAGTTGGTGTGTTGAGACAAGACGGCCGTGGGCCAGGGAGCGGTGTAAGAGACAATTGCCGGGTGGGCCGAGTAGGTGTGTTGAGACAAGACGGCCGTGGGCCAGGGAGCGGTGTAAGAGACAATGGCCGGGTGGGCCGAGTAGGTGTTTTGTGACAAGACGGCCGTGGGCCAGGGAGCGGTGTAAGAGACAATGGCCGGGTGGGCCGAGTAGGTGTGTTGAGACAAGACGGCTGCTGGCCAAGGAGCGGTGTTAGAGACAATGGCCGGGTTGGCCGAGTAGGTCGGTTGAGACGTAAGACGGCCAAGGGCCAGGGAGTGGTGTAAGAGACAATGGCCGGGTGGGCCGAGTAGGTCGGTTGAGACGTAAGACGGCCGCGGGCCAGGGAGCGGTGTAAGAGACAATGGCCGGGTGGGCCGAGTAGGTGTGTTGTACAAGACGGCCGCGGGCCAGGGAGCGGTGTAAGAGACAATGGCCGGGTGGGCCGAGTAGGTGTGTTGTACAAGACGGCCGTGGGCCAGGGAGCGGTGTAAGAGACAATGGCCGGGTGGGCCGAGTAGGTGTGTTGTACAAGACGGCCGCGGGCCAGGGAGCGGTGTAAGAGACAATGGCCGGGTGGGCCGAGTAGGTCGGTTGAGACGTAAGACGGCCGCGGGCCAGGGAGCGGTGTAAGAGACAATGGCCGGGTGTACCGAGTAGGTCGGTTGAGACGTAAGACGGCCGCGGGCCAGGGAGCGGTGTAAGAGACAATGGCCGGGTGGGCCGAGTAGGTCGCTTGAGACGTAAGACGGCCGCGGACCAGGGTCCGGTGTAAGAGACAATGGCCGGGTGGGCCGAGTAGGTCGGTTGAGACGTAAGACGGCCGCGGGCCAAGGAGCGGTGTAAGAGACAATGGCCGGGTGGGCCGAGTAGGTGTGTTGAGACAAGACGGCCGCGGGCCAAGGAGCGGTGTAAGAGACAATGGCCGGATGGGCCGAGTAGGTGTGTTGAGACAAGACGGCCGCGGGCCAAGGAGCGGTGTAAGAGACAATGGCCGGGTGGGCCGAGTAGGTGTGTTGAGACAAGACGGCCGCGGGCCAGGGAGCGGTGTAAGAGACAATGGCCGTGTTGGCCGAGTAGGTGTGTTGAGACAAGACGGCCGCGGGCCAAGGAGCGGTGTAAGAGACAATGGCCTGGTGGGCCGAGTAGGTGTGTTGAGACAAGACGGCCGCGGGCCAGGGAGCGGTGTAAGAGACAATGGCCGGGTGGGCCGAGTAGGTGTGTTGAGACAAGACGGCCGCGGGCCAAGGAGCGGTGTAAGAGACAATGGCCTGGTGGGCCGAGTAGGTGTGTTGAGACAAGACGGCCGCGGGCCAGGGAGCGGTGTAAGAGACAATGGCCGGGTGGGCCGAGTAGGTCGGTTGAGACGTAAGACGGCCGCGGGCCAGGGAGCGGTGTAAGAGACAATGGCCGGGTGGGCCGAGTAGGTGTGTTGAGACAAGACGGCCGTGGGCCAGGGAGCGGTGTAAGAGACAATGGCCGGGTGGGCCGAGTATGTCGGTTGAGACGTAAGACGGCCGTGGGCCAGGGAGCGGTGTAAGAGACAATGGCTGGGTGGGCCGTGTAGGTGTGTTGAGACAAGACGGCCGTGGGCCAGGGAGCGGTGTAAGAGACAATGGCCGGGTGGGCCGAGTAGGTGTGTTGAGACAAGACGGCCGCGGGCCAGGGAGCGGTGTAAGAGACAATGGCCGGGTGGGCCGAGTAGGTGTGTTGAGACAAGACGGCCGCGGGCCAGGGAGCGGTGTAAGAGACAATGGCTGGGTGGGCCGAGTAGGTGTGTTGAGACAAGACGGCCGCGGGCCAAGGAGCGGTGTAAGAGACAATGGCCGGGTGGGCCGAGTAGGTGTGTTGAGACAAGACGGCCGCGGGCCAGGGAGCGGTGTAAGAGACAATGGCCGGGTGGGCCGAGTAGGTGTGTTGAGACAAGACGGCCGCGGGCCAGGGAGCGGTGTAAGAGACAATGGCCGGGTGGGCCGAGTAGGTGTGTTGAGACAAGACGGCCGCGGGCCAGGGAGCGGTGTAAGAGACAATGGCCGGGTGGGCCGAGTAGGTGTGTTGAGACAAGACGGCCGCGGGCCAGGGAGCGGTGTAAGAGACAATGGCCGGGTGGGCCGAGTAGGTGTGTTGTACAAGACGGCCGCGGGCCAGGGAGCGGTGTAAGAGACAATGGCCGGGTGGGCCGAGTAGGTGTGTTGTACAAGACGGCCGCGGGCCAAGGAGCGGTGTAAGAGACAATGGCCGGGTGGGCCGAGTAGGTGTGTTGAGACAAGACGGCCGCGGGCCAGGGAGCGGTGTAAGAGACAATGGCCGGGTGGGCCGAGTAGGTGTGTTGAGACAAGACGGCCGCGGGCCAGGGAGCGGTGTAAGAGACAATGGCCGGGTGGGCCGAGTAGGTGTGTTGAGACAAGACGGCCGCGGGCCAGGGAGCGGTGTAAGAGACAATGGCCGGGTGGGCCGAGTAGGTGTGTTGAGACAAGACGGCCGCGGGCCAGGGAGCGGTGTAAGAGACAATGGCCGGGTGGGTCGAGTAGGTGTGTTGAGACAAGACGGCCGCGGGCCAGGGAGCGGTGTAAGAGACAATGGCTGGGTGGGCCGAGTAGGTGTGTTGAGACAAGACGGCCGCGGGCCAGGGAGCGGTGTAAGAGACAATGGCCGGGTGGGCCGAGTAGGTGTGTTGAGACAAGACGGCCGCGGGCCAAAGAGCGGTGTAAGAGACAATGGCCGGGTGGGCCGAGTAGGTGTGTTGAGACAAGACGGCCGCGGGCCAGGGAGCGGTGTAAGAGACAATGGCCGGGTGGGCCGAGTAGGTGTGTTGAGACAAGACGGCCGCGGGCCAGGGAGCGGTGTAAGAGACAATGGCCGGGTGGGCCGAGTAGGTGTGTTGAGACAAGACGGCCGCGGGCCAGGGAGCGGTGTAAGAGACAATGGCCGGGTGGGCCGAGTAGGTGTGTTGAGACAAGACGGCCGCGGGCCAGGGAGCGGTGTAAGAGACAATGGCCGGGTGGGCCGAGTAGGTGTGTTGAGACAAGACGGCCGCGGGCCAAGGAGCGGTGTAAGAGACAATGGCCGGGTGGGCCGAGTAGGTGTGTTGAGACAAGACGGCCGCGGGCCAGGGAGCGGTGTAAGAGACAATGGCCGGGTGGGCCGAGTAGGTGTGTTGAGACAAGACGGCCGCGGGCCAGGGAGCGGTGTAAGAGACAATGGCCGGGTGGGCCGAGTAGGTGTGTTGAGACAAGACGGCCGTGGGCCAGGGAGCGGTGTAAGAGACAATGGCCGGGTGGGCCGAGTAGGTGTGTTGAGACAAGACGGCCGCGGGCCAGGGAGCGGTGTAAGAGACAATGGCCGGGTGGGCCGAGTAGGTGTGTTGAGACAAGACGGCCGCGGGCCAGGGAGCGGTGTAAGAGACAATGGCCGGGTGGGCCGAGTAGGTGTGTTGAGACAAGACGGCCGCGGGCCAGGGAGCGGTGTAAGAGACAATGGCCGGGTGGGCCGAGTAGGTCGGTTGAGACAAGACGGCCGCGGGCCAGGGAGCGGTGTAAGAGACAATGGCCGGGTGGGCCGAGTAGGTGTGTTGAGACAAGACGGCCGTGGGCCAGGGAGCGGTGTAAGAGACAATGGCCGGGTGGGCCGAGTAGGTGTGTTGAGACAAGACGGCCGTGGGCCAGGGAGCGGTGTAAGAGACAATGGCCGGGTGGGCCGAGTTGGCGGTTGAGACGTAAGACGGCCGCGGGCCAGGGAGCGGTGTAAAGAGACAATGGCCGGCAGTGACGACGCCAGGAATTTTCTATTGGGGGGGCCAAGAGTGGTCCTATGATTGTACGGGGGTGCCATGCAGATTCCAGACTGGTTTTCTATGGGTAGCTGTGGCGGTGGTTGTGGGGGGGGGGGGGGGGGTACACCAGGCAACATGCTCTTGCGAACATGAAAATATGCATTCCATTCTTACCTTATTAATGCAAGGCAGTGGTGTAGTGTGCCAGATTAACCAGTACGTATACGCTTTAGTGGGGAGTTTGGAGAGACACATTTTTCCAGACGAAAAAAGCATTGGGTTTTGGGGGCAAAAGCCCCCCACAACAATGAGGCCACAGGCAATTAAAAAAATCAGGCTTTTAGAGCGTGTTTTGAGTATTTTAGAAAGAAATACCGGACCGGACTCAATTGCAATACCAAAATACTGCAGTTTTGGTTTCGTTTTCGTAAGTAACTCTTGATACGGCACAAACGAAAATGTTCTTTCACAAGCAGCACTTGATGCAGATATTGTTAGGCTATAATAGTGCACAGTTTGTCATCTTTATTGAAAGTTAGAAGGTGCATACAACCTTCCAATGGCGTTTGAAACTGTTGGCTTCACTCATTCACTCATGTGCAAGCAGTGAAAAACTTGAAAGTACAAATCAAAATGCTACGAATTTCAGTTTGATTAATATTTGGTAGTGTGGCTTGTGGATTGTTGTAGTTAATTTCACCTACAAGAACTAGTTAGAAGCACAGCTATTTGAACGGGAATTATTTATTTTTTGGCGTGTATGCGGCGGCACCAACGTAGTGTATAAGTGGTAATTTATTTTGGCTTTGGGGGGCCGCTGGGGGGCCCGAGGGATTTTAGGGGGGGCACCGGCCTCCCCTGGCCCCCCCTAGCGTCGTCACTGATGACCGGGTGGGCCGAGTAGGTCGGTTGAGACGTAAGACGGCCACGGGCCTAGGAGCGGTTTAAAGAGACAATAAAACTAGGTTATGCAAACAATTAATAATAATGAAATCATAAATAACAATAACAACAAAAACAAAATCAACTACTTAACTTTATAAAATCAAAATCAAAACAAGAAAAAATAATTGAGAAATGAAATAAAATCAAATGAAGTGGGAATTCAACACATTAAATAATAAAAATAAAAGTATGTAAATTGTCATGTACAGTTGTAGACTATGAGATCATGAGTTGTACCCTGTTTCACCATTTGTTATAGGCGTGCGCAGAGGTTGATCAATGAGGGGTCACAATAAATTCCCAATGAAAGTACTTCACGGCGGCACCAATGGGGGGTGCAGGGGGGATGCCCCTCACAAAAAGCGCCGCAGGTGATTTTTTGAAGACATGCGTTTTTAAACGTGTTCTTAAGCATATTAGGAGGTGTACAGGTTGTCTGTTCAATGGGTTAATTTCACACGATTATTTGTGGATATCAGTGATATTATTGTTACAAAGTATAGGAAGTGGTCAGTCCCACAGCCAAAATTTTGGCGGTAAGGCAACAGGTGATGTTGAGGCCGGTCAGCTGATTCCAACGTCATTCCCATCTAGGACTTCAGGTAAGATTAGAACCATTATGTCAGGCGTCAGCATTTTTGTCACCCATTACGACAGGCACTATCCTGGACCTATTCTTTCCCGGGTCAAACGGGCAAGGCAGTTGGAGCAACAGTGACACGTTGAGGAATATATTTAATATGAGGAAGGTGCTATAGGTCCTCTTCTCGTCTTTTACGACCGGCAGGCGTATACGGTATACCCTGGGCCAAATTCTGTTTAAAAAAAAAGCTCACCTATCCTAATGGGGGGGGGGGGGAGGGGGAAGCTGCCCCCCTTGCCCCCCCCCCCCTGCGCACGCTTATGCCATTTGTGTTTATTGCTTTACTTTTACTTTAAATACTCCTGTTATTATGATAGGAACTTGCATGTTATATGCACCTAATTCTATTTTGGTATTATTTGTATTAATATAAAATATCAGACTTCAACGTTGGAATATAATAAAATATAAAAGATAAAAGATATTATTATAGAATATAATCCAATCAAATATATTCTATATCTATAATCTAAAAACTAATTCTAAAAGCTACTTCAAATTCTAATTCAATTCAAATTCCCTTGTTCAGTAGTCAGTACGTATATATAAGTGTATATTAATCCGTCTAGGTCATTTGTCACACTTTCGGAACATGTTATGCATTGTAATTAAGTCTTCTAAGTATTGTTTATCCTGCACAAATGTCCAGGAAAGGAGGGACAACACTGAAATTTCTAACTTCTAAAGTTTCCATCAGAATTAGATGTGTTTTGTGTGTGCATTAATCAATGGCGGCTGAGATATTAATAGCAACAAAAATTAAAAAAAAAAAAGTAGAAATGGCATTGTTATTAATTTCATATTGTTGATTCAACAATGAATTGGCCGGGACATTTTCACATGAGCACCAAACACTATAATTGATATAATATATATATTTTTTTCTGAAGCTTAATAACCATTTGAGGTACACACGGATGGATTACTTTTTCAGATGTAAAACACAGGAAAAAATTATTTTTTACTTATAACAATTATTTAGATTCTTCGATTTCCATTGCACATTAAAGTTTAGGATTTTTTTATTTTTATTCTACCAAAGGTAATAATTATTCCATCCGTTGGGACCTTCCTATATTATTAAAGAATATTTACAGAAAGTTTCATATTGATTGCTCAAATATTGTAGACACTAAAATGTCCCACCTTCTGAAAAATGTAAAAAACAAGTTATCCCAGAAATGACTGTCAAAGTTAGTAAGTTGTGGAATGATCATAGTAATCGAGTTCAAACAAACCTCAAAAACAGATTTAAATAATGAAATGTAAGTATTGTGTGTTAAATCTTAGGTTTAGAACACAACATAATATTTGATTAAAAAAAAAAAAAAAAAATGCAAAAAACGAGATTTTATTCAGAATTTCAGTGTTGTTTAACTTGTGCTTTGAATTTAATAAGGTTGATTTCATTTCGAATATCTGTAGGTAAAGAGTTAAAAAACTTTGTGCTAAAATTCAGTATAATTTTGACCTGTAGTTGATTTTTTACAGGGTATGACCAAAATTTGTCTACAGAGGTAACGTGTTGAATAGAGTGGGGGCTCAACTTTACTATAAGTTATACTGTTTGGGTTTTTTAAATGTGATTTAAAATATTTTTTGTATATAGTTGCCCAGGATCTAAGATATTAAGAGTTGAGGATAATAAATTACGAGGGAAGGTCATTGGTTGATTTAAAATTACTTAAACAAAATCTTAAAATAACTAAATAAACAAGAAGAGGCAAATTCGGCATATATACAAACACCACTTTCCGTAATTGCTGCCTAAGCCAGCCTTGTTACAACTAATAGATAATAGTAAAACCGGAAAGCCCCAACCACAATTGTCGGCATCGTGATTGTAATCGAGATAGGGATAGAACTTTTCTCATGCTAAATCATTACGACGTAACGATTTTATTGTGAACAGCGACATAAGAACAGCTACGTAAGTTAACTTTTTCATGATTTCCGGATTGCGATTGGAATCGGGACTTAAGACCAGACGTCTTAAGATTAGGAACACATAGAATGCAATGATTTTACTATTGTAAGTCCATCGTATAACTATTGTTGAAATAGATTCAGTGGAGTAACGAGAGGGGCTAAACCCCCTCTTTTAAAAAAGAGTGGAAAGTGACCTTTTACCCTTCAATGGAGAAAGTAATTTTTTTAAATACCAAAGCCATTGGTTTCGGATAATATAATCTAAGCATTTATTATAAAATATCGTTGTATATAAGATGCTGAAGTTTCTTTTATTTGTGGGGCTCAAAAAAAATGTGATGTTTGAAATATAGTAATTTTTTTAGTTGGCTGCTCTAAATTGCAAATATTTCCACCCATATTACCATGGAGAGAAAAAAATTCGGGTAGCCATTCAGAACTACCCCACTTATGGGCAGTGTTGACTAGTATCTAGGTATTTGTATCTAAATACATTTTGTGTATCTTTTACCTGTATCCTTTTTAAATAAGTACTTTTACCCGTATCTAAGTATTTTATAGAAGTATCTGAAATCAATTAAGATGCAGGATATATTTTTTTAATAGTTAAAATATAAAGATACGAGCACTCAAGCTGGTATCATTTGAAAAAAAAATTACTTTCACAAAACTGGCTACCCAAGATTGAACAGACCCACTTCACAGTGCTGAGCACAAAATGGACTCTATCGAGTGTTTTTGGATACTGTAATTTTGAACGTTGCATTCATTGTCAAGGACTATGTTAATTAATAACATGCTTTTTGTTAATCTACATTCTACCTTATTCATAATACCATTACAAAGTGGTACAAATTCACTACCGATTCCCACCTTATTTACTTTATTTAAATTAGGCATTCTCGGATTCATTTCTTAAAACAATTACATGAAAATAGTTCTTAATTTGTAATAATAAACGTTATCCAATATTATATCTCTTGTTGCTGCGACCCTCCCAAGGTACTTTTATGATTTGTGGGAGCATATTAAAAACGAATATCCTAAAACAATATTGTATTTTGGGCAGCTTTCTTTTATTTGATTTCAATTCAATAATAAATGTTTGTAGCGCCAAGCAAGTGCAGTTGTATATTTTCATGTTATTATGCCTACCTTCCATTCTCAATAAGTATCATACTCGTATGTAAGACAATCTGCATATCTATAGAACAATATTGCATTATTTATACTACTGCTTTTAATTATTATCTATTAGGTAAGTATTATCCAATAATTATAAAGAAATTAAAACCTCTATTTTCTAATCAGTTATTGTCATACTGTACAAAGCAAATGGGCCAAATTTATTGTAGAGAATTGAAAAACAATGTACATTTGATCTTATTTATCATCATTGTTGCAAAACACTAACACTATGTTGACAACTACAAAACAGTTCAAAGTATCTTTGGTTGTATGAAAATGAAGAAACTCCACATGGAATCGATGACCAAGCACGACTCGAACCTGACGAGTGCATAGGCTCATAGTTTACCAAAGACAACAATGTCTAATCAAGAGAGCCACTGTGGGTTGCTAAGAGGTTTGTGTGCGGCCAGAGTACCACTCTGAGCGTCCGGCGTGCAGTACTTTCGTACTACACAAACAACGTACACAAAAATCCACTTATTTCGATTCTGTTTGAACGAGCATTGTCAGAACTAAACTGTTGTTTTACGTACATAGAGTTTATGTTAGATTAATGCATAGAGTTTTTGTTCTCGGGTTTCAAACGTCCCTAAATGTTTTCGTTTTTCGTAATTTTTAGTTCCCGTTTACAAATTGTTTGTGTCCGAACTAGATCGAATTTGAACAAAAACTCTATGTACGTAACATCACAGTGTCATTGTTAATACGGACACAAAATATGAGCGTGATCCAAGCAATAATGTAGACGTGAGATGTGTAGTAGGCCTACGAATGCTCTGCAAATCACACATTTGGCTCTGGTTCGTGGCGCTTTCTCACGAAAGTTCATTATTTTGCTTTGAAGCAAAGATGGGAGGTAAAGTGGGCGGGATCAGACACTAGATAAGACAAGGCATCATATTACACGAACAACTATGTGTCATTGTATCGTTTTATAACATCTCACCAAATAAAATATCATATTATGGAGACCTTTTATAATTGAAGAAATGTCGTGACCGGGATTACTGTATACTGTTGATTATTGATTTCGATATCCCGCAGGCAGCTTATCATTTTGATTAGCCTCACTGCAAAGACTGAGGTGTGTTATTCCGAGTCATGTCAGAATATTTTACTGTGAATGTACTGCATTTGAGGCGATGTAACTCCTTTTCAACATACAATCAATATGGCAATAATTATATTTACTTGTGGGTTAAAACATAAACGCGTGTAGAATAAAAATACAATCACTAAGAAAATCTATCCTCGCTGGGACTCGAACCCAGATCTGTTGAGACCTCAACCATTCGATCACTTCGCTGAGTAGTCGAATGTTTGTCTTACTGTTTGGTTCTTGATAACAAGTACAGGGAGTGCTTTGTTAACGAGAGCACTGACTGCATTAGTATGGCAGCACAACCAGATTAGAACCAATCACATTGATCATCTAGGTACGAGATTGATGAGACATGGCAATTTACACATAAACGCACATGAGAAAATGCGTTTGATGACATTTGGTAAGTGGCGTAGTATTCGTTTCAGATTTTCTACTTTGTGGTCATGTCTACTATACTTTACACGGCAGTCGGTGTAATCATCGCTCAGATGGCATGGCATCTTTGTTACATGTAGTTGGCCTGAATTTGAAAATGGTATTTATGACGTTTTTTGAATCTCATGATCTTAGCTGTTGCATTGTTATACGTCCAGAAGGCAATTTTCCCGGTTCCTTGAAAAATCCTGGCGGCGCCCATGGTTCGAGCAATTATAATCTTTGGTTCGAGCCTACGTTATTGAATTCCGCATGTTTT
Source organism: Isoperla grammatica (assembly GCA_945910005.1). Lineage (NCBI taxonomy): Eukaryota > Metazoa > Arthropoda > Insecta > Plecoptera > Perlodidae > Isoperla > Isoperla grammatica. The sequence goes on along the minus strand of OX246750.1, from coordinate 20,267,328 downwards.
CTACATGTACCAACGTACGTACCCTAAGTATAAAAATGGCAACAATTAATATCATTGTGAATGTGAAGTGTGATCCATCTAGAACGATAGTCTCGGCTTGACTTATTCACACAATAGGCAAAAGCAAGAACGCATTTTGTTTATAGCGCACTGCTAATTACGCTACAACTTCCATTCAAATTGCATTGTTAATGTGCATTTTAATTTTTTTATCATTTCACGACAGAAAGAAGTTTTCTTGACTAGCGTAAGCGTCCCCCCTCGGTGTCAGTTATCTTATCGCTACAAAGTGGTCGGTCGACTGCATGGTCTCGGATAACAGGGACCATGTCTTCACCTCCCTTTATCTCGCATTGAACATTTCGAGTGTTTTGGTTTTGTTTTCTGTTGACTGAAATCATTACATAGTTTTTTCCGATCAAGTACTGTTTTTTTTTTTAATAAAGCAATATGCTTGGGTCTGTACTCTTCGTTAGACTATTAGCTAGGTTGTAGCTTTGGAAAAATCCGTCCATCTCGTTTCTAATTTCCCCCACAACTGGGCAAACTTTGGTCTAATTATGGTTAAAAATATATTTTAATTCATATTTTTGTGAGTTTTTTTTATCGGAACGGAATTGTTTTGTTTTTTTATATCCACAGAGTAAAAATTTGAGAATGTTGCTATTGTTAAACTGTGCACCTGCATTGGTGGTGAAACGCCCGCAAATGTGGGTCTGGTAAATGCTCTTCAGTTGGACTGTGTTTTTGTAGATTTGAAGCTCAATGAAAATTGAAAACACTCCTAGATGTGCTCCTAGTGTCCTGTGTCTTACGAGGAACATCCGTACCAAAACAAAGTTGAGATTTGTCTTAGACCAATGTTGTGGCGTTCTAAATTACAGAGCAACGGGTATATGACGGGGGGGAGGGGGGTATGACGGGTTATGTACGTATGGCTTTTATGTTATAGACTTATAAGCCTACTGTGGTTTCTTTTGTGTTTAGTGATTTCTTGTAGATATTAATTTGTTTGCGTTGTGTTATTACGTTGTGTCTATAGGTTGCCTACTACACAGTTTACTTCATACCCGTATTCAATAACTAAAAATGTGAAAGTAATGAATTATTGGGAATCATTGTCGGTTGCATTTCACAATTGTACTTGGGTCCATGGACAACCACACGCACACCTGTTGGCGACGCTGTCACTAGTGAAGAGTGCGTATTTTTTTAAACCTAATCCCATGTTATAAATATATAGCTTCATTTAGCTACAAAACCAGTGTACTGTTTAATTGTATATATATGGAGCAATCGTCATAAGTTTTCCCCGACTGGGATCGAACCAGCGCACTCCGACATAACGTACCAATGCTCTGGCATAAGAGCTCATCTAATTGCTGAACGTAGCAATTTACACATTTTATGGTCCTTGTGGCCCACGATTATTTCAGATCGTAAGATCAAAATTAGACCGTCAAGCTGGCGTACACGGGTTCCATTCTAGTTTGGGGCAAATATCATTCATTACCTATGAGTCTCTTGTTACAATCGTACAGTAAATTAGAAGTAATTCAACGGCAACTTTGAACACTGTCCTGTATTATTTATCATCTAAGATTGTATAAAGCAATTCAGATTTCCACTTTGTTTTCTTTAGTCTTTAAACAAGTGTAGCTCGGTCAGTTTTTACAATAGAATCGAGATTCGAAATTTGGTATCCATAAAATAATGAAAATAAACACTTACAATCACTATAAATATGAATATTCTGTTAATTCATCAGTCGATAAATTGTATTGGCGGTCATTTCTGGTGTGTTGTGATGTCAGCCGTCGACCTACGAGTGTGATAAGATATGTTCTGAAATATGATCCGACGCAGGTGCAGAACGAAAGATAACAGCGGACTCGAGCAACCTTTCCCCTCAATCGAGTTGTGGAGAGGGTAACCCATACACAAGCCTGATAAGACCAAGCCCGTCTATTATTTTGTTCCCATAAATCACAATAAAAATTAGTATTTGATACAAATATAAGTTGATATACATTCGATAGATAGCCTACGAAGATTTCAGTCAGGATATTTTTTATAGTGGTAACATATATTTACTGCCATACATTATTACGTGTATTTGTTGAATCTACGCACTGCTGTTGCGTCAAACTTGGATTATGCAAATATTACAGGTGCATAGGAGTGAATTACCAATTATAAAAGGTTTATTTATTTATTTATTTATTTATTTATTTATTTAATGTCTATCCTATTCAGTTATAAAAACTGATTTACAAAGGAGGACCTTAAATAAAACTAAGCTATGCAAACAATGAATAGTAATGAAATCATAAATAACAATAACAACAAAAACAAAACAAACTACTGAACTATATAAAATATAATCAAGAACAAGAAAAAATAATTGAGAAATGAAATAAAATCACATGAAGTGGAAATTCAACATATTAAAAAAAAATAAAAAATAGAAGTATGCAAATAAGAAAGAACATGAAGAAACAAAAAAAATTGTTGGAAAAAATAAATATATGTATATATATAAAAGTGAAAAAGAAGAGAAAAAAGAAGAAAGAAAAGAAAAAAGAAAAAAGAAAAAAGAAAAAGGATAAAGAAAAAAGAAAAATGAAAAAAGAAAAAAGAAAAAAGAAAAAAGAAAAAAGAAAAAAGAAAAAAAGAAAAACTGATTTGTTAACGGTCCCAGCTCAAACGAAATGAGGATTGCAAAAAATCAGAAACTGCAATCTGGGAAAAATAAAATTCCACGTAAAAGCAACCCGGGAAACAGCACACGCCTTCTATCTTCACTTCGAATCTTGAAAGAAAGATGGTCTTGAAAAACTTGATCCGAGAACCATTTATAAGTAGAGATCAAACTGAATCAAGAGAATTCAGGAAATCGGATGTAGATTCCCAGCAGACCAACAATCATCTCCATCTAAAACAGATTATTATTATTATACAATATCTTTTATGCTATATGTAACGTTGTACTTGTGAATGTCATTTGGCGTTGTAATAAATAAATAAATAAATAAATAAAATCAATAAACATACCAATAACAAGTGATCACGAAACCATCTTACCACATATTGCTAATTAACCCATATTTAATATTAGTATGTGACATACAAACAACGAATTTTCGTCCTTGCATAAATTATTAGGTCTGGTTGCTTATGCAGCTCCCCAAAACACATTCATGGATTCTCATCTCAGTAGGCCTACTGGTGATACGCGGTTGAGAGTCTGTCTCAAATGGTGTAAATTGATAATCTTTACAAACTGCAAAGTGTATCGTAGATATCTTGTAGATTAGGCCGATATTAACACAAGTGAAATTTCGAAATAATTGTAAGCGTAGGTGCAGGCGAGCATCGTTGAGCTGCATTTCAGTATCGAACTATCCATGCGGTACGACCACATAATTATAGTGTAATTAGGTATGTGACAGGTGACAAGCTTCAATCTGTTCCAAAGTTGCATTTTGTCCTTCCCGCGAATGAATGGTCAACTTACTACCGAGTTCCAAACACTGCCACTCTAAGCGCTCCTTGTCGAACAAAATAATTCTTAAAATTTTAAAAACTAATTTAATTGATAGTTTGAGAACGGTGAAAGATATCTTAAAAATTTAAAAAGCATTCAAGTTCTAGAACCAAATGCAAGGTCTGACCGTCGGTCTTTGGTTAATATCATATCATATTCACAAACAATAGGTCATTTAATTAAGTTTCATTAATTATTTTTTTCATTGAAGTCGAGTTTGAAAATTGAAAATATACCTGCGGTTAGACCTTACAATTTTTTGCGTTTTATGCAAAAACGTTTGAATTTCGTTGCTGGATTAATATTTGGTCTAAATATCGATCTAGAACTCAATTTTACAGATGTTAATTAAAAGAGCATTTACATTATGTAATTATAGACATAAGTAATCAATTTATAGATACAATTGAAGCTGATGATTTAAGCTTTCTAAAAAGTTCACGATCATCTTCATAGCTTTATTAGTTCCGAAGATATAGGTACTTTACTCCAATGTACGGCAAACTATGTTGCATTCCCCCTTACCCCTCTAGCGGGCCCTAGTGCTAGCGATATCCTAACCTTAAAACACCCGGCTAGGTAGCAGAGGACCGCCCCAAGGACTACGCTGACCAATCAACGAACAGCAACACCTAGTACTATCTTCCACAACAACCCTGAACTATTATAGTTTCTTTGGTCGTCAACAGATGGCAGTCACACAGAAAAAACCGACGCCAGCGCGGTGCAGTGAGAAAACTTGTCCCTCATGGTGAAAAAACGCCCTTAAGAAACGGAATTGAAAAGCGAGAGTAAGAACATAGATACAGTTGTGCTTAAGTTCGTGTTTTTTTTTTTTATATATATATATATATATATATATATGTTGGAGAGGGTTTTTGGGTATTAGTCCACGTTTTGTGAGGAGGTTGTTTTTTCACATACCTTTTTTCACAACGTTTCGCCGACAAATGTTGCGGCATCTTCAGGTGACAGGTCCGGGTCGCGTGTGTTGTCGTCGCGAACGCCTGGGCTCGACTGTGGCTCGACCAGTCGAGCCCAGGCGTTCGCGACGACAACACACGCGACCCGGACCTGTCACCTGAAGATGCCGCAACATTTGTCGGCGAAACGTTGTGAAAAAAGGTATGTGAAAAAACAACCTCCTCACAAAACGTGGACTAATACCCAAAAACCCTCTCCAACATCTCAGTTTGTCTACGAAAATTTACGTCTCAACATATATATATATATATATATATATGTATCACACGCAGAAACTTATTGACCCGGAATAATGTTAAAACCACACACACAATTTAAAACGAAACCAAGGTCACTTACTTTTAAAAACCGGTGAATTTTCGGAGTAATCCGTTCCTACTCCTTCCTCAGACCGAGGCCAACTGCGCCGAGGTTCCTTGTGAACAAACTTGTGACAAGGAACCTCGGCGCAGTTGGCCTCGGTCTGAGGAAGGAGTAGGAACGGAGAACTCCGAAAATTCACCGGTTTTTAAAAGTAAGTGACCTTGGTTTCGTTTTAAATTGTGTGTGTGGTTTTAACATATATATATATATATCCACAGAGTAAAAATTTGAGAATGTTGCGATTGTTAAACTGTGCACCTGCATTGACGGTGAAACGCCCGCAAATGCGAGTCTGGTAAATGCTCTTCAGTTGGTATGTGTCTTTGTAGATGTGAAGTCCAATGAAAATTATTGAAAACACTCCTAGTGTCCTGTGTCTTACAAGGAACATTCGTACGAAAACAAAGTTGAGATTTGTATTAGACCGATGTTGTAGCGTTTTAAATTACAGAGCAACGGGTGCATGACGGAGGGTGGGGGGGGCGGGGGGGGGGTATGACGGGTTATGTACGTATGGCTTTTATGTTATAGACTTATACGCCTACTGTGGTATTTCTTGTAGCGTTGTGTTATTACGTTGTGTCTATAAGTTGTCTACTACACAGTTTACTTCATACCTGTATTCAATAATTCAAAATTGTGAAAGTAACGAATTATTGGCAATCATTGTCAGTTGAATTTCACAATTGTACTTGGGTCCATGGATAACCACACGCACACCAGTTGGCGACGCTGTCACTAGTGAAGAGTGCGTATTTTTTATACCTTATCCCATGTAATATAATATATAGCTTCATTTAGCTACAAAACCAGTGTACTGTTTAATTGTATGTATATGGAGCAATCGTCATAAGTTTTCCCCGACTGGGATCAAACCAGCGCACTCCGACATAACGTACCAATGCTCTGGCATAAGAGCTCATCTAACTAATTGCTGAACGTAGCATGATTTAGACGTTTATGACTCTTGTGGCCCACGGTTATTTCAGATCGTAAAATCATGATAGACCGCCAGTTGGAGTACACGGGTCCCATTCAAGTTCGGGGCAAATATCATTACTTATAAGTCTTTGTTACCATCGTCCAGTAAATTAGAAGCATTTCACGACTCCACTTTGAACACGGTACTGTTTTATTTATTATCATGACTGTATGAAAGCAATTCAGTTTTCAAATTTGTTTTCTCTAGTCTAGCTTGGTCAGTTTTTACTTTTTACAATAGAATCGAGATTCGAAATTTGGTATCCATAAAATAATGAAAATAAACACATACCATCACTATGAATATACTGTTAATTCATCAGTCGATAAATTGTACTAGCAGTCATTTCCGGTGTGTGGTGAGTCAGCCGCCGGTCTACGAGTGTGATAAGATATGTTCTGAAATATGATCCGACGCAGGTGCAGAACGAAAGATAACAGCGGACTCAAGCAACCGTTTCCCCTCAATCGAGATGTGGAGAGAGTAACCTAACATAAGGTCCCTCCCACAGCACCCCCGTCCCGACCCGTAAAGATTGAAAATTTTCAACGAGGAGTTGCTCCTTTCGTAAACAAGCTAAGTGATGTAAACAGCTAAGTGATGTCGGCAAGGTAGAGAGATAAGCTCAGTTCCATGTTCAATACAATAAGAGATAAGAGAGTTGTGGGGCGCCGGCGGGATGGTGAGGGGGGTGAGGGGGGAGCGTGTGTCGATATCTTCGTGAGCTGCTGCTTATTTTTTACAACGCTTGTATTAAAGGGATAGTCAGATGAAGAACTAAAAAATCACCAATTAGTCATTAGTCCATGAAATTCAGTTATGTGTAAAATACAATTGATATAGGTTGCTTCAATGCAAGAAAAAAAATAGTGAACAATTAGCTATTCTACTAGATTCCCTTCGGCAGCTCTTGCTGCATTTTTCTTCTAAAGCGTAGTGCAACTGTATCCGTTCTGAGTCGCTGGCGCCTTCCCGATAGACAGAGGACTCATTGTGTTATACGAGACCAGCCCGCGCTCCGCGAAACGCTCGGCGACTGCGGACAGTACCGCTCAAAACAGATTGCAACTTTTCTACACATCATGTCACAAAAAAATTAATTGCAGGGTATTTTGTAGAAGTACACGTTCGTACTAAGAAGCATGTTATCGGTAGAGAAACGATGCACATTAAACCTCCTGATCGATTTTTGATCAGTGCCCTATTTTAGCGGTGGTTTAACTTTCTCAAGGCAACATTTTTTTCATATGGGAATTACCATGAGAAAAGTTGCTCGGTGCTACTTGGTAGCAACAAACCAAAAAATCGCGTTTTCTTTAATTTTTTAACCGCCTGCTTTGAAAGTATGGTATCTTTTAGTCATGTTTTTTATATTTAAAGGTGGACATCTGCAAATGGTTGTTCTTTAGTTTTTCACCCGACTATCCCTTTAAGTTGCCTTGTTTGTCTGGACGGAATCTTTGAATCGATATCCCACCTACTTCTAGATGTCCGATCAAGCTCAAAGTTTTTACACAGACGTATTCCTGATGACAATACATGAATCCTGTCATATTTACTAAATTGTCAACTAATTCATCATAATTAATTAATTAATGTTTTACATGGAAATCGATGAATCTTTGAATCGATATTCCACCTACTTTTTAATGTCCGATCAAGCTGAAATTTTTTAGACAGACGTATTTCTAATGACAATACATGAATCAACTGTCATATTAACTAAATTGTCAATTAATTCATCATAATTAATTAATTAATGTTTTACATGGAAATCGATGTTCAACCCACTTCACAACGTCAAATCGAGTTGAAAGTTTTCACACAGACGTATTCTTAATAACAATACACGAATCCATTGTCATATTAACTAAATAATCAATTAATTCATCATTAATTAATTAATTGATGTTTTATATGGGAATCGATGTTTAACCCACTTCCCAACGTCAAATCGAGTAAAACGTTTTCACACAGACGTATTTTTAATGACAATACACGAATCAAGTGTCATTTTTACTAAATATTCAATTAATTCATCATAATTAATTAATGTTTTATATGGGAATCGATGTTTAACCCACTTCAGAACGTCGAATTGAGCTGAAAGTTTTCACACAGACGTATTCTTAATGACAATACATGAATCAATTGTCATATTCACTAAATAATCAATTAAGCCATCATAATTAATTAATTGATGTTTTATATGGGGATCGATAAAACACTCACTTTCGAACGTCGAATTGAGCTGAAAGTTTGCGCACAGACGTATTCTTAATGACAATACATGAATCAATTGTCATATTTACTAAATAATCAACTAAACCATCATAATTGATTAATCGATATTCGATATTCATTCGATTGCAAGATTCTTTAAGACTAAAAAGTATAAAATAATATTACATGAAAAAAATATTTTTTTTTTAAAACAACGCGTATATTTAAATGCACTAAAAAGTAAAAAATAAATTTTCGCCCAACAAATTTTTGCCTCACTCGGAAAATAAAAGCGTTGGGCGCTTTCGGTATTGACATAGATTGCAGTATTCTGCTGTTTATGCAGGGAAAGCAGGATATAAGCGTTGTTTTTAATAAAATATATTTTTTTCATGTAATATTATTTTTACTTTGATGGACTCACAAGTTTCAAGGGGTAACAGTTTAGTAAGGGGAGGGAAGGACCACTGTATGTATTTTTTAATATCACTAAGCAATGCTCTCTTATTATATCTTGACGCACGGCTATGGGCCGGAAGTGGGTGGGAGGGGGAATCTTTGCCTCTGGCGAGGTGCGCCGCCGCAGAGTATGAGTATCAATTGATTGATTAATGATTGATTAATGGGGCTTAACGTCTCATATTTATGCAACGATGGCTAATCGAGACGATGAGCGGGTGATAATGAAGATGAGAAAGATGATAATGAAGAATAAAGCCGCATCCGAATCAGATCCATTGTATTGTACGTCGCGTGAGTCGTCATACGGGAGTCCAGCAAGGGAGGGCAGGGCCAAGTGGGAGGAGAAATATTCAATGGGACAGTTGGGGGACAGTGGGGGGAAAGGGGATTGGGGTGTGGACTGCACTTCGTCTGACTTCTCCTCCTCGACCAGTCCGGCTTGGGTGTATGAGTATCAAGTAGAACATATCAAGTATGTATGTATTTTTTAATATCAGCAAACTTTGATATCAGTAAGCAATGCTCTCTTATTAAATCTTGACGCACGGCTATGGGCCGGAAGTGGGTGGGAGGGGGAATCTCTGCCACTGGCGAGGTGCGCCGCCGCAGAGTATGAGTATCAAGTATCAAGTTGTCTTCGCTGCCGCTAGGGACACGCGGCCACTGTACAGCGCGGGTGAAAGCATTGTGCTTATGGGAAATAACGCACCGATCTATTATTACAAATACCATTAATTATACAAGCGCATTTGCCTCTCGAACCGACGTTTTTCTGCTAAAGAATAAATCACTTGATATGCACGTATATTTTTCATCTCAAGTATTTCATTAAACAAAAACCTTACAATTTTTTTTATTGAGCGTTTTTTCTTGGTAATTACAAAAAGCATAGTTCAGCTATTTATCAAAGAATTGCATTGTTAGAGTAGAGGTGACATTAATAATATATAGGGATGTCAAACGATTAAATTATTATAATCGATAATCGAATTCACTTTCACCTCCATAATCGATTATTAATCGATTTTAATCGTTTTTGTTAAATGTCGGTATAGTAGCAAGTTTCTTCCAAACTTCGGTCTGGTTTCGGTTAGTTTGAATTGCCCGCGCAAGCCACGAGTTCGCAATTCGACTTCTGTTCGACTATTGATATATTTTACGTCACGGAGTATTTTTGTTATGTTCTGTCCAAGATTTCGACGATAATTTCTGTCCTAGCTAGGCCTGAAGGGCTATAGTTATTCAAGTAATTAAGTATGCTGAATATGCGTCGTAATATTATTATTTTCATGTGCAGCGTAATTAAAATTTACGTGATGTGAACTAAAAATCGTAGCGACTTTTCTAACCTTACTTTTCTTGTTATTTGTGAACAAACATAACAACTCGTATTTTTATAGATCGTAGGCGTCGAATGCTGGGTCTAGGGTAGGGGACTAGACACAGCTATTCAAAATATGACTGGAAATTCGGCTCAAATTATGACGCAAAGTTATGCTGTTGCTGTTCTTGGGCCTAGGCCTAGGCCCGCCTAGGCCTACTGTAAATGAAACTGAGCAATAGCGATGCTAGCGCTAGCGCTCGCGCTCGAATAGGCGGCAGATCTTGAGAACTAAATTAAAAAAAGCGCGAAAATTTAAAATCGATTTTTTTTTAATAATCGATTAATCGTTTTCGATTAATAATCGATTAATCGAATCGATTTAATCGTAATCGTTGACATCCCTAATAATATAGTTAGGCAATATTATGTACACAAAATACTTATATAAGTTGTAACGTTATTATTTCGTAGGTACTTGTAATTCAAACAGTAAATTTTCAACAATTGACAATTTTACTGTCGCTTACACAATGAATAAATTTTTTTATACGATTACTAAAATGTGTACTTATAACGTTGGTAATGAGAAATTTAAAAAAAAGGTACTTTAAAAAAATGTTTAAGACACCATAGGAACCGCCTTTTCAGAAGTTTTCTTTAAATAAATTAAAACCTTCAAGTTGATTTTTCAATGGATTTCCGCATAACTTCTGCATAATAATTCCTCCGCATAATAATTTGGGTGTGCTACAGCACTTCAGCAGGCATCGTTATTACTTTTATACCTATTCTATGGCCATATGTAGGTAGATTAGTAATTAACGATATTTCTTCAGATTTTTGTTTTCATTCATTAATTCTTTGTTTATGAATTTCATTTTTTTGTGTATCTTTTATTTGTCATTTAATTTAATTAAACATTAAGATTTATATTTTATACTATTCTATTTTTTTTTTATTTCCATATCCTTCAACCACTAATTCATCTTTTTCATTAAGCAAAAACATCAATATTTTGTGCCCTACAAACAACCCAAGTTTGAGCTATCTGAGAGATTGTTTTCATTCTATTTCATTTTTTTTATTTTCATGCACTTTTCCGTACTGTCTCAAACTAGATATTACAAAACTGGGACGTCCAGTACAGTACCTCATCTTAATTTGGAGCAAGCTTTGATGGGAAAAATAGAACTTATCGCCGAAAATTGCTAACCAGCTACTCAGTGGCGTAGCTATCGGGTGGCAGAGGGTGCAGTTGCACTCGGGCCCGGGCCCTCTCTCCAACTCAATTTTTGTCCCATTTATCGATGTATGGTTTTAACCTGATAACAATTTTCTATTGTTGGAAAATTATTGAGGCTACCAATTTACAACTATTTCGCTCTCATTGGCAGTGGCGGCTCGTGAAATATTTAGTGGGGGTGCTGCAAAAGTAATTGCCTATGTATCTCTAAACACTTAGTCCTATATACTTCTTCTTATTACTCACTTTCCCTCACATTTGGTCATACACGTTCTAATATATTGAAAACACTTACATGTAGTATCGGCAGTTGGTCATCGACACCGATGCAGAAAATCCATCCTTCACACAATTTATGTTTATTTAGGTTTACAACACACGTTCACTAGCACATGCATTCATCTTTACAGTTTTCTCAAGACTGTTCTCGATGGCCGCCAGAAGACCCAAGCCGAATGCAATAGGGGGTGTGGAGGGGTGACCTGAACAATCGCAACGTCAAATGTAAACTCAGCGTTGCCATTGTTCTCCAAATTACATTTTCTGAGCAATTTTGACTTCACCAAAACACTGTCTGACTGAGGATATGGCAACATGCCTCTGCATTATACAATTAGTCCAGTCCTTGTTAGGTCACGGGGGGTCTTCCGTCTTCAGTTGCCGCACTGACCACGTGTTTGTCATGTGCTCGGCAATTTGTTTTCCTTCTCAAACACAGAAAAAACGGGTCCAAAACCTCCCCTAGCCCCGATGCTGTGACTGGAGCAGCTCCCAGTGCAGTTTTAAAAGCAAAGGAAAGAGAGAGATGGCGCGTCAAGGCGAGGAGCGATATTCTGTATTTAACTAATGCATAGACGAGATGCTGTGGCCGGAGCAGCATCCCTCATATGAAATACACATGCCCCCACGCTCACTGAGCACCACTCGCATGCTTCTCGAAGGAATCTTCGAATAAATATCACCACAAAAATCGCTAGTCAGTGTATAAAAAGTGTAAACGTTACATGATTTGGTTATGTCTTAATAATACATCATACGAATTGTATTAAAGGGATTTATCATTTTACTAAGGGGTGCTGCAGCTCCGCAGCTCCTAGCACGAGACGCCACTGCTCATTGGGCAAGAAAAATTTGGCATAAGACTTGACAGTTAACATGCAAGAACTGACAGGCGAAAAGAGTTTAAAAATGTGAAGCTTGTATCCATACGGGAACAAAATACAGTAATCCCCCTATTCAATTTCACAGAAACGACTCAAAGAATTTAATCTTCGCTTGACTGCACTTTCAAACGAATTTGTCTATTGTTTACTAAAAATAGCTATATAATTAGCTTTTCTTGGACTTAAATAAATAAGTGGCAAACAGACGGATTTGCCATGGTCAGGAAAAGTTATTTGGACTGATGGCTTCTCTAATAGGAGAGGGTTGGTCATCAATTCAGTATTCGTTGCTCCCTCATTGGGTGTGGGCGCGTGTGTGAAGTGAACTTTGAGCGTCCCCGTTTCTCTTAGTGCTTTTACTGCAGTTAGTTTTACATATTTTAAAAAACTAATATTTGTTGGGTTATTGTGTATGATTGTGTCGTGTGGTTTAGCAGTTTGAGTATTGAAATATAGTAGGCCTTTCAGGCCTATATACAGTGAGTTAAAATTAAGTTTCAAACATGAACGTGTACAAACATGAAAGTGGCGTCATGAAAAGGAAGAAAAAAAAGAAAGTGATAAACGAATCAAACAGCTACCAAAACTTGACACATACTTTCATGTACGTACAAGTCGTGCATGAGGCAGTGCAACTGACCAAACCGTAAGTAAAGATAACCCAGACTCAAAAGCTATAGCCGATTAGCCGATCCTGAAAATAATCAAGAGCAACAGCAACTTAGTTGGAGAGTTACACAATAATGATTTACCGGTACAGGAACCTACTGATATCCCTGAGCAGACCAATACTAGCTACTCTACCGACAAGGCCAACTTTAATAAATAACGTCTCAAGATCAACGATTCATTATCACTTTAGGACAAATAAACTGCGGGGGGGGGGGGGCATCGTGTCCACTTTGCACCCGGGCGCGTAAAGGCGTAGCTACGCCACTGTCTACTCTCTGCCTTAGCCATGCTGACAATTGAATAAAAACTTATAAATACAATTTCAGACTTCAACAACGTCGTAATCGAGTGGTTTGCTCGAGACAAAAACAGAAGAATGGATTTTATCTACCAATCATACATTTTCTTAGAAAATTCTACTTTTTGAGGTATTGGTGAGAAGGGGGGTAAATTACGTTGTGCCCCGTGCAATTTGTTTTAACTCACCTCCCGCTCCCGCATTGGTCTCCAACCAGGCTCGTTGCTTCTACTGCAGGATGTGGGAATAACTTGCATGTGTTTGCCTCTAATCAATGTGTTATCTGTTTTGCTACGTGACATCAAAGAGCGACTCAACTAAACCCTTATCATGTTTGTCTCCTTCAAGTGACATTGCCACACCTTGGCCACACCTATAACTAAAGCTGCGTACACACGGCGGATTTTGGCCTCACGACGATCTCAAGGCGGTCGGACGGATGTACTGATAGGATGAAAATTGGATGGAAATCTTTCGTGTGTACAGACACTGGCGGTCTTGAGGCGATCTACCGACGATCCGTTCCAATCTCTGCCTGGTCAGTATTTTAAGCTGCGTACACACGGCGGATTTTGGCCTCACGACGGTCGTACGAACGCCTTGAGATCGTCGTAAGGCCAAAATCCGCCGTGTGTACGCACTACGCAGCTTGTCGATTAGAACCAATCTCTAGGGACCAGTTTTGTGCTTTGTGCATGAGGAAGCTTACAGAAAGCTCAGGTAGCAGCACTAACACAGCTCCTAACGAACCTCTGGCGCCACGCCCATTCACCCGTACTGTTCTCACTCAACGGTTGTATGGCACAGGTGTTGCAATGCAACGACATAAAGGATATGAAAGCCCTATTGCTCTCCATACTTACTGTTGCACAAAGTGAAACAGAAGGAAATAACATTGTCACCGGAATACCAACCAAAACAGAATTATGTAAACTAGGAAAACGCTCTGTTTGACGCGTTGATAAGCGAGCGCGTCAATATCTACGAATTTTTGGCGAAAAGATTTCAATGCTAATACAAACAACAATTAACAACAATTCAAGAATGCGCATTGCAAAATTTTTTCTAATTTCCATAGCTATTATACTTCCCGAGATTGTTGGATGCAGTGCTGCTGATTTGCTAAGAATTTTCGCTGTCATGTTTTCGCCGCGGTCCGCCACCGTTACTAACAGTTATTGACAGCAATAGAAATGTAATTTATGCCTCTAATATGTATCAAATCGCGTTTACATTAGTATATTCGTGACTGGACAAAAATTTACTATAAAATAGTCACCTCACATTTTGCTGTTACTGTGTTTCAGAAATATATTTTCGAGTAACTTTTTTGTAACTTTACCAATATTTATCAGATCGCCATAACATGAACATATTCGTGATCGGAATAAGCCTTAAAAAAATATTGTATCAAACATTTTGCCGCCATTTTGTTTCAGAAAAATATTTTGCAGTAACTATGGTGTAACTTTGTAACTTTTCAAACGATTTTGCCTTAAAACTATACACCTTCAATCCACATCGAGGCTTGTGGATGGTCCAAATTTCATGGTCCAAATTTCAAGTTGATCGGACTTTCTGTTCGACCGCTATCGACGGACATGAAAAAAAAAAAAAAAAAAAAAAAAAAAACAGAACGAAGTGCCATAAGAGTCTCGTGGAGACGCTCGCTTCGCTCGCTTAAAAGCGAAGGATACCTCTACGTCAAAAACCGCAGAAAATTTTCAAGTTTTAATTATATCTCAAGATAGGATCACAACATCAAAAATCTGAGACTACATAGCGCTGTGGTTTGGTAAGCCCTACACACTGAATGATAAATTTATTTAACGTTATCATCAGTATGACTGTGATAAGTTATTCCTTAGTAATTTAAGTAAATCGTTATCACAGTCATACTGATGATAACGTTAAATACATTTATCATTCAGTGTTTAGGGATTACCAAACCACAGCGATATGTAGTCTCAGATTTTTGATGTTGTGTTTCAATCTTGAGATATAGTTAAAAAATGAAAATTTTCTGCGGTTTTTGACGTAGAGGTATCCTTCGCTCTTAAAAAGAACTTACAAAGAGAATTGGGCTAGGACTAATCGAAGCGGTTGAAGCGATGGCCAACGATTCTGATCAACCAGCAGCAGATAAAAATCCTGACAAGGACTCGACAGCAGAGCTTGACTGGGACGACAACATTTGGAACATATCTTTCCAAGAATGCACTACCGACATTGCTATGGAGGCAAAAGAGGATGGATCCCAAGAGGGTGATACTGGCAACCAATAATATTTGCCGGAACTTGTTAAGCGAGCGAAGCGAGCGTCTCCACGAGACTCTTATGGCATTTCGTTCTGTTTTTTATTGTTGTTTGTTTGTTTGCTTGTATTTTTTCGTTTTTGTTTTTATGTCTGTCGATAGCGGTCGAACGGAAAGTCCGATCAACTTGAAATTTGGACCATCTACAAGCCTCCATGTGGTTTGAAGGTGTATAGTATTGAGGCAAAATCGTTTGAAAAGTAACAAAGTTACACAATAGTTACTGCAAAATATTTTTCTGAAACAAAATGGCGGCAAAATGTGAGATAGCCATATTTTTTAAAAGCTTTTTCCCATCACGAATATGTTTACGTTATGGCGATCTGATAAATATCGGCAAAGTTACACGAAAGTTACTCGAAAATATATTTCTGAAACACAGTAACAGCAAAATGTGAGGTGGCTATTTTATAGTAAATTTTTGTCCGGTCACGAATATACTAATGTAAACGCGGTTTGATACATACAAGAGGCCGAAATTACATTTCTATTGCTACGGTGGCGGACCGCGGCGAAAACATGACAGCGAAAATTCTTAGCATCGCACATTGCACTGCATCCAACAATGTCGGGAAGTATAATAGCTATGGATATTAGAAAAATGTTTGCAATACGCATTCTTAAATTGTTGTTAATTGTTGTTTGTATTAGCATTGAAATCTTTTCGCCAGAAAGTTCGTAGATATTGACGCGCTCGCTTATCAACGCGTCAAACAGAGCGTTTTCCTAGTATATAATCCAAATATCTTGGTTGCTGCCACTCTGGACAGCAATTATGGTGCCTGTTTTTGGATACGGCCAGAACACTGCCAGAAGTGCTCCGGTGGAAGGCAGTTTCAATGACATTAAGCATAGAATATTTGGTCACCGCAATCTGCCTTTACGAGTGGATGATTTTGTTCAGATCCACGTAAAAGCGAATGATGGTGCAATGAAACTAGCTGCCGTTCCAGTCAAACGCCGAAACCTTCTGGATGATGAACCACACTTGTCGGAGAGCGTGAGTCACGTTCATCTGATTCACAATGCCAATTCTAATGTTCTTTGTAGCATTACAAATACTAATGAAGAATCTGAAAATCCCGAACCATCGTTAACAGCACCTACTAACCTGTGCTCAGCATGTGATAGAGGTCATTTGCCGACTGGAGCTGATCGATGCAGGTATTGCAGCGTTGCAGTTCATATTTTTCCCAAGTGCTCCCAGTCACTTGGCAATGAAGAAGGCTATGGCCAGGAACGTGCATGCATCACTTGCTTTATGAAGGGACCAGAGGAGAGAAATGTCACTTCTGAGCTCCAAACCATCGAAAATTAGCGGAATAAAGGAACACCTCTCCCACTAAAGAAACGAAAGCGCCATTCCTATTTGGAACCAAACTCTGAGTGTCTGAGCATGGCCTTGTCCGACGTAAAGCCAATCATTCCCATTGGTCTACTTAAAAATGGTCACAGGCTAAAACCCATCCGAAGTGGTGGACAAATCCTTCAGTTATCAAACACATGTGCGTTTGACAGCATAGTGCAGTTAGCATGTGTGGCATATTGTGACAGTGTCAACATGAAAATTCTAATGGATAACGATACTTTGCCAATTTTCCAACTGGCTACAAACATTGTGGAAAATGGAGTAAAACAACGAGCATACAATTTGAGGTCGACTTTACTGAAACAAATATTTCCAGCACATAAGTTGCCTAGTGGCGTTGAGAGAGTCGACTGTTTGTACTCAGTTGAAGAAGTGGTAAAATTAGTTATAACATCTCACAACAGTGTTGTGGAGACTGCTTTATGTGACTCAGCATTCTGCCCCACAAAAGACAGAACAACCAGTCAATCAGTATACAACATAAATTGTTCCGGAAACGAGATTGACCACATTCAAGAGATAATTCAACAAGAGTTAGGTGAGTATCGGAACAAATGCCTTTCACTAATGAAAGATATACCAGCTTTACCTGAAAGGACGTACAGACACAAGAATAAAACAGTGTACTGGTGTTCGCACACGAACCCTGAAACTTTCACTCATTTATTTATAGTTATCAATGACAATCGTGTTGATGATGATTCAATCACTTCAGTTCCCGAACTCCAGCTGAGCTGTATTCCCACTCGCCTCGAGTTTGGAACTACTGTGTTTTGGCTAAGGGGCGTCTCAGGGTGTGTAGGAGGCGTATTGGAAGGATCTGTTGGGCATTATATTGCTTATTGTTGACGTCATGACGATCATTGGGAAGAATACAATGACCTTCAAGACAAAAAGTCTCCAATTTCTTCGAGTAAAGTGGTAAATTCTGCGTTGCTTTATCACAGCGTTGGGTAACAATAGTCTGTCGAATCGGACTTACACGATGAAATAATAATGATAATGGTGTGCGATATTATCTTAAATGGCGGGCTTACCAAAAAAACCAACACGATCAAAGCCTGAGGCACGATACAAATATTAAATGAAACGTGCCATTGAATCTGTGTAACACAATATCTAACGTAGACAATAATATGCACACAAAATAGGGAATTGAATCATGTATATTTTTTAATTTAATTTTTCTAAATACGGATAAATTGGCAAAACAAATAAATATTTTATTTGTGTAACTTAGAACAGATTTGTATTGACAAAAACGAGCTTAACGTTTCACATATAATTTTGGCGGAAAAAACGGGTCATGACGTCACTTCTTGTATGATGCAAATTGCAATCAATCAATCATACACACAAGATTACTCTTCGTTTAAACCTTAACCATTAGAAGCCTCCTTGAAGTTCTGAAACCAGATTTATGTTCTGTGTACATAATACTTAATTTTGGACATAAATTAATAAGAATAAAAAGTATTACTCATTCCACATTTTCATAGAATATCAGGCAAGCTTTGGTTTTGTTTTATTTTTTAACAGTTTATTTTTTGTTTAAAATTTTCATTTTCTGAGTATTTGACAACCACAAGACTTTGTTTTTATAAATAAGTGACAACAGACCAAGTATAAGTTTCATTGTTTATCTGTTGGTTTCATAGAGACAACGGCAAATTTATTCATAAACATACAAGAAATTTACGTCACAGGCATTTTGAAACTAAAATTGGGGGAAACAGAAAATCGAAAATTTGAGCTTTTGTAGAAATTGAATTAATTGCTCTTAAAACATGAAAATCACGTGTTTGGTGTTTTTACATGAAAATCTATTTATTATACTTCCACACATATTGGAGACTCATGTGACCCCTATTAACAGTGATTTTCGGCAAGCTATAAAATAACGTTTCTTTTTTTATTCTTATACTGCTATAATAATTTCACCCCTTAGCCAGAACACAGTGTTTCCTACAACGTAAGGTGATCTACAGCTCCCGTTGGAATTAAAGCCCTACTTGATACATGTGGACAATCGAACGTCATAGTATTACACGCCAACAAGAACTCTATGTTTACTGTTTAACCTTGGAACGATGTATGTTTGGACAGTGATAATATTTTGAGTTAATAGCATCACCCACTAATTTTGTGTTTGATGTTATGTGTAATTACAGGATCCATATTACGACACTGTGATACATAAAATGTATTACTTAAAACTATGAGTTGAGGAGTTGACGAACTACTTTGTTGATAGTGTAAATATACGATTTACACAATCAACAAAGTATTTTGGTTCCGTAAAAAATGTGTTCTATCACATGAACATTGTGTTTCATATAATTATTTTTTCACGTACAATTTGTGTTATGAGTAGAGTACGTCCTCGTCAATGTTGTGAACGCCCAGTATATGTTTTATTGATATTTTGTTGTGATAACTCAATGGGTCTTAATTTAAATCAAGTTAACCAATTGATTACTGCTTTCACAGCATTTTCTCTTAAAATATAAATAAATATGCAATTATATATGTATAATATGTATATTATGTGTATTATGTATTATATGTATATATATATATATGTTTAAATGTATATGAATAATGAAGTTATTTCGTGCTTTGGCAGCATTTTCTTTTTTTTTTGATTTGTGCAATTAACTTATGTGCCTTAAAAATAAGTTAATCACCAATTGATTGTGGCTTTCAATGCATTTCATGTTGACAGAGCTTTCTTTATTCACAAGTAGGTTATATCGCGTTGTATGATGCCAATTTCTTTTCAAATGATTTGTGTACGTACCGTAATGTGTCACACTTAAAAATAAGTATTATAGCGATTAACTGGGGCTATCAAGTATCAATGCATAACACATTGATAAATAACCTAAATGTATCTTTCGATGATAAGATTACTGTTCTTTGTATGATGCCAATTCTGTAATGTGTCACACTTAAAAATAAGTATTATAGCGATTGACTGGGGCTATCAAGTATCAATGCATAACACATTGATAAATAACCTAAATGTATCTTTCGAGAATAAGATTATTGTGCTTTGTATGGTGCCAATTTATTTTCTAATGATTTGTGTACATACCATAATGTGTCACACTTAAATAACAGTATAATGTCGATTGACTGGGGCTATCAAGTATCAATGCATTATGCATAATTGATATATAACTTATGTATCTTTGGATTACATAGTTATTTTGTGTTGTGTATGCCATTCTCTTTTCTATTTATTTGTAACAATTCATAGTTCCCACGTGACGTCACAGCGGCCATGATTGCGACACAATTGATGAGGACCAATCCTAGATCTTTGGCAAATACTATACAAATTCAATAAATAAGCCTAATTTAGAATGTAAAAAGTAAACATAAGTAATACAAAAATTTAAAAAACCACACATATATCAAGTTTATCTCAAAACCAGCCTGAATTGTAAAGGAATAAGGATTTCTGTGTTCTACCACAACAGCCTTCAATTGTTTCTCCATTGCAACATCAAAATTTGATCACAAATGTGGCCGCTACGCGCAAAGATGTGACGTATGTGCAACCTGTGATTAACGTATTACTTAAAAATGATAGTCATACCAATTCATTGTGCATATCAATGCATAGATCAATACATTGATGTATTAAACTTATTTTTCTTTGGATAACGTTTTTTGTGATGTGGGTGGCATCTTCTTTTTCACTGATTTGTGTAACATACGTAATGTGCCTCACTTAAAAATAAATTGTCATTATTGGCGTCCATCAAATCCTTTACATCTTGATATACTATAAACGTATTCTTTGTTCAATAATAATGAGGTTATTATGCTGTATGTAATTTTTCAGTAAACCGATATTTTTGTAAACACGCTCTATTTTTTATTACAACGCTTAAATTAACTTGCCTTGTTTGTCTAGGCGGAATCTTTGAATCGATATTCCACCTACTTCTAGATGTCCGATCAAGCTGAAATGTTTTACACAGACGTATTCTTGATGACAATACATGAATCAACTGTCATATTTACTAAATTGTCAATTAATTCATCATTAATAATTAATTAATGTTTAACATGGAAATCGATGAATCTTTGAATCGATATTTCACCTACTTGTAAATGTCCGATCAAGCTGAAACTTTGTACACAGACGTATTTCTAATGACAATATATGAATCAATTGTCATATTTACTAAATTGTCAATTAATTTATCATAATTAATTAATTAATGTTTTATATGGAAATTGAAGTTTAACCCACTTTCCAACATCAAATCGAGTTGAAAGTTTTCACACAGACGTATTCTTAATAACAATACACGAATCAATTGTCATATTTACTAAATCGTCAATAAATATATCATAATTAATTAATTAATGTTTTATATGGAAATCGATGTACAACCCACTCTTCAACGTCAAATCGAGTTGAAAGTTTTTACACAAACGTATTCTTAATGACTTCACACGAATCAAATGTCATATTAACTAAATAATCAATTAATTCATCATAATTAATTAATTGATGTTATATATGTGAATCGATGTTTAACCCACTTCCCAACGTCAAATCGAGTTAAAAGTTTTCAAACAGCCGTGTTTTTAATGACAGTACACGAATCAATTGTCATATTAACTAAATAATCAATCAATTCATCATAATTAATTAATTATTGATGTTTTATATGGAAATCGATATTTCACCCACTTTCCAACGTTGAATTGAGCTGAAAGTTTTCACACAGACGTATTCTTAATGACAATACACGTATCAATTGTCCTATTTACTAAAAATAGTCAGTTAATTCATCATAATTAATTAATGTTTTATATGGGAATCGACATTTCCCCCACTTTTCAACGTCGGATCGAGTTGAAAGTTTTCACACAGACGTATTCTTAATGACAATACATGAATCAATTGTCATATTTACTAAATAATCAATTTAGCCATCATAATTAATTAATTGATGTTTTATATGGGATCGATAAAACACTCATTGTCGAACGTCGAATTGAGCTGAAAGTTTGCACACAGACGTATTTTTAATGACAATACATTAATCAATTGGCATATTTACTAAATAATCAATTTAACCATCATAATTAATTAATCAATCGATATTCGATATATATTCGATTGCAAGATTCTTTAAGACTAAAAAGTATCAAATAATATTACTTGAAAAAAATATATTTTTTTAAAAACAACGCTTATATTTAAATGCACTCAAAAGTAAAAAATAAATTTTCGCCCAACAAATTTTTGCCTCACTCGGAAAATAAAAGCGTTGGGCGCTTTCCCTGCATAAACAGCAGAATACTGCAATCTATGTCAATACCGAAAGCGCCCAACGCTTTTATTTTCCGAGTGAGGCAAAAATTTGTTGGGCGAAAATTTATTTTTTACTTTTTAGTGCATTTAAATATAAGCGTTTTTTTTTTTAAATATATTTTTTTCATGTAATATTATTTTGTTCTACACATTGGTACCTCCATTTCACTGCTAGCTGCCAAAATTGTATTAATGGATGAAATGATAAGAGAAGTGATTTCCTAAAATGGCTGACGACAAGGACCCAGATGTGAAACTCCTTCTAGTGGCGCAATATAGGCGGCAACGAGCACGGCTATTAGCCACACTACCACAAGAAGCACAAACTGGCAATAGAAATGATATGGAAGGATTTTTTTTATAACCATCTCTAGTATTTAAACAGCATAAACTGAAATTTGTGATAAAAAAACGGCACAAAGTTATAACCATACTTTTGGTAGAAATATCTGCGTGGGGGTGTGGGGGGGGGGGGGCTACCATAAACTATCCCTCCCCTCCCCCGGACCCCTCAAACTGAAACGCGTATAACTCAAAAGTTATTAGGGTGCCAAAATCAATACTTAGGTGCAAAAAGGTTAATAATTGGTGCAAAAATATGAACATCATTTTGAGAAGAAAAACAAGTTTTGGGGATGCCATAAACATGCCCCCTCCCCCCCCTTCACAAAATTAAAATGATATACCTGCGAAACTATAAGGGTGCAAAAATCAAAACTTGGGAGTAAACAGATGCAAAAACGGTGCAATATTATGACCATGTTTTTTGGTAGAAAACGTGTGTGGGGTGGCTACCATTAACATGTCCTCCCAATATTGAAATGCGTGTAACTATGAAACCAATGGGGTGCAAACATCAATACTTGGGTGCAAAAAGGTGCATAATTGATTAATTGGTGCAAAAATATGAACATGTTTTTTAAATTATAAACAAGTTTCAGGGATGCCATGAACTTGTCCCCCCCCAAATTTAAAGGCGTATAACTCCAAAACTATTCGGGTGCAAAAATCAAGACTTGGGTGCAAAAAAGTGCAAAAATGGTGCAAAATTATGAGCATCTTTTTGTGGTAAAAAACGTTTGTGGGGGGGGGGCTACCATTGACTTGACCCCCCCCCCCCCCCCCCCCCCCCACCAAAATTAACGCGTATTACTCTGGAACTATTAGGGTGCAAAAACCACACTTAGGTGCAAAAAGGTGCAAAAATGGTGCATAATTATGAGCATGTTATTAACTTGACCTCCCCCCCTCAAATTGATACGCGTAAAACTATGAAACTACCACCAAAAATCAACACTTGGGTGCAAAAAGGTGCATACTTGGTGCAAAAACATTGAACATGTTTTTTTTAGATGAAACACACGTTTCAGGGATGCCTTTAGCTTGTCCCCCCCAAATAGAAATGCGTATAACTCCGAAACTATTAGTGTGCAAAAATCAAGGCTTGGGTCCAAAAAAGTGCAAAAAAGGTGCAAAATTATGAACATGAATTAAAGTACATAGCCCTGTTTGGGGGGGCTACCATTAACTTGTCCCCCCCCCCCCCCAAATTAAAACGCGTATTACTCCGAAACTGTTTGGGTGCAAACATCAAGACTTGGGTGCAAAAAGGTGCAAACATAGTGTAAAATTATGAGGATATAATTAAGTGAATTTCCAAGGTGGGGGGACAGCCATTTACCTGTGCCCCCCGCATTGAAATGGGTATAACTCCAAAACCAACGAGGTGCAAAAATCAAGACTTGGATGCAAAAAGGTGCAAAAATAGTGCAAAATTATGAACATGAATTAAGTTACTTCGCTCTGTGTGGGGGGGCTACCATTAACTTGTCCCCCCCAATTTAGAACGCGTATAACTCCGAAACTATTAGAGTGCAAAAATCAAGACTTGGGTGCAAAAAGGTGCAAAAATAGTGCAAAATTATGAGCATATAATTAGGTTGACATTCCAAGGTGGGGGGGACAGCCATTAACCTGTCCCCCGCATTGAAATGGGTACAACTCCGAAACCAATGGGGTGCAAAAATCAATACTTGGGTGCAAAAAGATGCATAATTGGTGCAAAAATATGAGCTCAGATTGAGGATGAAATGTCGAGGTGGGGGGGACAAGTTAATGTACCTTGTGGTTTGAGCCGTTTGAGTTATTGAAATATAGTAGGCCTATTAGGCCTATATACAGTGAGTTAAAATTAGGTTTCAAACATGAACGTGTACAAACCTGAAAGTGGCGTCATGAAAAGGAAGAAAAAAAAGAAAGTGATAAACGAATCGAACAGCTACCAAAACTTGACTCATACTTTCATGTACGTACGGGTCGTGCATGAGGCAGTGCAACTGACCAAACCGTAAATAAAGATAGAACAGACTCAATAGCTATAGCCGATTAGCCGATCCTGAAAATAATCAAGAGCAACAGCAACTTAGTTGGAGAGTTACACAATGATGATTTACCGGTACAGGAACCTACTGATATCCCTGAGCAGATCAATACTAGCTACTCTACCGACAAGGCCAACTTTAATAAATTAACGTCTCAAGATCAACGATTCATTATCACTTTAGGACAAATAAAATGGGGGGGGGGGGGCATCGTGTCCACTTTGCACCCGGGCGCACAAAGGCGCCCGGGTGCCTTTACGCACGCGCGCACGTGCGCTACGCCACTGTCTACTCTCTGCCTTAGCCATGGGTACGTTCCGTAAATAGCTTAAAATGCTCAAGACACTTGGATGACGTCACTCATTCGAGCATCTTGAGCACCAATATTTTCGGAACGGTAAATCACGAAGGTAGTTGTTGGTGGCGGTTACTTCAAATTAAATAATGGCAGTTGATAAGATAAGGTTCTAGTGGCGTTGGTAAATGAAATCATTTCGTCAGATTCAGAAAGTTTTACGGCTTTGGCCTGTGAGCGTTAGCCCTCGTAGGTCCCTTGGTGGCCCTAACCTATAAAAGACCGGTACAGACATGCCCTAAACTGAACAATAGGGCTAGTTTCAAGATCATAAAATATGTTTACAACGTCTTATCTACTTCCTACTTCTTCTGTAACACATATTACTGTGTATGAGAGCAGGGACACAGGATTCCACTAATGTAATTTGTAGTTTGCCGCCTTTTTGATAATATGCTCGAGATGCTTGAACGAAATCCTCGGGCGTCTCAAGCGTGCTCAAAACACTTGGGATGCTATTTACGGAACGCTGGTCGCAGGCGTTTCAAGCATATTAATCCATTTACGGAATGGACAAAGCACGCTAAAAGCATATTCAACAGTTTACGGAACGTACCCCATGCTGACAATTGAATAAAAACTTATAAATACAATTTCAGACTTCAACAACGTCGTAATCGAGTGGTTTGCTCGAGACCAAAACAGAAGAATGGATTTTATCTACCAATCTTACATTTCCTTAGAAAGTTCTACTTTTTGAGTGATTGGTGGGAAGGGGGTAAATTACGTTGTGCCCCGTGCAATTTGTTTTAACTCACCTCTCGCTCCCGCGTTGGTCTCCAACCAGGCTCGTTGCTTCTACTGCAGGATGTGGGAATAACTTGCAAGTTTTTGTCTCTTATCAATGTATTATCTATTTTCCTACGTAATATCAATAAGCGACTCCACTCAACACTTATCATGTTTGTCTCCTTCAAGTAACATTGCCACACCTCGGCCACACCTGTAACAAAGTCGATTAGAACCAATCTCTAGAGACCAGTTTTGTGCTTTGTGCTTTGTGCATGGGGAAGCTTACAGAAAGCTCAGGTAGCAGCACTAGCACAGCTCCTAACAAACCTCTGGCGCCACGCTCACCCACCCGTACTAGCCCTGCTTAGCACGTTGTGGTGAGCCAATAGGGAAGCTTACTGAAAGCTCAGGTAGCAGCACCAGCACAGCTCCTAACGAAACTCTGGCGCCACGCCCACCCACCTGTACTAGCCCCGCTTAGCACTTCGTGGTGAGCCAGTGGAGAAGCTTACTGAAAGCTCAGGTAGCAGCACTAGCACAGCTCCTAACGAACCTCTGGCACCACGCCCACCCACCCGTACTAGCCCCGCTTAGCACGTCGTGGTGGGCCAATGGGGGAGCTTACTGAAAGCTCAGGTAGCAGCACTAGCGCAGCTCCTAACGAACCTCTGGCGCCACGCCCACCCGTACTAGCCCTGCTTAGCACGTCGTGGTGGGCCAATGGGGAAGCTTACTGAAAGGTCAGCTAGCAGCACTAGCACAGCTTCTAACGAACCTCTGGCGCCACGCCCACCCACCCGTACTAGCCCCGCTTAGCACGTCGTGGTGAGCCAATGGGGAAGCTTACTGAAAGCTCAGGTAGCAGCACAAGCACAGCTCCTAACGAACCTCTGGGGCCACGCCCACCCACCCGTACTAGCCCCGCTTAGCACGTCGTGGTGAGCCAATGGGGAAGCTTACTGAAAGCTCAGGTAGCAGCACTAGCACAGCTTCTAACGACCTCTGGCGCCACGCCCACCCACCCATACCAGCCCCGGTTAGCACGTCGTGGTGAGCCAATGGGGAAGCTTACTGAAAGCTCAGGTAGCAGCAATAGCACAGCTCCTAACGACCCTCTGGCGCCACGCCCACCCACCCGTACTAGCCTTGCTAAGCACGTCGTGGTGAGCCAATGGGGAAGCTTACTGAAAGCTCAGGTAGCAGCACTAGCACAGCTCCTAACGACCCTCTGGCGCCACGCCTACCCACCCGTACTAGCTTTGCTTAGCACGTCGTGGTGAGCCAATGGGGAAGCTTACTGAAAGCTCAGGTAGCAGCAATAGCACAGCTCCTAACGACCCTCTGGCGCCACGCCCACCCACCCGTACTAGCCTTGCTTAGCACGTCGTAGTGAGCCAATGGGGAAGCTTACTGAAAGCTCAGGTAGCAGCACTAACCCAGCTCCTAACGAACCTCTGGCGCCACGCCCACCCACCCGTAATAGCCCTGCTTACCACGTCGTGGTGAGCCAGTGGGGAAGCTTACTGAAAGCTCAGGTAGCAGCACTAGCACAGCTCCTAACGAACCTCTGGTGCCACGCCCACCCACCCGTACTAGCCCCGCTTAGCACGTCGTGGTGAGCCAATGGGGCTGCTTACTGAAAGCTCAGGTAGCAGCACATGCACATCTGCTAACGACCTCTGGTGCCACGCCCACCCGTACCAGCCACGCTTAGCACGTCGTAGTGAGCCAATGGGGAAGCTTACTGAAAGCTCAGGTAGCAGCACTAGCACAGCTCCTAACGAACCTCTGGCGCCACGCCCACCCACTCGTACTAGCCCCGCTTAGCACGTCGTGGTGAGCCAGTGGGGAAGCTTACTGAAAGCTCAGGTAGCAGCACTAGCACAGCTCCTAACGAACCTCTGGCACCACGCCCACCCACCCGTACTAGCCCAGCTTAGCACGTCGTGGTGAGCCAATGGGAAAGCTTACTGAAAGCTCAGGTAGCAGCACTAGCACAGCTCCTAACGAACCTCTGGGGCCACGCCCACCCACCCGTACTAGCCCCGCTTAGCACGTCGTGGTGAGCCAATGGGGAAGCTTACTGAAAGCTCAGGTAGCAGCACTAGCACAGCTCCTAACGAACCTCTGGGGCCACGCCCACCCACCCGTACTAGCCCCGCTTAGCACGTCGTGGTGAGCCAATGGGAAAGCTTACTGAAAGCTCAGGTAGCAGCACTAGCACAGCTCCTAACGAACCTCTGGCACCACGCCCACCCACCCGTACTAGCCCCGCTTAGCACGTCGTGGTGAGCCAATGGGGAAGCTTACTGAAAGCTCAGGTAGCAGCACTAGCACAGCTTCTAACGACCTCTGGCGCCACGCCCACCCACCCATACCAGCCCCGGTAAGCACGTCGTGGTGAGCCAATGGGGAAGCTTACTGAAAGCTCAGGTAGCAGCAATAGCACAGCTCCTAACGACCCTCTGGCGCCACGCCCACCCACCCGTACTAGCCTTGCTAAGCACGTCGTGGTGAGCCAATGGGGAAGCTTACTGAAAGCTCAGGTAGCAGCACTAGCACAGCTCCTAACGACCCTCTGGCGCCACGCCCACCCACCCGTACTAGCTTTGCTTAGCACGTCGTGGTGAGCCAATGGGGAAGCTTACTGAAAGCTCAGGTAGCAGCAATAGCACAGCTCCTAACGACCCTCTGGCGCCACGCCCACCCACCCGTACTAGCCTTGCTTAGCACGTCGTAGTGAGCCAATGGGGAAGCTTACTGAAAGCTCAGGTAGCAGCACTAGCACAGCTCCTAACGAACCTCTGGCGCCACGCCCACCCACCCGTAATAGCCCCGCTTACCACGTCGTGGTGAGCCAGTGGGGAAGCTTACTGAAAGCTCAGGTAGCAGCACTAGCACAGCTTCTAACGACCTCTGGTGCCACGCCCACCCGTACCAGCCCCGCTTAGCACGTCGTAGTGAGCCAATGGGGAAGCTTACTGAAAGCTCAGGTAGCAGCACTAGCACAGCTCCTAACGAACCTCTGGCGCCACGCCCACCCACCCGTAATAGCCCTGCTTACCACGTCGTGGTGAGCCAGTGGGGAAGCTTACTGAAAGCTCAGGTAGCAGCACTAGCACAGCTCCTAACGAACCTCTGGCGCCACGCCCACCCACCCGTACTAGCCTTGCTTAGCACGTCGTGGTGAGCCAGTGGGGAAGCTTACTGAAAGCTCAGGTAGCAGCACTAGCACAGCTCCTAACGAACCTCTGGCGCCACG
Organism: Isoperla grammatica; assembly: GCA_945910005.1. Taxonomy (NCBI): domain Eukaryota; kingdom Metazoa; phylum Arthropoda; class Insecta; order Plecoptera; family Perlodidae; genus Isoperla; species Isoperla grammatica. The sequence continues at coordinate 20,238,312 of OX246750.1, read as the reverse complement.
CCCACCCACCCGTACTATTCTCGGTCCCAATTTAAGATACACGCCGGCAAAATGAGAACTAAAAGGAACTGTTTCTTATTGTTGGAGACTTATGCTGTCAATCATCCCCCTTATTTGACAAACCACTTAGTTTCTAACATAGTAAAGACAGCTCCAAACCACATGGGCCGTCGAAGCAAGAGATAATTATGGTCGACCCTTAGAAAAGGGACAGAATTCTGAGCCCCTTCCTCCTATTGTCAAGTGGCTACATGTCACGATTCAAACCCAGAACACAGTGATTTGTTTCGTAAAAACAAAAAAATCGGGTGTTTTGATTGACGTCATCATACACATACACATAGTTCATGAACTATTTTCAAATATTTCGACGAGTAACACAATGTTAGTAGTAATGTTTTGTGTATGGAGTAATGTTTGAAACGTTCGCGAGATTATATTTGTATTATATGAACGTTCTATATCCGACGTTCGAACGTTGCTTACTTAAGAACGTTCGTTTTACAAGAGTATGAATGTGTTATGGGCACTCGTTACCATATGGAAATCAATGGTAGTTATGGTATATTCTCTATCCACACCTCTTCTGTTTAGTTGTTGCTTTCTTAGGGTTTCTGGTTGTGTGAACCTAGCAGGTACGAGATATTGCTTTGTTAGGGTTCCTGGTTGTGTGAGGCTAGCAGGTACGTGATGTTCAGAGGCAGGTATTTGTGGAGATTGTTTTTGTCCAATTTCGTTTTTAAAAATTGTGATAGCGGAAGTTTGGCGGGATTGTGGATGTCAATATCGTTTTTTGGGTAAATTGTCAAATAATTAGTATTTACTCGATTACGAGACAAGAATGTCCAGAATGAGACTTCGTTTTTAGAGTAGGCCTATGCCTATATGCTGTTGCAGCCCACGCATAATTAAAACTGTGATTTTGTTGGTACTTCTTGCATTTTCTTCGACGAAGCCTTCCCCCCCCCCCCCCCCCCCCCCGCCCTTCCCACGTGCGTAACAAACAACGACTGAGATCGCCGGCCGGTGGCCGCGCGCTTGGCGGTCGACGGGCGCTCAGTAGCAGGTGTCCAGTGTCGTTCGGCTGTCGGCAGTCTGTGGGCCTGCCTGCCTGCCTGCCTCACTAGAGTCACCAGCACTGACACGAGCGTACTGCATAAAATACCACTGGGACTGGGGCGCCAGACAACTATACACGGTGAAGAATGGAAACCTTTGTTCTGCCCGCCCAGCAGCCGAACCACGGGGGGCCGACCGCGACCATAAAACCCCATTCACAGCACTGCACGGCAAGTGCCATTGCGGATCACCCGCCGCCTTCACTATTATCTTCGACGACGCACGACGGGTATTCATGTGAATAGGGCCCGAGTCTCCGAGTAGCCGACTAACGGAAGTCCGCTATTTCGTAAAAATTTGGGGTTCGAACCAAATTAACAATGGAAAATTGCCGATTTCACGTAGTATCGCGGAGATTTCGCTGATATAGCGCAATATCGCTATTTGTCTATAATATCGCAATTAACGCCCAATTTCGCAAATTGTCGCGATTATTTTAAAGGTATATTCAGGATCACAATGACGTAATTCGTACTCATATAAAACAAAAAGAGAAATTGGGTCTTTATCGCGATTATCGTGGCTTCCGAAAATACCTGCCTCTGGTGATGTTGTTGCTTTGTTAGGGTTCCTGGTTGTGTGAACCTAGCGGTTACGTGATGTTGCTTTGTTAGGGTTCCTGGTTGTGTGAACCTAGCAGGTACGTGATATTGCTTTGTAAGGGGTTCCTAGTTGTGTGAGCCTAGCAGGTACGCGATGTTGCTTTGTTAGGGTTCCTGGTTGTGTGAACCTAGCAGGTACGCAATGTGTCTTTGTTAGGGTTTCTCGTAGTGTGAACCTAGCAGGTACGCGATGTTGTTCCTTTGTTAGGGTTCCTGGTTGTGTGAGCCTAGCAGGTACGCGATGTTGCTTTGTTAAGGTTCCTGGTTGTGTGAACCTAGCAGGTACGCAATGTGTCTTTGTTAGGGTTTCTCGTTGTGTGAACCTAGCAGGTACGCGATCTTGTTCCTGTGTTTGGGTTCCTGGTTGTGTGAGCCTAGCAGGTACGTGATATTGCTTTGTTAGGGTTCCTGGTAGTGTGAACCTAGCAGGTACGCGATGTTGTCCTTTGTTAGGGTTCCTGGTTGTGTGAGCCTAGCAGGTACGCAATATTACTTTGTAAGGGGTTCCTAGTTGTGTGAGCCTAGCAGGTACGCGATGTTGCTTTGTTAGGGTTCCTGGTTGTGTGAACCTAGCAGGTACGCAATGTGTCTTTGTTAGGGTTTCTCGTTGTGTGAACCTAGCAGGTACGCGATCTTGTTCCTTTGTTAGGGTTCCTGGTTGTGTGAGCCTAGCAGGTGCGTAATGTTGCTTTGTTAGGGTTCCTGGTTGTGTGAACCTAGCAGGTACGCGATGTTGCTTTGTTAGGGTTCCTGGTTGTGTGAGCCTAGCCGTTACGGGATGTTGCTTTGTTAGGGTTCCTGCTTGTGTGAACCGTGCAGGTACGCGATGTTGCTTTGTTTGGGTTCCTGCTTGTGTGAACCTAGCAGGTACGCGATATTGCTTTGTTAGGGTTCCTGGTTGTGTGAGCCTAGCAGGTACGCGATATTGCTTTGTTAGGGTTCCTGGTTGTGTGAACCTAGCAGGTACGCGATGTTGCTTTGTTAGGGTTCCTGGTTGTGTGAACCTAGCAGGTACGCGATGTTGCTTTGTTAGGGTTCCTGGTTGTGTGAGCCTAGCAGGTACGCGATATTGCTTTGTTAGGGTTCCTGGTTGTGTGAACCTAGCAGGTACGCGATATTGCTTTGTTAGGGTTCCTGGTTGTGTGAACCTAGCAGGTACGCGATTTTGTTGCTTTGTTAAGGTTCCTGGTTGTGTGAACCTAGCAGGTACGTGATGTTGCTTTGTTAGGGTTCCTGGTTGTGTGAGCCTGGCAGGTACGCGATGTTGCTTTGTTAGGGTTCCTGGTTGTGTGAACCTAGCAGGTACGCGATGTTGTTGCTTTGTTAGGGTTCCTGGTTGTGTGAACCTAGCAGGTACGTGATGTTGCTTTGTTAGGGTTCCTGGTTGTGTGAGCCTGGCAGGTACGCAATGTTGTTGCTTCGTTAGGGTTCCTGGTTGTGTGAGCCTAGCAGGTACGTGATGTTGCTTTGTAAGGGTTCCTGGTTGTGTGAACCTAGCAGGTACGCGATATTGCTTTGTTAGGGTTCCTGGTTGTGTGAACCTAGCAGGTACGCGATGTTGTTGCTTTGTTAGGGTTCCTGGTTGTGTGAACCTAGCAGGTACGTGATGTTGCTTTGTTACGGTTCTTGGTTGTGTGAGCCTGGCAGGTACGCAATGTTGTTGCTTCGTTAGGGTTTTTGGTTGTGTGAGCCTAGCAGGTACGTGATGTTGCTTTGTTAGGGTTCCTGGTTGTGTGAACCTAGCAGGTACGTGATGTTGCTTTGTTAGGGTTCCTGGTTGTGTGAACCTAGCAGGTACGTGATGTTGTTGCTTCGTTAGGGTTCCTGGTTGTGTGAGCCTAGCAGGTACGTGATGTTGCTTTGTTTGGGTTCCTGGTTGTGTGAGCGTAGCAGGTACGCAATGTTGCTTTGGTAGGGTTTCTGGTTGTGTGAGCCTAGCAGGTACGCGATGTTGTTTCTTTGTTAGGGTTCCTTGTTGTGTGAACCTAGCAGGTACGCGATGTTGCTTTGTTTGGGTTCCTGGTTGTGTGAGCGTAGCAGGTACGCAATGTTGCTTTGTTAGGGTTTCTGGTTGTGTGAACCTAGCAGGTACGTGATGTTGTTGCTATATTATTGTATTTTCTGTTGAAACTTTTAAATACTTGGCCTGAGGTGTAAAGGACATTAAAATAAGCTTGGCATTTATTATTGGCTTTGCTAAACGCACTCTTGCTTTAACGCCCGCTTGTTTCAAGTCTCGAGCCTACAAAGAGTGTGTTGTATCTAGCTTGGAATATGCCGCACAACCAGGAACTCACCAACCAACCAAAGACGTGTTGATACAGGAGAGGTCGTGACTACCCTTTATTTACAACAGTCAGTGAGTGTACAATAATTATATTTTTAAGCGAGCGAAGCGAGCGTTTCCACTTGACTCTTATGGCACTTCGTTCTGTTTTTTTGTTTGTTTGTTTGTTTGTTTGTTTGTTTGTTTGTTTGTTTTTTTTGTTTTTTTTTTATGTCCGTCGATAGCGGTCGAACGGAAAGTCTGATCAACTTGAAATTTGGACCATCCACAAGCCTCGATGTGGATTGAAGGTGTATAGTTTTGAGGCAAAATCGTTCGAAAAGTTACAAAGTTACACCATAGTTACTGCAAAATATTTTTCTGAAACAAAATGGCGGCAAAATGTGAGATAGCCAAATTTTTTTACAGTTTTTTCGGGTCACGAATATGTTAATGTAATGGCGATCTGATAGATATTGGCAAAGTTACACGAAAGTTACTCGAAAATATATTTCTGAAACACAGTAACAGCAAAATGTGAGGTGGCTATCTTATAGTAAATTTTTGTCCGGTCACGAATATACTAATGTAAACGCGATTTGATACATATTAGAGGCAGAAATTACATTTCTATTGCTGTCAATAACTGTTAGTAACGGTGGCGGACCGCGGCGAAAACATGACAGCGAAAATTCTTAGCAACGCACATTGCACGACGTCCAACAATGTCGGGAAGTATAATAGCTATGGAAATTAGAAAAAATTTTGCAATGCGCATCCTTGAATTGTTGTTAATTGTTGTTTTTATTATCTTTGAGATCTTTTCGCCAGAACGTTCGTAGATATGGACGCGCTCGCTTATCAACGCGTCAAACAGAGCGTTTTCCTAGTGTATATAATTGCAGTATTGCAAAAGAAATGGTGATCTGGGAAGTTTCTGAAATCAGATCTGGATGATTTGAAGAAAATGTACAACATAATTTTAAGATGCATTATATTTTAGTTTGTTTGTACTTAGTGTAAACAGGAAATGTTTCGTTAACCAGCTCGCTTTACAAGTGTGCGGGTTCGTCACGTTCTCCTTCAGATGTTATTTTTTATATATCATGTTGTTTGGCGACGGAACATTGGCAATGATATTCACATTACTTTGATTCTCACTGTTGACCACATTGAGAGTGACAAACCATTGTTGAAATATAGTTGGATCTGTTTACACCGTTGCGTTGAATAACGAGGTATTTTTAATTTTCATATCACTGTACAAATGTTGAGTTTTTCAACAATTTTTTTCTCTCGAAATGTGATCTCATAGCGTTTGTGTAAACAGCAAAAGTTTTTATAATTTTTATAAATAAATATAATTTACGAATCTTATTACATTGTCAGTTTGTTTAAAAATCACCATTCCTAAATCCTACATCAGTGAAAGGTAATTGAGTGGTTGATGGGATCTGCGAGCTGACCTTCGACTGATGAACTTCAACCAGTGGGGTAATTAGGGATTATCAAAAGGCAGAGTGATGTGTGGGAACAGCCAGGGGTCTGGGGCCACTGGAGGCCTTCTTTATTCGACTATTATAAATATTTTGTTCCTTATAGAGTCAAAGAATAAAACTTATAGCATTACCCATTTGCTTATAGGGCAAACGAAATACATCATGCACACAACACAAGAAACAAAGAATTACCACAATACCCCACACACATGACAAAAAATTTAGAAACTCACCTATATGATATGGGAAGGAAAATCTCCAACAAAGTATCATCATTTATGAACACAGACTTGACCCCAACATCAATAAAAAATGAATTTAAAAAGTACCTCCTTGCAAATCCCTTCTACAACTTGGAAGAGTTTCTGACTTCTCTACCTACCACTCAAGTGTAAAAGTTTCCCTAAAACGGGCGTCTAATCTCACCTGACGAGAGTCTGTCAACTGTTAATATATAAATTTAAAATATGTTAGGATATTATGGTAGGGTGGAAGAACAAAAATTAATTTTTGAACCTCGCCTTTTTTCTTGTAACCCTGTGTTCATACATGTTAACATGAAAATAAAGAAATACTTACTATTACTAGAGCCAAGTAAAATTTGTGTTACGAAATAAAAGGAAACCGTAGTTATAGTACTCTTAAAAATGATAATTAAGGATGAGATGTCGGGTCGGGTCAGCATGCAAAGTTTGAATCGCTAAATAACGTGATTTGGACGAAATCCACGAAATGTGTGTATTCGTGAAATAAGACCGAAATAACGAAAATGTGTTAAATATTGGCCTAACATAAGGGTTAGTGTAAGAAAAAGCATGCAGATGAATTAAAAATATAAAGGAAATAGATAGGAAGTACTGTTCGTATACACGAATGACTCGTCTTTATTTGAGTGATATTCCTAAATTGATAATGCAATGTTACTTTTGCTTCCTTGTTATGCGCCTTATAAAAATATGATATCGCCAAAACGCAAAATTAACATTTTGAAAAAAGAAATTTGGGAAAAATAAAACCATTTCTGTACGGCTCTATACCTACTACGTGACTGCTCACAATAGTTCCTACAATGTTTGAGCTGAATGATGTATTTATTTTGGTTGTAATGTTTGCGATAGCTACACACTTGTTGTCCCTAGCACTGTCATAACATTTATTATCAGTACGTATTATATTTTCTAGTTCTAAAGAAGTAGGCCTAGTAACGAGTTAAAATAGTAAATATCAGCCTCGATGTAGTTTCGGGGGGAGGGGAGGCTCAACCCCCTAACCCCCCCCCCCCCCTCCCCCCTAGTTATGCCACTGCTTTAAACTAAATACACGAATAAATAACGCATTGTTTTGAGTCTTTTGACCCTCTGAAGAAGATGGCTGCCGACTACTCTTGTTATTCGCATAGAAAACTCAGCTTAGATTGAACGAAAAACAATAAATCTGATTACAAAACTCCTAACAACAATCCAAGTTGGGCCTCCCAAAACCCCTGACACAGCAAAGTTACCAAATTACTTGTATGACCATTATGCTGTGTCAGTATTCTAATGTTAGTATTGTTGCCCTAGATTGATGATTACATAAAAGCCAGCTCAGCACCTACCTGATTGTGATCAAAACAGAGTGTTGTTTACCCATGTCACAATCAAGTAGAATAAAACACGACAGTGAAGGAATCCAGTGTGAAAATGAATAAACTTCCATTTTCACACTACATCCCCCCGCTTAAACATCCATCGTCTCTGATGGTGTCGTGTCTTACCGCCAAAAAGGTACAATGAACACCGGTAGTAGGAAGAAGGACCAGAATTAAATTCAAGCTCCCCCTCCCCCTATACTCTAAGTAATCCAAAACGGTGGTAGGTGCATAACACGGTCGGCGAGAAGGTACTGAGATAACGACGAGCGAACGGACAGTACGTGTCACCCCCAACCTCCAAAACGTAACTCCACGCCCTTGCCACTGATACATGCTAAAAAGAAGCTAAAGAGACATGATCTTAAAAAATCTGTTTAGGCTCCTGAAAAAACCCGAATAACAATAGGTATCGACCTAGAGACCATGCTCTGCAACAATAACCAGACTTAAACTTTAAAACAGTAACAAACAAACAATCCGTATAGGCTTAAACCATTTCCAAACAAATTACAATAAATTAAATGAAATAAAATTTCAAAGATTCAAAAAAATTTTTAAACCATTTCAAAACAACACAAACGACAAGAAAGTAAATAAAGTAAAATTTCAAAAATTCTACGGTTCCTCTTCATACAATGTGGACTTCGGAAACGAACAATTCTTCGCTGCAAAGACATTTCACCTTCGACCTGCTGACGGCAGTCCCAACCACCCAGGCCAACAGATCGTCGGTCGAACACAGATCGGCGATGCAAAACCAACTGGAACATAAAACAAAACACCAGCAGAATTGCATCCCGCTACTGCATCCCTCGGTTACACCATACTGTGCAACCAAAGCGGTTTCACTATTGTTGTCTTACGTCACACTGAACAGCTGACTTGAGGGAGCGACCTTGACTGCGCGACACATATTAACAATTACAATACGCCACAGACAAGACCGCTCCGAGCAGCACTGCAGATATTATTGCGTCATGACACCAGACGTCAGCACATAGTGAAACCAGGCTTCTCTCCCTGCTCCCTCTCTCTACGAATTATTAATTAATTACGGTGCATAGACAAAAAACAGTGGAATCCACGCATCAAATGCTGATTCCCACCAGCCACCTAAAGAGACAATCACAACCACTAAGAATACTCGACTTTTGCTTAGCAGGAAACTACACACATAAGAAAATGCTCATAGCAATCATCAAATTGCGTCAACGTCGGAATCCGCAAACTCAACTTTGTTAAGCAATCAAATTTACTACACTTGATCGCGGCCGCGATCAAGTGAACTCCGAAATGTCCAACAAACCTAAAGCTTAATTAGCCTAAACCTAAACCTAAAGCCAATACACAGTGTACAAATAAACCTAGTTTTTTATAAGAAAAAAAAATGACTGGGATTCCAACAATCCCAACAATGTAGTTGAAGACTATAACGCGAACATAACCTAGATATAGCCTAACCCACTATGGACATTCCGACAGAAATAAATCACACTTACGAAAGTCGAGTCCAACGAAAAACAACGTCAAACACAACATATAGCAATGCCAGATCTAACCGTGCACAGGGTATACTGCTGCCGTGTCGGAGTGGATGCCGACTACGCGCGGACCTGGCTATATCGCAGTCGCATCATCTGCAGCCAGCGGCCCAGCGTCCGCGCGCGGTACGACTAAGCTCGCGTCAGGCCTCGAACCAAAGACAATGCAACACCGGCCCAACCGAGCACTAGCCACCCCCCAAACCGACAATAACACCCTACAAAGTTAAATAACTGACCTCCAAGGCTACCACTACAATCGACAATCGACGAACACAAAACGCGATCGTAGCAAATTCCTCTCTAGACCTATGCTAATGCAAGAATTACGATATAAAATAATAAAGATGTACGTAACAGCCACTTAAACACGTACTCGAAACAAGAACATCCATAAACCAAAGAGAGAACATGCACTCTAAACACACACGCACATTTACACATGTTTACATGTACACGCGCGACAAAAACGTACACATGGACCTCCCACGGTCCTCCCATCGCCCTCCAAAAGCGAACGCGTGGACCTCCACTGGTCCTCCAAATCGCCCTACAAAAGCGAACACGTGGACTTCCAATGGTCCTCCTTACCGCCCTCCAAAGGCGAACACGTGGACCTCCAATGGTCCTCCTTATCGCCCTACAAAGGCGCACATATGGACCTCCAATGATCCTCCTATCGCTCTCCAAAGGCGAACACGTGGACTTCCAATGGTCCTCCTTACCGCCCTCCAAAGGCGAACACGTGGACCTCCAATGGTCCTCCTTATCGCCCTACAAAGGCGCACATATGGACCTCCAATGATCCTCCTATCGCCCTCCAAAGGCGAACACATGGACCTCCAATGGTCCTCCTATCGCCCTCCAAAGGCGAACACATGGACCTCCAATGGTCCCAGCCGCCTGCAGCGACTCACGCCCGAGTCCACCCTATAGAACTCTAGGGCCCACAAAACCGCACAAGGAACCCTGATCGCCTAGCGACCAACCTCCCGACCTCCAGTCGCACATATACATGCAAACACTGTATATGTCATACATTCATACACAGTATACATACAACAGAACATCGTGATTAACAGTAGACAAAAAATGATTGCCAAGCTATAAACTGGCCTTCTTCGTGCGAGCAAACTGCTGACGTGAGCATAGCCGCGCTCATTGACACAAGAAACAACTCACATAAAACAATGAAGAAACTAGCATACGCAATTCGACGACGAAAGCGGGACTCGAACCCAGCACGACGAACATAGTCCCTAGCAAGACAATATCGCGCCAATCTGCCGACAATGTCAACTGATGCTCGAACTGACTTTCAAAAGCAGTTCTCATCAGAACTGTCTCATACGGACTAAGTAGCAAGCATTGACCTAACGAAAATCCCGACGCAACGAGGTTAATCACGACGCTGACACACATACAAAGAAACAACACAACAAGCAATAATCAATCCTCCAGTGCAGAGAGGCTATCAACATAGAGAGAGAGCAGAAAGAAAGAAACTCACACAATAACACTCAACAGGTACGCTACATCTTAATACCACGGTAGCGATAAAACAACAAAACAAAATCATCTCAGACATGCAAAATCACAGAAAACAAAAAAAAAACGGTGCCTCTAACAACTTTGTTGAAGACAAAGTCAGCGCCTATACCAAATTTGGCATGTCAAAAAAAACAAATTATTTCAAGACAGGCGGCACCACTAACTGTTATTTCATAAACCAAAGATGGAACTACGTTAACGAAATCAAACAAACCGGCGCTTCCATCGACATAGCAAATAATTTTCGTGATAAACCAATTTGTCATAAAACAAATTGGCCCGGCAGACTCCACCAACTTTGTTATGTACCGAATTCACGCGCCGACCCACCCTTGTCCCTACCACCCTGGTACGGGACTCGAACCCATGTTCAGGTCGGCTGTCACAAGGTTTCACTAGGGGACGTAACCCTCTCTTGACATACGTGAACACGTACACTTGGGATCGTTGCTATGTCTGAGGAAGGCCGGGAGACAAGGAACTTACATCAACAGTCCTGGGTTCAAACATTGAGGAACCGTACATTTATTATGTTACACAATAGACAATAGTACAATAGACATTCATCCTACCGTGGCAAAGACGTGGCGTACCGATCAGGATCTATCTCCCTCTAATCTACTACTAAGGAGTCACACTACCTTGGTTGGCTTTCGCCCCGTCCGTTCGTCCCTCGTGACTCCTTGGTTCGTTCCTCGGGGATAGTCCTTGTGCCCCATGGCACCGCCGGTCGCTCTCGGTCCGTTCCATCTTCATGCGCCTACATTACGTCCTTCTTCAACGGCTCCTCCGACCGGTCCCCACCGAGAGTCCAAGCCTCGCCACTTTTAATCCACCTCGACCGTATCACGTCACCTTCCACCCCTTTACCCCTTCTTTGGCTTGTGCTAGCTGCTCATGACTATAATCACTCATCAACCTACATGGTTCGACCCCCCACTCTAGCCAAAATGCAAGAGTGGGGCTCAGACCAAACTCCTAACAACCATCCAACTTGGGCCTCCCAAAACCCCTGACACAGCAAAGTTACCAAATTACTTGTATGACCATTATGCTGTGTCAGTATTCTAATGTTAGTATTGTTGCCCTAGATTGATGATAACACAATAGCCCACTCAGCACCTACCTGATTGTGATCAAAACAGAGTGTTATTTACCCATGTCACAATCAAGTAGAATAAAACACGACAGTGAAGGAATCCAATGTGAAAATGAATAAACTTCCATTTTCACACCACAATATTTAATTATTTCAAAGTATGGTATGCTATATGTTTCTGGAGTATTCCAGCGTTTCCCAAACTATTTGTGCTTGTGCCCCCCCCCCCCCCCCCCCCCCTTTAAGAGGTATTTACTAGCTGTGGCCCCCTTTCATCAAATGTGCTGTTATTTTATTAGTTTAAAATGTAAAACTGTAATAGTAGTATTTATTCACCAAAATCAGCTTTCACTCTTCACAATGGCAAAGTAGCTACAATACACTCGTGATATGAACACATGTAAATAAAAGAATAAGACAGAAATTACATTAGAAAGTTACACAAATTCAGATAGTTCAAGAAATCAATAAATAAATACATAAATTCACACTTAGAGTCTACCCAGTCAATAACTAAACTGATTTGCAGTGAGGACTTTAATTTAAAGTCACTAAACCAACCCTGTAGGCTTCGAACACTATCGACGAACAATAAAAAAAGGAACAATACATTTTTGAGTAGGCCTACTAGTATATATGACAAACTAATGATAAGAAACAGCCTAATATACTTCACATCTCAGTTTGAAGTAACTGTAACTATACACTCAAAGCAGTCTTCCAGTTCATGACCTGTCTCCTGAAAGCTTTGCTTCAGCCCGGTAGGGGGGTCTAATATTAACATAAGTATGTTACATCTCCAAGGACTATTGCTCCAGCCCGGTATGGGGGTCTAATATTAACATAAGTATGTTACATCTCCAAGGACTATTGACCCAGCCCGGTAGGGGGGTCTAATATTAACATAAGTATGTTACATCTCCAAGGAATATTGCTCCAGCCCGGTAGGGGTGTCTAATATTAACATAAGTATGTTACATCTCCAAGGACTATTGCTCCAGCCCGGTAGGGGTGTCTGATATTAACATAAGTATGTTACATCTCCAGGGACTATTGCTCCAGCCCGGTAGGGGGGTCTAATATTAACATAAGTATGTTACATCTCCAAGGACTATTGCTCCAGCCCGGTAGGGGGGTCTAATATTAACATAAGTATGTTACATCTCCAAGGACTATTGCTCCAGCCCGGTAGGGGGGTCTTATATTAACATAAGTATGTTACATCTCCAAGGACTATTGCTCCAGCCCGGTAGGGGGGTCTAATATTAACATAAGTATGTTACATCTCCAAGGACTATTGCTCCAGCCCGGTAGGGGGGTCTAATATTAACATGTGTATGTAACATCTCCAAGGACTATTGCTCCAGCCCGGTAGGGGGGTCTAATATTAACATGTGTATGTAACATCTCCAAGGACTATTGCTCCAGCTCGGTAGGGGGGTCTGATATTAACATAAGTATGTTACATCTCCAAGGACTATTGCTCCAGCCCGGTAGGGGGGTCTAATATTAACATAAGTATGTAACAGCTCCAAGGACTATTGCTCCAGCCCGGTAGGGGGGTCTTATATTAACATAAGTATGTAACATCTCCAAAGACTATTGCTCCAGCCCGGTAGGGGGGTCTAATATTAACATAAGTATGTTACATCTCCAAGGACTATTGCTCCAGCCCGGTAGGGGGGTCTAATATTAACATAAGTATGTTACATCTCCAAGGACTATTGCTCCAGCCCGGTAGGGGGGTCTAATATTAACATAAGTATGTTACATCTCCAAGGACTATTGCTCCAGCCCGGTAGGGGGGTAAATATTAACATAAGTATGTTACATCTCCAAGGACTATTGCTCCAGCCCGGTAGGGGGGTCTTATATTAACATAAGTATGTTACATCTCCAAGGATTATTGCTCCAGCCCGGTAGGGGGGTCTATATTAACATAAGTATGTTACATCTCCAAGGACTATTGCTCCAGCCCGGTAGGGGGGTCTTATATTAACATAAGTATGTTACATCTCCAAGGACTATTGCTCCAGCCCGGTAGGGGGGTCTTATATTAACATAAGTATGTTACATCTCCAAGGACTATTGCTCCAGTCCGGTAGGGGGGTCTGATATTAACATAAGTATGTTACATCTCCAAGGACTATTGCTACAGCCCGGTAGGGGGGTCTAATATTAACATAAGTATGTTACATCTACAAGGAGTATTGCTACAGCCCGGTAGGGGGGTCTAATATTAACATAAGTATGTTACATCTCCAAGGACTATTGCTCCAGCCCGGTAGGGGGGTCTAATATTAACATAAGTATGTTACATCTACAAGGAGTATTGCTAAAGCCCGGTAGGGGGGTCTAATATTAACATAAGTATGTAACATCTCCAAGGAGTATTGCTACAGCCCGGTAGGGGGGTCTAATATTAACATAAGTATGTTACATCTCCAAGGAGTATTGCTACAGCCCGGTAGGGGGGTCTAATATTAACATAAGTATGTTACATCTCCAAGGAGTATTGCTACAGCCCGGTAGGGGGGTCTAATATTAACATAAGTATGTTACATCTACAAGGAGTATTGCTACAGCCCGGTAGGGGGGTCTAATATTAACATAAGTATGTTACATCTCCAAGGAGTATTGCTACAGCCCGGTAGGGGGGTCTAATATTAACATAAGTATGTAACATCTACAAGGAGTATTGCTACAGCCCGGTAGGGGGGTCTAATATTAACATAAGTATGTAACATCTCCAAGGAGTATTGCTACAGCCCGGTAGGGGGGTCTAATATTAACAAAGGTATGTTACATCTCCAAGGAGTATTGCTACAGCCCGGTAGGGGGGTCTAATATTAACATAAGTATGTTACATCTCCAAGGAGTATTGCTAGAGCCCGGTAGGGGGGTCTAATATTAACATAAGTATGTTACATCTCCAAGGACTATTGCTCCAGCCCGGTAGGGGAGTCTGATATTAACATAAGTATGTTACATCTCCAAGGAGTATTGCTACAGCCCGGTAGGGGGGTCTAATATTAACATAAGTATGTTACATCTCCAAGGAGTATTGCTACAGCCCGGTAGGGGGGTCTAATATTAACATTAGTATGTTACATCTCCAAGGACTATTGCTACAGCCCGGTAGGGGGGTATAATATTAACATGAGTATGTTACATCTACAAGGAGTATTGCTCCAGCCCGGTAGGGGGGTCGTATATTAACATAAGTATGTTACATCTCCAAGGACTATTGCTCCAGCCCGGTAGGGGGGTCTAATATTAACATTAGTATGTTACATCTACAAGGAGTATTGCTCCAGCCCGGTAGGGGGGTCTAATATTAACATAAGTATGTTACATCTCCAAGGACTATTGCTACAGCCCGGTAGGGGGGTCTAATATTAACATAAGTATGTTACATCTCCAAGGAGTATTGCTACAGCCCGGTAGGGGGGTCTAATATTAACATAAGTATGTTACATCTACAAGGAGTATTGCTCCAGCCCGGTAGGGGGGTCTAATATTAACATAAGTATGTTACATCTCCAAGGACTATTGCTACAGCCCGGTAGGGGGGTCTAATATTAACATAAGTATGTTACATCTCCAAGGAGTATTGCTACAGCCCGGTAGGGGGGTCTAATATTAACATAAGTATGTTACATCTCCAAGGAGTATTGCTACAGCCCGGTAGGGGGGTCTAATTATAACATAAGAAGTTACATCTCCAAGGAGTATTGCTACAGCCCGGTAGGGGGGTCTAATATTAACATAAGTATGTTACATCTCCAAGGAGTATTGCTACAGCCCGGTAGGGGGGTCTTATATTAACATTAGTATGTTACATCTCCAAGGACTATTGCTACAGCCCGGTAGGGGGGTCTTATATTAACATAAGTATGTTACATCTACAAGGACTATTGCTACAGCCCGGTAGGGGGGTCTAATATTAACATAAGTATGTTACATCTACAAGGAGTATTGCTCCAGCCCGGTAGGGGGGTCTTATATTTACATTAGTATGTTACATCTCCAAGGAGTATTGCTACAGCCCGGTAGGGGGGTCTAATATTAACATAAGTATGTTACATCTCCAAGGAGTATTGCTCCAGCCCGGTAGGGGGGTCTAATATTAACATTAGTATGTTACATCTCCAAGGACTATTGCTACAGCCCGGTAGGGGGGTCTTATATTAACATAAGTATGTTACATCTACAAGGACTATTGCTTCAGCCCGGTAGGGGGGTCTAATATTAACATTAGTATGTTACATCTCCAAGGAGTATTGCTCCAGCCCGGTAGGGGGGTCTAATATTAACATTAGTATGTTACATCTACAAGGAGTATTGCTACAGCCCGGTAGGGGGGTCTAATATTAACATGTGTATGTTACATCTCCAAGGAGTATTGCTCCAGCCCGGTAGGGGGGTCTAATATTAACATAAGTATGTTACATCTCCAAGGAGTATTGCTCCAGCCCGGTAGGGGGGTCTAATATTAACATTAGTATGTTACATCTACAAGGAGTATTGCTACAGCCCGGTAGGGGGGTCTAATATTAACATAAGTATGTTACATCTACAAGGAGTATTGCTACAGCCCGGTAGGGGGGTCTAATATTAACATGTGTATGTTACATCTACAAGGAGTATTGCTCCAGCCCGGTAGGGGGGTCTAATATTAACATGTGTATGTTACATCTACAAGGAGTATTGCTACAGCCAGGTAGGGGGGTCTAATATTAACATGTGTATGATACATCTCCAAGGAGTATTGCTACAGCCTGGTAGGGGGGTCTAATATTAACATGTGTTTGATACATCTCCAAGGAGTATTGCTACAGCCCGGTAGGGGGGTCTAATATTAACATGTGTATGATACATCTACAAGGAGTATTGCTCCAGCCCGGTAGGGGGGTCTAATATTAACATGTGTATGATACATCTACAAGGAGTATTGCTACAGCCAGGTAGGGGGGTCTAATATTAACATGTGTATGATACATCTACAAGGAGTATTGCTACAGCCAGGTAGGGGGGTCTAATATTAACATGTGTTTGATACATCTCCAAGGAGTATTGCTACAGCCCGGTAGGGGGGTCTAATATTAACATGTGTATGATACATCTACAAGGAGTATTGCTCCAGCCCGGTAGGGAGTCTAATATTAACATGTGTATGATACATCTACAAGGAGTATTGCTCCAGCCCGGTAGGGGGGTCTAATATTAACATGTGTATGATACATCTACAAGGAGTATTGCTACAGCCCGGTAGGGGGGTCTAATATTAACATGTGTATGATACATCTACAAGGAGTATTGCTCCAGCCCGGTAGGGGGGTCTAATATTAACATGTGTATGTTACATCTACAAGGAGTATTGCTACAGCCAGGTAGAAGGGTCTAATATTAACATGTGTATGATACATCTACAAGGAGTATTGCTACAGCCCGGTAGGGGGGTCTTATATTAACATAAGTATGTTACATCTACAAGGAGTATTGCTACAGCCCGGTAGGGGGGTCTAATATTAACATGTGTATGTTACATCTACAAGGAGTATTGCTCCAGCCCGGTAGGGGGGTCTAATATTAACATGTGTATGTTACATCTACAAGGAGTATTGCTACAGCCAGGTAGGGGGGTCTAATATTAACATGTGTATGATACATCTACAAGGAGTATTGCTACAGCCCGGTAGGAGGGTCTAATATTAACATGTGTATGATACATCTACAAGGAGTATTGCTACAGCCCGGTAGGGGGGTCTAATATTAACATAAGTATGTTACATCTACCAGGAGTATTGCTCCAGCCCGGAAGAGGGGTCTAATATTAACATAAGTATGATACATCTACAAGGACTATTGCTACAGCCCGGTAGGGGGGTCTAATATTAACATTAGTATGATACATCTACAAGGAGTATTGCTACAGCCCGGTAGGGGGGTCTAATATTAACATGTGTATGATACATCTCCAAGGAGTATTGCTCCAGCCTGGTAGGTGGGTCTAATATTAACATTAGTATGTTACATCTACAAGGAGTATTGCTCCAGCCCGGTAGGGGGGTCTAATATTAACATGTGTATGTTACATCTACAAGGAGTATTGCTCCAGCCCGGTAGGGGGTCTAATATTAACATGTGTATGTTACATCTACAAGGAGTATTGCTCCAGCCCGGTAGGGGGTCTAATATTAACATGTGTATGATACATCTCCAAGGACTATTGCTCCAGCCTGGTAGGGGGTCTAATATTAACATGTGTATGTTACATCTACAAGGAGTATTGCTCCAGCCCGGTAGGGGGGTCTAATATTAACATGTGTATGATACATCTCCAAGGAGTATTGCTACAGCCCGGTAGAGGGGTCTAATATTAACATGTGTATGATACATCTCCAAGGAGTATTGCTACAGCCCGGTAGAGGGGTCTAATATTAACATGTGTATGATACATCTCCAAGGACTATTGCTCCAGCCCGGTAGGGGGGTCTAATATTAACATGTGTATGTTACATCTCCAAGGACTATTGCTACAGCCCGGTAGGGGGGTCTAATATTAACATAAGTATGTTACATCTCCAAGGAGTATTGCTACAGCCCGGTAGGGGGGTCTAATATAAACATTAGTATGTTACATCTACAAGGAGTATTGCTACAGCCCGGTAGGGGGGTCTAATATTAACATAAGTATGTTACATCTACCAGGAGTATTGCTCCAGCCCGGAAGGAGGGTCTAATAGTAACATTAGTATGTTACATCTACAAGGAGTATTGCTACAGCCCGGTAGGGGGGTCTAATATTAACATAAGTATGTTACATCTCCAAGGAGTATTGCTCCAGCCCGGTAGGGGGGTCTAATATTAACATAAGTATGTTACATCTCCAAGGAGTATTGCTACAGCCCGGTAGGGGGGTCTTATATTAACATGTGTATGATACATCTACAAGGAGTATTGCTACAGCCCGGTAGGGGGGTCTAATATTAACATGTGTATGATACATCTACAAGGAGTATTGCTACAGCCCGGTAGGGGGGTCTAATATTAACATGTGTATGTTACATCTCCAAGGAGTATTGCTCCAGCCCGGTAGGGGGGTCTAATATTAACATAAGTATGTTACATCTCCAAGGAGTATTGCTCCAGCCTGGTAGGGGGTCTAATATTAACATAAGTATGTTACATCTACAAGGAGTATTGCTACAGCCCGGTAGGGGGGTCTAATATTAACATAAGTATGTTACATCTCCAAGGAGTATTGCTACAGCCCGGTAGGGGGGTCTAATATTAACATAAGTATGTTACATCTACAAGGAGTATTGCTCCAGCCTGGTAGGGGGGTCTAATATTAACATAAGTATGTTACATCTCCAAGGAGTATTGCTACAGCCCGGTAGGGGGGTCTAATATTAACATAAGTATGTTACATCTCCAAGGAGTATTGCTACAGCCCGGTAGGGGGGTCTAATATTAACATAAGTATGTTACATCTCCAAGGAGTATTGCTACAGCCCGGTAGGGGGGTCTAATATTAACATAAGTATGTTACATCTACAAGGAGTATTGCTCCAGCCTGGTAGGGGGGTCTAATATTAACATAAGTATGTTACATCTACAAGGAGTATTGCTCCAGCCTGGTAGGGGGGTCTAATATTAACATAGGTATGTTACATCTACAAGGAGTATTGCTCCAGCCTGGTAGGGGGGTCTAATATTAACATAAGTATGTTACATCTACAAGGAGTATTGCTCCAGCCTGGTAGGGGGGTCTAATATTAACATAAGTATGTTACATCTACAAGGAGTATTGCTACAGCCCGGTAGGGGGGTCTAATATTAACATAAGTATGTTACATCTACAAGGAGTATTGCTCCAGCCCGGTAGGGGGGTCTAATATTAACATAAGTATGTTACATCTCCAAGGACTATTGCTACAGCCCGGTAGGGGGGTCTAATATTAACATAAGTATGTTACATCTCCAAGGAGTATTGCTACAGCCCGGTAGGGGGGTCTAATATAAACATAAGTATGTTACATCTACAAGGAGTATTGCTACAGCCCGGTAGGGGGGTCTAATATTAACATAAGTATGTTACATCTACCAGGAGTATTGCTCCAGCCCGGAAGGAGGGTCTAATAGTAACATTAGTATGTTACATCTAAAAGGAGTATTGCTACAGCCCGGTAGGGGGGTCTAATATTAACATAAGTATGTTACATCTCCAAGGAGTATTGCTCCAGCCCGGTAGGGGGGTCTAATATTAACATAAGTATGTTACATCTCCAAGGAGTATTGCTACAGCCCGGTAGGGGGGTCTAATATTAACATGTGTATGATACATCTACAAGGAGTATTGCTACAGCCCGGTAGGGGGGTCTAATATTAAATGTGTATGATACATCTACAAGGAGTATTGCTACAGCCCGGTAGGGGGGTCTAATATTAACATAAGTATGTTACATCTCCAAGGAGTATTGCTACAGCCCGGTAGGGGGGTCTAATATTAACATGTGTATGATACATCTACAAGGAGTATTGCTCCAGCCTGGTAGGGGGTCTAATATTAACATAAGTATGTTACATCTCCAAGGAGTATTGCTACAGCCCGGTAGGGGGGTCTAATATTAACATGTGTATGATACATCTACAAGGAGTATTGCTCCAGCCTGGTAGGGGGTCTAATATTAACATAAGTATGTTACATCTACAAGGAGTATTGCTCCAGCCTGGTAGGGGGGTCTAATATTAACATGTGTATGTTACATCTACAAGGAGTATTGCTACAGCCTGGTAGGGGGGTCTAATATTAACATGTGTATGATACATCTACAAGGAGTATTGCTCCAGCCCGGTAGGGGGGTCTAATATTAACATAAGTATGTTACATCTACAAGGAGTATTGCTACAGCCTGGTAGGGGGGTCTAATATTAACATGTGTATGATACATCTACAAGGAGTATTGCTACAGCCCGGTAGGGGGGTCTAATATTAACATAAGTATGTTACATCTCCAAGGAGTATTGCTACAGCCCGGTAGGGGGGTCTAATATTAACATAAGTATGTTACATCTACAAGGAGTATTGCTACAGCCCGGTAGGGGGGTCTAATATTAACATAAGTATGTTACATCTCCAAGGAGTATTGCTCCAGCCCGGAAGGGGGGTCTAATATTAACATAAGTATGTTACATCTCCAAGGAGTATTGCTCCAGCCCGGTAGGGGGGTCTAATATTAACATAAGTATGTTACATCTACAAGGAGTATTGCTACAGCCCGGTAGGGGGGTCTAATATTAACATAAGTATGTTACATCTACAAGGAGTATTGCTCCAGCCCGGTAGGGGGGTCTAATATTAACATGTGTATGTTACATCTACAAGGAGTATTGCTACAGCCCGGTAGGGGGGTCTAATATTAGGAATAAGTATGTTACATCTACAAGGAGTATTGCTCCAGCCCGGTAGGGGGGTCTAATATTAACATGTGTATGTTACATCTACAAGGAGTATTGCTCCAGCCTGGTAGGGGGGTCTAATATTAACATGTGTATGTTACATCTACAAGGAGTATTGCTACAGCCCGGTAGGGGGGTCTAATATTAACATGTGTATGATACATCTACAAGGAGTATTGCTGCAGCCCGGTAGGGGGGTCTAATATTAACATGTGTATGATACATCTCCAAGGAGTATTGCTACAGCCCGGTGGGGGGGTCTAATATTAACATGTGTATGATACATCTACAAGGAGTATTGCTCCAGCCTGGTAGGGGCGTCTTATATTAACATGTGTATGATACATCTCCAAGGAGTATTGCTACAGCCCGGTGGGGGGGTCTAATATTAACATGTGTATGATACATCTACAAGGAGTATTGCTCCAGCCTGGTAGGGGGGTCTAATATTAACATGTGTATGTTACATCTACAAGGAGTATTGCTACAGCCCGGTAGGGGGGTCTAATATTAACATGTGTATGATACATCTACAAGGAGTATTGCTCCAGCCTGGTAGGGGGGTCTAATATTAACATGTGTATGATACATCTACAAGGAGTATTGCTCCAGCCTGGTAGGTGGGTCTAATATTAACATGTGTATGTTACATCTACAAGGAGTATTGCTTCAGCCAGGTAGGGGGGTCTAATATTAACATGTGTATGATACATCTCCAAGGACTATTGCTCCAGCCCGGTAGGGGGGTCTAATATTAACATGTGTATGATACATCTCCAAGGAGTATTGCTGCAGCCTGGTAGGTGGGTCTAATATTAACATGTGTATGTTACATCTACAAGGAGTATTGCTACAGCCCGGTAGGGGGGTCTAATATTAACATGTGTTTGATACATCTCCAAGGAGTATTGCTACAGCCCGGTAGGGGGGTCTAATATTAACATGTGTATGATACATCTACAAGGAGTATTGCTGCAGCCTGGTAGGTGGGTCTAATATTAACATGTGTATGTTACATCTACAAGGAGTATTGCTACAGCCCGGTAGGGGGGTCTAATATTAACATGTGTATGTTACATCTACAAGGAGTATTGCTCCAGCCTGGTAGGGGGGTCTAATATTAACATGTGTATGATACATCTACAAGGAGTATTGCCCCAGCCCGGTAGGGGGGTCTAATATTAACATGTGTATGATACATCTACAAGGAGTATTGCTACAGCCCGGTAGGGGGGTCTAATATTAACATGTGTATGATACATCTACAAGGAGTATTGCTACAGCCCGGTAGGGGGGTCTAATATTAACATGTGTATGTTACATCTCCAAGGAGTATTGCTCCAGCCCGGTAGGGGGGTCTAATATTAACATGTGTATGATACATCTACAAGGAGTATTGCTCCAGCCTGGTAGGGGGGTCTTATATTAACATGTGTATGATACATCTACAAGGAGTATTGCTACAGCCCGGTAGGGGGGTCTAATATTAACATGTGTATGATACATCTCTAAGGACTATTGCTCCAGCCCGGTAGGGGGGTCTAATATTAACATGTGTTTGATACATCTCCAAGGAGTATTGCTACAGCCCGGTAGGGGGGTCTAATATTAACATGTGTTTGATACATCTCCAAGGACTATTGCTACAGCCCGGTAGGGGGGTCTAATATTAACATGTGTATGATACATCTCCAAGGACTATTGCTCCAGCCTGGTAGGTGGGTCTAATATAAACATGTGTATGATACATCTCCAAGGAGTATTGCTCCAGCCCGGTAGGGGGGTCTAATATTAACATGTGTTTGATACATCTCCAAGGAGTATTGCTACAGCCCGGTAGGGGGGTCTAATATTAACATGTGTATGATACATCTCCAAGGAGTATTGCTCCAGCCTGGTAGGTGGGTCTAATATTAACATGTGTATGTTACATCTACAAGGAGTATTGCTACAGCCCGGTAGGGGGGTCTAATATTAACATGTGTATGTTACATCTACAAGGAGTATTGCTTCAGCCCAGTAGGGGGGTCTAATATTAACATGTGTATGTTACATCTACAAGGAGTATTGCTCCAGCCCGGTAGGTGGGTCTAATATTAACATGTGTATGTTACATCTCCAAGGAGTATTGCTCCAGCCCGGAGGGGGGTCTAATATTAACATAAGTATGTTACATCTACAAGGAGTATTGCTCCAGCCCGGTAGGGGGGTCTAATATTAACATAAGTATGTTACATCTACAAGGAGTATTGCTCCAGCCCGGTAGGGGGGTCTAATATTAACATAAGTATGTTACATCTACAAGGAGTATTGCTCCAGCCCGGTAGGGGGGTCTAATATTAACATAAGTATGTTACATCTCCAAGGAGTATTGCTCCAGCCTGGTAGGTGGGTCTAATATTAACATGTGTATGATACATCTCCAAGGACTATTGCTCCAGCCTGGTAGGGGGGTCTAATATTAACATAAGTATGTTACATCTCCAAGGATTATTGCTACAGCCTGGTAGGTGGGTCTAATATTAACATAAGTATGTTACATCTCCAAGGAGTATTGCTACAGCCTGGTAGGGGGGTCTTATATTAACATAAGTATGTTACATCTACAAGGAGTATTGCTCCAGCCCGGTAGGGGGGTCTAATATTAACATAAGTATGTTACATCTACAAGGAGTATTGCTCCAGCCCGGTAGGGGGGTCTAATATTAACATAAGTATGTTACATCTCCAAGGAGTATTGCTCCAGCCTGGTAGGTGGGTCTAATATTAACATAAGTATGTTACATCTCCAAGGACTATTGCTCCAGTCCGGTAGGGGGGTCTAATATTAACATAAGTATGTTACATCTCCAAGGAGTATTGCTCCAGCCTGGTAGGTGGGTCTAATATTAACATGTGTATGATACATCTCCAAGGACTATTGCTCCAGCCTGGTAGGTGGGTCTAATATTAACATGTGTATGTTACATCTCCAAGGACTATTGCTCCAGCCTGGTAGGTGGGTCTAATATTAACATGTGTATGTTACATCTCCAAGGACTATTGCTCCAGCCTGGTAGGGGGGTCTAATATTAACATGTGTATGTTACATCTCCAAGGAGTATTGCTCCAGCCTGGTAGGTGGGTCTAATATTAACATGTGTATGATACATCTCCAAGGACTATTGCTCCAGCCTGGTAGGGGGGTCTAATATTAACATAAGTATGTTACATCTCCAAGGACTATTGCTCCAGCCTGGTAGGGGGGTCTAATATTAACATTAGTATGTTACATCTACAAGGAGTATTGCTACAGCCCGGTAGGGGGGTCTAATATTAACATGTGTATGTTACATCTCCAAGGAGTATTGCTCCAGCCCGGTAGGGGGGTCTAATATTAACATGTGTATGATACATTACAAGGACTATTGCTCCAGCCTGGTAGGGGGGTCTTATATTAACATGTGTATGTTACATCTACAAGGAGTATTGCTCCAGCCTGGTGGGGGGGTCTAATATTAACATTAGTATGTTACATCTACAAGGAGTATTGCTACAGCCCGGTAGGGGGGTCTAATATTAACATGTGTATGTTACATCTCCAAGGAGTATTGCTCCAGCCCGGTAGGGGGGTCTAATATTAACATAAGTATGTTACATCTCCAAGGAGTATTGCTCCAGCCCGGTAGGGGGGTCTAATATTAACATTAGTATGTTACATCTACAAGGAGTATTGCTACAGCCCGGTAGGGGGGTCTAATATTAACATAAGTATGTTACATCTACAAGGAGTATTGCTACAGCCCGGTAGGGGGGTCTAATATTAACATGTGTATGTTACATCTACAAGGAGTATTGCTCCAGCCCGGTAGGGGGGTCTAATATTAACATGTGTATGTTACATCTACAAGGAGTATTGCTACAGCCAGGTAGGGGGGTCTAATATTAACATGTGTATGATACATCTCCAAGGAGTATTGCTACAGCCTGGTAGGGGGGTCTAATATTAACATGTGTTTGATACATCTCCAAGGAGTATTGCTACAGCCCGGTAGGGGGGTCTAATATTAACATGTGTATGATACATCTACAAGGAGTATTGCTCCAGCCCGGTAGGGGGGTCTAATATTAACATGTGTATGATACATCTACAAGGAGTATTGCTACAGCCAGGTAGGGGGGTCTAATATTAACATGTGTATGATACATCTACAAGGAGTATTGCTACAGCCAGGTAGGGGGGTCTAATATTAACATGTGTTTGATACATCTCCAAGGAGTATTGCTACAGCCCGGTAGGGGGGTCTAATATTAACATGTGTATGATACATCTACAAGGAGTATTGCTCCAGCCCGGTAGGGAGTCTAATATTAACATGTGTATGATACATCTACAAGGAGTATTGCTCCAGCCCGGTAGGGGGGTCTAATATTAACATGTGTATGATACATCTACAAGGAGTATTGCTACAGCCCGGTAGGGGGGTCTAATATTAACATGTGTATGATACATCTACAAGGAGTATTGCTCCAGCCCGGTAGGGGGGTCTAATATTAACATGTGTATGTTACATCTACAAGGAGTATTGCTACAGCCAGGTAGAAGGGTCTAATATTAACATGTGTATGATACATCTACAAGGAGTATTGCTACAGCCCGGTAGGGTGGTCTTATATTAACATAAGTATGTTACATCTACAAGGAGTATTGCTACAGCCCGGTAGGGGGGTCTAATATTAACATGTGTATGTTACATCTACAAGGAGTATTGCTCCAGCCCGGTAGGGGGGTCTAATATTAACATGTGTATGTTACATCTACAAGGAGTATTGCTACAGCCAGGTAGGGGGGTCTAATATTAACATGTGTATGATACATCTACAAGGAGTATTGCTACAGCCCGGTAGGAGGGTCTAATATTAACATGTGTATGATACATCTACAAGGAGTATTGCTACAGCCCGGTAGGGGGGTCTAATATTAACATAAGTATGTTACATCTACCAGGAGTATTGCTCCAGCCCGGAAGAGGGGTCTAATATTAACATAAGTATGATACATCTACAAGGACTATTGCTACAGCCCGGTAGGGGGGTCTAATATTAACATTAGTATGATACATCTACAAGGAGTATTGCTACAGCCCGGTAGGGGGGTCTAATATTAACATGTGTATGATACATCTCCAAGGAGTATTGCTCCAGCCTGGTAGGTGGGTCTAATATTAACATTAGTATGTTACATCTACAAGGAGTATTGCTCCAGCCCGGTAGGGGGGTCTAATATTAACATGTGTATGTTACATCTACAAGGAGTATTGCTCCAGCCCGGTAGGGGGTCTAATATTAACATGTGTATGTTACATCTACAAGGAGTATTGCTCCAGCCCGGTAGGGGGTCTAATATTAACATGTGTATGATACATCTCCAAGGACTATTGCTCCAGCCTGGTAGGGGGTCTAATATTAACATGTGTATGTTACATCTACAAGGAGTATTGCTCCAGCCCGGTAGGGGGGTCTAATATTAACATGTGTATGATACATCTCCAAGGAGTATTGCTACAGCCCGGTAGAGGGGTCTAATATTAACATGTGTATGATACATCTCCAAGGAGTATTGCTACAGCCCGGTAGAGGGGTCTAATATTAACATGTGTATGATACATCTCCAAGGACTATTGCTCCAGCCCGGTAGGGGGGTCTAATATTAACATGTGTATGTTACATCTCCAAGGACTATTGCTACAGCCCGGTAGGGGGGTCTAATATTAACATAAGTATGTTACATCTCCAAGGAGTATTGCTACAGCCCGGTAGGGGGGTCTAATATAAACATTAGTATGTTACATCTACAAGGAGTATTGCTACAGCCCGGTAGGGGGGTCTAATATTAACATAAGTATGTTACATCTACCAGGAGTATTGCTCCAGCCCGGAAGGAGGGTCTAATAGTAACATTAGTATGTTACATCTACAAGGAGTATTGCTACAGCCCGGTAGGGGGGTCTAATATTAACATAAGTATGTTACATCTCCAAGGAGTATTGCTCCAGCCCGGTAGGGGGGTCTAATATTAACATAAGTATGTTACATCTCCAAGGAGTATTGCTACAGCCCGGTAGGGGGGTCTTATATTAACATGTGTATGATACATCTACAAGGAGTATTGCTACAGCCCGGTAGGGGGGTCTAATATTAACATGTGTATGATACATCTACAAGGAGTATTGCTACAGCCCGGTAGGGGGGTCTAATATTAACATGTGTATGTTACATCTCCAAGGAGTATTGCTCCAGCCCGGTAGGGGGGTCTAATATTAACATAAGTATGTTACATCTCCAAGGAGTATTGCTCCAGCCTGGTAGGGGGTCTAATATTAACATAAGTATGTTACATCTACAAGGAGTATTGCTACAGCCCGGTAGGGGGGTCTAATATTAACATAAGTATGTTACATCTCCAAGGAGTATTGCTACAGCCCGGTAGGGGGGTCTAATATTAACATAAGTATGTTACATCTACAAGGAGTATTGCTCCAGCCTGGTAGGGGGGTCTAATATTAACATAAGTATGTTACATCTCCAAGGAGTATTGCTACAGCCCGGTAGGGGGGTCTAATATTAACATAAGTATGTTACATCTCCAAGGAGTATTGCTACAGCCCGGTAGGGGGGTCTAATATTAACATAAGTATGTTACATCTCCAAGGAGTATTGCTACAGCCCGGTAGGGGGGTCTAATATTAACATAAGTATGTTACATCTACAAGGAGTATTGCTCCAGCCTGGTAGGGGGGTCTAATATTAACATAAGTATGTTACATCTACAAGGAGTATTGCTCCAGCCTGGTAGGGGGGTCTAATATTAACATAGGTATGTTACATCTACAAGGAGTATTGCTCCAGCCTGGTAGGGGGGTCTAATATTAACATAAGTATGTTACATCTACAAGGAGTATTGCTCCAGCCTGGTAGGGGGGTCTAATATTAACATAAGTATGTTACATCTACAAGGAGTATTGCTACAGCCCGGTAGGGGGGTCTAATATTAACATAAGTATGTTACATCTACAAGGAGTATTGCTCCAGCCCGGTAGGGGGGTCTAATATTAACATAAGTATGTTACATCTCCAAGGACTATTGCTACAGCCCGGTAGGGGGGTCTAATATTAACATAAGTATGTTACATCTCCAAGGAGTATTGCTACAGCCCGGTAGGGGGGTCTAATATAAACATAAGTATGTTACATCTACAAGGAGTATTGCTACAGCCCGGTAGGGGGGTCTAATATTAACATAAGTATGTTACATCTACCAGGAGTATTGCTCCAGCCCGGAAGGAGGGTCTAATAGTAACATTAGTATGTTACATCTAAAAGGAGTATTGCTACAGCCCGGTAGGGGGGTCTAATATTAACATAAGTATGTTACATCTCCAAGGAGTATTGCTCCAGCCCGGTAGGGGGGTCTAATATTAACATAAGTATGTTACATCTCCAAGGAGTATTGCTACAGCCCGGTAGGGGGGTCTAATATTAACATGTGTATGATACATCTACAAGGAGTATTGCTACAGCCCGGTAGGGGGGTCTAATATTAAATGTGTATGATACATCTACAAGGAGTATTGCTACAGCCCGGTAGGGGGGTCTAATATTAACATAAGTATGTTACATCTCCAAGGAGTATTGCTACAGCCCGGTAGGGGGGTCTAATATTAACATGTGTATGATACATCTACAAGGAGTATTGCTCCAGCCTGGTAGGGGGTCTAATATTAACATAAGTATGTTACATCTCCAAGGAGTATTGCTACAGCCCGGTAGGGGGGTCTAATATTAACATGTGTATGATACATCTACAAGGAGTATTGCTCCAGCCTGGTAGGGGGTCTAATATTAACATAAGTATGTTACATCTACAAGGAGTATTGCTCCAGCCTGGTAGGGGGGTCTAATATTAACATGTGTATGTTACATCTACAAGGAGTATTGCTACAGCCTGGTAGGGGGGTCTAATATTAACATGTGTATGATACATCTACAAGGAGTATTGCTCCAGCCCGGTAGGGGGGTCTAATATTAACATAAGTATGTTACATCTACAAGGAGTATTGCTACAGCCTGGTAGGGGGGTCTAATATTAACATGTGTATGATACATCTACAAGGAGTATTGCTACAGCCCGGTAGGGGGGTCTAATATTAACATAAGTATGTTACATCTCCAAGGAGTATTGCTACAGCCCGGTAGGGGGGTCTAATATTAACATAAGTATGTTACATCTACAAGGAGTATTGCTACAGCCCGGTAGGGGGGTCTAATATTAACATAAGTATGTTACATCTCCAAGGAGTATTGCTCCAGCCCGGAAGGGGGGTCTAATATTAACATAAGTATGTTACATCTCCAAGGAGTATTGCTCCAGCCCGGTAGGGGGGTCTAATATTAACATAAGTATGTTACATCTACAAGGAGTATTGCTACAGCCCGGTAGGGGGGTCTAATATTAACATAAGTATGTTACATCTACAAGGAGTATTGCTCCAGCCCGGTAGGGGGGTCTAATATTAACATGTGTATGTTACATCTACAAGGAGTATTGCTACAGCCCGGTAGGGGGGTCTAATATTAGGAATAAGTATGTTACATCTACAAGGAGTATTGCTCCAGCCCGGTAGGGGGGTCTAATAT
Source organism: Isoperla grammatica (assembly GCA_945910005.1). Classification (NCBI taxonomy): domain Eukaryota; kingdom Metazoa; phylum Arthropoda; class Insecta; order Plecoptera; family Perlodidae; genus Isoperla; species Isoperla grammatica. Next base: position 20,208,858 of record OX246750.1, on the reverse strand, counting down.
TAACATGTGTATGTTACATCTACAAGGAGTATTGCTCCAGCCTGGTAGGGGGGTCTAATATTAACATGTGTATGTTACATCTACAAGGAGTATTGCTACAGCCCGGTAGGGGGGTCTAATATTAACATGTGTATGATACATCTACAAGGAGTATTGCTGCAGCCCGGTAGGGGGGTCTAATATTAACATGTGTATGATACATCTCCAAGGAGTATTGCTACAGCCCGGTGGGGGGGTCTAATATTAACATGTGTATGATACATCTACAAGGAGTATTGCTCCAGCCTGGTAGGGGCGTCTTATATTAACATGTGTATGATACATCTCCAAGGAGTATTGCTACAGCCCGGTGGGGGGGTCTAATATTAACATGTGTATGATACATCTACAAGGAGTATTGCTCCAGCCTGGTAGGGGGGTCTAATATTAACATGTGTATGTTACATCTACAAGGAGTATTGCTACAGCCCGGTAGGGGGGTCTAATATTAACATGTGTATGATACATCTACAAGGAGTATTGCTCCAGCCTGGTAGGGGGGTCTAATATTAACATGTGTATGATACATCTACAAGGAGTATTGCTCCAGCCTGGTAGGTGGGTCTAATATTAACATGTGTATGTTACATCTACAAGGAGTATTGCTTCAGCCAGGTAGGGGGGTCTAATATTAACATGTGTATGATACATCTCCAAGGACTATTGCTCCAGCCCGGTAGGGGGGTCTAATATTAACATGTGTATGATACATCTCCAAGGAGTATTGCTGCAGCCTGGTAGGTGGGTCTAATATTAACATGTGTATGTTACATCTACAAGGAGTATTGCTACAGCCCGGTAGGGGGGTCTAATATTAACATGTGTTTGATACATCTCCAAGGAGTATTGCTACAGCCCGGTAGGGGGGTCTAATATTAACATGTGTATGATACATCTACAAGGAGTATTGCTGCAGCCTGGTAGGTGGGTCTAATATTAACATGTGTATGTTACATCTACAAGGAGTATTGCTACAGCCCGGTAGGGGGGTCTAATATTAACATGTGTATGTTACATCTACAAGGAGTATTGCTCCAGCCTGGTAGGGGGGTCTAATATTAACATGTGTATGATACATCTACAAGGAGTATTGCCCCAGCCCGGTAGGGGGGTCTAATATTAACATGTGTATGATACATCTACAAGGAGTATTGCTACAGCCCGGTAGGGGGGTCTAATATTAACATGTGTATGATACATCTACAAGGAGTATTGCTACAGCCCGGTAGGGGGGTCTAATATTAACATGTGTATGTTACATCTCCAAGGAGTATTGCTCCAGCCCGGTAGGGGGGTCTAATATTAACATGTGTATGATACATCTACAAGGAGTATTGCTCCAGCCTGGTAGGGGGGTCTTATATTAACATGTGTATGATACATCTACAAGGAGTATTGCTACAGCCCGGTAGGGGGGTCTAATATTAACATGTGTATGATACATCTCTAAGGACTATTGCTCCAGCCCGGTAGGGGGGTCTAATATTAACATGTGTTTGATACATCTCCAAGGAGTATTGCTACAGCCCGGTAGGGGGGTCTAATATTAACATGTGTTTGATACATCTCCAAGGACTATTGCTACAGCCCGGTAGGGGGGTCTAATATTAACATGTGTATGATACATCTCCAAGGACTATTGCTCCAGCCTGGTAGGTGGGTCTAATATAAACATGTGTATGATACATCTCCAAGGAGTATTGCTCCAGCCCGGTAGGGGGGTCTAATATTAACATGTGTTTGATACATCTCCAAGGAGTATTGCTACAGCCCGGTAGGGGGGTCTAATATTAACATGTGTATGATACATCTCCAAGGAGTATTGCTCCAGCCTGGTAGGTGGGTCTAATATTAACATGTGTATGTTACATCTACAAGGAGTATTGCTACAGCCCGGTAGGGGGGTCTAATATTAACATGTGTATGTTACATCTACAAGGAGTATTGCTTCAGCCCAGTAGGGGGGTCTAATATTAACATGTGTATGTTACATCTACAAGGAGTATTGCTCCAGCCCGGTAGGTGGGTCTAATATTAACATGTGTATGTTACATCTCCAAGGAGTATTGCTCCAGCCCGGAGGGGGGTCTAATATTAACATAAGTATGTTACATCTACAAGGAGTATTGCTCCAGCCCGGTAGGGGGGTCTAATATTAACATAAGTATGTTACATCTACAAGGAGTATTGCTCCAGCCCGGTAGGGGGGTCTAATATTAACATAAGTATGTTACATCTACAAGGAGTATTGCTCCAGCCCGGTAGGGGGGTCTAATATTAACATAAGTATGTTACATCTCCAAGGAGTATTGCTCCAGCCTGGTAGGTGGGTCTAATATTAACATGTGTATGATACATCTCCAAGGACTATTGCTCCAGCCTGGTAGGGGGGTCTAATATTAACATAAGTATGTTACATCTCCAAGGATTATTGCTACAGCCTGGTAGGTGGGTCTAATATTAACATAAGTATGTTACATCTCCAAGGAGTATTGCTACAGCCTGGTAGGGGGGTCTTATATTAACATAAGTATGTTACATCTACAAGGAGTATTGCTCCAGCCCGGTAGGGGGGTCTAATATTAACATAAGTATGTTACATCTACAAGGAGTATTGCTCCAGCCCGGTAGGGGGGTCTAATATTAACATAAGTATGTTACATCTCCAAGGAGTATTGCTCCAGCCTGGTAGGTGGGTCTAATATTAACATAAGTATGTTACATCTCCAAGGACTATTGCTCCAGTCCGGTAGGGGGGTCTAATATTAACATAAGTATGTTACATCTCCAAGGAGTATTGCTCCAGCCTGGTAGGTGGGTCTAATATTAACATGTGTATGATACATCTCCAAGGACTATTGCTCCAGCCTGGTAGGTGGGTCTAATATTAACATGTGTATGTTACATCTCCAAGGACTATTGCTCCAGCCTGGTAGGTGGGTCTAATATTAACATGTGTATGTTACATCTCCAAGGACTATTGCTCCAGCCTGGTAGGGGGGTCTAATATTAACATGTGTATGTTACATCTCCAAGGAGTATTGCTCCAGCCTGGTAGGTGGGTCTAATATTAACATGTGTATGATACATCTCCAAGGACTATTGCTCCAGCCTGGTAGGGGGGTCTAATATTAACATAAGTATGTTACATCTCCAAGGACTATTGCTCCAGCCTGGTAGGGGGGTCTAATATTAACATTAGTATGTTACATCTACAAGGAGTATTGCTACAGCCCGGTAGGGGGGTCTAATATTAACATGTGTATGTTACATCTCCAAGGAGTATTGCTCCAGCCCGGTAGGGGGGTCTAATATTAACATGTGTATGATACATTACAAGGACTATTGCTCCAGCCTGGTAGGGGGGTCTTATATTAACATGTGTATGTTACATCTACAAGGAGTATTGCTCCAGCCTGGTGGGGGGGTCTAATATTAACATGTGTATGTTACATCTACAAGGACTATTGCTCCAGCCCGGCAGGGGGGTCTAATATTAACATGTGTATGTTACATCTACAAGGAGTATTGCTCCAGCCCGGTAGGGGGGTCTAATATTAACATGTGTATGTTACATCTACAAGGAGTATTGCTCCAGCCTGGTAGGTGGGTCTAATATTAACATGTGTATGTTACATCTCCAAGGACTATTGCTCCAGCCCGGTAGGGGGGTCTAATATAAACATGTGTATGTTACATCTACAAGGAGTATTGCCCCAGCCCGGTAGGGGGGTCTAATATTAACGTGTGTATGATACATCTCCAAGGACTATTGCTCCAGCCCGGTAGGGGGGTCTAATATAAACATGTGTATGTTACATCTACAAGGAGTATTGCCCCAGCCCGGTAGGGGGGTCTAATATTAACGTGTGTATGATACATCTCCAAGGACTATTGCTCCAGCCCGGTAGGGGGGTCTAATATAAACATGTGTATGTTACATCTACAAGGAGTATTGCCCCAGCCCGGTAGGGGGGTCTAATATTAACGTGTGTATGATACATCTCCAAGGACTATTGCTCCAGCCCGGTAGGGGGGTCTAATATAAACATGTGTATGTTACATCTACAAGGAGTATTGCCCCAGCCCGGTAGGGGGGTCTAATATTAACGTGTGTATGATACATCTCCAAGGACTATTGCTCCAGCCTGGTAGGGGGGTCTAATATTAACATGTGTATGATACATCTCCAAGGACTATTGCTACAGCCCGGTAGAGGGGTCTAATATTAACATGTGTATGTTACATCTACAAGGAGTATTGCTCCAGCCCGGTAGGGGGGTCTAATATTAACATGTGTATGATACATCTCCAAGGACTATTGCTCCAGCCTGGTAGGGGGGTCTAATATTAACATGTGTATGTTACATCTCCAAGGACTATTGCTCCAGCCTGGTAGGGGGGTCTAATATTAACATGTGTATGATACATCTACAAGGAGTATTGCTCCAGCCTGGTAGGGGGGTCTAATATTAACATGTGTATGTTACATCTCCAAGGACTATTGCTCCAGCCTGGTAGGGGGGTCTAATATTAACATGTGTATGTTACATCTACAAGGAGTATTGCTCCAGCCTGGTAGGGGGGTCTAATATTAACATGTGTATGATACATCTACAAGGAGTATTGCTCCAGCCTGGTAGGGGGGTCTAATATTAACATGTGTATGTTACATCTCCAAGGACTATTGCTCCAGCCTGGTAGGGGGGTCTAATATTAACATGTGTATGATACATCTACAAGGAGTATTGCTCCAGCCTGGTAGGGGGGTCTAATATTAACATGTGTATGATACATCTACAAGGAGTATTGCTCCAGCCTGGTAGGGGGGTCTAATATTAACATGTGTATGATACATCTACAAGGAGTATTGCCCCAGCCCGGTAGGGGGGTCTAATATTAACATGTGTATGATACATCTACAAGGAGTATTGCTCCAGCCCGGTAGGGGGGTCTAATATTAACATGTGTATGTTACATCTACAAGGAGTATTGCTCCAGCCTGGTAGGGGGGTCTAATATTAACATGTGTATGATACATCTACAAGGAGTATTGCTCCAGCCTGGTAGGGGGGTCTAATATTAACATGTGTATGTTACATCTACAAGGAGTATTGCTCCAGCCTGGTAGGGGGGTCTAATATTAACATGTGTATGATACATCTACAAGGAGTATTGCTCCAGCCCGGTAGGGGGGTCTAATATTAACATGTGTATGATACATCTACAAGGAGTATTGCTCCAGCCCGGTAGGGGGGTCTAAAATTAACATGTGTATGATACATCTACAAGGAGTATTGCCCCAGCCTGGTAGGGGGGTCTAATATTAACATGTGTATGTTACATCTACAAGAAGTATTGCTGCAGCCTGGTAGGGGGGTCTCATATTAACATGTGTATGATACATCTACAAGGAGTATTGCCCCAGCCCGGTAGGGGGGTCTAATATTAACATGTGTATGTTACATCTACAAGGAGTATTGCTCCAGCCCGGTAGGGGGGTCTAATATTAACATGTGTATGATACATCTACAAGGAGTATTGCCCCAGCCTGGTAGGGGGGTCTAATATTAACATGTGTATGATACATCTACAAGGAGTATTGCCCCAGCCTGGTAGGGGGGTCTAATATTAACATGTGTATGATACATCTACAAGGAGTATTGCTGCAGCCCGGTAGGGGGGTCTCATATTAACATGTGTATGATACATCTACAAGGAGTATTGCCCCAGCCCGGTAGGGGGGTCTAATATTAACATGTGTATGATACATCTACAAGGAGTATTGCCCCAGCCCGGTAGGGGGGTCTAATATTAACATGTGTATGATACATCTACAAGGAGTATTGCTCCAGCCTGGTAGGGGGGTCTAATATTAACATGTGTATGATACATCTACAAGGAGTATTGCTCCAGCATGGTAGGGGGGTCTAATATTAACATGTGTATGATACATCTACAAGGAGTATTGCTACAGCCCGGTAGGGGGGTCTAATATTAACATAAGTATGTTACATCTACAAGGAGTATTGCTACAGCATGGTAGGGGGGTCTAATATTAACATGTGTATGATACATCTACAAGGAGTATTGCTACAGCCCGGTAGGGGGGTCTAATATTAACATGTGTATGATACATCTACAAGGAGTATTGCTCCAGCCTGGTAGGGGGGTCTAATATTAACATGTGTATGATACATCTACAAGGACTATTGCTCCAGCCTGGTAGGGGGGTCTAATATTAACATGTGTATGATACATCTACAAGGAGTATTGCCCCAGCCCGGTAGGGGGGTCTAATATTAACATGTGTATGATACATCTACAAGGAGTATTGCTCCAGCCTGGTAGGGGGGTCTAATATTAACATGTGTATGATACATCTACAAGGAGTATTGCTCCAGCCTGGTAGGGGGGTCTAATATTAACATGTGTATGATACATCTACAAGGAGTATTGCTACAGCCTGGTAGGGGGGTCTAATATTAACATGTGTATGATACATCTACAAGGAGTATTGCTCCAGCCTGGTAGGGGGGTCTTATATTAACATGTGTATGATACATCTACAAGGAGTATTGCTGCAGCCCGGTAGGGGGGTCTAATATTAACATGTGTATGATACATCTACAAGGAGTATTGCCCCAGCCTGGTAGAGGGGTCTAATATTAACATGTGTATGTTACATCTACAAGAAGTATTGCTGCAGCCTGGTAGGGGGGTCTCATATTAACATGTGTATGATACATCTACAAGGAGTATTGCCCCAGCCCGGTAGGGGGGTCTAATATTAACATGTGTATGTTACATCTACAAGGAGTATTGCTCCAGCCCGGTAGGGGGGTCTAATATTAACATGTGTATGATACATCTACAAGGAGTATTGCTCCAGCCTGGTAGGGGGGTCTAATATTAACATGTGTATGATACATCTACAAGGAGTATTGCTCCAGCCTGGTAGGGGGGTCTAATATTAACATGTGTATGTTACATCTACAAGGAGTATTGCTCCAGCCTGGTAGGGGGGTCTAATATTAACATGTGTATGATACATCTACAAGGAGTATTGCTCCAGCCCGGTAGGGGGGTCTAATATTAACATGTGTATGTTACATCTACAAGGAGTATTGCTCCAGCCTGGTAGGGGGGTCTAATATTAACATGTGTATGATACATCTACAAGGAGTATTGCCTCAGCCTGGTAGGGGGGTCTAATATTAACATGTGTATGATACATCTACAAGGAGTATTGCTCCAGCCCGGTAGGGGGGTCTAATATTAACATGTGTATGTTACATCTACAAGGAGTATTGCTGCAGCCCGGTAGGGGGGTCTAATATTAACATGTGTATGATACATCTACAAGGAGTATTGCCCCAGCCCGGTAGGGGGGTCTTATATTAACATGTGTATGATACATCTACAAGGAGTATTGCTGCAGCCCGGTAGGGGGGTCTAATATTAACATGTGTATGTTACATCTACAAGGAGTATTGCTCCAGCCCGGTAGGGGGGTCTAATATTAACATGTGTATGATACATCTCTAAGGACTATTGCTCCAGCCCGGTAGGGGGGTCTAATATTAACATGTGTATGATACATCTACAAGGAGTATTGCTCCAGCCTGGTAGGGGGGTCTAATATTAACATGTGTATGTTACATCTACAAGGAGTATTGCTGCAGCCTGGTAGGGGGGTCTAATATTAACATGTGTATGATACATCTACAAGGAGTATTGCTGCAGCCTGGTAGGGGGGTCTAATATTAACATGTGTATGATACATCTACAAGGACTATTGCTCCAGCCCGGAAGGGGGGTCTAATATTAACATGTGTATGATACATCTACAAGGAGTATTGCTCCAGCCTGGTAGGGGGGTCTAATATTAACATGTGTATGATACATCTACAAGGAGTATTGCCCCAGCCCGGTAGGGGGGTCTAATATTAACATGTGTATGTTACATCTACAAGGAGTATTGCTGCAGCCAGGTAGGGGGGTCTAATATTAACATGTGTATGATACATCTACAAGGAGTATTGCCCCAGCCCGGTAGGGGGGTCTAATATTAACATGTGTATGTTACATCTACAAGGAGTATTGCTCCAGCCCGGTAGGGGGGTCTAATATTAACATGTGTATGATACATCTACAAGGAGTATTGCCCCAGCCCGGTAGGGGGGTCTAATATTAACATGTGTATGTTACATCTACAAGGAGTATTGCCCCAGCCCGGTAGGGGGTCTAATATTAACATGTGTATGTTACATCTACAAGGAGTATTGCCCCAGCCCGGTAGGGGGTCTAATATTAACATGTGTATGTTACATCTCCAAGGACTATTGCTCCAGCCCGGTAGGGGGGTATAATATTATCATAAGTATGTTACATCTCCAAGGACTATTGCTACAGCCCGGTAGGGGGGTCCAATATTAACATAAGTATGTTGCATCTACAAGGACTATTGCTCCAGCCCGGTAGTGGGGTCTAATATTAACATAAGTATGTTACATCTCCAAAGAGTATTGCTCCAGCCCGGTAGGGGGGTCTAATATTAACATAAGTATGTTACATCTCCAAGGACTATTGCTCCAGCCCGGTAGAGGGGTCCAATATTAACATAAGTATGTTACATCTCCAGGGACTATTGCCTCAGCCCGGTAGGGGGGTCTTATATTAACATAAGTATGTTACATCTCCAAGGACTATTGCTCCAGCCCGGTAGGGGGGTCCAATATTAACATAAGTATGTTACATCTCCAGGGACTATTGCCTCAGCCCGGTAGGGGGGTCTAATATTAACATAAGTATGTTACATCTCCAAGGACTATTGCTCCAGCCCGGTAGGGGGGTCTAATATTAACATAAGTATGTGACATCTCCAAGGACTATTGCTCCAGCCCGGCAGGGGGGTCTAATTTTAACATAAGTATGTTACATCTCCAAGGACTATTGCTCCAGCCCGGTAGGGGGGTCTAATATTAACATAAGTATGTGACATCTCCAAGGACTATTGCTCCAGCCCGGTAGGGGGGTCTAATATTAACATAAGTATGTTACATCTCCAGGGACTATTGCTCCAGCCCGGTAGGGGGGTCCAATATTAACATAAGTATGTTACATCTCCAAGGACTATTGCTCCAGCCCGGTAGGAGGGTCTAATATTAACATAAGTATGTTACATCTCTAAGGACTATTGCTCCAGCCCGGTAGGGGGGTCTAATATTAACATAAGTATGTTACATCTCCAAGGACTATTGCTCCAGCCCTGTAGGAGGGTCTAATATTAATGGTGTTTTCCAATGGACTGCACTCGAAACAAGACCAGTGCGCACTGAAACGTCACAGTGACGTAATGCACTTGACGAGTGGAGCAACTAGTGCAGCGCTCATTGGAACACGAAAATAAACTCTGTGCAAAGATCTAGCGCGCCAAATGAAGAAGCGTAACTGTGTGGTTATTATAAATATTATTATGGGGTCCGATAATGCCGAAATAATAACTAATGACGGTGTGTTGTGCAATGTGAATATTGCTGGTTATTTGCAGTTATATAATATGCCTAGATACCAGCATTTAGCCTACATAACCTACAAATAGAAAACGACGCATTGAAATTAGATTGCAATAGGGCCCTAGCTTTGTGTAGGCCTATCCAATAGCCCTAGGTCTCAGAATGTAGCCCTGAATTTTTGGTTTAACTTCCTTAGGTTGCAACATTTGGAACAATATTATTTCGTCATCGCTGCTGTCGGAGGACACAAGAAATTCCATCAACAAGTACATATCTCCCGCGTGTAATGCCGCCATCTTTGCACTGACTTGATTGCACTTGCCTCTGAACTGAGTGCGACTCAGTGCGGCACTCGATGAGTGCAGTCCTCCATTGGAATACGAAATATTGCACTGAGTGCGCACCGAAAAGTCCATTGGAATACGATTGTGGGTAGCGGTGCGCACTCAGTGCAGTCCAGTGCACCCATTGGAAAACACCATTACATAAGTATGTTACATACATCTCCACGGACGATTTAGAATGGTAAATGACGAATGATGTTACTAATTAAAATAGACGAATGTATACGAAAGAAGTTGATTATTTAAATATACTACCAATACTACAACACATGGAACACACAATCACCCAGCACAGTGTCCGGTCACTGGGCTAACCCCTACTCTCGCAGGCCTTGACCAAGGGCGCTCTCCGGTCCGCCCACCCCAACCTGACATAGAGAAGCAGGGATGGTAACCATACAAGTACGATTTTCTTATGTAGTGATACATTACATAATATATACTTGAGCTTGGCTTCCGGGTATAGCCGCGTCGATTACTGCTAAAAAGCTGACGTTTCGGACAGGTTACACTGCCCATCTTCAGGGCTAAACTTGAAGAAGTCATTGAATGAAACCTACTCGGTCCAGCTCCACTCTGTGACTGTGACAAGCCATTGTTCTCACTCGTGATCCACCCCGCGCCTGTTCTACCGGTTCGACTCCGTCGTTATCTCCTGACGTCATCTCCGATAGCGCTCGCCGTGTTTCCCGCGCGTTGTTGATGCGATGTATAGGGTGCATTCCGAAACTAGCTGAATCTGAATATGCCATCTTCGTGCTGAGGCCGTTCCGTAACCTCCTGAATATCATAGGCTGGGCGTTCCGTAACTTCCCGCGCCAGCATATTCAGCATCATGAAAACGCCAGCCGGTTCGAGCGAGGGCATCTGCCAGTATTCACAAATCATGGCGGCGTTTTCAAAATGCAATAATTTAAAAGCTCGTCAAATTGTCAGGAATTATATAATTTGACCGTTATTTGTACCACGCGTTGCAGGATTTTATTATCTTTCCTGTCGTATTTGTTATTATTGGGAAACGATTGGAATATTGTTTTTTAATTTCATTACAAATTTTTAGCGCGCATTTCCTCCATCTTTTCGCTTGTAGGCTTTCCGAAACACTTGACAAAATGTGACGCTGGGACGTGTCAGCTGATGCTGGAACCCCATCATTTTCAGGAGGGTCCGGAATGTACCCATAGTACCTAAGTCTCCAAATGCGGCTCAACTTCAGTCCATCTTCCCGATTGAAATTATTTGGGTGCTTTTCAATTTCAATTGCTTCACGGACAAGACGGGACCGATAATGCTTAGTTATAAGGGATAGCCAAAGCTCTTGACTCTTCGACATTAATGCGATGACCTTTCGTTGAAGAAAGTCATCGCATATTGAAAGTCATTCTAACAAAACCGAAAGACTTTCCAACCGATTCACTTTTTATCATCGCAAATGTGCTAGACATACGCCAACTGTATAAAAAAGTGTCCTAATGTAATAATTAATCACAAACAGAATTAAAAACTCTTACTTACAGTCTTTGCTGTCGACTGCGGACAGCAAACTTCTGTCCTCTAAAACACTACTTACCATTGGTTAGAGCGGATTGGATGGTTCGATAGCTTGTGTAACTGCTTCGTACTTCTCGTCAACTGCTCGGCAGTCCAGGTTAGTGGAGGAACCTACCCCAATCATACACACCCTCTACGCACATACCATTGACTAGACAACAAATATTAATTTGTTGTCTCAATTCAAAACAATGTAACAATCACACGAAAGAGGACGCAACTAGGACAAAGACACTTCAACTGTATTGGCCCCCGTACCTTTAATACTCGCTCGACTATACATGACAAAAACCTCAAATTATTCCCTTTATCTCTATAAATACAGAATCAAAGACTGGATCCAAACCAAAGACAAATCATCATGTTTTGAAAATATTATAAACCTTGTCCGAGTTCCGTGAACACTGGTATTGCAACACAATCAGGAAATTATTTGTTTTAACATTACTAATAAATAATAAATCAAATCAAATATTTATTTTATTTTATTACATTTTACACATTTTACAATAATTACATGTACACAGAAGGTTTAAGATTAGGTTATGTGTTAAGTGGTAATAAGTAATAACTAAAAATGTGTTATCTGTGCTAATAATGTAATATTTTAAACTCCACTTATGACATACACATTTTTACTGCAAACCATTCGGACACTTGTATTTTAATGTAATTCTTAAAAATGTCTTTAACATTAGTTTATATAGCCTATGTAGGCCCAATTATTTGATATTGAGTTGTAATTGTATTAGTTGGCTTACCCAACTAACAAACATTTATTTATCGTTAAAAATTTCAACATTTTGTATTAAACTTGGAGTAGATTTTGTTCAATATATTTATATTATAACTTCACATCTTTTAACTACGCAAATATTTTTCACTCACCTCCTAGGAAAACTAAATTTTAATTGGAACTGCGCACGCTCAAGTCCCTCGGGATTTTGTGGGCTTCCTACTGTTTTTTTTGTTTTGTACCTTTAAAATATAGTCTGGATTGATACACATATGTTTATTTGTGTACTAAATAAAAATTGTAAGTAAACAGTATGAATAAAATGTGATTGAAACTTGAAACTTGAACTTGAAGCTATGTTCTGCTATTGCCGACTTATCTTCTTCAAGTTTAGCCCTGATGATGGGCAGTATAACCTCCCCGAAACGTCAGCGTTTTAGCAGTAATCAACGCGGCTATACCCGAAAGCCAAGCTCAAGATTATTAATTGACTCGGGCCGCGAAAACCTACGTGAGTGTTTCACGTGTTGTGTTGTACACAATAAAATAGCAGAAAATACAAAATGATGCGTAATGCGTGATGCATGATGCATGGTGGAGATGCGTAATGCGTAATGCATGATGGAGATGCGTAATGCGTGATGGAGATGCGTAATGCGTAATGCGTGATGCATGATGCATGGTGGAGATGCGTAATGCGTAATACATGATGGAGATGCGTAATGCGTGATGGAGATGCGTAATGCGTAATGCATGATGTATGATGGAGATGCGTTATGCGTGATGGAGATGCGTAATGCGTGATGCGTGGTGGAGATGCGTAATGCGTAATGCATGATGCGTGGTAAACATGCGTAATGCGTAATGCATGATGCGTGGTGGAGATGCGTAATGCATGATGCGTGGTGGAGATGCGTAATGCGTAATGCATGATGGAGATGCGTAATACGTGATGAAGATGCGTAATGCATGATGCTTGATGGAGATGCGTAATGCATGATGCATGATGGAAATGCGTAATGCATGATGCGTGATGGAGATGCGTAATGCATGATGCGTGATGGAGATGCGTAGGCCTAATGCATGATGAAAGATGAAGATGCGTAATGCATGATGCGAAATGGAGATGCGTAATGCGTGATGCGTGATGGAGATGCGTAATGCATGATGCGTGATTGAGATGCGTAATGCGTGATGCATGATGGAGATGCGTAATGCATGATGCAAGATTAAGTGCGTAATGCGTGATGCATGATGGAGATGCGTAATGCATGATGCATGATTGAGATGCGTAATGCATGATGCGTGATGGAGATGCGTAATGCATGATGCGTGATGGAGATGCGTAATGCATGATGCGTGATGGAGATGCGTAATGCATGATGCGTGATGGAGATGCGTAATGCGTGATGCGTGATGGAGATGCGTAATGCGTAATGCATGATGCATGATTAAGTGCGTAATGCGTGATGCATGATGGAGATGCGTAATGCATGATGCGTGATGGAGATGCGTAATGATGATGCGTGATGGAGATGCCTAATACGTGATGCAGGATGGAGATGCGTAATGCCTGATGCGTGATGGAGATGCGTAATGCGTGATGCAAGATGGAGATGCATAATGCGTGATGCGTGATGGAGATGCGTAATGCGTGATGCATGATGGAGATGCGTTATGCGTGATGCGTGATGATGCGTGATGGAGATGCGTAATGCGTAATGCATGATTGAGATGCGTGATGCGTAATGCATGATGCGCGATGGAGATGCGTAATACGTAATACGTGATGCAGGATGGAGATGCGTAATGCAAGATGCATGATGGAGATGCGTAATTCATGATGCATGATGGAGATGCGTAATACGTGATGCAGGATGGAGATGCGTAAAGCATGATGCATGATGGAGATGCGTAATGCATGATGCGTGATGGAGATGCGTAATGTATGATGCATGATAGAGATGCGTAATACATGATGCGTGATGGAGATGCGTAATGTATGATGCATGATGGAGATGCACAATGCATGATGCGTGATGGAGATGCGTAATGCATGATGCGTGATGGAGATGCGTAATGCATGATGGAGATGCTTAATGCATGATGCGTGAAAAAGATGCGTAATGCATGATGCATGATGGAGATGCGTAAGGCATTAAACATGATGGAGATGCGTAATGCGTGATGCATGATGGAGATGCGTAATGCATGATGCGTGATGGAGATGCGTAATGCATGATGCGTGAAGAAGATGCGTAATGCATGATGCATGATGGAGATGCGTAATGCGTGATGCATGATGGAGATGCGTAATGCATGATGCGCGATGGAGATGCGTAATGCATGATGCGCGATGGAGATGCGTAATGCATGATGCGTGATGGAGATGCGTAATGTATGATGCAGGATGGAGATGCGTAATGCGTGATGCATGATGGGGTGCGTAATGCATGATGCATGATGGAGATGCGTAATGCGTGATGCATGATGGAGATGCGTATTGCGTGATGCATGATTGAGATGCGTAATGCATGATGCATGATGGAGATGCGTAATGCATGATGAGTGATGGAGATGCGTAATGCGTGATGCATGATGGAGATGCGTAATGCATGATGCATGATGGAGATGCGTAATGCGTGATGCATGATTGAGATGCGTAATGCATGATGCATGATGGAGATGCGTAATGCATGATGAGTGATGGAGATGCGTAATGCGTGATGCATGATGGGGTGCGTAATGCATGATGGAGATGCGTAATGCGTGATGCATGATGGAGATGCGTAATGCATGATGCATGATGGAGATGCGTAATGCGTGATGCATGATTGAGATGCGTAATGCATGATGCATGATGGAGATGCGTAATGCATGATGCGTGATGGAGATGCGTAATGCGCGCATGATGCATGATGGAGATGCGTAATGCCTGATGCGTGATGGAGATACGTAATGCGTGATGCATGATGGGGTGCGTAATGCATGATGCATGATGGAGATACGTAATGCATGATGCGTGATGGAGATGCGTAATGCATGATGCATGATGGAGATGCGTTATGCAAGATGCGTGATGGAGATGCGTAATGCATGATGCATGATGGAGATGCGTAATGTATGATGCATGATGGAGATGCGTAATGCTAATGAAAAATATTTTATAATTAAAATCAGTACTATCCTAACCTTACTTAATCTATTCAGGTATAACCTAGAACCAACGAAGGAGATGGTAGGCGATGGAAAGCATAATTTGGTTACTATGTTTTGTATAGCATTTTGTATTATCTTGTAGATTTCAAGGCCTTTCCTTGGGGATATGTTGCTGTAAATAAACTGGGCCTTCAATATTTACTTTAGTTTGCTTGAGTTTCTGTGAGAATTTAAAATAAATATACATTTTTATCATTTGGCTCATTATTTTAAGTAATGTTTCTTACATTTACAACATTTTCCCCACTTTATCTTCAGCCTTTAAACATATATTTCCCAATTGTTTGCAACATTGCTTGAGAAGCGTCTTCACAAGTTGAGAGGTGCGTAAAACAAGTCTTGTAGCTCAGCAGCAGACAGGCATGGGCGCTGCCAGGAGTTTTTAGGTGGGGGCAAAGTGAGATAACACTTTATATGTGGGTTTAAGGGGGTGCATGGGGGGGGGGGTAGAGCTCCCTATTTGCCCCGCAGGTTTTTTTTATTTTTGGCACTTTTTAACCGATATTGGGATGTTAAAGTAGGTTCTGAATGTAATGAATTGAACCACATACTTTACCAAAACAGGGCTTTATTTTGATTTGTTTACAGATAATAGATAAAAAATATGCTCGAATGAATCAAATTAAAAGATAGACCATATGGCAGAAATCACCAAAATGTATCTTGTGAGATGCAATAGCCATAATTGGCCATAACATGGCCATAATTGGCCATCATTGACTATTCACAAATATAAAATTCCTATTTAATTACAAAGTTGAAAAAAACACTAGAAATAGTAAAAAAAAAACTTGGCCATCATTGACTATACACAAATATAAAATTCTTATATAACTGCAAAGTTGAACAAAACATTAGAAATAGTAAAAAAAAACTTGGCCATCATTGACTATACACAAATATAAAATTCCTATATAACTGCAATGTTGAACAAAACATTAGAAATAGTAAAAAAAAAACTTGGCCATCATTGACTATACACAAATATAAAATTCCTATATAATTGCAATGTTGAACAAAACATTAGAAATAGTAAAAAAAACTTGGCCATCATTGACTATACACAAATATAAAATTTCTATATAATTGCAATGTTGAACAAAACATTAGAAATAGTAAAAAAAAAACTTGGCCATCATTGACTATACACAAATATAAAATTCCTATATAATTGCAATGTTGAACAAAACATTAGAAATAGTAAAAAAAAAACTTGGCCATCATTGACTATACACAAATATAAAATTTCTATATAATTGCAATGTTGAACAAAACATTAGAAATAGTAAAAAAAAAACTTGGCCATCATTGACTATACACAAATATAAAATTCCTATATAATTGCAATGTTGAACAAAACATTAGAAATAGTAAAAAAAAAACTTGGCCATCATTGACTATACACAAATATAAAATTTCTATATAATTGCAATGTTGAACAAAACATTAGAAATAGTAAAAAAAAAACTTGGCCATCATTGACTATACACAAATATAAAATTCCTATATAATTGCAATGTTGAACAAAACATTAGAAATAGTAAAAAAAAAACTTGGCCATCATTGACTATACACAAATATAAAATTTCTATATAATTGCAATGTTGAACAAAACATTAGAAATAGTAAAAAAAAAACTTGGCCATCATTGACTATACACAAATATAAAATTCCTATATAACTGCAATGTTGAACAAAACATTAGAAATAGTAAAAAAAAAACTTGGCCATCATTGACTATACACAAATATAAAATTCCTATATAATTGCAATGTTGAACAAAACATTAAAAATAGTAAAAAAAAAACTTGGCCATCATTGACTATACACAAATATAAAATTTCTATATAATTGCAATGTTGAACAAAACATTAGAAATAATAAAAAAAAACTTGGCCATCATTGACTATACACAAATATAAAATTCCTATATAACTGCAATGTTGAACAAAACATTAGAAATAGTAAAACAAAAACACATAGGACCCATATCGTATGACATTACATGTAAATGGAAACAAGCGGTGAAGTAAAATACACATCTAAATGTTCCATAAGAAAAAGTAGTAATACAAATGAACATAATATGAACAATATCGTTTTAGATATAATATGAATGGTAACTGACCCAAAGTAAAATGCATATTATTTAAATGCAATAAAATTACAAAAATACGTAAGAAAATTTATTAGTAATAATGTAATAGGCAGCTACCAGCAAGCACGTGACGAGTGGTGCGGACTGCGGAGGCTCTAGTACAGTATTTTGCCGGTGGACGGTTAGGTCGTGTTGCCCCTGTTCGTAACAGTCAATCAGAGGTGTTCTGGTTCTAATCTACAAATAACAATAATTATGGATATTCGTGAAGAGACGGACGGCTTGACTAGAATTTAAATTCTTTGTTATTTTTATTTCTTATTTACTCGTACTTTATATGAAATGAAATGGCGCATACATCGCGTATAGTATGGACTATAGACAGTTAAATTTTAAAATTCCTGAAATCCAAAAAAGGGGGAGGGGGCCTTCCTCCCCCCCCACTCGCGACGCCCATGCAGACAGGTCTGCCCCAGTCACAAGAAATGGCAACCTTGTGAGATACGTTGCGACGTCAGACAACGGCTCACGCGAGGCTATGTCCACTGCGGTCATCTCTTATGTCATCCATAGCCAATACTCACGAGCCCCCACTATATCGTCACCAACTATGTCCAATGCCGTCATCTATTACTTGTCATCCACGGCCAATACTCACTAGCCACCACTATATCGTCACCAACTATGTCCAATGCGGTCATCTCTTACTTGTCATCCACGGCCAATACTCACTAGCCCCCACTATATCGTCACCAACTATGTCCAATGCGGTCATCTCTTACTTGTCATCCAAGGCCAATACTCACTTGCCCCCACTATATCGTCACCAACTATGTCCAATGCGGTCATCTCTTACTTGTCATCCACGGCCAATACTCACTAGCCACCACTATATCGTCACCAACTATGTCCAATGCGGTCATCTCTTACTTGTCATCCACGGCCAATACTCACTAGCCCCCACTATATCGTCACCAACTATGTCCAATGCGGTCATCTCTTACTTGTCATCCAAGGCCAATACTCACTTGCCCCCACTATATCGTCACCAACTATGTCCAATGCGGTCATCTCTTACTTGTCATCCACGGCCAATACTCACTAGCCCCCACTATATCGTCACCAACTATGTCCAATGCGGTCATCTCTTACTTGTCATCCACGGCCAATACTCACTAGCCCCCACTATATCGTCACCAACTATGTCCACTGCGGTCATCCCTTGCTTGTCATCCACGGCCAATACTCACTAGCCCCCACTATATCGTCACCAACTATGTCCAATGCGGTCATCTCTTACTTGTCATCCACGGCCAATACTCACTAGCCCCCACTATATCGTCACCAACTATGTCCAATGCGGTCATCTCTTACTTGTCATCACGGCCAATACTCACTTGCCCCCACTATATCGTCACCAACTATGTCCACTGCGGTCATCCCTTACTTGTCATCACGGCCAATACTCACTTGCCCCCACTATATCGTCACCAACTATGTCCAATGCGGTCATCCCTTACTTGTCATCACGGCCAATACTTACTAGCCCCCACTATATCGTCACCAACTATGTCCACTGTGGTCATCCCTTACTTGTCATCCACGGCCAATACTCACTAGCCACCACTATATCGTCACCAACTATGTCCAATGCAGTCATCTACTACTTGACATCCACGGCCAATACTCACTTGCCCCCACTATATCGTCACCAACTATGTCCACTGTGGTCATCCCTTACTTGTCATCACGGCCAATACTTACTAGCCCCCACTATATCGTCACCAACTATGTCCACTGTGGTCATCCCTTACTTGTCATCCACGGCCAATACTCACTAGCCACCACTATATCGTCACCAACTATGTCCAATGCAGTCATCTACTACTTGACATCCACGGCCAATACTCACTTGCCCCCACTATATCGTCACCAACTATGTCCACTGTGGTCATCCCTTACTTGTCATCCACGGCCAATACTCACTAGCCACCACTACATCGTCACCAACTATGTACAATGCCGCCATCTTGTACTACTTGTCAACACGGCCAATACTCACTAGTCACCACTATATCGTCACCAACTATGTCCAATGCCGCCATCTTGTACTACTTGTCAACACGGCCAATACTCACTAGCCCCCACTATATCGTCACCAACTATGTCCAATGCCGCCATCTTGTACTACTTGTCAACACGGCCAATACTCACTAGCCACCACTATATCGTCACCAACTATGTCCAATGCCGCCATCTTGTACTACTTGTCAACACGGCCAATACTCACTAGCCACCACTATATCGTCACCAACTATGTCCAATGCCGCCATCTTGTACTACTTGTCAACACGGCCAATACTCACTAGCCCCCACTATATCGTCACCAACTATGTCCAATGCCGTCATCTTGTACTACTTGTCAACACGGCCAATACTCACTAGCCACCACTATATCGTCACCAACTATGTCCAATGCCGCCATCTTGTACTACTTGTCAACTCGGCCAATACTCACTAGCCCCCACTATATCGTCACCAACTATGTACAATGCCGTCATCTCTTACTTGTCAACACGGCCAATACTCACTAGCCCCCACTATATCGTCACCAACTATGTCCAATGCCGCCATCTTGTACTACTTGTCAACACGGCCAATACTCACTAGTCACCACTATATCGTCACCAACTATGTCCACTGCGGTCATCCCTTACTTGTCATCCACGGCCAATACTCACTAGCCACCACTATATCGTCACCAACTATGTACAATGCCGTCATCTCTTACTTGTCAACACGGCCAATACTCACTAGCCCCCACTATATCGTCACCAACTATGTCCAATGCCGCCATCTTGTACTACTTGTCAACACGGCCAATACTCACTAGCCCCCACTATATCGTCACCAACTATGTACAATGCCGTCATCTCTTACTTGTCAACACGGCCAATACTCACTAGCCCCCACTATATCGTCACCAACTATGTCCAATGCCGCCATCTTGTACTACTTGTCAACACGGCCAATACTCACTAGCCACCACTATATCGTCACCAACTATGTCCAATGCGGTCATCTTGTACTACTTGTCAACACGGCCAATACTCACTAGTCACCACTATATCGTCACCAACTATGTCCAATGCGGTCATCTCTTACTTGTCATCCAAGGCCAATACTCACTAGCCACCACTATATCGTCACCAACTATGTCCAATGCCGCCATCTTGTACTACTTGTCAACACGGCCAATACTCACTAGCCCCCACTATATCGTCACCAACTATGTACAATGCCGTCATCTCTTACTTGTCAACACGGCCAATACTCACTAGCCCCCACTATATCGTCACCAACTATGTCCAATGCCGCCATCTTGTACTACTTGTCAACACGGCCAATACTCACTAGCCCCCACTATATCGTCACCAACTATGTCCAATGCGGTCATCTCTTACTTGTCATCACGGCCAATACTCACTAGCCACCACTATATCGTCACCAACTATGTCCAATGCGGTCATCTTGTACTACTTGTCAACACGGCCAATACTCACTAGCCCCCACTATATCGTCACCAACTATGTCCAATGCGGTCATCTCTTACTTGTCAACACGGCCAATACTCACTAGCCACCACTATATCGTCACCAACTATGTCCAATGCGGTCATCTTGTACTACTTGTCAACACGGCCAATACTCACTAGTCACCACTATATCGTCACCAACTATGTCCAATGCGGTCATCTCTTACTTGTCATCCACGGCCAATACTCACTAGCCACCACTATATCGTCACCAACTATGTCCAATGCGGTCATCTCTTACTTGTCATCCACGGCCAATACTCACTAGCCACCACTATATCGTCACCAACTATGTCCAATGCCGCCATCTTGTACTACTTGTCAACACGGCCAATACTCACTAGTCACCACTATATCGTCACCAACTATGTCCAATGCGGTCATCTCTTACTTGTCATCCACGGCCAATACTCACTAGCCACCACTATATCGTCACCAACTATGTCCAATGCCGCCATCTTGTACTACTTGTCAACACGGCCAATACTCACTAGCAACCACTATATCGTCACCAACTATGTCCAATGCCGCCATCTTGTACTACTTGTCAACACGGCCAATACTCACTAGCCACCACTATATCGTCACCAACTATGTCCAATGCCGCCATCTTGTACTACTTGTCAACACGGCCAATACTCACTAGCCCCCACTATATCGTCACCAACTATGTCCAATGCCGCCATCTTGTACTACTTGTCAACACGGCCAATACTCACTAGCCCCCACTATATCGTCACCAACTATGTCCAATGCCGTCATCTTGTACTACTTGTCAACACGGTTAATACTCACTAGCCACCACTATATCGTCACCAACTATGTCCAATGCGCTCATCTTGTACTACTTGTCAACACGGCCAATACTCACTAGCCCCCACTATATCGTCACCAACTATGTCCAATGCCGCCATCTTGTACTACTTGTCAACACGGCCAATACTCACTAGCCACCACTATATCGTCACCAACTATGTCCAATGCAGTCATCTCTTACTTGTCATCCACGGCCAATACTCACTAGCCACCACTATATCGTCACCAACTATGTCCAATGCGCTCATCTTGTACTACTGGTCATCCACGGCCAATACTCACTAGCCCCCACTATATCGTCACCAACTATGTCCACTGCGGTCATCCCTTACTTGTCATCACGGCCAATACTCACTAGCCACCACTATATCGTCACCAACTATGTCCAATGCGGTCATCTCTTACTTTTCATCACGGCCAATACTCACTAGCCACCATTATACCGTATCGTCACCAGGACTGTTGATGATAGTCTTCACGTCGTCTTTCTTTTAACCGGCACTCATTATGACTGTATACAGGTGTACTTGTTACAGCATTTTGATCTAAGGTACGGTAGGATGCCGCTATCCGGGCAGTCGGCAGCATAGTGTATGGCGGTGCGTCCTGTGCCGTCATACGTGTTGATGTATCTAACGACGTCATCATTATTCTCGACAAAACTCTCTATGAGTTTCAGGACAATGTCTAGTCGATCGTTTTTGACGGCAAGGATCAGCGGTGTGGCGCCATCGCCACGAGTCATCGAGTGCCCAAATGCTCGCACGCTTCGAGACGAGTAGTTCTACAATCTCAGTGTCTCCTCTGCAAGTGGCATAGTGTAGAGGGCTTCTTCCTCGCGAGTCTGGCTCTTTCACGTATCTAATGACGTTATTATTATTCTCGCCAAGACTCTCTATGTGTTTCAGGACAACGTCTGGTCGACCTTCCTTAACGGCAAGGATCAGCGGTGTGGCGCCATCCTCATCGAGTGCCCAGATTTTCGCACCCTTCGAGACGAGTAGTTCTACGATCTCAGACGACGTGGCATAGTGTAGAGGGCTTCTTCCTTGCGAGTCTGGCGCGTTGACGTATGTAACAACTTCATCATTATTCTCGCTAAGACTCTCTATGAGTTTCAGGACAACGTCTGGTCGACATTCCTTGACGGCAAGGATCAGCGGTGTGGCGCCATCCTCATCGAGTGCCCAGATTTTCGCACCCTTCGAGACGAGTAGTTCTACGATCTCAGACGAAATGGCATAGTGTAGAGGGCTTCCTCGTCGCGAGTCTGGCGCGTTGACGTATGTAACAACTTCATCATTATTCTCGCCAAGACTCTCTATGAGTTTCAGGACAACGTCTGGTCGACCTTCCTTAACGGCAAGGATCAGCGGTGTGGCGCGATCCTCATTGCGTGCCCAGATGTTCGCACGCTTCGAGATGAGTAGTTCTACGATCTCAGACGAAGTGGCATAGTGTAGAGGGCTTCCTCCTCGCGAGTCTAGCGCGTTGACGTATGTAACGACGTCATCATTATTCTCGCCAAGACTGTCTATGAGTTTCAGGACAACGTCTTGTTCACGTTCCTTGACGGCAATGATCAGCGGTGTGGCGCCTTCCTTATCGCGTGCCCAGATGTCCGCACGCTTCGAGATGAGTAATTCTACGATCTCAGTGTCTCCTATCCAAGCGGCAAAGTGTAGAGGGCTTGCTCCTCGCGAGTCTGGCGTTTTCACGTATCTAACGACGTCATCATTATTATCGCCAATACTTTCTATGAGTTTCAGGACAACGTCTAGTCGACGTTTCTTGACGGCAATGATCAGCGGTGTTGCGCCATCCTCATCGAGTGCCCAGATGTTCGCACGCTTCGAGATGAGTAGTTCTACGATCTCAATGTCAGACCAAGTGGCATAGTGTAGAGGGCTTCCTCCTCGCGAGTCTTGCGCGTTCAC
The DNA here is from genome assembly GCA_945910005.1 of Isoperla grammatica. Taxonomy (NCBI): domain Eukaryota; kingdom Metazoa; phylum Arthropoda; class Insecta; order Plecoptera; family Perlodidae; genus Isoperla; species Isoperla grammatica. Next base: position 20,185,005 of record OX246750.1, on the reverse strand, counting down.
GTATCTAACGACACCATCATTATTCTCGCCAATACTCTCTATGAGTTTCAGGACAACCTGTGGTCGATCTTCCTGGACGGCAACGATCAGCGGTGTTGCGCCATCCTCATCGCGTGCCCAGATGTTCGCACGCTTCGAGACGAGTAGTTCTACGATGTAAGACAAAGTGGCATAGTGTAGAGGGCTTCCTCGTCGCGAGTCTGGCGCGTTTACGTATCTAACGACGTCAGGTTTATAATTAAGACTCTCTATGACTTTCAGGACAACGTCTGGTCGACCTTTCTTGACGGCATTGGTCAGCGGTGTGGCGCCATCCTTATCGCGTGGCCAGATGCTCGCACGGTTCGAGATGAGTAGTTCTACGATCTCAGACAAAGTGGCAAAGTGTAGAGGGCTTCCTCGTCGCCAGTCTTGCGCGTTTACGTATCCAACGGCGTCATCATTACTATCGTCAAGACACTCTAATGAGACTCGACACTCGAAACTCTCTATGAGTTTCCGGACAACGTCTGGTCGACCTTCCTTGACGGCATGTATCAGCGGTGTGGCGCCATCCTCATCGCGTGCCCAGATGTTCGCACGCTTCGAGAGTAGTAGTGTTGCCATCTCTTTGTGAGACGAAGTGGCATAGTGTAGAGGGCTTCCTCCTCGCGAGTCTTGCGCGTTCACGTATCTAACGACACCATCATTATTCTCGCCAATACTCTCTATGAGTTTCCGGACAACGTCTGGTCGACCTTCCTTGACGGCATGTATCAGCGGTGTGGCGCCATCCTCATCGCGTGCCCAGATGTTCGCACGCTTCGAGATGAATAGTTCTACGATCTCAATCTCAGACGAAGTGGCATAGTGTAGAGGGCTTCCTCCTCGCGAGTCTTGCGCGTTCACGTATCTAAAGACGTCATCATTATTATCGCCAAGACTCTCTATGAATTTCAGGACAACGTCTGGTCGACGTTTCTTGACGGCAATGATCAGCGGTGTTGCGCCATCCTCATCGAGTGCCCAGATTTTCGCACCCTTCGAGACGAGTAGTTCTACGATCTCAGACGAAGTGGCATAGTGTAGAGGGCTTCCTCGTCGCGAGTCTGGCTTGTTCACGTATCCAACGGCGTCATCATTACTATCGTCAAGACTCTCTATGAGTTTCAGGACAACGTCTGGTCGACGTTCCTTGACGGCAAGGATCAGCGGTGTGGCGCCATCCTCATCGAGTGCCCAGATGTTCGCACGCTTCGAGACGAGTAGTTCTACGATCTCAGACGAAGTGGCATAGTGTAGAGGGCTTCCTCGTCGCGAGTCTGGCTTGTTCACGTATCCAACGGCGTCATCATTACTATCGCCAAGACTCGCTATCAGTTTCAGGACAACGTCTGGTCGACCTTCCTTGACGGCAATGGTCAGCGGTGTTGCACCATAGTTATCAAATGCCCGGATGTCCGCACGCTTCGAGATGAGTAGTTCTACGATGTCAGTGTATCCTCCGTAAGCGGCAAAGTGTAGAGGGCACCATCCTACTTGCGAGTCTTGCGCGTTCACGTATCGTGACAAAGCTTCGTTGTCGTCAACTCCAAAGCACTCGATGAGCGCACGGACGGCAAAGATCTTGTCCGACCTTGACGCTAAGTGAAGTGGTGTTTTTTTTCCTTGGTCACGTGACCATTTGTCACCTCCTTTATCAATTATGAGCTTTATGACCGCCGACGAGCCGCCCTCGGCCGCGTAGTGTATGGCACACCGCTCTTCTAAATCACGGGTGTTAACGTATGTGCTTACGGCATCTGAATCGGAGCCTTGCGGCAAAGGAGACGGAACGTTTGACGACACACTGGTCATTGGTTCGGCGTCATCGACCGAAGAAGTCTGGTTGCCTTCTAGACAGCCAATCAGAGCCCGCGCAACATTTACTTCTTCCAAGACACAAGCCAAGTGTAATGGTGTTGTACGCTGTGTATCACCCGCTAATATATCGCCGCCTTTAACAACTAAAAGTCGTATCAATTCTACCACATTAGCCTTATATTGCTTTACATCTTGAATATCATTGTGGCAATTTACTTCAATCTGCTCTAAGAAACCTACAGGCAAAGGCTTATCGTATTGCATGATTCTGTTTTGTTCACATTCACGATAATTCTCATAAAATTGCGCACGCACGTTGGCGATATAATCGTTTCTGCGGCCTGAGAGTGATTGCCCCGATATGGACACGTAGTGCAGGGGAGTCCAGCCGTTCTTATCTCGAGTGTTTACATACTTCTTCACAGCATCCTCGTCATCACCGATACTGCCAATGAGAGCTTCGGCAACCCTTACGTTGTTCCATATGCAAGCCTCGTGTAAAGGGGTAGAGTCGACAACGTCGAGTTCATAGCGGTAGTCTGGAGACAACGATAAAAACAAGTTCATAAGATTGACTTGACCGAAAGTTGCTGCTTGATGGACCAACGTTGATTCGAGATAACGCAATTCATTATATTTTACCTTAACACTTTGTTTATCTAGAAGTTTACCCAATAATGCCTTGCTGTCACAATTTGGGTTTTTTCCTAGAATAAGTTCCACAGCATCCCATGACCTTGTGTGCATGGCGTATTCGATTGCAGACCATTTGAGTACGTAGTCCGATACGTTGACGTCGGCTCCGTGTTGTAACAAGAGCTTTGCAACGTGTTCTGTGCACTCATGACTTTCTAGAGCGTTGATGTCTTTGCAATTGAAACCCAACGCTGCTGCCAGATGTATTGGCGTCCGACCACCCTCGTCTTTCGAGTTGACATGCGAATCATCATCAGATATTAATGACTTTACATTTACAGCGTTATTGTTTATAACTTCCGTGTGTAGCTTCAACGTTTTTGAAAGTGTGAGATCGAATAAAATTCTGATTACCTTGAACTCATCGGTAAACAAGTGATCGCGTAGAAAAGCGCGATTCTCAGCGTAATTTTCTGCAAACCATTTAGCAGCGAAAAACTCTGCAAATGTCCGATGTAGAAATATTGGTTTGTCATTTGAGAATCGGTCGACGATTCCCGTTTGGTTGTCACTGTTTCGTATTTCTTCTGAAAACGCTTTCGTTTTACTTCGAATCGTTCGTGCCAAGTTTAAACGTTTCAGTTGAGTTTCTTCTAAGAGAAGAACAAGTGCAGCATGCATGTGGTCATCGTAATACGATGTATGCAGTCGTTTTGTTAGAGAATCTCTGCTCCATTTATCTGGGAATATCTTTCGTAGATAGAGATCAAATTTCTTATCGATTACTCCCGTGAATAAAGAGAACAGGTCAAGTTTGTCGGGAATCAATTCCGCGCCCTGGTTATTCAAGTGGCTTTCGTAAAACTCAGCCACCATCATTGTGTGCAAAGGAATTCCCAGGAATTCGTTTCTTTTATCGTTCATTGAATGTTCAATTTGTTCCACCAGTTTAGTTATTACTTTATCCACGTCATCACTTGCCAAAGTTGACAAATCAACATTTTTTCCCCAATATTTTTTAATGAAATCCTTTTGATTAGCTGTGCTGAATTGTAACAAGTTAAAAGCCAGTGTCGACAAATGACATTCGAGCTTCTCTCTCATTGAATGGCGCGTGGTAATCACAATCTTTTCCACCTTGGTCTTCAAAAGACTCGTGATCAAAGCAGAACCTTTGTGGTTGTATTCTGATGGGGTCTCGTCATAACCGTCCAAGAAAACTGCAACATTTCCCTTTACCTCCATGCTGTATTGAAACAGTGCCTTCTCAGTGAGGGACATTTTCTCAATGCCAACTGCCAACTCCAAGAAAGTAGTTGCGTTATCGCACAAAAGTCGCTGCAACAATTTAGTGTGTTTACTGAGGTCGACTCTTATTACCCACATGTGCGCATGCGCCCTTTTTGTCTCTTGGGCCAGATGGGTGACAATCGTAGATTTGCCCATTCCAGGCTGATCATCAACGAGTATAACTCTATCCTCAACATCCATCACCGTGTTTGGATTGTACTCTGTCGACTCCTTCTCAACGATAAACTTGTTGATTTGATTGACACTTCCTTTAGATCTCATCCAGCGTAGTAACCCAGAACCAGTCATCTTCAGTTCATGCACGTTCTCCTGCCTTTCAAATATGTTGCTGACTTCTTGAATGCTGGTCGCGTCCGCCACCAGGAATCGACATTTACCACTCTTGTCGACGCCTACCTTACCGACTTGCTCGCCAGGCGGAACCAATGTCTTCAAGACCTTTACTGCTATATCGTGTACAATGAATATGAATTGCAAGTTCTCGACTTTTAAAATATCCTGGTGCAAAAGATCATACCTCAACAGCGTACGAGGTATGAAGTAAGAAATGTCTTCTTCAAGTGTAGGTCCAAGCGCCATAGGTCCAAGCGACATCTTATCATTTAGCAAGATGTCGTGTATAAAGTCGTCATTCAACACTCCTACAAATGACCTTGACTCTTCGTCTACAAGTTTCTCGAACTTTATCAGCTGTTTTTGGAATAAAAATGCCTTACTTTTAATCTTTGCTAAGTCATCGGGTACCAGTTGTGTCAGTTGAAAGTCGTCATGAATTTCTTTAAATTTAAAATTTGAATTGGAGAAGCTTGTCTTTAATTCACGAGTAAACAAGTCTTCCTTAAATGACACAACAATGAGTTTCTTGACAGAGCTCTTTGTTCCGTCGGCCAGCAGGTGTTTCCACAGGGTGTTACACAAGTCATAATGCTCAACTGTTGAGCTGCTGACTACCACCAAAAAGTGATTTGATCCGCGCTTCCAGGCTGACATAACACCCTCTGTTTCTTTGAGCAGCGAATCCAAACTAAGAAACGTGTAAACACCGTCAGCCTTCTGCAATGTCTGTTTGAGTTTAGTGCAAGCTACTTTCATCAACCACCCGTTACCCACAACATGAATCATCCGGATGTCTTGACCCGTATCAATATCAAACAATGAAGAATCTGAGAATTTCAAATCGAAACACAAATGTTTTTCTTGTTCAAGAGAAAGATTTTTTATTCGAAAACTAATGACAGATTTCTCGATGACGTCACTGTCTTGATCTAGAACGTAATTTTTGTCACGCCACCAATGTTCGAAGATGTCTTTGTAGTATAGATAAACTAGAATAACTTCACTTTTTGTTTTATTCGAAGCTTCTAACAATTCACTTTGGATCATTTCATCCAACTGGTTTTGCGTTGCCTGCCGAGAAAATACTGTCAACGCGTCCAGGAACTTGTTCACGTCGCCTTCATCTCCGATTATGGAAGAGAATAAAACATTATCTTCTTTCCGGATCTTGAAGATTAACTCGTCTTCCGAACCAGAATTCAGAAGGGTTGTTGTCAGGTTTTTGTCAACACTCTTCAACCGGTCCTTGATGTTGTTCATAACTGTTGCTGTAGTGTATAAAACAAACTCACAGTGGTCATAGCAACCATCAAAAAGACCTCCCGAACCATCTTCCCTCATCTTCTTCTTGATTTTGCCAGCAGCTTCAAAATACTTATTCAGCTTAAAGTCTGTCGACTTGGTAAATGATTCAACGGTCAGTTTGCAATTATCCTTGTGTTTGAGCTGGGCGAAGACCGTGTGCCACGGTTCGTGTTGCCGTCTGTACCTGATGGCGAGATCGTCGAGGGCTCCGACACCCTCCACGTTGCAAGCCAGCTGGAACCTGGTGATCTCTTTGTGGTTCTTCAATCGCAGGAACACCAGCGCGGCCAGCTTCACTTCGAAAAGTTCACCTTTCATTGTCGAGTGGGCCCGCATCTTAGGGTACCTCAACACGCGCATGCCCTCCACACTGAAACAATGCACACGACGTAAAGATTGGGGGACACTGAAAGTTTTAAATTTTTACTCTAATAAATTAGATAATTCGTTCTGAAAACAGAAATATACACATTTTAAATTTTAGTAAAGATTTCTGTTCATCAAAGTTTTGTAGACATTAAACCATTGTGGCGGTAAAAAATAGAGAACATCGGCCATTGCTAAATTCACACAACAAGCAACAAGTTAAACTAACAGAAGTAGGTGTTGATAAGGAAGGTTTCTGTATTTAACTCGATGCTGCGTAGGACTTGATGGGGGACAGAGCAAGTAGGAATAAAGGTGTGCGAGTGTAGATAGATTCACAAGTATGCTGCGTAGGACTTGATGGGGGACAGAGCAAGTAGGAATAAAAGTGTGCGAGTGTAGATAGATTCACAAGCATGCTGCGTAGCACTTGATGGGAGACAGAGCAAGTAGGAATAAAGGTGTGCGAGTGTAGATAGATTCACAAGTATGCTGCGTAGCACTTGATGGGAGACAGAGCAAGTAGGAATATAGGTGTGCGAGTGTAGATAGATTCACAAGTATGCTGCGTAGGACTTGATGGGGGACAGAGCAAGTAGGAATAAAAGTGTGCGAGTGTAGATAGATTCACAAGCATGCTGCGTAGCACTTGATGGGGGACAGAGCAAGTAGGAATATAGGTGTGCGAGTGTAGATAGATTCACAAGCATGCTGCGTAGCACTTGATGGGAGACAGAGCAAGTAGGAATATAGGTGTGCGAGTGTAGATAGATTCACAAGCATGCTGCGTAGCACTTGATGGGAGACAGAGCAAGTAGGAATATAGGTGTGCGAGTGTAGATAGATTCACAAGCATGCTGCGTAGCACTTGATGGGAGACAGAGCAAGTAGGAATATAGGTGTGCGAGTGTAGATAGATTCACAAGCATGCTGCGTAGCACTTGATGGGAGACAGAGCAAGTAGGAATATAGGTGTGCGAGTGTAGATAGATTCACAAGCATGCTGCGTAGCACTTGATGGGGGACAGAGCAAGTGAGAATATAGGTGTGCGAGTGTAGATAGATTCACAAGTATGCTGCGTAGGACTTGATGGGGGACAGAGCAAGTAGGAATATAAGTGTGCGAGTGTAGATAGATTCACAAGCATGCTGCGTAGCACTTGATGGGAGACAGAGCAAGTAGGAATATAGGTGTGCGAGTGTAGATAGATTCACAAGTATGCTGCGTAGGACTTGATGGGGGACAGAGCAAGTAGGAATATAAGTGTGCGAGTGTAGATAGATTCACAAGCATGCTGCGTAGCACTTGATGGGAGACAGAGCAAGTAGGAATATAGGTGTGCGAGTGTAGATAGATTCACAAGTATGCTGCGTAGCACTTGATGGGGGACAGAGCAAGTAGGAATAAAAGTGTGCGAGTGTAGATAGATTCACAAGTATGCTGCGTAGGACTTGATGGGAGACAGAGCAAGTAGGAATAAAAGTGTGCGAGTGTAGATTCACAAGCATGCTGCGTAGGACTTGATGGGAGACAGAGCAAGTAGGAATATAGGTGTGCGAGTGTAGATAGATTCACAAGTATGCTGCGTAGGACTTGATGGGGGACAGAGCAAGTAGGAATATAAGTGTGGAGTGTAAATAGATTCACAAGTATGCTGCGTAGCACTTGATGGGGGACAGAGCAAGTAGGAATATAAGTGTGCGAGTGTAGATAGATTCACAAGTATGCTGCGTAGGACTTGATGGGGGACAGAGCAAGTAGGAATATAAGTGTGGAGTGTAAATAGATTCACAAGTATGCTGCGTAGCACTTGATGGGGGACAGAGCAAGTAGGAATATAAGTGTGCGAGTGTAGATAGATTCACAAGTATGCTGCGTAGGACTTGATGGGGGACAGAGCAAGTAGGAATAAAAGTGTGCGAGTGTAGATAGATTCACAAGCATGCTGCGTAGGACTTGATGGGAGACAGAGCAAGTAGGAATATAGGTGTGCGAGTGTAGATAGATTCACAAGTATGCTGCGTAGGACTTGATGGGAGACAGAGCAAGTAGGAATATAGGTGTGCGAGTGTAGATAGATTCACAAGTATGCTGCGTAGGACTTGATGGGAGACAGAGCAAGTAGGAATATAGGTGTGCGAGTGTAGATAGATTCACAAGTATGCTGCGTAGCACTTGATGGGGGACAGAGCAAGTAGGAATAAAAGTGTGCGAGTGTAGATAGATTCACAAGTATGCTGCGTAGCACTTGATGGGGGACAGGGCAAGTAGGAATATAAGTGTGCGAGTGTAGATAGATTCACAAGTATGCTGCGTAGGACTTGATGGGAGACAGAGCAAGTAGGAATATAAGTGTGCGAGTGTAGATTCACAAGCATGCTGCGTAGCACTTGATGGGGGACATAGCAAGTAGGAATATAAGTGTGCGAGTGTAGATAGATTCACAAGTATGCTGCGTAGGACTTGATGGGAGACAGAGCAAGTAGGAATAAAAGTGTGCGAGTGTAGATTCACAAGCATGCTGCGTAGCACTTGATGGGGGACATAGCAAGTAGGAATATAAGTGTGCGAGTGTAGATAGATTCACAAGTATGCTGCGTAGGACTTGATGGGGGACAGAGCAAGTAGGAATATAAGTGTGCGAGTGTAGATAGATTCACAAGCATGCTGCGTAGGACTTGATGGGGGACAGAGCAAGTAGGAATATAAGTGTGCGAGTGTAGATAGATTCACAAGCATGCTGCGAAGCACTTGATGGGTGACAGAGCAAGTAGGAATATAAGTGTGCGAGTGTAGATAGATTCACAAGTATGCTGCGTAGGACTTGATGGGGGACAGAGCAAGTAGGAATATAAGTGTGCGAGTGTAGATAGATTCACAAGTATGCTGCGTAGGACTTGATGGGGGACAGAGCAAGTAGGAATATAAGTGTGCGAGTGTAGATAGATTCACAAGCATGCTGCGTAGGACTTGATGGGGGACAGAGCAAGTAGGAATATAAGTGTGCGAGTGTAGATAGATTCACAAGAATGCTGCGAAGCACTTGATGGGTGACAGAGCAAGTAGGAATATAAGTGTGCGAGTGTAGATAGATTCACAAGCATGCTGCGTAGCACTTGATGGGGGACAGAGCAAGTAGGAATATAAGTGTGCGAGTGTAGATAGATTCACAAGCATGCTGCGAAGCATTTGATGGGTGACAGAGCAAGTAGGAATATAAGTGTGCGAGTGTAGATAGATTCGCAAGCATGCTGCGTAGCACTTGATGGGGGAAAGAGCAAGTAGGAATATAAGTGTGCGAGTGTAGATAGATACACAAGCATGCTGCGTAGCACTTGATGGGAGACAGAGCAAGTAGGAATATAGGTGTGCGAGTCTAGATAGATTTACAAGCATGCTGCGTAGCACTTAATGGGGGAAAGAGCAAGTGGGAATTTTAGTGTGCGAGTGAAGATAGATTCACAAGCATGCTGCGTAGCACTTGATGGGGGACAGGGCAAGTAGGAATATAAGTGTGCGAGTGTAGATAGATTTACAAGCATGCTGCGTAGCACTTGATGGGGGACAGAGCACGTAGGAATATAAGTGTGCGAGTGTATAGATAGATTCACAAGCATGCTGCGTAGCACTTGATGGGGGACAGGGCAAGTAGGAATATAAGTGTGCGAGTGTAGATAGATTTACAAGCATGCTGCGTAGCACTTGATGGGAGACAGAGCAAGTAGGAATATAGGTGTGCGAGTCTAGATAGATTTACAAGCATGCTGCGTAGCACTTAATGGGGGACAGAGCAAGTAGGAATATAAGTGTGCGAGTGTAGATAGATTCACTAGCATGCTGCGTAGCACTTGATAGGGGACAGGGCAAGTAGGAATAAAGTCTGCGAGTGTAGATAGATTCACTAGCATGCTGCGTAGCACTTGATGGGGGACAGGGCAAGTAGGAATAAAGCCTGCGAGTGTAGATAGATTCACTAGCATGCTGCGTAGCACTTGATGGGGGACAGGGCAAGTAGGAATAAAGTCTGCGAGTGTAGATAGATTCACAAGCATGCTGCGTAGCACTTGATGGGGGACAGAGCAAGTAGGAATAAAGTCTGCGAGTGTAGATAGATTCACTAGCATGCTGCGTAGCACTTGATGGAGGACAGGGCAAGTAGGAATAAAGTCTGCGAGTGTAGATAGATTCACTAGCATGCTGCGTAGCACTTAATGGGGGACAGAGCAAGTGAGAATATAAGTGTGCGAGTGATGATAGATTCACAAGCATGCTGCGTAGCACTTGATGGGGGACAGGGCAAGTAGGAATAAAGTCTGCGAGTGTAGATAGATTCACAAGCTTGCTGCGTAGCACTTGATGGGGGACAGGGCAAGTAGGAATAAAGTCTGCGAGTGTAGATAGATTCACTAGCATGCTGCGTAGCACTTGATGGGGGACAGAGCAAGTAGGAATAAAGTCTGCGAGTGTAGATAGATTCACTAGCATGCTGCGTAGCACTTGATGGGGGACAGAGCAAGTAGGAATAAAGTCTGCGAGTGTAGATAGATTCACTAGCATGCTGCGTAGCACTTGATGGGGGACAGGGCAAGTAGGAATAAAGTCTGCGAGTGTAGATAGATTCACAAGCATGCTGCGTAGCACTTGATGGGGGACAGGGCAAGTAGGAATAAAGTCTGCGAGTGTAGATAGATTCACTAGCATGCTGCGTAGCACTTGATGGGGGACAGGGCAAGTAGGAATAAAGTCTGCGAGTGTAGATAGATTCACAAGCGTGCTGCGTAGCACTTGATGGGGGACAGAGCAAGTAGGAATATAAGTCTGCGAGTGTAGATAGATTCACTAGCATGCTGCGTAGCACTTGATGGAGAAAAGAGCAAGTAAATATAAAAAAGTGCAAGTGTAGAAGGATTCACAAGCGTGCTGCGTAGCACTTGATGGAGGACAGAGCAAGTAAGAATAAAGTCTGCGAGTGTAGATAGATTCACTAGCATGCTGCGTAGCACTTGATGGGGAAAAGAGCAAGTAGAAATAAAAAAGTGCAAGTGTAGAAGGATTCACAAGCGTGCTGCGTAGCACTTGATGGAGGACAGAGCAAGTAGGAATATAAGTGTGCGAGTGTAGATAGATTCACAAGCATGCTGCGTAGCACTTGATGGGGGACAGAGCAAGTAGGAATAAAGTCTGCGAGTGTAGATGGATTCACAAGCATGCTGCGTAGCACTTGATGGGGGACAGAGCAAGTAGGAATATAAGTGTGCGAGTGTAGATAGATACACATCATGTTGCGTAGCACTAGATGGGGGACAGAGCAAGTAGGAATATAAGTGTGTGAGTGTAGATGGATTCACAAGTAATGCTGCGTAGCACTTGATGTGGGACAGTGCAAGTAGGAATATAAGGGTGCGAGTGTAGATAGATTTACAAGCATGCTGCAAAGCACTTGATGGGGGACAGAGCAGGTAGGAATATAAGTGTGTGACTGTAGATAGATTCACAAATATGCTGCGTAGCAGTTGATGGGGGACAGGGCAAGTATAAATATATTTGTGCGAGTGTAGATAGATTAACAAGCATGCTGCGTAGCACTTGATGGAGGACAGAGCAAGTAGGAATATAAGTGTGTGAGTGTAGATGGATTCACAAGTAATGCTGCGTAGCACTTGATGTGGGACAGTGCAAGTAGGAATATAAGGGTGCGAGTGTAGATAGATTTACAAGCATGCTGCAAAGCACTTGATGGGGGACAGAGCAGGTAGGAATATAAGTGTGTGACTGTAGATAGATTCACAAATATGCTGCGTAGCACTTGATGGGGGACGGAGCAAGTAGGAATATAAGTGTGTGACTGTAGATAGATTCACAAATATGCTGCGTAGGACTTGATGGGGGAAAGAGCAAGTAGTAATATAAGTGTGCGAGTGCAGAAAGATTCACAAGCATGCTGCGTAGCACTTGAGGGGGGACAGACCAAGTAGGAATATAAGTGTGCGAGTGTAAAAAGATTCACAAGCTTGCTGCGTAGGAATTGATGGGGGACAGAGCAAGTAGGAATATAAGTGTAAGAGTGAAGATAGATTCACAAGCATGCTGCATAGCACTTGATGGGGGACAGAGAAAGTAAGAATATAAGTATGCGAGTGTAAATAGATTCAAGGGCACTCTGAACGCACTTGATTGGGGAAGGGCAGACAGGAATATAAGTGTGCGAATGTAGATAGATTAACAAGGATGATGCGTGGGACTTGATGGGGGACAAAGCAAGTAGGAAAATCAGTCCTCGAGTGTAGATAGATTCACAAGTTTGCTGCGTATCACTTGATGGGGAACAGAGCAAGTGGGAATATAAAAAAGCGAGTGTAGATAGATTTACAAGCATGCTGCGTAGCACTTGATGGGGGACAGAGCAAGTAGGAATATAAGTGTGCGAGTGAAGATAGATTCACAAGCATGCTACGTAGCACTTGATGGGGGACAGAGCAAGTAGGAATATAAGTGTGCGAGTGTAGATAGATACACAAGCATGCTGCGAAGAACTTGATGGGGGATAGAGCAAGTAGGAATATAAGTGTGCGAGTGTAGACAGATTCACAAGCATGCTGCGTATCACTTGATGGGGAACAGAGCAAGTAGGAATATACTAGTGCGAGTGTAGATAGATTCACAAGAATGCTACGTAGCACTTGATGGGGGACAGAGCAAGTAGGAATATAAGTGTGTGACTGTAGATAGATTCACAAATAATGCTGCGTAGCACTTGATGTGGGACAGTGCAAGTAGGAATATAAGGGTGCGAGTGTAGATAGATTTACAAGCATGCTGCAAAGCACTTGATGGGCGACAGAGCAGGTAGGAATAATAGTGTGTGACTGTAGATAGATTCACAAATATGCTGCGTAGCACTTGATGGGGGACGGAGCAAGTAGGAATATAAGTGTGTGACTGTAGATAGATTCACAAATGTGCTGCGTAGGACTTGATGGGGGACGGAGCAAGTAGGAATATAAGTATGTGACTGTAGATAGATTCACAAATATGCTGCGTAGCACTTGATAGGGGACGGAGCAAGTAGGAATATAAGTGTGTGACTGTAGATAGATTCACAAGCATGCTGCGTAGGACTTGATGGGGGACAGAGCAAGTAGGAATATAAGTGTGCGAGTGTAGAGATTCACAAGAATGCTGCGTAGCACTTGATGGGGGACAGAGGAAGTAGGAATATAAGTGATCGAGTGTAGAGATTCACAAGCATGCTGCGTAGCACTTGATGGGGGACAGAGCAAGTAGGAATATAAGTGTGCGAGTGTAGAGATTCACAAGCATGCTGCGTAGCACTTGATGGGGGACAGAGCAAGTAGGAATATAAGTGTGCGAGTGTAGATAGATTCACAAGCATGCTGCGTAGCACATGATGGGGGACAGGGCAGGTAGGAATATAAGTGTGCGAGTGTAGAGATTCACAAACATGCTGCGTAGCACTTGATGGAGGACAGAGCAAGTAGGAATATAAGTGTGTGAGTGTAGAGATTCACAAGCATGCTGCGTAGCACTTGATGGGGGACAGAGCAAGTAGGAATATAAGTGTGTAAGTGTAGAGATTCACAAGCATGATTCGTAGCACTTGATGAGGGACAGAGCAAGTAGGAATAATTATGTGTTATATGACTGAGAGAACATTGCAGTGGGAACCAATTTGCGCTCAACTTTTAAAAGGCAACTAAAACAATAAATAGGACCAACGAATAAGTTATGTACTCACTCTGTGGGTATACTGGTCGACGTCATAGGAGCCACAGATGACCCCCCGTTGTCTTGGGCCGACATGACTTTTGGGGCCTCTGTTGGGGACCTCCCGTTGTCTTGGGCTGACATGTCTATTGGGGCCTCAGTTGGGGACCTCCCGTTGTCTTGGCCCGACATGTCTACTGGGGCCTCAGTTGGGGATCTCCCGTTGTCTTGGGCCGACATGTCTATTGGTAGAAGCGGTACAGACTTAATACTAAGAAAACAAATGAAACAGCATTTTAGGTTAAAAATATGCCGCTTTGCAAAGGAATTTACTTTTTTTCAGGAAACCAAAATTTGGTCACGCAGGAACCAATAACAATTAACGTTTATGTATATATTATTATGTTTCGAGTGACAAAATAATACTAAATAAAGATGTTGGCTGTTTCCCAAAATGGCCGCTAAAATGTAGATTTCTTGTTTCTAGTCTCCGATCCGATAAAACAAACAGTGGTTTTCGGGTATGTTCTGCTTGTACATCGCGAATTTGAATGGAATTGGTTAGACGTTACAGTCTTGTCACACACGACTTTGGTGTTCATAAAAGCCTGTTGTGCACAATGTCGAGAGAACCACTCAGAAGAGTATCAGTATTCTCAATTATTTGCCATTTTAAACAACGGTTTGGTGTTGGTCATGGAGGGGAGGTCAGAGGTTGTTACCACGCCGAGAGTGAGAACTTCCACTTCAAGGCTTAATACCAGGCTAGTCCATTTTTAGGCCGATACACCCCCTTGTTAGGGTAAACCAAATTCAAAATTTTTCATGACGTCACTATATTTGAGCCTTCTGATTGTCCCCCTAAGAACACAGGGGCAAGTTTGTAGCCGGAGTCCTGATGGACGTAGGCAGGAACAAGACGGCCGCTGGCCGAGTAGATCGGTTTTTGGACATAATACGGCCGCGGGCCAAGGAGGTCTACACGGACAATGGCCGGGTGGGTCGAGTGCATGGTAACATACGAGTGAAGTGTTGTTTTAAATAAAAAATAAGTTCGTCTAATAATATCAATCATTAAATTAATAAATAAGTAACCATGCTACGAATAAGCGAAAAAATCCGATCAAGAAGAACTATCAAAGCAGAGAACCACAGCTACAACACAATATAGACACTGTTATCATCCGACCACTCCACACCAGCTCTCCGGCTGCTGCATCTATCTACACTGATCATCTTCCATATCACAATCATCAGCATCATCACGACCGTCTCATCAAGCATCTCCATCTCTCAGCCACAGCTACAACACAATATAGACACTGTTATCATCCGACCACTCCACACCAGCTCTCCGGCTGCTGCATCTATCTACACTGATCATCTTCCATACCACATTCATCAGCATCATCACGACCGTCTCATCTAGCATCTCCATCTCTCAGCCACAGCTACAACACAATATAGACACTGTTATCATCCGACCACTCCACACCAGCTCTCCGGCTGCTGCATCTATCTACACTGATCATCTTCCATACCACAATCATCAGCATCATCACGACCGTCTCATCTAGCATCTCCATCTCTCAGCCACAGCTACAACACAATATAGACACTGTTATCATCCGACCACTCCACACCAGCTCTCTGGCTGCTGCATCTATCTACACTGATCATCTTCCATACCACAATCATCAGCATCATCACGACCGTCTCATGTAGCATCTCCATCTCTCATGTCACAGCTACAACACAATATAGACACTGTTATCATCCGACCACTCCACACCAGCTCTCTGGCTGCTGCATCTATCTACACTGATCATCTTCCATACCACAATCATCAGCATCATCACGACCGTCTCATCAAGCATCTCCATCTCTCAGCCACAGCTACAACACAATATAGACAGTGTTATCATCCGACCACTCCACACCAGCTCTCTGGCTGCTGCATCTATCTACACTGATCATCTTCCATACCACAATCATCAGCATCATCACGACCGTCTCATCAAGCATCTCCATCTCTCAGCCAGCGCTACAACACAATATAGACACTGGTATCATCCGACCACTCCACACCAGCTCTCCGGCTGCTGCATCTATCTACACTGATCATCTTTAATACCACAATCATCAGCATCATCACGACCGTCTCATCTAGCATCTCCATCTCTCAGCCACAGCTACAACACAATATAGACAGTGTTATCATCCGACCACTCCACACCAGCTCTCTGGCTGCTGCATCTATCTACACTGATCATCTTCCATACCACAATCATCAGCATCATCACGACCGTCTCATCTAGCATCTCCATCTCTCAGCCAGCGCTACAACACAATAAAGACACTGTTATCATCCGACCACTCCACACCAGCTCTCCGGCTGCTGCATCTATCTACACTGATCATCTTCCATACCACAATCATCAGCATCATCACGACCGTCTCATGAAGCATCTCCATCTCTCAGCCACAGCTACAACACAATATAGACACTGTTATCATCCGACCACTCCACACCAGCTCTCTGGCTGCTGCATCTATCTACACTGATCATCTTCCATACCACAATCATCAGCATCATCACGACCGTCTCATCTAGCATCTCCATCTCTCAGCCAGCGCTACAACACAATATAGACACTGTTATCATCCGACCACTCCACACCAGCTCTCTGGCTGCTGCATCTATCTACACTGATCATCTTCCATACCACAATCATCAGCATCATCACGACCGTCTCATGAATCATCTCCTTCTCTCAGCCACAGCTACAACACAATTCAGACTCTGTTATCATCCGACCACTCCACACCAGCTCTCTGGCTGCTGCATCTATCTACACTGATCATCTTCCATACCACAATCATCAGCATCATCACGACCGTCTCATCAAGCATCTCCATCTCTCAGCCACAGCTACAACACAATATAGGCCCTGTTATCATCCGACCACTCCACACCAGCTCTCCGGCTGCTGCATCTATCTACACTGATCATCTTCCATACCACAATCATCAGCATCATCACGACCGTCTCATCAAGCATCTCCATCTCTCAGCCACAGCTACAACACAATATAGACACTGTTATCATCCGACCACTCCACACCAGCTCTCTGGCTGCTGCATCTATCTACACTGATCATCTTCCATACCACAATCATCAGCATCATCACGACCGTCTCATCAAGCATCTCCATCTCTCAGCCACAGCTACAACACAATATAGACACTGTTATCATCCGACCACTCCACACCAGCTCTCCGGCTGCTGCATCTATCTACACTGATCATCTTCCATACCACAATCATCAGCATCATCGCGACCGTCTCATGTAGCATCTCCATCTCTCCAGCCACAGCTACAACACAATATAGACACTGTTATCATCCGACCACTCCACACCAGCTCTCCGGCTGCTGCATCTATCTACACTGATCATCTTCCATACCACAATCATCAGCATCATCACGACCGTCTCATCTAGCATCTCCATCTCTCAGCCACAGCTACAACACAATATAGACACTGTTATCATCCGACCACTCCACACCAGCTCTCCGGCTGCTGCATCTATCTACACTGATCATCTTCCATACCACAATCATCAGCATCATCACGACCGTCTCATCTAGCATCTCCATCTCTCAGCCACAGCTACAACACAATATAGACACTGTTATCATCCGACCACTCCACACCAGCTCTCCGGCTGCTGCATCTATCTACACTGATCATCTTCCATACCACAATCATCAGCATCATCACGACCGTCTCATCTAGCATCTCCATCTCTCAGCCACAGCTACAACACAATATAGACAGTGTTATCATCCGACCACTCCACACCAGCTCTCTGGCTGCTGCATCTATCTACACTGATCATCTTCCATACCACAATCATCAGCATCATCACGACCGTCTCATCAAGCATCTACATCTCTCAGCCACAGCTACAACACAATATAGACACTGTTATCATCCGACCACTCCACACCAGCTCTCTGGCTGCTGCATCTATCTACACTGATCATCTTCCATACCACAATCATCAGCATCATCACGACCGTCTCATGTAGCATCTCCATCTCTCCAGCCACAGCTACAACACAATATAGACACTGTTATCATCCGACCACTCCACACCAGCTCTCCGGCTGCTGCATCTATCTACACTGATCATCTTCCATACCACAATCATCAGCATCATCGCGACCGTCTCATGTAGCATCTCCATCTCTCCAGCCACAGCTACAACACAATATAGACACTGTTATCATCCGACCACTCCACACCAGCTCTCCGGCTGCTGCATCTATCTACACTGATCATCTTCCATACCACAATCATCAGCATCATCACGACCGTCTCATCAAGCATCTACATCTCTCAGCCACAGCTACAACACAATATAGACACTGTTATCATCCGACCACTCCACACCAGCTCTCCGGCTGCTGCATCTATCTACACTCATCATCTTCCATACCACAATCATCAGCATCATCACGACCGTCTCATCAAGCATCTCCATCTCTCAGCCAGCGCTACATCACAATATAGACACTGTTATCATCCGACCACTCCACACCAGCTCTCTGGCTGCTGCATCTATCTACACTGATCATCTTCCATACCACAATCATCAGCATCATCACGACCGTCTCATCTAGCATCTCCATCTCTCAGCCAGCGCTACAACACAATATAGACAATGTTATCATCCGACCACTCCACACCAGCTGTCCGGCTGCTACATCTATCTACACTAATAATCTTCCATACCACAATCATCAGCATCATCACGACCGTCTCATTAAGCATCTCCATCTCTCAGCCAGCGCTACATCACAATATAGACACTGTTATCATCCGACCACTCCACACCAGCTCTCTGGCTGCTGCATCTATCTACACTGATCATCTTCTATACCACAATCATCAGCATCATCACGACCGTCTCATCAAGCATCTCCATCTCTCAGCCACAGCTACAACACAATATAGACAATGTTATCATCCGACCACTCCACACCAGCTCTCTGGCTGCTACATCTATCTACACTAATAATCTTCCATACCACAATCATCAGCATCATCATGACCGTCTCATTAAGCATCTCCATCTCTCAGCCAGCGCTACATCACAATATAGACACTGTTATCATCCGACCACTCCACACCAGCTCTCTGGCTGCTGCATCTATCTACACTGATCATCTTCTATACCACAATCATCAGCATCATCACGACCGTCTCATCAAGCATCTCCATCTCTCAGCCACAGCTACAACACAATATAGACACTGTTATCATCCGACCACTCCACACCAGCTCTCTGGCTGCTGCATCTATCTACACTGATCATCTTCCATACCACAATCATCAGCATCATCACGACCGTCTCATCTAGCATCTCCATCTCTCAGCCACAGCTACAACACAATATAGATACTGTAATCATCGACCACTCTACACCAGCTCTCTGGCTGCTGCATCTATCTACACTGATCATCTTCCATACCACAATCATCAGCATCATCACAACCGTCTCATCTAGCATCTCCATCTCTCAGCCAGCGCTACAACACAATATAGACACTGTTATCATCCGACCACTCCACACCAGCTCTCCGGCTGCTGCATCTATCTACACTGATCATTTTCCATACCGCAATCATCAGCATCATCACGACCGTCTCATCTAGCATCTCCATCTCTCAGCCACAGCTACAACACAATATAGACACTGTTATCATCCGACCACTCCACACCAGCTCTCCGGCTGCTGCATCTATCTACACTGATCATCTTCCATACCACAATCATCAGCATCATCACGACCGTCTCATCAAGCATCTCCATCTCTCAGCCAGCGCTACATCACAATATAGACACTGTTATCATCCGACCACTCCACACCAGCTCTCTGGCTGCTGCATCTATCTACACTGATCATCTTCCATACCACAATCATCAGCATCATCACGACCGTCTCATCTAGCATCTCCATCTCTCAGCCAGCGCTACAACACAATATAGACAATGTTATCATCCGACCACTCCACACCAGCTGTCCGGCTGCTACATCTATCTACACTAATAATCTTCCATACCACAATCATCAGCATCATCACGACCGTCTCATTAAGCATCTCCATCTCTCAGCCAGCGCTACATCACAATATAGACACTGTTATCATCCGACCACTCCACACCAGCTCTCTGGCTGCTGCATCTATCTACACTGATCATCTTCTATACCACAATCATCAGCATCATCACGACCGTCTCATCAAGCATCTCCATCTCTCAGCCACAGCTACAACACAATATAGACAATGTTATCATCCGACCACTCCACACCAGCTCTCTGGCTGCTACATCTATCTACACTAATAATCTTCCATACCACAATCATCAGCATCATCACGACCGTCTCATCAAGCATCTCCATCTCTCAGCCACAGCTACAACCCAATATAGACACTGTTATCATCCGACCACTCCACACCAGCTCTCCGGCTGCTGCATCTATCTACACTGATAATCTTCCATGCCACAATCATCAGCATCATCATGACCGTCTCATTAAGCATCTCCATCTCTCAGCCAGCGCTACATCACAATATAGACACTGTTATCATCCGACCACTCCACACCAGCTCTCTGGCTGCTGCATCTATCTACACTGATCATCTTCTATACCACAATCATCAGCATCATCACGACCGTCTCATCAAGCATCTCCATCTCTCAGCCACAGCTTCAACACAATATAGACAATGTTATCAACCGACCACTCCACACCAGCTCTCTGGCTGCTACATCTATCTACACTAATAATCTTCCATACCACAATCATCAGCATCATCACGACCGTCTCATCAAGCATCTCCATCTCTCAGCCACAGCTACAACACAATATAGACAATGTTATCATCCGACCACTCCACACCAGCTCTCCGGCTGCTGCATCTATCTACACTGATCATCTTCCATACCACAATCATCAGCATCATCACGACCGTCTCATCTAGCATGTCCATCTCTCAGCCACAGCTACAACACAATATAGACACTGTTATCATCCGACCACTCCTCACGAGCTCTCTGGCTGCTACATCTATCTACACTGATCATCTTCCATACCACAATCATCAGCATCATCACGACCGTCTCATCAAGCATCTCCATCTCTCAGCCACAGCTACAACACAATATAGACACTGTTATCATCCGACCACTCCTCACGAGCTCTCTGGCTGCTACATCTATCTACACTGATCATCTTCCATACCACAATCATCAGCATCATCACGACCGTCTCATCTAGCATCTCCATCTCTCAGCCACAGCTACAACACAATAAAGACACTGTTATCATCCGACCACTCCACACCAGCTCTCCGGCTGCTGCATCTATCTACACTGATCATCTTCCATACCACAATCATCAGCATCATCACGACCGTCTCATCTAGCATCTCCATCTCTCAGCCACAGCCACAGCTACAACACAATATAGACACTGTTATCATCCGACCACTCCACACCAGCTCTCCGGCTGCTGCATCTATCTACACTGATCATCTTCAATACCACAATCATCAGCATCATCACGACCGTCTCATCAAGCATCTCCATCTCTCAGCCACAGCTACAACACAATATAGACACTGTTATCATCCGACCACTCCACACCAGCTCTCCGGCTGCTGCATCTATCTACACTGATCATCTTCCATACCACAATCATCAGCATCATCACGACCGTCTCATCTAGCATCTCCATCTCTCAGCCAGCACTACAACACAATATAGACACTGTTATCATCCGACCAATCCACACCAGCTCTACGGCTGATACAACACAATATAGATACGGTTATCATCCGACCACTCCACACCAGCTCTCCGGCTGCTGCATCTATCTACACTGATCATCTTCCATACCACAATCATCAGCATCATCACGACCGTCTTATCAAGCATCTCCATCTCTCAGCCAGCACTACACCACAATATAGACACTGTTATCATCCGATTACTCCTCACGAGCTCTCTGGCTGCTACATCTATCTACACTGATCATCTTCCATACCACAATCATCAGCATCATCACGACCGTCTTATCAAGCATCTATATCTCTCAGCCAGCGCTACAACACAATATAGACACTGTTATCATCCGACCACTCCACACCAGCTCTCTGGCTGCTGCATCTATCTACACTGATCATCTTCCATACCACAATCATCAGCATAATCACGACCGTCTCATCAAGCATCTCCATCTCTCAGCCACAGCTACAACACAATATAGACACTGTTATCATCCGACCACTCCACACCAGCTCTCCGGCTGCTGCATCTATCTACACTGATCATCTTCCATACCACAATCATCAGCATCATCACGACCGTCTCATCTAGCATCTCCATCTCTCAGCCACAGCTTCAACCCAATAAAGATACTGTTATCATCCGACCACTCCACACCAGCTCTCCGGCTGCTGCATCTATCTACACTGATCATCTTCCATACCACAATCATCAGCATCATCACGACCGTCTCATCAAGCATCTCCATCTCTCAGCCACAGCTACAACACAATTAGACACTGTTATCATCCGACCACTCCACACCAGCTCTCCGGCTGCTGCATCTATCTACACTGATCATCTTCCATACCACAATCATCAGCATCATCACGACCGTCTCATCTAGCATCTCCATCTCTCAGCCAGCACTACAACACAATAAAGACACTGTTATCATCCGACCAATCCACACCAGCTCTACGGCTGATACAACACAATATAGATACGGTTATCATCCGACCACTCCACACCAGCTCTCCGGCTGCTGCATCTATCTACACTGATCATCTTCCATACCACAATCATCAGCATCATCACGACCGTCTCATCAAGCATCTCCATCTCTCAGCCAGCACTACACCACAATATAGACACTGTTATCATCCGATTACTCCTCACGAGCTCTCTGGCTGCTACATCTATCTACACTGATCATCTTCCATACCACAATCATCAGCATCATCACGACCGTCTTATTAAGCATCTCCATCTCTCAGCCACAGCTACAACCTAATATAGACACTGTTTTCATCCGACCACTCCACACCAGCTCTCCGGCTGCTGCATCTTTCTACACTGATCATCTTCCATACCACAATCATCAGCATAATCACGACCGTCTCATCAAGCATCTCCATCTCTCAGCCACAGCTACAACACAATATAGACACTGTTATCATCCGACCACTCCACACCAGCTCTCCGGCTGCTGCATCTATCTACACTGATCATCTTCCATACCACAATCATCAGCATCATCACGACCGTCTTATCTAGCATCTCCATCTCTCAGCCACAGCTACAACACAATATAGACACTGTTATCATCCGACCACTCCACACCAGCTCTCCGGCTGCTGCATCTATCTACACTGATCATCTTCCATACCACAATCATCAGCATCATCACGACCGTCTCATCTAGCATCTCCATCTCTCAGCCACAGATACAACACAATATACACACTGTTATCATCCGACCACTCAACACCAGCTCTCCGGCTGCTGCATCTATCTACACTGATCATCTTCCATACCACAATCATCAGCATCATCACGACCGTCTCAACTAGCATCTCCATCTCTCAGCCACAGCTACAACACAATATAGACACGTCATCCGACCACTCCACACCAGCTCTCCGGCTGCTGCATCTATCTACACTGATCATCTTCCATACCACAATCATCAGCATCATCACGACCGTCTCATCAAGCATCTCCATCTCTCAGCCAGCGCTACAACACAATATAGACACTGTTATCATCCGACCACTCCACACCAGCTCTCTGGCTGCTGCATCTATCTACACTGATCATCTTCCATACCACAATCATCAGCATCATCACGACCGTCTCATCAAGCATCTCCATCTCTCAGCCACAGCTACAACACAATTTAGTCACTGTTATCATCCGACCACTCCACACCAGCTCTCTGGCTGCTGCATCTATCTACACTGATCATCTTCCATACCACAATCATCAGCATCATCACGACCGTCTCATCAAGCATCTCCATCTCTCAGCCAGCGCTACAACACAATATAGACACTGTTATCATCCGACCACTCCACACCAGCTCTCTGGCTGCTACATCTATCTACACTAATAATCTTCCATACCACAATCATCAGCATCATCATGACCGTCTCATTAAGCATCTCCATCTCTCAGCCAGCGCTACATCACAATATAGACACTGTTATCATCCGACCACTCCACACCAGCTCTCTGGCTGCTGCATCTATCTACACTGATCATCTTCTATACCACAATCATCAGCATCATCACGACCGTCTCATCAAGCATCTCCATCTCTCAGCCACAGCTACAACACAATATAGATAATGTTATCATCCGACCACTCCACACCAGCTCTCTGGCTGCTACATCTATCTACACTAATAATCTTCCATACCACAATCATCAGCATCATCATGACCGTCTCATTAAGCATCTCCATCTCTCAGCCAGCGCTACATCACAATATAGACACTGTTATCATCCGACCACTCCACACCAGCTCTCCGGCTGCTGCATCTATCTACACTGATCATCTTCCATACCACAATCATCAGCATCATCACGACCGTCTCATCAAGCATCTCCATCTCTCAGCCACAGCTACAACACAATATAGACACTGTTATCATCCGACCACTCCTCACCAGCTCTTCGGCTGATACATCTATCTACACTGATCATCTTCCATACCACAATCATCAGCATCATCACGACCGTCTCATCTAGCATCTCCATCTCTCAGCCACAGCTACAACACAATAAAGACACTGT
This sequence comes from Isoperla grammatica, assembly GCA_945910005.1. Taxonomy (NCBI): domain Eukaryota; kingdom Metazoa; phylum Arthropoda; class Insecta; order Plecoptera; family Perlodidae; genus Isoperla; species Isoperla grammatica. The sequence continues at coordinate 20,160,565 of OX246750.1, read as the reverse complement.
TATCATCCGACTACTCCACACCAGCTCTCCGGCTGCTGCATCTATCTACACTGATCATCTTCCATACCACAATCATCAGCATCATCACGACCGTCTCATCTAGCATCTCCATCTCTCAGCCACAGCCACAGCTACAACACAATATAGACACTGTTATCATCCGACCACTCCACACCAGCTCTCCGGCTGCTGCATCTATCTACACTGATCATCTTCCATACCACAATCATCAGCATCATCACGACCGTCTCATCAAGCATCTCCATCTCTCAGCCACAGCTACAACACAATATAGACACTGTTATCATCCGACCACTCCACACCAGCTCTCCGGCTGCTGCATCTATCTACACTGATCATCTTCCATACCACAATCATCAGCATCATCACGACCGTCTCATCTAGCATCTCCATCTCTCAGCCAGCACTACAACACAATATAGACACTGTTATCATCCGACCAATCCACACCAGCTCTACGGCTGATACAACACAATATAGATACGGTTATCATCCGACCACTCCACACCAGCTCTCCGGCTGCTGCATCTATCTACACTGATCATCTTCCATACCACAATCATCAGCATCATCACGACCGTCTTATCAAGCATCTCCATCTCTCAGCCAGCACTACACCACAATATAGACACTGTTATCATCCGATTACTCCTCACGAGCTCTCTGGCTGCTACATCTATCTACACTGATCATCTTCCATACCACAATCATCAGCATCATCACGACCGTCTTATCAAGCGTCTCCATCTCTCAGCCAGCGCTACAACACAATATAGACACTGTTATCATCCGACCACTCCACACCAGCTCTCTGGCTGCTGCATCTATCTACACTGATCATCTTCCATACCACAATCATCAGCATAATCACGACCGTCTCATCAAGCATCTCCATCTCTCAGCCACAGCTACAACACAATATAGACACTGTTATCATCCGACCACTCCACACCAGCTCTCCGGCTGCTGCATCTATCTACACTGATCATCTTCCATACCACAATCATCAGCATCATCACGACCGTCTCATCTAGCATCTCCATCTCTCAGCCACAGCTTCAACCCAATAAAGATACTGTTATCATCCGACCACTCCACACCAGCTCTCCGGCTGCTGCATCTATCTACACTGATCATCTTCCATACCACAATCATCAGCATCATCACGACCGTCTCATCAAGCATCTCCATCTCTCAGCCCCAGCTACAACACAATTAGACACTGTTATCATCCGACCACTCCACACCAGCTCTCCGGCTGCTGCATCTATCTACACTGATCATCTTCCATACCACAATCATCAGCATCATCACGACCGTCTCATCTAGCATCTCCATCTCTCAGCCAGCACTACAACACAATAAAGACACTGTTATCATCCGACCAATCCACACCAGCTCTACGGCTGATACAACACAATATAGATACGGTTATCATCCGACCACTCCACACCAGCTCTCCGGCTGCTGCATCTATCTACACTGATCATCTTCCATACCACAATCATCAGCATCATCACGACCGTCTCATCAAGCATCTCCATCTCTCAGCCAGCACTACACCACAATATAGACACTGTTATCATCCGATTACTCCTCACGAGCTCTCTGGCTGCTACATCTATCTACACTGATCATCTTCCATACCACAATCATCAGCATCATCACGACCGTCTTATTAAGCATCTCCATCTCTCAGCCACAGCTACAACCTAATATAGACACTGTTATCATCCGACCACTCCACACCAGCTCTCCGGCTGCTGCATCTTTCTACACTGATCATCTTCCATACCACAATCATCAGCATAATCACGACCGTCTCATCAAGCATCTCCATCTCTCAGCCACAGCTACAACACAATATAGACACTGTTATCATCCGACCACTCCACACCAGCTCTCCGGCTGCTGCATCTATCTACACTGATCATCTTCCATACCACAATCATCAGCATCATCACGACCGTCTTATCTAGCATCTCCATCTCTCAGCCACAGCTACAACACAATATAGACACTGTTATCATCCGACCACTCCACACCTGCTCTCCGGCTGCTGCATCTATCTACACTGATCATCTTCCATACCACAATCATCAGCATCATCACGACCGTCTCATCTAGCATCTCCATCTCTCAGCCACAGATACAACACAATATACACACTGTTATCATCCGACCACTCAACACCAGCTCTCCGGCTGCTGCATCTATCTACACTGATCATCTTCCATACCACAATCATCAGCATCATCACGACCGTCTCAACTAGCATCTCCATCTCTCAGCCACAGCTACAACACAATATAGACACGTCATCCGACCACTCCACACCAGCTCTCCGGCTGCTGCATCTATCTACACTGATCATCTTCCATACCACAATCATCAGCATCATCACGACCGTCTCATCAAGCATCTCCATCTCTCAGCCAGCGCTACAACACAATATAGACACTGTTATCATCCGACCACTCCACACCAGCTCTCTGGCTGCTACATCTATCTACACTGATCATCTTCCATACCACAATCATCAGCATCATCACGACCGTCTCATCAAGCATCTCCATCTCTCAGCCACAGCTACAACACAATATAGTCACTGTTATCATCCGACCACTCCACACCAGCTCTCTGGCTGCTGCATCTATCTACACTGATCATCTTCCATACCACAATCATCAGCATCATCACGACCGTCTCATCAAGCATCTCCATCTCTCAGCCAGCGCTACAACACAATATAGACACTGTTATCATCCGACCACTCCACACCAGCTCTCCGGCTGCTGCATCTATCTACACTGATCATCTTCCATACCACAATTATCAGCATCATCACGACCGTCTCATCAAGCATCTCCATCTCTCAGCCACAGCTACAACACAATATAGACACTGTTATCATCCGACCACTCCACACCAGCTCTCTGGCTCCTGCATCTATCTACACTGATCATCTTCCATACCACAATCATCAGCATAATCACGACCGTCTCATCAAGCATCTCCATCTCTCAGCCACAGCTACAACCTAATATAGACACTGTTATCATCCGACCACTCCACACCAGCTCTCCGGCTGCTGCATCTTTCTACACTGATCATCTTCCATACCACAATCATCAGCATAATCACGACCGTCTCATCAAGCATCTCCATCTCTCAGCCACAGCTACAACACAATATAGACACTGTTATCATCCGACCACTCCACACCAGCTCTCCGGCTGCTGCATCTATCTACACTGATCATCTTCCATAACACAATCATCAGCATAATCACGACCGTCTCATCTAGCATCTCCATCTCTCAGCCACAGATACAACACAATGTACACACTGTTATCATCCGACCACTCCACACCAGCTCTCCGGCTGCTGCATCTATCTACACTGATCATCTTCCATACCACAATCATCAGCATCATCACGACCGTCTTATCAAGCATCTCCATCTCTCAGCCAGCACTACACCACAATATAGACACTGTTATCATCCGATTACTCCTCACGAGCTCTCTGGCTGCTACATCTATCTACACTGATCATCTTCCATACCACAATCATCAGCATCATCACGACCGTCTTATCAAGCGTCTCCATCTCTCAGCCAGCGCTACAACACAATATAGACACTGTTATCATCCGACCACTCCACACCAGCTCTCTGGCTGCTGCATCTATCTACACTGATCATCTTCCATACCACAATCATCAGCATCATCACGACCGTCTTATCAAGCATCTCCATCTCTCAGCCAGCACTACACCACAATATAGACACTGTTATCATCCGATTACTCCTCACGAGCTCTCTGGCTGCTACATCTATCTACACTGATCATCTTCCATACCACAATCATCAGCATCATCACGACCGTCTCATCAAGCATCTCCATCTCTCAGCCACAGCTACAACACAATATAGACACTGTTATCATCCGACCACTCCACACCAGCTCTCCGGCTGCTGCATCTATCTACACTGATCATCTTCCATACCACAATCATCAGCATCATCACGACCGTCTCATCTAGCATCTCCATCTCTCAGCCACAGCTTCAACCCAATAAAGATACTGTTATCATCCGACCACTCCACACCAGCTCTCCGGCTGCTGCATCTATCTACACTGATCATCTTCCATACCACAATTATCAGCATCATCACGACTGTCTCATCAAGCATCTCCATCTCTCAGCCACAGCTACAACACAATTAGACACTGTTATCATCCGACCACTCCACACCAGCTCTCCGGCTGCTGCATCTATCTACACTGATCATCTTCCATACCACAATCATCAGCATCATCACGACCGTCTCATCTAGCATCTCCATCTCTCAGCCAGCACTACAACACAATAAAGACACTGTTATCATCCGACCAATCCACACCAGCTCTACGGCTGATACAACACAATATAGATACGGTTATCATCCGACCACTCCACACCAGCTCTCCGGCTGCTGCATCTATCTACACTGATCATCTTCCATACCACAATCATCAGCATCATCACGACCGTCTCATCAAGCATCTCCATCTCTCAGCCAGCACTACACCACAATATAGACACTGTTATCATCCGATTACTCCTCACGAGCTCTCTGGCTGCTACATCTATCTACACTGATCATCTTCCATACCACAATCATCAGCATCATCACGACCGTCTTATTAAGCATCTCCATCTCTCAGCCACAGCTACAACCTAATATAGACACTGTTATCATCCGACCACTCCACACCAGCTCTCCGGCTGCTGCATCTTTCTACACTGATCATCTTCCATACCACAATCATCAGCATAATCACGACCGTCTCATCAAGCATCTCCATCTCTCAGCCACAGCTACAACACAATATAGACACTGTTATCATCCGACCACTCCACACCAGCTCTCCGGCTGCTGCATCTATCTACACTGATCATCTTCCATACCACAATCATCAGCATCATCACGACCGTCTTATCTAGCATCTCCATCTCTCAGCCACAACTACAACACAATATAGACACTGTTATCATCCGACCACTCCACACCAGCTCTCCGGCTGCTGCATCTATCTACACTGATCATCTTCCATACCACAATCATCAGCATCATCACGACCGTCTCATCTAGCATCTCCATCTCTCAGCCACAGATACAACACAATATACACACTGTTATCATCCGACCACTCAACACCAGCTCTCCGGCTGCTGCATCTATCTACACTGATCATCTTCCATACCACAATCATCAGCATCATCACGACCGTCTCAACTAGCATCTCCATCTCTCAGCCACAGCTACAACACAATATAGACACGTCATCCGACCACTCCACACCAGCTCTCCGGCTGCTGCATCTATCTACACTGATCATCTTCCATACCACAATCATCAGCATCATCACGACCGTCTCATCAAGCATCTCCATCTCTCAGCCAGCGCTACAACACAATATAGACACTGTTATCATCCGACCACTCCACACCAGCTCTCTGGCTGCTGCATCTATCTACACTGATCATCTTCCATACCACAATCATCAGCATCATCACGACCGTCTCATCAAGCATCTCCATCTCTCAGCCACAGCTACAACACAATATAGTCACTGTTATCATCCGACCACTCCACACCAGCTCTCTGGCTGCTGCATCTATCTACACTGATCATCTTCCATACCACAATCATCAGCATCATCACGACCGTCTCATCAAGCATCTCCATCTCTCAGCCAGCGCTACAACACAATATAGACACTGTTATCATCCGACCACTCCACACCAGCTCTCCGGCTGCTGCATCTATCTACACTGATCATCTTCCATACCACAATTATCAGCATCATCACGACCGTCTCATCAAGCATCTCCATCTCTCAGCCACAGCTACAACACAATATAGACACTGTTATCATCCGACCACTCCACACCAGCTCTCTGGCTCCTGCATCTATCTACACTGATCATCTTCCATACCACAATCATCAGCATAATCACGACCGTCTCATCAAGCATCTCCATCTCTCAGCCACAGCTACAACCTAATATAGACACTGTTATCATCCGACCACTCCACACCAGCTCTCCGGCTGCTGCATCTTTCTACACTGATCATCTTCCATACCACAATCATCAGCATAATCACGACCGTCTCATCAAGCATCTCCATCTCTCAGCCACAGCTACAACACAATATAGACACTGTTATCATCCGACCACTCCACACCAGTTCTCCGGCTGCTGCATCTATCTACACTGATCATCTTCCATAACACAATCATCAGCATAATCACGACCGTCTCATCTAGCATCTCCATCTCTCAGCCACAGATACAACACAATATACACACTGTTATCATCCGACCACTCCACACCAGCTCTCCGGCTGCTGCATCTATCTACACTGATCATCTTCCATACCACAATCATCAGCATCATCACGACCGTCTCATCTAGCATCTCCATCTCTCAGCCACAGCTACAACACAATATAGACACGTCATCCGACCACTCCACACCAGCTCTCCGGCTGCTGCATCTATCTACACTGGTCATCTTCCATACCACAATCATCAGCATCATCACGACCGTCTCATCAAGCATCTCCATCTCTCAGCCAGCGCTACAACACAATATAGACACTGTTATCATCCGACCACTCCACACCAGCTCTCTGGCTGCTGCATCTATCTACACTGATCATTTTCCATACCACAATCATCAGCATCATCACGACCGTCTCATCTAGCATCTCCATCTCTCAGCCACAGCTACAACACAATATAGACACTGTTATCATCCGACTACTCCACACCAGCTCTCTGGCTGCTGCATCTATCTACACTGATCATCTTCCATACCACAATCATCAGCATCATCACGACCGTCTCATCAAGCATCTCCATCTCTCAGCCACAGCTACAACACAATATAGACACTGTTATCATCCGACCACTCCACACCAGCTCTCCGGCTGCTGCATCTATCTACACTGATCATCTTCCATACCACAATTATCAGCATCATCACGACCGTCTCATGTAGCATCTCCATCTCTCAGCCACAGCTACAACACAATATAGACACTGTTATCATCCGACCACTCCACACCAGCTCTCCGGCTGCTGCATCTATCTACACTGATCATCTTCCATACCACAATCATCAGCATCATCACGACCGTCTCATCAAGCATCTCCATCTCTCAGCCACAGCTACAACACAATATAGACACTGTTATCATCCGACCACTCCACACCAGCTCTCCGGCTGCTGCATCTATCTACACTGATCATCTGTTTGTGATGGCAAGATGGCGGGACGTGCGGGTTGTGTGTTCAGAGCGCTCCGTGTTTACATGCTTATTTTGGCGATTAAATGCGTCGTAAACGAAAACAAAGTAGAACAGTCGGTTCGCGAAGTTATTAAACAGCGTATGGTGTTCGGGTTTCCTATGGAAAGTGTGCTAGTCTCATGTAAATGTGAAGTGACAACATCAACATTGTGCTTGTGCGTCTTAGAGGACATGAGAATCTCGAGGTCGCGTCCATCCCCCGCTTTGCCGGGGGGGTACAGCCGGCCGGTAGCTCGGCCACGGTTCGGCCTGCACCTGCAGCTGCCACAGTCAACGTGCGGCGTTGCCATGTTGCTCATCGCGCTCGCGGGGGACGTCGAGCTGAACCCGGGTCCTCAGGGAAATAACGCAAGTTCACAGGTAAACGATGTATCAAACAACGTGCCAATCTTACATCAACAACCAATCAGGAAGTGTGAAGTTTGCAAATCAACGGGCAGAGTTAATCAGATATTCCTTGAGTGTTCGAGCTGCGGGAAGGTGACACACCGTACGTGTGCGAGATTACCCCCCTCAGAACACAGGCGTATAATGAAACGATCTCTACAGTGGTCCTGTTGGAACTGCTCCCTTCCAGAACTCTCAGACTCGTTCTTCTCCCAAACTAGCGAACAGGAGTCCACTAGTAGTTGTAGTAGTGTAAATGTAAATAAATCTCACGGTATAACTATTCTATCATTTAATGCACGTAGTTTGTTGTGCAAGAAGCGCAAAGCAGACACCGAAGCGTGGGTGAAAACACACATCCCATCAATCATTTGCGTCAGTGAAACCTGGCTGGACGAATCAATTCACGACAACGAAATATTCAACGGTGATTATTATATATTTCGAAAAGACCGCGCCGGCTCTAGACATGGTGGTGTGTTGATTGCTGTGGCCCACGGCTTGTCGCCAAGCAGAAGACACGACTTGGAGACTGACGACGGCGAGATTCTGTGGGTGGAAATAAAGGTGCATAGCAACAGGTTACTGTGTGCGTCGGCATACAAAGCTCCGAACTCGAGTGTCAACTCAACAGATGATATCCTACTATCCCTGAACAAAGCTAAATCCACACTTTGTGGCAACATCGCTATGTTGGTATGCGGAGATTTTAATCTGGACGTTGAATGGTCTGCAGTCGACCAAACTTCGATTCCGAGAAACCAATTAGCCTGTCAATTTCTAACGGCATTTCAGGACCTGTACCTTACTCAACTTGTACCAGAAGCCACTAGAATAACAACTACCTGCCGGTCCCTTATCGATCTAGTACTATGTAATGATCCAGCTATTGTAAATACCATCGAGGTTGTCCCAGGTGTCAGCGACCACCACGCCGTCAAAACAACACTTAAATGGCTCTCACCAAAACCAAAACTTGTCAACAAAACAGTTTTAAATTACAATAAAGCTAACTGGGTAAAACTACGACAGCTACTATGGGAACGCCTACCAACTCTCACCAATAACTTAGACATCGAGCAATTCTGGGTGATTTGGCGGGACTGTTTCTGGAACTGTGTCCACTCAGCCATCCCTAGTGTGAAAATACGAGGGAAACGCCGCCCACCTTGGATTACTGATGCGTGCATCAAACTAATAAAGAAAAGAGATGCTTTGTACAAAAAGTGGAAACAACACAATTGCCAAGAAAATCTATGTAAATATCAAGAAAGTAAGAAGCAGGCGAAACAACACATACGCAAATCTCACAACGATTACGTTTGGAAACTGGGGGAAAGTGATCAGAACAAAGGCTTGTGGAAATATATCCACAGCAAATGTGGAAGCCTTGCACCAACCCACTTTACGCAAAACGGGCAGCTCGTGAACGACGCTCCTGCTATTGCGGAGGCTTTCAGTTCGCACTTTAAACTCACCTTTGTGCCAACAACAACATGCCAGAAGCAAGGTGATTTATTTGGCATAGCCGGCCGCGCCTCCCATCACCTGTTGACAAACCTTCACGTCTCTCAGGCGGAAGTGTTTAAATGTCTCCAAGGGCTAAAGCCAGGCGCCGCCCCCGGTCCCGACCAAATACCCACTAAGATCTTACAACAATGCGCAGCTGCCATCACCCCCTCACTTGCTACTCTATTCAACCTCTCACTCTGCTCGGGGGCAATACCACGAGAGTGGAAAGTTAGCAACATAGTACCAGTATTCAAGTCGGGTGCTAAAGACAACGTGGCGAACTATAGGCCCATAGCCTTGACGTCGGTTATCTGCAAAATGCTGGAAAAACTCATATCAAAGTCCATCCTTGAACACTTAGAGTTAAATGGATCCGTAAATAAGAACCAACACGGTTTCCTGCCGAGACGATCGTGCGTCACCATGATGGCTAAGATGATTGAAGACTGGCAATTTGAGCTGGATAAGAAGACAGTGAAACAGATTGACGTTGTCTCTCTCGATCTGAGCAAAGCTTTCGACCTTGTGCCACACCGAAGGTTGTTAAGGAAATTAGAGCATTACGGTATCCAAGGTCAACTGCTCCTGTGGTGCACCTCGTTTTTAACAGGAAGAACACAACACGTGGTGTACGGTGGACACAAATCCGGAAGTGTTCGTGTTACCTCTGGGGTGCCACAGGGGTCAGTGTTGGGGCCTCTATTTTTCGTAACATACATGATGGACCTCCCAGCATGCGTGTCCTCTCCAATTGCCATGTACGCGGATGACTGCACCGTGTACAAGCCTATCAACAACGAAGAAGACGCAGCACTCCTGCAGGCAGACCTTGACAACATTTTCCTGTGGTGCAGTGTCAACCAAATGAGGCTTAACACCAGCAAAACAACTTACATTCGTATCTCCCGTTCATCTTAACCAATAGACAGTAATTACAGTATCGACAACAACTCCCTCACCAGCTGCAATACTATCAAACTTCTAGGCATCACTCTAACAAACGATCTAAAATGGAATCTACACACAAACATTATTCGATCAAAGTGTTCTAAATTATTAGGCTTCATAAATAGAAACCTCAGGGACAGCAAAGTGCGTACTCGCAGGATAGCGTACATGGCGATAGTGAGGCCCACCTTGCTCTATGGAATCCCTGCGTGGCACCCTACGTCGGTCTCCAACATCAACAAACTGGAGGTCATACAAAATCGGGCAACAAACATGATAGTGGGCTACAAAACCGACCTTAACACCCAGGCAAGAAGGAAAATGCTTCACATCCCCTCCGTTAGCGCGTATCTACAACGCGCCGACTTGATTTTCCTGCGTGGCTGTATTAGCGGGAAGATAGACCTCGACGTTCGGCTGCAGCTTGACTACAGGACCGTGGAGCGAGGGAGGGGACCGCAGCAAGGCGTATATCTCCGAGCGCCGCGGGCCACCACGCTCAGCTACCAACGCTCACTGTACCACCGAGCCAGCGGCCTGTGGAACGCCCTTCCAAGTGGTACTAAATTAATGGCATCCAAAGAATTCAACCGAGCCATTAAGACCATGTACCACTGAATCCTGTCCACACTGATACACAATATCGACAACCTAGCAATGTATACTGACATGATAACGAACAATTGATGGACTTATTGATTTGGTTAGATAATAAGTTAAGGCCTCATTTCATAAACATCACCCATCACCTCACGCGTCATATTACATCGCCTATTTATGTTCATTCTCATCGTCCATTCATCACATGTCATTAGACTTATTTTAATTAGTTTTACATCAAATATTCATATGCCTTAGTATTAGTTTAAATTTACATGGATGCAGGACACAACCCTTGTGGATGGACCGTTGGCCCGCTTCCTGCATCCTTTCAAAAATTAGGCATTTACATTAAGTAATTACTTCCAATGTACAATGTCTGATATTGATAAATAAATAATAATAATAATAATCTTCTATACCACAATCATCAGCATCATCACGACCGTCTCATCAAGCATCTCCATCTCTCAGCCACAGCTACAACACAATATAGACACTGTTATCATCCGACCACTCCACACCAGCTCTCCGGCTGCTGCATCTATCTACACTGATCATCTTCCATACCACAATCATCAGCATCATCACGACCGTCTCATCAAGCATCTCCATCTCTCAGCCACAGCTACAACCCAATATAGACACTGTTATCATCCGACCACTCCACACCAGCTCTCTGGCTGCTGCATCTATCTACACTGATAATCTTCCATACCACAATCATCAGCATCATCACGACCGTCTCATCTAGCATCTCCATCTCTCAGCCAGCGCTACAACCCAATATAGACACTGTTATCATCCGACCACTCCACACCAGCTCTCTGGCTGCTGCATCTATCTACACTGATAATCTTCCATACCACAATCATCAGCATCATCACGACCGTCTCATCAAGCATCTCCATCTCTCAGCCACAGCTACAACCCAATATAGACACTGTTATCATCCGACCACTCCACACCAGCTCTCCGGCTGCTGCATCTATCTACACTGATAATCTTCCATACCACAATCATCAGCATCATCACGACCGTCTCATCAAGCATCTCCATCTCTCAGCCACAGCTACAACACAATATAGACACTGTTATCATCCGACCACTACACACCAGCTCGCCGGCTGCTGCATCTATCTACACTGATCATCTTCCATACCACAATCATCAGCATCATCACGACCGTCTCATCAAGCATCTCCATCTCTCAGCCACAGCTACAACCCAATATAGACACTGTTATCATCCGACCACTCCACACCAGCTCTCTGGCTGCTGCATCTATCTACACTGATAATCTTCCATACCACAATCATCAGCATCATCACGACCGTCTCATCTAGCATCTCCATCTCTCAGCCACAGCTACAACACAATATAGACACTGTTATCATCCGACCACTCCACACCAGCTCTCCGGCTGCTGCATCTATCTACACTGACCATCTTCCATACCACAATTATCAGCATCATCACGACCGTCTCATCTAGCATCTCCATCTCTCAGCCACAGCTACAACACAATAAAGACACTGTTATCATCCGACCACTCCACACCAGCTCTCCGGCTGCTGCATCTATCTACACTGATCATCTTCAATACCACAATCATCAGCATCATCACGACCGTCTCATCAAGCATCTCCATCTCTCAGCCACAGCTACAACACAATATAGACACTGTTATCATCCGACCACTCCACACCAGCTCTCTGGCTGCTGCATCTATCTACACTGATCATCTTCCATACCACAATCATCAGCATCATCACGACCGTCTCATCAAGCATCTCCATCTCTCAGCCAGCGCTACACCACAATATAGACACTGTTATCATCCGACCACTCCACACCAGCTCTCCGGCTGCTGCATCTATCTACATTCTACACTGATCATCTTCCATACCACAATCATCAGCATCATCACGACCGTCTCATCTACCATCTTCATCCCTCAACCAGCGCTACAACACAATATAGACACTGTTATCATCCGACCACTCCACACCAGCTCTCCGGCTGCTGCATCGATCTACATTCTACACTGATCATCTTCCATACCACAATCATCAAAATCATCACGGCCGTCTCATGAAGCATCTCCATCTCTCAGCCACAGCTACAACACAATATAGACACGGTTATCATCGACCACTCCACACCAGCTCTCTGGCTGCTGCATCTATCTACACTGATCATCTTTATACCACAATCATCAGCATCATCACGACCGTCTCATCTAGAATCTCCATCTCTCAGCCAGCGCTACAACACAATATAGACACTGTTATCATCCGACCACTCCACACCAGCTCTCTGGCTGCTGCATCTATCTACACTGATCATTTTCCATACCACAATCATCAGCATCGTCACGACCGTCTCATCTAGCATCTCCATCTCTCAGCCACAGCTACAACACAATATAGACACTGTTATCATCCGACCACTCCACACCAGCTCTCTGGCTGCTGCATCTATCTACACTGATCATCTTCCATACCACAATCATCAGCATCATCACGACCGTCTCATCAAGCATCTCGATCTCTCAGCCACAGCTACAACACAATATAGACACTGTTATCATCCGACCACTCTACACCAGCTCTCCGGCTGCTGCATCTATCTACACTGATCATCTTCCATACCACAATCATCAGCATCATCACGACCGTCTCATCAAGCATCTCCATCTCTCAGCCACAGCTACAACACAATATAGACACGTACGACCACTCCACACTAGCTCTCTGGCTGCTGCATCTATCTACACTGATCATCCTCCATACCACAATCATCAGCATCATCACGACCGTCTCATCAAGCATCTCCATCTCTCAGCCAGCGCTACAACACAATATAGACACTGTTATCATCCGACCACTCCACACTAGCTCTCCGGCTGCTGCATGTATCTACACTAATCATCTTCTATACCACAATCATCAGCATCATCACGACCGTCTCATCAAGCATCTCCATCTCTCAGCCACAGCGTCAACACAATATAGACACTGTTATCATCCGACCACTCCACACCAGCTCTCCGGCTGCTGCATCTATCTACACTGATCATCTTCCATACCACAATCATCAGCATCATCACGACCGTCTCATCTAGCATCTCCATCTCTCAGCCACAGCTACAACACAATATAGACACTGTCATCATCCGACCACTCCACACCAGCTCTCTGGCTGCTGCATCTATCTACACTGATCATCTTCCATACCACAATCATCAGCATCATCACGACCGTCTCATCAAGCATCTCCATCTCTCAGCCAGCGCTACAACACAATATAGACACTGTTATCATCCGACCACTCCACACAAGCTCTCCGGCTGCTGCATCTATCTACACTGATCATCTTCCATACCACAATCATCAGCATCATCACGACCGTCTCATCTAGCATCTCCATCTCTCAGCCACAGCTACAACACAATATAGACACTGTTATCATCCGACCACTCCACACCAGCTCTCTGGCTGCTGCATCTATCTACACTGATCATCTTCCATACCACAATCATCAGCATCATCACGACCGTCTCATCAAGCATCTCCATCTCTCAGCCACAGCTACAACACAATATAGACACTGTTATCATCCGACCACTCCACACCAGCTCTCCGGCTGCTGCATCTATCTACACTGATCATCTTCCATACCACAATCATCAGCATCATCACGACCGTCTCATCAAGCATCTCCATCTCTCAGCCAGCGCTACAACACAATATAGACACTGTTATCATCCGACCACTCCACACCAGCTCTCCGGCTGCTGCATCTATCTACACTGATCATCTTCCATACCACAATCATCAGCATCATCACGACCGTCTCATCAAGCATCTCCATCTCTCAGCCAAAGCTACAACACAATAAAGACGCTGTTATCATCCGACCACTCCACACCAGCTCTCTGGCTGCTGCATCTATCTACACTGATCATCTTCCATACCACAATCATCAGCATCGTCACGACCGTCTCATCTAGCATCTCCATCTCTCAGCCAGCGCTACAACACAATATAGACACTGTTATCATCCGACCACTCCACACCAGCTCTCCGGCTGCTGCATCTATCTTCACTGATCATCTTCCATACCACAATCATCAGCATCATCACGACCGTCTTATCTAGCATCTCCATCTCTCAGCCAGCGCTACAACACAATATAGACACTGTTATCATCCGACCACTCCACACCAGCTCTCTGGCTGCTACATCTATCTACACTGATCATCTTCCATACCACAATCATCAGCATCATCAAGACCGTCTCATCAAGCATCTTTATCTCTCAGCCACAGCTACAACACAATATAGACACTGTTATCATCCGACCACTCGACACCGGCTCTCTGGCTGCTGCATCTATCTACACTGATCATCTTCCATACCACAATCATCAGCACCATCACGACCGTCTCATCAAGCATCTCTATCTCTCAGCCACAGCTACAACACAATATAGACACTGTTATCATCCGACCACTCCACACCAGCTCTCTGGCTGCTGCATCTATCTACACTGATCATCTTCCATACCACAATCATCAGCATCATCACGACCGTCTCATCTAGCATCTCCATCTCTCAGCCACAGCTTCAACCCAATAAAGATACTGTTATCATCCGACCACTCCACACCAGCTCTCCGGCTGCTGCATCTATCTACACTGATCATCTTCCATACCACAATCATCAGCATCATCACGACCGTCTCATCAAGCATCTCCATCTCTCAGCCACAGCTACAACACAATTAGACACTGTTATCATCCGACCACTCCACACCAGCTCTCCGGCTGCTGCATCTATCTACACTGATCATCTTCCATACCACAATCATCAGCATCATCACGACCGTCTCATCTAGCATCTCCATCTCTCAGCCAGCACTACAACACAATAAAGACACTGTTATCATCCGACCAATCCACACCAGCTCTACGGCTGATACAACACAATATAGATACGGTTATCATCCGACCACTCCACACCAGCTCTCCGGCTGCTGCATCTATCTACACTGATCATCTTCCATACCACAATCATCAGCATCATCACGACCGTCTCATCAAGCATCTCCATCTCTCAGCCAGCACTACACCACAATATAGACACTGTTATCATCCGATTACTCCTCACGAGCTCTCTGGCTGCTACATCTATCTACACTGATCATCTTCCATACCACAATCATCAGCATCATCACGACCGTCTTATTAAGCATCTCCATCTCTCAGCCACAGCTACAACCTAATATAGACACTGTTATCATCCGACCACTCCACACCAGCTCTCCGGCTGCTGCATCTTTCTACACTGATCATCTTCCATACCACAATCATCAGCATAATCACGACCGTCTCATCAAGCATCTCCATCTCTCAGCCACAGCTACAACACAATATAGACACTGTTATCATCCGACCACTCCACACCAGCTCTCCGGCTGCTGCATCTATCTACACTGATCATCTTCCATACCACAATCATCAGCATCATCACGACCGTCTTATCTAGCATCTCCATCTCTCAGCCACAGCTACAACACAATATAGACACTGTTATCATCCGACCACTCCACACCAGCTCTCCGGCTGCTGCATCTATCTACACTGATCATCTTCCATACCACAATCATCAGCATCATCACGACCGTCTCATCTAGCATCTCCATCTCTCAGCCACAGATACAACACAATATACACACTGTTATCATCCGACCACTCAACACCAGCTCTCCGGCTGCTGCATCTATCTACACTGATCATCTTCCATACCACAATCATCAGCATCATCACGACCGTCTCAACTAGCATCTCCATCTCTCAGCCACAGCTACAACACAATATAGACACGTCATCCGACCACTCCACACCAGCTCTCCGGCTGCTGCATCTATCTACACTGATCATCTTCCATACCACAATCATCAGCATCATCACGACCGTCTCATCAAGCATCTCCATCTCTCAGCCAGCGCTACAACACAATATAGACACTGTTATCATCCGACCACTCCACACCAGCTCTCTGGCTGCTGCATCTATCTACACTGATCATCTTCCATACCACAATCATCAGCATCATCACGACCGTCTCATCAAGCATCTCCATCTCTCAGCCACAGCTACAACACAATATAGTCACTGTTATCATCCGACCACTCCACACCAGCTCTCTGGCTGCTGCATCTATCTACACTGATCATCTTCCATACCACAATCATCAGCATCATCACGACCGTCTCATCAAGCATCTCCATCTCTCAGCCAGCGCTACAACACAATATAGACACTGTTATCATCCGACCACTCCACACCAGCTCTCCGGCTGCTGCATCTATCTACACTGATCATCTTCCATACCACAATCATCAGCATCATCACGACCGTCTCATCAAGCATCTCCATCTCTCAGCCACAGCTACAACACAATATAGACACTGTTATCATCCGACCACTCCACACCAGCTCTCTGGCTGCTGCATCTATCTACACTGATCATCTTCCATACCACAATCATCAGCATAATCACGACCGTCTCATCAAGCATCTCCATCTCTCAGCCACAGCTACAACCTAATATAGACACTGTTATCATCCGACCACTCCACACCAGCTCTCCGGCTGCTGCATCTTTCTACACTGATCATCTTCCATACCACAATCATCAGCATAATCACGACCGTCTCATCAAGCATCTCCATCTCTCAGCCACAGCTACAACACAATATAGACACTGTTATCATCCGACCACTCCACACCAGCTCTCCGGCTGCTGCATCTATCTACACTGATCATCTTCCATAACACAATCATCAGCATAATCACGACCGTCTCATCTAGCATCTCCATCTCTCAGCCACAGATACAACACAATATACACACTGTTATCATCCGACCACTCCACACCAGCTCTCCGGCTGCTGCATCTATCTACACTGATCATCTTCCATACCACAATCATCAGCATCATCACGACCGTCTCATCTAGCATCTCCATCTCTCAGCCACAGCTACAACACAATATAGACACGTCATCCGACCACTCCACACCAGCTCTCCGGCTGCTGCATCTATCTACACTGGTCATCTTCCATACCACAATCATCAGCATCATCACGACCGTCTCATCAAGCATCTCCATCAACCAGCCAGCGCTACAACACAATATAGACACTGTTATCATCCGACCACTCCACACCAGCTCTCTGGCTGCTGCATCTATCTACACTGATCATTTTCCATACCACAATCATCAGCATCATCACGACCGTCTCATCAAGCATCTCCATCTCTCAGCCACAGCTACAACACAATATAGACACTGTTATCATCCGACCACTCCACACCAGCTCTCCGGCTGCTGCATCTATCTACACTGATCATCTTCCATACCACAATTATCAGCATCATCACGACCGTCTCATGTAGCATCTCCATCTCTCAGCCACAGCTACAACACAATATAGACACTGTTATCATCCGACCACTCCACACCAGCTCTCCGCCTGCTGCATCTATCTACACTGATCATCTTCCATACCACAATCATCAGCATCATCACGACCGTCTCATCAAGCATCTCCATCTCTCAGCCACAGCTACAACACAATATAGACACTGTTATCATCCGACCACTCCACACCAGCTCTCCGGCTGCTGCATCTATCTACACTGATCATCTTCCATACCACAATCATCAGCATCATCACGACCGTCTCATCAAGCATCTCCATCTCTCAGCCACAGCTACAACACAATATAGACACTGTTATCATCCGACCACTACACACCAGCTCGCCGGCTGCTGCATCTATCTACACTGATCATCTTCCATACCACAATCATCAGCATCATCACGACCGTCTCATCAAGCATCTCCATCTCTCAGCCACAGCTACAACACAATATAGACACTGTTATCATCCGACCACTACACACCAGCTCGCCGGCTGCTGCATCTATCTACACTGATCATCTTCCATACCACAATCATCAGCATCATCACGACCGTCTCATCAAGCATCTCCATCTCTCAGCCACAGCTACAACACAATATAGACACTGTTATCATCCGACCACTCCACACCAGCTCTCTGGCTGCTGCATCTATCTACACTGATAATCTTCCATACCACAATCATCAGCATCATCACGACCGTCTCATCTAGCATCTCCATCTCTCAGCCACAGCTACAACACAATAAAGACACTGTTATCATCCGACCACTCCACACCAGCTCTCCGGCTGCTGCATCTATCTACACTGACCATCTTCCATACCACAATTATCAGCATCATCACGACCGTCTCATCTAGCATCTCCATCTCTCAGCCACAGCTACAACACAATAAAGACACTGTTATCATCCGACCACTCCACACCAGCTCTCCGGCTGCTGCATCTATCTACACTGATCATCTTCAATACCACAATCATCAGCATCATCACGACCGTCTCATCAAGCATCTCCATCTCTCAGCCACAGCTACAACACAATATAGACACTGTTATCATCCGACCACTCCACACCAGCTCTCTGGCTGCTGCATCTATCTACACTGATCATCTTCCATACCACAATCATCAGCATCATCACGACTGTCTCATCAAGCATCTCCATCTCTCAGCCAGCGCTACACCACAATATAGACACTGTTATCATCCGACCACTCCACACCAGCTCTCCGGCTGCTGCATCTATCTACATTCTACACTGATCATCTTCCATACCACAATCATCAGCATCATCACGACCGTCTCATCTACCATCTTCATCCTTCAACCAGCGCTACAACACAATATAGACACTGTTATCATCCGACCACTCCACACCAGCTCTCCGGCTGCTGCATCGATCTACATTCTACACTGATCATCTTCCATACCACAATCATCAAAATCATCACGGCCGTCTCATGAAGCATCTCCATCTCTCAGCCACAGCTACAACACAATATAGACACGGTTATCATCGACCACTCCACACCAGCTCTCTGGCTGCTGCATCTATCTACACTGATCATCTTCCATACCACAATCATCAGCATCATCACGACCGTCTCATCTAGAATCTCCATCTCTCAGCCAGCGCTACAACACAATATAGACACTGTTATCATCCGACCACTCCACACCAGCTCTCTGGCTGCTGCATCTATCTACACTGATCATTTTCCATACCACAATCATCAGCATCATCACGACCGTCTCATCTAGCATCTCCATCTCTCAGCCACAGCTACAACACAATATAGACACTGTTATCATCCGACCACTCCACACCAGCTCTCTGGCTGCTGCATCTATCTACACTGATCATCTTCCATACCACAATCATCAGCATCATCACGACCGTCTCATCAAGCATCTCGATCTCTCAGCCACAGCTACAACACAATATAGACACTGTTAACATCCGACCACTCTACACCAGCTCTCCGGCTGCTGCATCTATCTACACTGATCATCTTCCATACCACAATCATCAGCATCATCACGACCGTCTCATCAAGCATCTCGATCTCTCAGCCACAACTACAACACAATATAGACACTGTTATCATCCGACCACTCCACACCAGCTCTCCAGCTGCTGCATCTATCTACACTGATCATCTTCCATACCACAATCATCAGCATCATCACGACCGTCTCATCAAGCATCTCCATCTCTCAGCCACAGCTACAACACAATATAGACACTGTTATCATCCGACCACTCCACACCAGCTCTCCGGCTGCTGCATCTATCTCCACTGATCATCTTCCATACCACAATCATCAGCATCATCACGACCGTCTCATCAAGCATCTCCATCTCTCAGCCAGCGCTACAGTGCAATAAAGACACTATTATCATCCGACCACTCCACACCAGCTCTCTGGCTGCTGCATCTATCTACACTGATCATCTTCCATACCACAATCATCAGCATCATCACGACCGTCTCATCAAGCATCTCCATCTCTCAGCCAGCGCTACAACACAATATAGACACTGTTATCATCCGACCACTCCACACCAGCTCTCTGGCTGCTACATCTATCTACACTGATCATCTTCCATACCACAATCATCAGCATCATCACGACCGTCTTATCAAGCATCTCCATCTCTCAGCCAGCGCTACAACACAATATAGACACTGTTATCATCCGACCACTCCACACCAGGTCTCCGGCTGCTGCATCTATCTACACTGATCATCTTCCATACCACAATCATCAGCATCATCACGACCGTCTCATCAAGCATCTCCATCTCTTAGCCAGCGCTACAACACAATATAGACACTGTTATCATCCGACCACTCGACACCAGCTCTCTGGCTGCTGCATCTATCTACACTGATCATCTTCCATACCACAATCATCAGCATCATCACGACCGTCTCATCTAGCATCTCCATCTCTCAGCCAGCGCTACAACACAATATAGACACTGTTATCATCCAACCACTCCACACCGGCTCTCTGGCTGCTGCATCTATCTACACTGATCATCTTCCATACCACAATCATCAGCATCATCACGACCGTCTCATCTAGCATCTCCATCTCTCAGCCACAGCTACAACACAATATTGACACTGTTATCATCCGACCACTCCACACCAGCTCTCCGGCTGCTGCATCTATCTACACTGATCATCTTCTATACCACAATCATCAGCATCATCACGACCGTCTCATCTAGCATCTCCATCTCTCAGCCACAGCTACAACACAATATTAACACTGTTATCATCCGACCACTCCACACCGGCTCTCTGGCTGCTGCATCTATCTACACTGATCATCTTCCATACCACAATTATCAGCATCATCACGACCGTCTCATCTAGTATCTCCATCTCTCAGCCACAGCTACAACACAATATTGACACTGTTATCATCCGACCACTCCACACCAGCTCTCCGGCTGCTGCATCTATCTACACTGATCATCTTCCATACCACAATCATCAGCATCATCACGACCGTCTCATCAAGCATCTCCATCTCTCAGCCACAGCTACAACACAATATAGACACTGTTATCATCCGACCACTCCACACCAGCTCTCTGGCTGCTGCATCTATCTACACTGATCATCTTCCATACCACAATCATCAGCATCATCACGACCGTCTCATCTAGCATCTCCATCTCTCAGCCACAGCTACAACACAATATAGACACTGTTATCATCCGACCACTCCACACCAGCTCTCTGGCTGCTGCATCTATCTACACTGATCATCTTCCATACCACAATCATCAGCATCATCACGACCGTCTCATCAAGCATCTCCATCTCTCAGCCACAGCTACAACACAATATAGACACTGTTATCATCCGACCACTCCACACCAGCTCTCTGGCTGCTGCATCTATCTACACTGATCATCTTCCATACCACAATCATCAGCATCATCACGACCGTCTCATCTAGCATCTCCATCTCTCAGCCACAGCTACAACACAATATAGACACTGTTATCATCCGACCACTCCACACCAGCTCTCCGGCTGCTGCATCTATCTACACTGATCATCTTCTATACCACAATCATCAGCATCATCACGACCGTCTCATCTAGCATCTCCATCTCTCAGCCACAGCTACAACACAATATTGACACTGTTATCATCCGATTACTCCACACCAGCTCTCCGGCTGCTGCATCTATCTACACTGATCATCTTCCATACCACAATCATCAGCATCATCACGACCGTCTCATATAGCATCTCCATCTCTCAGCCACAGCTACAACACAATATTGACACTGTTATCATCCGACCACTCCACACCAGCTCTCCGGCTGCTGCATCTATCTACACTGATCATCTTCCATACCACAATCATCAGCATCATCACGACCGTCTCATCAAGCATCTCCATCTCTCAGCCACAGCTACAACACAATATAGACACTGTTATCATCCGACCACTCCACACCAGCTCTCTGGCTGCTGCATCTATCTACACTGATCATCTTCCATACCACAATCATCAGCATCATCACGACCGTCTCATCAAGCATCTCCATCTCTCAGCCACAACTACAACACAATATAGACACTGTTATCATCCGACCACTCCACACCAGCTCTCTGGCTGCTGCATCTATCTACACTGATCATCTTCCATACCACAATCATCAGCATCATCACGACCGTCTCATCAAGCATCTCCATCTCTCAGCCAGCGCTACAACACAATATAGACACTGTTATCATCCGACCACTCCACACCAGCTCTCCGGCTGCTGCATCTATCTTCACTGATCATCTTCCATACCACAATCATCAGCATCATCACGACCGTCTCATCAAGCATCTCCATCTCTCAGCCACAGCTACAACACAATATAGACACAATTTTCATCCGACCACTCCACACCAGCTCTCCGGCTTCTGCATCTATCTACACTGATCATCTTCCATACCACAATCATCAGCATCATCACGACCGTCTCATCAAGCATCTCCATCTCTCAGCCAGCGCTACAACACAATATAGACACTGTTATCATCCGACCACTCCACACCAGCTCTCCGGCTGCTGCATCTATCTTCACTGATCATCTTCCATACCACAATCATCAGCATCATCACGACCGTCTCATCAAGCATCTCCATCTCTCAGCCACAGCTACAACACAATATAGACACAATTTTCATCCGACCACTCCACACCAGCTCTCCGGCTTCTGCATCTATCTACACTGATCATCTTCCATACCACAATCATCAGCATCATCACGACCGTCTCATCTAGCATGTCCATCTCTCAGCCACAGCTACAACACAATATAGACACTGTTATCATCCGACCACTCCACACCAGCTCTCCGGCTGCTGCATCTATCTACACTGATCATCTTCCATACCACAATCATCAGCATCATCACGACCGTCTCATCTAGCATGTCCATCTCTCAGCCAGCGCTAGAACACAATATAGACACTGTTATCATCCGACCACTCCACACCAGCTCTCTGGCTGCTGCATCCATCTACACTGATCATCTTCCATACCACAATCATCAGCATCATCACGACCGTCCCATCTAGCATCTCCATCTCTCAGCCAGAGCTACAACACAATATAGACACTGTTATCATCCGACCACTCCACACCAGCTCTCTGGCTGCTGCATCTATCTACACTGATCATCTTCCATACCACAATCATCAGCATCATCACGACCGTCTCATCTAGCATCTCCATCTCTCAGCCACAGCTACAACACAATATAGACACTGTTATCATCCGACCACTCCACACCAGCTCTCTGGCTGCTGCATCTATCTACACTGATCATCTTCCATACCACAATCATCAGCATCATCACGCCCGTCTCATCTAGCATCTCCATCTCTCAGCCACAGCTACAACACATTATAGACACTGTTATCATCCGACCACTCCACACCAGCTCTCTGGCTGCTGCATCTATCTACACTGATCATCTTCCATACCACAATCATCAGCATCATCACGACCGTCTCATCTAGCATCTCCATCTCTCAGCCACAGCTACAACACAATATAGACACTGTTATCATCCGACCACTCCACACCAGCTCTCTGGCTGCTGCATCTATCTACACTGATCATCTTCCATACCACAATCATCAGCATCATCACGACCGTCTCATCAAGCATCTCCATCTCTCAGCCAGCGCTACATCACAATATAGACACTGTTATCATCCGACCACTCTACACCAGCTCTCTGGCTGCTGCATCTATCTACACTGATCATCTTCCATACCACAATCATCAGCATCATCACGACCGTCTCATCTAGCATCTCCATCTCTCATGTCACAGCTACAACACATTATAGACACTGTTATCATCCGACCACTCCACACCAGCTCTCTGGCTGCTGCATCTATCTACACTGATCATCTTCCATACCACAATCATCAGCATCATCACGACCGTCTCATCTAGCATCTCCATCTCTCATGTCACAGCTACAACACAATATAGACACTGTTATCATCCGACCACTCCACACCAGCTCTCCGGCTGCTGCATCTATCTACACTGATCATCTTCCATACCACAATCATCAGCATCATCACGACCGTCTCATCAAGCATCTCCATCTCTCAGCCACAGCTACAACACAATATAGACACTGTTATCATCCGACCACTCCACACCAGCTCTCCGGCTTCTGCATCTATCTCCACTGATCATCTTCCATACCACAATCATCAGCATCATCACGACCGTCTCATCAAGCATCTCCATCTCTCAGCCAGCGCTACAGTGCAATATAGACACTGTTATCATCCGACCACTCCACACCAGCTCTCTGGCTGCTGCATCTATCTACACTGATCATCTTCCATACCACAATCATCAGCATCATCACGACCGTCTCATCAAGCATCTCCATCTCTCAGCCACAGCTACAACACAATATAGACACTGTTATCATCCGACCACTCCACACCAGCTCTCTGGCTGCTACATCTATCTACACTGATCATCTTCCATACCACAATCATCAGCATCATCACGACCGTCTTATCAAGCATCTCCATCTCTCAGCCAGCGCTACAACACAATATAGACACTGTTATCATCCGACCACTCCACACCAGCTCTCCGGCTGCTGCATCTATCTACACTGATCATCTTCCATACCACAATCATCAGCATCATCACGACCGTCTCATCAAGCATCTCCATCTCTTAGCCAGCGCTACAACACAATATAGACACTGTTATCATCCGACCACTCGACACCAGCTCTCTGGCTGCTGCATCTATCTACACTGATCATCTTCCATACCACAATCATCAGCATCATCACGACCGTCTCATCTAGCATCTCCATCTCTTAGCCAGCGCTACAACACAATATAGACACTGTTATCATCCGACCACTCGACACCAGCTCTCTGGCTGCTACATCTATCTACACAGACTACTTGCATACCACAATAATAACGTAACACACAACGGGTTATAACGTTGTGCCCCGTGACAATTTATTTTACTCACCTCCCGTTCCCACGTTGGCCTCCATTATAGCTCGTTGCTTCTACTTAAGGATGTTCGAATCACTTGCAAGTTCTTGTCTCTTATCAATGTGTTATCTGTTTTTCTTGATATCAATGAGAGCACTTACAAAAACTTATCAAGTTTGTCTCCTTCAAATGACATTGCCACAACTTGGCTACACCTGTAACTAAGTCGATTAGAACCCATGTCTAGAGACCCGTTTGGTGCTTTTTGCTTTGTGCATGGGGAAGTTTACAGAAAGCTCAGGCAGCAGCACCAGCGCAGCTTCTAACGAACCCCTGGCGCCACGCTCACCCACCCGTACTAGCCCCGCTTAGCACGTCGTGGTGAGCCAATGGGGAAGCTTACTGAAAGCTCAGGTAGCAGCACTAGCACAGCTCCTTACGAACCTCTGGCGCCACGCCCACCCACCCGTACTAGCCCCGCTTAGCACGTCGTGGTGAGCCAATGCGGAAGCTTACTGAAAGCTCAGGTAGCAGCACCAGCACAGCTGCTAACGAACCTCTGGTGCCACGCCCACCCACCCGTACTAGCCCCGCTTAGCACGTCGTGGTGAGCCAGTAGGGAAGCTAACTGAAAGCTCAGGTAGCAGCACTAGCGCAGCTCCTAACGAACCTCTGGCCCCACGCCCACTCACCCGTTTTAGCCCCGCTTAGCACGTCGTGGTAAGCCAATGGGGAAGCTTACTGAAAGCTCAGGAAGCAGCACTAGCACCGCTCCTAAGGTACCTTGGCGCCACGCCCACCCACCCGTACTAGCCCCGCTTTGCACGTCGTGGTGAGCCAGTTGGGAAGCTTACTGAAAGATCAGGTAGCAGCACTAGCAGAGCTTCTAACGAACCTCTGGCGCCACGCCCACCCACCCGTACTAGCCCCGCTTAGCACGTCGTGGTGAGCCAATGGGGAAGCTTACTGAAAGATCAGGTAGCAGCACTAGCAGAGCTTCTAACGAACCTCTGGCGCTACGCCCACCCACCCATACTAGCCCCGCTTAGCACGCCGTGGTGAGCTAATAGGGAAGCCTACTGAAAGCTCAGGAAGCAGCACTAGCACAGCTCCTAACGAACCTCTGGCGCCACGCCCACCCACCCGTACTAGCCCCGCTTAGCACGTCGTGGTGAGCCAGTGGGGGAGCTTACTGAAAGCTCAGGTAGCAGCCCTAGCGCAGCTCCTAACGAACCTCTGACGCCACGCCCACCCACCCGTACTAGCCCCGCTTAGCACGTCGTGGTGAGCCAATGGGGGAGCTTACTGAAAGCTCAGGTAGCAGCCCTAGCGCAGCTCCTAACGAACCTCTGACGCCACGCCCACCCACCCGTACTAGCCCCGCTTAGCACGTCGTGGTGAGCCAGTGGGGGAGCTTACTGAAAGCGCAGGTAGCAGCACTAGCTCAGCTCCTAACGAACCTCTGGGTGCTACGCCCACCCACCCGTACTAGCCCCGCTTAGCACGTCGTGGTGAGCCAGTGGGGGAGCTTACTGAAAGCGCAGGTAGCAGCACTAGCTCAGCTCTTAACGAACCTCTGGCACCACGCCCACCCATCCGTACTAGCCCCGCTTAGCACGTCGTGGTGAGCCAGTGGGGGAGCTTACTGAAAGCGCAGGTAGCAGCACTAGCTCAGCTCCTAACGAACCTCTGGTGCTACGCCCACCCACCCGTACTAGCCCCGCTTAGCACGTTGTGGTGAGCCAATGGGGGAGCTTACTGAAAGCTCAGGTAGCAGCCCTAGCGCAGCTCCTAACGAACCTCTGACGCCACGCCCACCCACCCGTACTAGCCCCGGTTAGCACGTCGTGGTGAGCCTGTGGGGGTGACTGAAAGCGCAGGTAGCAGCACCAGCACAGCTGCTAACGAACCTCTGGCGCCACGCCAACCCACCCGTACTAGCCCCGCTTAGCACGTCGTGGTGAGCCAATGGGGGAGCTTACTGAAAGCGCAGGTAGCAGCACCAGCACAGCTGCTAACGAACCTCTGGCGCCACGCCCACCCACCCGTACTAGCCCCACTTAGCACGTCGTGGTGAGCCAGTGAGGGAGCTTACTGAAAGCGCAGGTAGCAGCACTAGCACAGCTGCTAACGAACCTCTGGCGCCACGCCCACCCACCCGTACTAGCCCCGCTTAGCACGCCGTGGTGAGCCAATGGGGAAGCTTACTGAAAGTGCAGGTAGCAGCACCAGCACAGCTGCTAACGAACCTCTGGCACCACGCTCACCCACCCGTGCTAGCCCCGCTTAGCACGTCGTGGTGAGCTAATGGGGAAGCTTACTGAAAGCTCAGGTAGCAGCCCTAGCGCATCTTCTAACGAACCTCTGGCGCCACGCCCACCCACCCGTACTAGCCCCGCTTAGCACGTCGTGGTGAGCCAGTGGGGAAGCTTGCAGCGTAAAGGCCTACCAACAACATACGGCGTTTGCGAACCACCAGTTCCTTCCGACCACAGCCCAGCCGGTCTACCAGCGAGTTCTTCCTCCCACCGATTACCAAGAAATCGCTCAGCGAACGGCGCTAACCCACCAAACGCATCCAGAAATGATGCAAAGATCAACGAGCTCGCTGGAAACGAACCAACGGCTTCCAAATCATCCGCAGATTCCTAACCATCATCCGCTAAGCCATCAGGAGATCATCCACCGACAAACAATGAACGTGGAAGTCGGCCAGCGAATGCAGAACAATCATGAACCCACGCAAAGGCTGGCGAGTCATGTTCAGAATGGGACCCACTTACCAAACGGGACCCACTCACCGAATGGGACCCACCCACCGAATGGGACTCACCTACCGAACGGGACCCACCTACCGAACGGGACCCACCTACCAAACGGGACCCAACTACCAAATGGGACCCACCTACCAAACGGGACCCACCTACCAAACGGGACCCACCTACCAAATGGGACCCACCTACCAAACGGGACCCACCTACCAAACGGGACCCACCTATCAAATGGGACCCACCTACCGAACGGGACCCACCAACCGAATGGGACTTACCAACCGAACGGGACCCACCTACCAAACGGGACCCACCAACCAAACAGGACCCACCTACCTAACGGGACCCACCTACTTAACGGGACCCACCTACCAAACGGGACCCCCCTACCGAACGGAACCCACCTACCAAACGGGACCCACCTATCGAACGGGACCCACCGCCCGCTGGAGATGCAGCGACTGGCCAACCGACAAGAGGGGGTTCCAATTGGGTCACAAGGTCACGCGGCCTATCCCCCGCATCAACACCCCCCACCAACCGCGACAGCTCAACGGAAGCAGGCCGGTATACCAGCTGTTACCGGACGACGCCGTGCGAGCGAGCCCTTGTCATCTCTGTCGTAAGAAACCGGTAGCGCCGCCAGCAGTTTATTGCACCGATTGTCATTTCTACATGTCACGATTCAAACGCAGAACACAGTGATTTGTTTCGTAAAAACAAACGAATCGGGTGTTTTGATTGACGTCATCATACACATACACATAGTTCATGAACTATTTCCAAATATTTCGACGAGTAATGTTTGAAACGTTCGCGAGATTATATTTTTACTATACGAACGTTTCATATCCGACGTTCGAACGTCGCTTATTTAAGAACGTTACAGTGGTTAAATACAGAGTGTTTGTACGAATATATTTCAAGTTGAAACGAGAGTCAAGTGTCGGAACGAGGAACTACTCGTGAGTGTCCGTTTTACACGAGTATGTACGTGTTATGTGCACTCGTTACCATATGGAAATCAATGGTAGTTATGGTATATTCTCTATTGACACCTCCTCTGTTTAGTTGTTCCTTTGTTAGGGTTCCTGGTTGTGTGAACCTAGCAAGTATGCGATGTTGCTTTGTTAGGGTTCCTGGTTGTGTGAACCTAGCAGGTATGCGATGTTGCTTTGTTAGGGTTCCTGGTTGTGTGAGCCTAGCAGGTACGCGATGTTGCTTTGTTAGGGTTCCTGGTTGTGTGAACCTAGCAGGTACGTGATGTTGCTTTGTTAGTGTTCCTGGTTGTGTGAGCCTAGCAGGTACGCGATATTGCTTTGTTAGTGTTCCTGGTTGTGTGAGCCTAGCAGGTACGCGATGTTGCTTTGTTAGGGTTCCTGGTTGTGTGAGCCTAGCAGGTACGTGATGTTGCTTTGTTAGGGTTTCTGGTTGTGTGAGCCTAGCAGGTACGTGATGTTGCTTTGTTAGGGTTCCTGGTTGTGTGAGCCTAGCAGGTACGTGATGTTGCTTTGTTAGGGTTTCTGGTTGTGTGAACCTAGCAGGTACGCGATGTTGCTTTGTTAGGGTTCCTGGTTGTGTGAGCCTAGCACGTACGCGATGTTGCTTTGTTAGGGTTCCTGGTTGTGTGAGCCTAGCAGGTACGCGATGTTGCTTTGTTAGGGTTCCTGGTTGTGTGAGCCTAGCAGGTACGTGATGTTGCTTTGTTAGGGTTTCTGGTTGTGTGAGCCTAGCAGGTACGCGATGTTGCTTTGTAAGGGTTCCTGGTTGTGTGAGCCTAGCAGAAACGCGATGTTGCTTTGTTAGGGTTCCTGGTTGTGTGAGCCTGGCAGGTACGCGATGTTGCTTTGTTAGGGTTCCTGGTTGTGTGAACCTAGCAGGTACGCGATGTTGCTTTGTTAGGGTTCCTGGTTGTGTGAACCTAGCAGGTACGCGATGTTGCTTTGTTAGGGTTCCTGGTTGTGTGAGCCTAGCAGGTACGCGATGTTGTTTTGTTAGGGTTCCTGGTTGTGTGAACCTAGCAGGTACGCGATGTTGCTTTGTTAGGGTTCCTGGTTGTGTGTACCTAGCAGGTAAATGATGTGGCTTTGTTAGGGTTCCTGGTTGTGTGAACCTAGCAGGTACGTGATGTTGCTTTGTTAGGGTTCCTGGTTGTGTTAGCCTAGCAGGTACGCGATGTTGCTTTTTTAGGGTTCCTGGTTGTGTGAGCCTAGCAGGTACGTGATGTTGCTTCGTTAGGGTTCCTGGTTGTGTGAACCTAGCAGGTACGTGATGTTGCCTTGTTAGGGTTCCTGGTTGTGTGAGCCTAGCAGGTACGTGATGTTGCTTCGTTAGGGTTCCTGGTTGTGTGAACCTAGCAGGTACGCGATGTTGCTTTGTTAGGGTTCCTGGTTGTGTGAGCCTAGCAGGTACGTGATGTTGCTTCGTTAGGGTTCCTGGTGGTGTGAACCTAGCAGGTATTCGATGTTGTCTTGTTAGGGTTCCTGGTTGTGTGAGCCTAGCAGGTACGTGATGTTGCATCGTTAGGGTTCCTGGTTGTGTGAACCTAGCAGGTACGCGATGTTGCTTTGTTAGGGTTCCTGGCTGTGTGAGCCTAGCAGGTACGCGATGTTGCTTTGTTAGGGTTCCTGGTTGTGTGAACCTAGCAGGTATGCGATGTTGCCTTGTTAGGGTTCCTGGTTGTGTGAACCTAGCAGGTACGTGATGTTTTTTTGTTAAGGTTCCTGGTTCCTGGTTACAACGCTTATATTAACTTGCCTTGTTTGTCTGGACTGAATCTTTGAATCGATATTCCACCTACATTTAAATGTCCGATCAAGCTGAAATTTTAACACAGACGTATTGCTAATGACAGTACATGAATCAACTGTCATATTTACTAAATTACCAATTAATTTATCATAATTAATTAATTAATTTTTTACATGGAAATCGATGAATGTTTGAATCGATATTCCACCTACTTCTAAATGTCCGATCAAGCTGAATGTTTTTACACAGACGTATTTTCAATTACAATACATGAATCAACTGTCATATTAACTAAATTGTCAATTTATTTATCATAATTAATTAATTTATGTTTATATGGAAATCGATGTTTAACCCACTTTTCAACGTCAAATCGAGTTGAAAGTTTTCACACAGACGTATTTTTAATGACAATATACGAATCAATTGTCATATTGACTAAATAATCAATTAGTTCATCATAATAAATTAATTGATGTTTTATATGGGAATCGATGTTTAACCCACTTTACAACGTCAAATCGAGTTGAAAGTTTTCACACAGACGTTTTTTTTAATGACAATACACGAATCAACTGTCATATTAACTAAATAATCAATTTATTTAACATAATTAATTAATTGATGTTTTATATGGGAATCAATGTTTAACCCACTTCCTAACGTCAAATCGAGTTAAAAGTTTTCACACAGACGTGTTCTTAATGACAATACACAATTCATTTATCATATTAACTGAATAATCAATTCATCATAATTAATTAATTGATGTTTTATATGGGAATCGATATTTCACCCACTTCCCAACGTTGAATTGAGCTGAAAGTTTTCACACAGACGTCTTTTAAATGACAATACATGAATCAATTGTCATATTTAAAAAAATAGTCAATTGATTCATCATAATTAATTAATGTTTTATATGGGAATCGATGTTTCACTCACTTCCCAACGTCAAATCTAGTTGAAAGTTTTCACACAGACGTCTTCTTAATGACAATACATGAATCAATTGTCATATTAACTAAATAATCAATTAAGCCATCATAATTAATTAATTGATGTTTTATATGGGAATCGATAAAACACCCACTTCCCAACGTCCGATCGAGCTGAAAGTTTTCACACAGTCGTATTTCCTAAATGACAATACATGAATCAATTTTTATATTTACTAATAAATTAATTAATCAACCATAATTAATTTATTAAACAATTAGCTTCATATGGGAAATTAGTCACAGTTAGTGAGGATGGGCCAACCACATGCAGGCATCGGAATTACCGCTGGTTGTTCGGGACTCAAATATCCGTGACGAAAGCATCGGATATGTTTCTATGTAATAGGCCTAAATGTTTTTATGTTGACAAAATTTGCGTTTATGATCATTATTAATAGAATGTGTAGCCTATAGGCCTAGTTACTTTGCCAAATTCTCCCACAGCCACATAACCCCACTTTTCGTAAGCATTGTTGGCCAATCGCTGGATCGTGCATGAACGGAACTGTCCGAAATTCAAGTTTGCAATGCGAGCACGCTAGTTTGCGAGTGAAGTTAACAAGTACAAGTACACAAGTATGCAGTCTTCTAAATTCGGACACGTCCAGTGATCATATATTCGATTGCAAGATTCTTTAAGACTAAAAAGTATAAAATAATATTACATGAAAAAAATACTTTTTAAAAAAAACAAAGCTTATATTTAAATGCACTAAAAAGTAAAAAATAAATTTTCGCCCAACAAATTTTTGCCTCACTCGGAAAATAAAAGCGTTGGGCGCTTTCCCTGCATAAACAGCAGAATACTGCAATCTATGTCAATACCGAAAGCGCCCAACGCTTTTATTTTCCGAGTGAGGCAAAAATTTGTTGGGCGAAATTTGTTTTTATACTTTTTAGTGCATTTAAATATAAGCGTTTTTTTTTTTTTTTAAGTATTTATTTCATGTAATATTATTTACTTTGATGGACTCACAAGTTTCAAGGGGTAACAGTTTAGTTAGTAAGGGGAGGGAAGGACCACTGTATGTATTTTTTAATATCAGTAAGCAATGCTCTCTTATTAAATCTTGAAGCACGGCAATGGGCCGGAAGTGGGTCGGAGGGGGAATCTCTGCCACTGGCAAGGTGCGCCGGGAGACGCGGCCACTGAACAGCGCGGGTGAAAGCATTGTGCTTATGGGAAATAACGCACCGATCTATTATTACAAATACCATTAATTATACAAGCGCATTTGCCTCTCGAACCGACGTTTTTCTGCTAAAGAATAAATCACTTGATATGCACGTATATTTTTCATCTCACGTATTTCATTAAACATAAAACTTACATTTTTTTATTGAGCGTTTTTTCTTGGTAATTACAAAAAGCATAGTTCAGCTATTTATCAAAGAATTGCATTGTAAGAGTAGAGGTGACATTAATAATATAGTTAGGCAATATTTTGTACACAAAATACTTATATAAGTTGTAACGTTATTATTTCGTACTTGTAATTCAAACAGTAAATTTTCAACAATTGACAATTTTACTGTCGCTTACACAATGAATAAATTTTTTTATACGATTACTAAAATGTGTACTTACAACGTTGGTCATGAGAAATTTAAAAAAAAGGTACTTTAAAAAAATGTGTAAGACACCATAGGAACCGCCTTTTAAGAAGTTTTCTTTAAATAAATTATACCTTCAAGTTGTTTTTTCAATGGATTTCCGCATAACTTCTGCATAATAATTCCTCCGCATAATAATTTGGGTGTGCTACAGCACTTCAGCAGGCATCATTATTTCTTTTATACCCATTCTATGGCCATATGTAGGTAGATTAGTAATTAACGATATTTCTTCAGATTTTTGTTTTCATTCATTTAATTCTTTGCTTATGAATTTCATTTTTTTGTGTATCTTTTATTTGTCATTTAATTTAATTAAACATTAAGATTTATATTTTATACTATTCTATTTTTTTTATTTCCATATCCTTCAACCACTAATTCATCTTTTTCATTAAGCAACAACATCAATATTTTGTGCCCTACAAACAACCCAAGTTTGAGCTATCTGAGAGATTGTTTTCATTCTATTTCATTTTTTTTATTTTCATGCACTTTTCCGTCTCAAACTAGATATTACAAAACTGGGACGTCCAGTACAGTACCTCATCTTAATTTGGAGCAAGCTTTGAAGGGAAAAATAGAACTTATCGCCGAAAATTGCTAACCAGCTACTCAGTGGCGTAGCTATCGGGTGGCAGAGGGTGCAGTTGCACTCGGACCCGGGCCCTCTCTCCAACTCAATTTTTGTCCCATTTATCGATGTATGGTTTTAACCTGATAACAATTTTCTATTGTTGGATAATTATTGAGGCTACCAATTTACAACTATTTCGCTCTCATTGGCAGTGGCGGCTCGTGAAATATTTAGTGGGGGTGCTGCAAAAGTAATTGCCTATGTATCTCTAAACACTTAGTCCTAGATACTTCTTCTTATTACTCACTTTCCCTCACATTTGGTCATACACGTTCTAATATATTGAAAACACTTACATGTAGTATCGGCAGTTGGTCATCGACACCGATGCAGAAAATCCATCCTTCACACAATTTATGTTTATTTAGGTTTACAACACACGTTCACTAGCACATGCATTCATCTTTACAGTTTTCTCAAGACTGTTCTCGATGGCCGCCAGAAGACCCAAGCCGAATGCAATAGGGGGTGTGGAGGGGTGACCTGAACAATCGCAACGTCAAATGTAAACCCAGCGTTGCCATGGTGGTCCAAATTACAATTTCTGAGCAATTTTGACTTCACCAAAACACTGTCTGACTGAGGATATGGCAACATGCCTCTGCATTATACAATAAGTCCAGTCCTTGTTAGGTCACGGGGGGTCTTCCGTCTTCAGTTGCCGCACTGACCACGTGTTTGTCATGTGCTCGGCAATTTGTTTTCCTTCTCAAACACAGAAAAAACGGGTCCAAAACCTCCCCTAGCCCCGATGCTGTGACTGGAGCAGCTCCCAGTGCAGTTTTAAAAGCAAAGGAAAGAGAGAGATGGCGCGTCAAAGGAAGGAGCGATATTTTGTATTTAACTAATGCATAGACGAGATGCTGTGGCCGGAGCAGCATCCCTCATTGGAATATACACATGCCCCCACGCTCACTGAGCACTCGCATGCTTCTCGAAGGAATCTTCGAATAAATCTCACCACAAAAATCGCTAGTCAGTGTATAAAAAGTGTAAACGTTACATGATTTGGTTATGTCTTAATAATACATCATACGAATTGTATTAAAGGGATTTATCATTTTACTAGGGGGTGCTGCAGCTTCGCAGCTCCTAGCACGAGACGCCACTGCTCATTGGGCAAGAAAAATTTGGCATAAGACTTGACAGTTAACATGCAAGAACTGACAGGCGAAAAGAGCTTAAAAATGTGAAGCTTGTATCCATACGGGAACAAAATACAGTAATCCCCCTATTCAATTTCACAGAAACGACTCAAAGAATTTAATCTTCGCTTGACTGCACTTTCAAACGAATTTGTCTTTTTTTTACTAAAAATAGTTATATAATTAGCTTTTCTTGGACTTAAATAAATAAGTGGCAAACAGACGGATTTGCCATGGTCAGGAAAAGTTATTTGGACTGATGGCTTCTCTAATAGCAGAGGGTTGGTCATCAATTCAGTATTCGTTGCTCCCTCATTGGGTGTGGGCGCGTGTGTGAAGTGAACTTTGAGCGTCCCCGTTTCTCTTAGTGCTTTTACTGCAGTTAGTTTTACATATTTTAAAAAACTAATATTTGTTGGGTTATTGTGTATGATTGTGTCGTGTGGTTTAGCAGTTTGAGTATTGAAATATAGTAGGCCTATTAGGCCTATATACAGTGAGTTAAAATTAAGTTTCAAACATGAACGTGTACAAACATGAAAGTGGCGTCATGAAAAGGAAGAAAAAAAAGAAAGTGATAAACGAATCAAACAGCTACCAAAACTTGACACATACTTTCATGTACGTACTAGTCGTGCATGAGGCAGTGCAACTGACCAAACCGTAAGTAAAGATAGAACAGACTCAATAGCTATAGCCGATTAGCCGATCCTGAAAATAATCAAGAGCAACAGCAACTTAGTTGAAGAGTTACACAATGATGATTTACCGGTACAGGAACCTACTGATATCCCTGAGCAGACCAATACTAGCTACTCTACCGACAAGGCCAACTTTAATAAATTAACGTCTCAAGATCAACGATTCATTATCACTTTATGACAAATAAAATGGGGGGGGGGGGGCATCGTGTCCACTTTGCACCCGGGCGCGCAAAGGCGTAGCTACGCCACTGTCTACTCTCTGCCTTAGCCATGCTGACAATTGAATAAAAACATATAAATACAATTTCAGACTTCAACAACGTCGTAATCGAGTGGTTTGCTCGAGACAAAAACAGAAGAATGGATTTTATCTACCAATCTTACATTTCCTTAGAAAATTCTACTTTTTGAGGTATTGGTGAGAAGGGGGGTAAATTACGTTGTGCCCCATGCAATTTGTTTTAACTCACCTCCCGCTCCCGCATTGGTCTCCAACCAGGCTCGTTGCTTCTACTGCAGGATGTGGGAATAACTTGCATGTGTTTGCCTCTAATCAATGTGTTATCTGTTTTGCTACGTGACATCAAAGAGCGACTCAACTAAACCCTTATCATGTTTGTCTCCTTCAAGTGACATTGCCACACCTTGGCCACACCTATAACTAAAGCTGCGTACACACGGCGGATTTTGGCCTCACGACGATCTCAAGGCGGTCGGACGGATGTACTGATAGGATGAAAATTGGATGGAAATCTTTCGTGTGTACAGACACTGGCGGTCTTGAGGCGATCTACCGACGATCCGTTCCAATCTCTGCCTGGTCAGTATTTTAAGCTGCGTACACACGGCGGATTTTGGCCTCACGACGGTCGTACGAACGCCTTGAGATCGTCGTAAGGCCAAAATCCGCCGTGTGTACGCACTACGCAGCTTGTCGATTAGAACCAATCTCTAGGGACCAGTTTTGTGCTTTGTGCATGAGGAAGCTTACAGAAAGCTCAGGTAGCAGCACTAACACAGCTCCTAACGAACCTCTGGCGCCACGCCCATTCACCCGTACTGTTCTCACTCAACGGTTGTATGGCACAGGTGTTGCAATGCAACGACATAAAGGATATGAAAGCCCTATTGCTCTCCATACTTACTGTTGCACAAAGTGAAACAGAAGGAAATAACATTGTCACCGGAATACCAACCAAAACAGAATTATGTAAACTAGGAAAACGCTCTGTTTGACGCGTTGATAAGCGAGCGCGTCAATATCTACGAATTTTTGGCGAAAAGATTTCAATGCTAATACAAACAACAATTAACAACAATTCAAGAATGCGCATTGCAAAATTTTTTCTAATTTCCATAGCTATTATACTTCCCGAGATTGTTGGATGCAGTGCTGCTGATTTGCTAAGAATTTTCGCTGTCATGTTTTCGCCGCGGTCCGCCACCGTTACTAACAGTTATTGACAGCAATAGAAATGTAATTTATGCCTCTAATATGTATCAAATCGCGTTTACATTAGTATATTCGTGACTGGACAAAAATTTACTATAAAATAGTCACCTCACATTTTGCTGTTACTGTGTTTCAGAAATATATTTTCGAGTAACTTTTTTGTAACTTTACCAATATTTATCAGATCGCCATAACATGAACATATTCGTGATCGGAATAAGCCTTAAAAAAATATTGTATCAAACATTTTGCCGCCATTTTGTTTCAGAAAAATATTTTGCAGTAACTATGGTGTAACTTTGTAACTTTTCAAACGATTTTGCCTTAAAACTATACACCTTCAATCCACATCGAGGCTTGTGGATGGTCCAAATTTCATGGTCCAAATTTCAAGTTGATCGGACTTTCTGTTCGACCGCTATCGACGGACATGAAAAAAAAAAAAAAAAAAAAAAAAAAAAACAGAACGAAGTGCCATAAGAGTCTCGTGGAGACGCTCGCTTCGCTCGCTTAAAAGCGAAGGATACCTCTACGTCAAAAACCGCAGAAAATTTTCAAGTTTTAATTATATCTCAAGATAGGATCACAACATCAAAAATCTGAGACTACATAGCGCTGTGGTTTGGTAAGCCCTACACACTGAATGATAAATTTATTTAACGTTATCATCAGTATGACTGTGATAAGTTATTCCTTAGTAATTTAAGTAAATCGTTATCACAGTCATACTGATGATAACGTTAAATACATTTATCATTCAGTGTTTAGGGATTACCAAACCACAGCGATATGTAGTCTCAGATTTTTGATGTTGTGTTTCAATCTTGAGATATAGTTAAAAAATGAAAATTTTCTGCGGTTTTTGACGTAGAGGTATCCTTCGCTCTTAAAAAGAACTTACAAAGAGAATTGGGCTAGGACTAATCGAAGCGGTTGAAGCGATGGCCAACGATTCTGATCAACCAGCAGCAGATAAAAATCCTGACAAGGACTCGACAGCAGAGCTTGACTGGGACGACAACATTTGGAACATATCTTTCCAAGAATGCACTACCGACATTGCTATGGAGGCAAAAGAGGATGGATCCCAAGAGGGTGATACTGGCAACCAATAATATTTGCCGGAACTTGTTAAGCGAGCGAAGCGAGCGTCTCCACGAGACTCTTATGGCATTTCGTTCTGTTTTTTATTGTTGTTTGTTTGTTTGCTTGTATTTTTTCGTTTTTGTTTTTATGTCTGTCGATAGCGGTCGAACGGAAAGTCCGATCAACTTGAAATTTGGACCATCTACAAGCCTCCATGTGGTTTGAAGGTGTATAGTATTGAGGCAAAATCGTTTGAAAAGTAACAAAGTTACACAATAGTTACTGCAAAATATTTTTCTGAAACAAAATGGCGGCAAAATGTGAGATAGCCATATTTTTTAAAAGCTTTTTCCCATCACGAATATGTTTACGTTATGGCGATCTGATAAATATCGGCAAAGTTACACGAAAGTTACTCGAAAATATATTTCTGAAACACAGTAACAGCAAAATGTGAGGTGGCTATTTTATAGTAAATTTTTGTCCGGTCACGAATATACTAATGTAAACGCGGTTTGATACATACAAGAGGCCGAAATTACATTTCTATTGCTACGGTGGCGGACCGCGGCGAAAACATGACAGCGAAAATTCTTAGCATCGCACATTGCACTGCATCCAACAATGTCGGGAAGTATAATAGCTATGGATATTAGAAAAATGTTTGCAATACGCATTCTTAAATTGTTGTTAATTGTTGTTTGTATTAGCATTGAAATCTTTTCGCCAGAAAGTTCGTAGATATTGACGCGCTCGCTTATCAACGCGTCAAACAGAGCGTTTTCCTAGTATATAATCCAAATATCTTGGTTGCTGCCACTCTGGACAGCAATTATGGTGCCTGTTTTTGGATACGGCCAGAACACTGCCAGAAGTGCTCCGGTGGAAGGCAGTTTCAATGACATTAAGCATAGAATATTTGGTCACCGCAATCTGCCTTTACGAGTGGATGATTTTGTTCAGATCCACGTAAAAGCGAATGATGGTGCAATGAAACTAGCTGCCGTTCCAGTCAAACGCCGAAACCTTCTGGATGATGAACCACACTTGTCGGAGAGCGTGAGTCACGTTCATCTGATTCACAATGCCAATTCTAATGTTCTTTGTAGCATTACAAATACTAATGAAGAATCTGAAAATCCCGAACCATCGTTAACAGCACCTACTAACCTGTGCTCAGCATGTGATAGAGGTCATTTGCCGACTGGAGCTGATCGATGCAGGTATTGCAGCGTTGCAGTTCATATTTTTCCCAAGTGCTCCCAGTCACTTGGCAATGAAGAAGGCTATGGCCAGGAACGTGCATGCATCACTTGCTTTATGAAGGGACCAGAGGAGAGAAATGTCACTTCTGAGCTCCAAACCATCGAAAATTAGCGGAATAAAGGAACACCTCTCCCACTAAAGAAACGAAAGCGCCATTCCTATTTGGAACCAAACTCTGAGTGTCTGAGCATGGCCTTGTCCGACGTAAAGCCAATCATTCCCATTGGTCTACTTAAAAATGGTCACAGGCTAAAACCCATCCGAAGTGGTGGACAAATCCTTCAGTTATCAAACACATGTGCGTTTGACAGCATAGTGCAGTTAGCATGTGTGGCATATTGTGACAGTGTCAACATGAAAATTCTAATGGATAACGATACTTTGCCAATTTTCCAACTGGCTACAAACATTGTGGAAAATGGAGTAAAACAACGAGCATACAATTTGAGGTCGACTTTACTGAAACAAATATTTCCAGCACATAAGTTGCCTAGTGGCGTTGAGAGAGTCGACTGTTTGTACTCAGTTGAAGAAGTGGTAAAATTAGTTATAACATCTCACAACAGTGTTGTGGAGACTGCTTTATGTGACTCAGCATTCTGCCCCACAAAAGACAGAACAACCAGTCAATCAGTATACAACATAAATTGTTCCGGAAACGAGATTGACCACATTCAAGAGATAATTCAACAAGAGTTAGGTGAGTATCGGAACAAATGCCTTTCACTAATGAAAGATATACCAGCTTTACCTGAAAGGACGTACAGACACAAGAATAAAACAGTGTACTGGTGTTCGCACACGAACCCTGAAACTTTCACTCATTTATTTATAGTTATCAATGACAATCGTGTTGATGATGATTCAATCACTTCAGTTCCCGAACTCCAGCTGAGCTGTATTCCCACTCGCCTCGAGTTTGGAACTACTGTGTTTTGGCTAAGGGGCGTCTCAGGGTGTGTAGGAGGCGTATTGGAAGGATCTGTTGGGCATTATATTGCTTATTGTTGACGTCATGACGATCATTGGGAAGAATACAATGACCTTCAAGACAAAAAGTCTCCAATTTCTTCGAGTAAAGTGGTAAATTCTGCGTTGCTTTATCA
Organism: Isoperla grammatica; assembly: GCA_945910005.1. Taxonomy (NCBI): domain Eukaryota; kingdom Metazoa; phylum Arthropoda; class Insecta; order Plecoptera; family Perlodidae; genus Isoperla; species Isoperla grammatica. The sequence continues at coordinate 20,119,172 of OX246750.1, read as the reverse complement.
CAGCGTTGGGTAACAATAGTCTGTCGAATCGGACTTACACGATGAAATAATAATGATAATGGTGTGCGATATTATCTTAAATGGCGGGCTTACCAAAAAAACCAACACGATCAAAGCCTGAGGCACGATACAAATATTAAATGAAACGTGCCATTGAATCTGTGTAACACAATATCTAACGTAGACAATAATATGCACACAAAATAGGGAATTGAATCATGTATATTTTTTAATTTAATTTTTCTAAATACGGATAAATTGGCAAAACAAATAAATATTTTATTTGTGTAACTTAGAACAGATTTGTATTGACAAAAACGAGCTTAACGTTTCACATATAATTTTGGCGGAAAAAACGGGTCATGACGTCACTTCTTGTATGATGCAAATTGCAATCAATCAATCATACACACAAGATTACTCTTCGTTTAAACCTTAACCATTAGAAGCCTCCTTGAAGTTCTGAAACCAGATTTATGTTCTGTGTACATAATACTTAATTTTGGACATAAATTAATAAGAATAAAAAGTATTACTCATTCCACATTTTCATAGAATATCAGGCAAGCTTTGGTTTTGTTTTATTTTTTAACAGTTTATTTTTTGTTTAAAATTTTCATTTTCTGAGTATTTGACAACCACAAGACTTTGTTTTTATAAATAAGTGACAACAGACCAAGTATAAGTTTCATTGTTTATCTGTTGGTTTCATAGAGACAACGGCAAATTTATTCATAAACATACAAGAAATTTACGTCACAGGCATTTTGAAACTAAAATTGGGGGAAACAGAAAATCGAAAATTTGAGCTTTTGTAGAAATTGAATTAATTGCTCTTAAAACATGAAAATCACGTGTTTGGTGTTTTTACATGAAAATCTATTTATTATACTTCCACACATATTGGAGACTCATGTGACCCCTATTAACAGTGATTTTCGGCAAGCTATAAAATAACGTTTCTTTTTTTATTCTTATACTGCTATAATAATTTCACCCCTTAGCCAGAACACAGTGTTTCCTACAACGTAAGGTGATCTACAGCTCCCGTTGGAATTAAAGCCCTACTTGATACATGTGGACAATCGAACGTCATAGTATTACACGCCAACAAGAACTCTATGTTTACTGTTTAACCTTGGAACGATGTATGTTTGGACAGTGATAATATTTTGAGTTAATAGCATCACCCACTAATTTTGTGTTTGATGTTATGTGTAATTACAGGATCCATATTACGACACTGTGATACATAAAATGTATTACTTAAAACTATGAGTTGAGGAGTTGACGAACTACTTTGTTGATAGTGTAAATATACGATTTACACAATCAACAAAGTATTTTGGTTCCGTAAAAAATGTGTTCTATCACATGAACATTGTGTTTCATATAATTATTTTTTCACGTACAATTTGTGTTATGAGTAGAGTACGTCCTCGTCAATGTTGTGAACGCCCAGTATATGTTTTATTGATATTTTGTTGTGATAACTCAATGGGTCTTAATTTAAATCAAGTTAACCAATTGATTACTGCTTTCACAGCATTTTCTCTTAAAATATAAATAAATATGCAATTATATATGTATAATATGTATATTATGTGTATTATGTATTATATGTATATATATATATGTTTAAATGTATATGAATAATGAAGTTATTTCGTGCTTTGGCAGCATTTTCTTTTTTTTTTGATTTGTGCAATTAACTTATGTGCCTTAAAAATAAGTTAATCACCAATTGATTGTGGCTTTCAATGCATTTCATGTTGACAGAGCTTTCTTTATTCACAAGTAGGTTATATCGCGTTGTATGATGCCAATTTCTTTTCAAATGATTTGTGTACGTACCGTAATGTGTCACACTTAAAAATAAGTATTATAGCGATTAACTGGGGCTATCAAGTATCAATGCATAACACATTGATAAATAACCTAAATGTATCTTTCGATGATAAGATTACTGTTCTTTGTATGATGCCAATTCTGTAATGTGTCACACTTAAAAATAAGTATTATAGCGATTGACTGGGGCTATCAAGTATCAATGCATAACACATTGATAAATAACCTAAATGTATCTTTCGAGAATAAGATTATTGTGCTTAGTATGGTGCCAATTTATTTTCTAATGATTTGTGTACATACCATAATGTGTCACACTTAAATAACAGTATAATGTCGATTGACTGGGGCTATCAAGTATCAATGCATTATGCATAATTGATATATAACTTATGTATCTTTGGATTACATAGTTATTTTGTGTTGTGTATGCCATTCTCTTTTCTATTTATTTGTAACAATTCATAGTTCCCACGTGACGTCACAGCGGCCATGATTGCGACACAATTGATGAGGACCAATCCTAGATCTTTGGCAAATACTATACAAATTCAATAAATAAGCCTAATTTAGAATGTAAAAAGTAAACATAAGTAATACAAAAATTTAAAAAACCACACATATATCAAGTTTATCTCAAAACCAGCCTGAATTGTAAAGGAATAAGGATTTCTGTGTTCTACCACAACAGCCTTCAATTGTTTCTCCATTGCAACATCAAAATTTGATCACAAATGTGGCCGCTACGCGCAAAGATGTGACGTATGTGCAACCTGTGATTAACGTATTACTTAAAAATGATAGTCATACCAATTCATTGTGCATATCAATGCATAGATCAATACATTGATGTATTAAACTTATTTTTCTTTGGATAACGTTTTTTGTGATGTGGGTGGCATCTTCTTTTTCACTGATTTGTGTAACATACGTAATGTGCCTCACTTAAAAATAAATTGTCATTATTGGCGTCCATCAAATCCTTTACATCTTGATATACTATAAACGTATTCTTTGTTCAATAATAATGAGGTTATTATGCTGTATGTAATTTTTCAGTAAACCGATATTTTTGTAAACACGCTCTATTTTTTATTACAACGCTTAAATTAACTTGCCTTGTTTGTCTAGGCGGAATCTTTGAATCGATATTCCACCTACTTCTAGATGTCCGATCAAGCTGAAATGTTTTACACAGACGTATTCTTGATGACAATACATGAATCAACTGTCATATTTACTAAATTGTCAATTAATTCATCATTAATAATTAATTAATGTTTAACATGGAAATCGATGAATCTTTGAATCGATATTTCACCTACTTGTAAATGTCCGATCAAGCTGAAACTTTGTACACAGACGTATTTCTAATGACAATATATGAATCAATTGTCATATTTACTAAATTGTCAATTAATTTATCATAATTAATTAATTAATGTTTTATATGGAAATTGAAGTTTAACCCACTTTCCAACATCAAATCGAGTTGAAAGTTTTCACACAGACGTATTCTTAATAACAATACACGAATCAATTGTCATATTTACTAAATCGTCAATAAATATATCATAATTAATTAATTAATGTTTTATATGGAAATCGATGTACAACCCACTCTTCAACGTCAAATCGAGTTGAAAGTTTTTACACAAACGTATTCTTAATGACTTCACACGAATCAAATGTCATATTAACTAAATAATCAATTAATTCATCATAATTAATTAATTGATGTTATATATGTGAATCGATGTTTAACCCACTTCCCAACGTCAAATCGAGTTAAAAGTTTTCAAACAGCCGTGTTTTTAATGACAGTACACGAATCAATTGTCATATTAACTAAATAATCAATCAATTCATCATAATTAATTAATTATTGATGTTTTATATGGAAATCGATATTTCACCCACTTTCCAACGTTGAATTGAGCTGAAAGTTTTCACACAGACGTATTCTTAATGACAATACACGTATCAATTGTCCTATTTACTAAAAATAGTCAGTTAATTCATCATAATTAATTAATGTTTTATATGGGAATCGACATTTCCCCCACTTTTCAACGTCGGATCGAGTTGAAAGTTTTCACACAGACGTATTCTTAATGACAATACATGAATCAATTGTCATATTTACTAAATAATCAATTTAGCCATCATAATTAATTAATTGATGTTTTATATGGGATCGATAAAACACTCATTGTCGAACGTCGAATTGAGCTGAAAGTTTGCACACAGACGTATTTTTAATGACAATACATTAATCAATTGGCATATTTACTAAATAATCAATTTAACCATCATAATTAATTAATCAATCGATATTCGATATATATTCGATTGCAAGATTCTTTAAGACTAAAAAGTATCAAATAATATTACTTGAAAAAAATATATTTTTTTAAAAACAACGCTTATATTTAAATGCACTCAAAAGTAAAAAATAAATTTTCGCCCAACAAATTTTTGCCTCACTCGGAAAATAAAAGCGTTGGGCGCTTTCCCTGCATAAACAGCAGAATACTGCAATCTATGTCAATACCGAAAGCGCCCAACGCTTTTATTTTCCGAGTGAGGCAAAAATTTGTTGGGCGAAAATTTATTTTTTACTTTTTAGTGCATTTAAATATAAGCGTTTTTTTTTTTAAATATATTTTTTTCATGTAATATTATTTTGTTCTACACATTGGTACCTCCATTTCACTGCTAGCTGCCAAAATTGTATTAATGGATGAAATGATAAGAGAAGTGATTTCCTAAAATGGCTGACGACAAGGACCCAGATGTGAAACTCCTTCTAGTGGCGCAATATAGGCGGCAACGAGCACGGCTATTAGCCACACTACCACAAGAAGCACAAACTGGCAATAGAAATGATATGGAAGGATTTTTTTTATAACCATCTCTAGTATTTAAACAGCATAAACTGAAATTTGTGATAAAAAAACGGCACAAAGTTATAACCATACTTTTGGTAGAAATATCTGCGTGGGGGTGTGGGGGGGGGGGGGCTACCATAAACTATCCCTCCCCTCCCCCGGACCCCTCAAACTGAAACGCGTATAACTCAAAAGTTATTAGGGTGCCAAAATCAATACTTAGGTGCAAAAAGGTTAATAATTGGTGCAAAAATATGAACATCATTTTGAGAAGAAAAACAAGTTTTGGGGATGCCATAAACATGCCCCCTCCCCCCCCTTCACAAAATTAAAATGATATACCTGCGAAACTATAAGGGTGCAAAAATCAAAACTTGGGAGTAAACAGATGCAAAAACGGTGCAATATTATGACCATGTTTTTTGGTAGAAAACGTGTGTGGGGTGGCTACCATTAACATGTCCTCCCAATATTGAAATGCGTGTAACTATGAAACCAATGGGGTGCAAACATCAATACTTGGGTGCAAAAAGGTGCATAATTGATTAATTGGTGCAAAAATATGAACATGTTTTTTAAATTATAAACAAGTTTCAGGGATGCCATGAACTTGTCCCCCCCCAAATTTAAAGGCGTATAACTCCAAAACTATTCGGGTGCAAAAATCAAGACTTGGGTGCAAAAAAGTGCAAAAATGGTGCAAAATTATGAGCATCTTTTTGTGGTAAAAAACGTTTGTGGGGGGGGGGCTACCATTGACTTGACCCCCCCCCCCCCCCCCCCACCAAAATTAACGCGTATTACTCTGGAACTATTAGGGTGCAAAAACCACACTTAGGTGCAAAAAGGTGCAAAAATGGTGCATAATTATGAGCATGTTATTAACTTGACCTCCCCCCCTCAAATTGATACGCGTAAAACTATGAAACTACCACCAAAAATCAACACTTGGGTGCAAAAAGGTGCATACTTGGTGCAAAAACATTGAACATGTTTTTTTTAGATGAAACACACGTTTCAGGGATGCCTTTAGCTTGTCCCCCCCAAATAGAAATGCGTATAACTCCGAAACTATTAGTGTGCAAAAATCAAGGCTTGGGTCCAAAAAAGTGCAAAAAAGGTGCAAAATTATGAACATGAATTAAAGTACATAGCCCTGTTTGGGGGGGCTACCATTAACTTGTCCCCCCCCCCCCCCAAATTAAAACGCGTATTACTCCGAAACTGTTTGGGTGCAAACATCAAGACTTGGGTGCAAAAAGGTGCAAACATAGTGTAAAATTATGAGGATATAATTAAGTGAATTTCCAAGGTGGGGGGACAGCCATTTACCTGTGCCCCCCGCATTGAAATGGGTATAACTCCAAAACCAACGAGGTGCAAAAATCAAGACTTGGATGCAAAAAGGTGCAAAAATAGTGCAAAATTATGAACATGAATTAAGTTACTTCGCTCTGTGTGGGGGGGCTACCATTAACTTGTCCCCCCCAATTTAGAACGCGTATAACTCCGAAACTATTAGAGTGCAAAAATCAAGACTTGGGTGCAAAAAGGTGCAAAAATAGTGCAAAATTATGAGCATATAATTAGGTTGACATTCCAAGGTGGGGGGGACAGCCATTAACCTGTCCCCCGCATTGAAATGGGTACAACTCCGAAACCAATGGGGTGCAAAAATCAATACTTGGGTGCAAAAAGATGCATAATTGGTGCAAAAATATGAGCTCAGATTGAGGATGAAATGTCGAGGTGGGGGGGACAAGTTAATGTACCTTGTGGTTTGAGCCGTTTGAGTTATTGAAATATAGTAGGCCTATTAGGCCTATATACAGTGAGTTAAAATTAGGTTTCAAACATGAACGTGTACAAACCTGAAAGTGGCGTCATGAAAAGGAAGAAAAAAAAGAAAGTGATAAACGAATCGAACAGCTACCAAAACTTGACTCATACTTTCATGTACGTACGGGTCGTGCATGAGGCAGTGCAACTGACCAAACCGTAAATAAAGATAGAACAGACTCAATAGCTATAGCCGATTAGCCGATCCTGAAAATAATCAAGAGCAACAGCAACTTAGTTGGAGAGTTACACAATGATGATTTACCGGTACAGGAACCTACTGATATCCCTGAGCAGATCAATACTAGCTACTCTACCGACAAGGCCAACTTTAATAAATTAACGTCTCAAGATCAACGATTCATTATCACTTTAGGACAAATAAAATGGGGGGGGGGGGGGCATCGTGTCCACTTTGCACCCGGGCGCACAAAGGCGCCCGGGTGCCTTTACGCACGCGCGCACGTGCGCTACGCCACTGTCTACTCTCTGCCTTAGCCATGGGTACGTTCCGTAAATAGCTTAAAATGCTCAAGACACTTGGATGACGTCACTCATTCGAGCATCTTGAGCACCAATATTTTCGGAACGGTAAATCACGAAGGTAGTTGTTGGTGGCGGTTACTTCAAATTAAATAATGGCAGTTGATAAGATAAGGTTCTAGTGGCGTTGGTAAATGAAATCATTTCGTCAGATTCAGAAAGTTTTACGGCTTTGGCCTGTGAGCGTTAGCCCTCGTAGGTCCCTTGGTGGCCCTAACCTATAAAAGACCGGTACAGACATGCCCTAAACTGAACAATAGGGCTAGTTTCAAGATCATAAAATATGTTTACAACGTCTTATCTACTTCCTACTTCTTCTGTAACACATATTACTGTGTATGAGAGCAGGGACACAGGATTCCACTAATGTAATTTGTAGTTTGCCGCCTTTTTGATAATATGCTCGAGATGCTTGAACGAAATCCTCGGGCGTCTCAAGCGTGCTCAAAACACTTGGGATGCTATTTACGGAACGCTGGTCGCAGGCGTTTCAAGCATATTAATCCATTTACGGAATGGACAAAGCACGCTAAAAGCATATTCAACAGTTTACGGAACGTACCCCATGCTGACAATTGAATAAAAACTTATAAATACAATTTCAGACTTCAACAACGTCGTAATCGAGTGGTTTGCTCGAGACCAAAACAGAAGAATGGATTTTATCTACCAATCTTACATTTCCTTAGAAAGTTCTACTTTTTGAGTGATTGGTGGGAAGGGGGTAAATTACGTTGTGCCCCGTGCAATTTGTTTTAACTCACCTCTCGCTCCCGCGTTGGTCTCCAACCAGGCTCGTTGCTTCTACTGCAGGATGTGGGAATAACTTGCAAGTTTTTGTCTCTTATCAATGTGTTATCTATTTTCCTACGTAATATCAATAAGCGACTCCACTCAACACTTATCATGTTTGTCTCCTTCAAGTAACATTGCCACACCTCGGCCACACCTGTAACAAAGTCGATTAGAACCAATCTCTAGAGACCAGTTTTGTGCTTTGTGCTTTGTGCATGGGGAAGCTTACAGAAAGCTCAGGTAGCAGCACTAGCACAGCTCCTAACAAACCTCTGGCGCCACGCTCACCCACCCGTACTAGCCCTGCTTAGCACGTTGTGGTGAGCCAATAGGGAAGCTTACTGAAAGCTCAGGTAGCAGCACCAGCACAGCTCCTAACGAAACTCTGGCGCCACGCCCACCCACCTGTACTAGCCCCGCTTAGCACTTCGTGGTGAGCCAGTGGAGAAGCTTACTGAAAGCTCAGGTAGCAGCACTAGCACAGCTCCTAACGAACCTCTGGCACCACGCCCACCCACCCGTACTAGCCCCGCTTAGCACGTCGTGGTGGGCCAATGGGGGAGCTTACTGAAAGCTCAGGTAGCAGCACTAGCGCAGCTCCTAACGAACCTCTGGCGCCACGCCCACCCGTACTAGCCCTGCTTAGCACGTCGTGGTGGGCCAATGGGGAAGCTTACTGAAAGGTCAGCTAGCAGCACTAGCACAGCTTCTAACGAACCTCTGGCGCCACGCCCACCCACCCGTACTAGCCCCGCTTAGCACGTCGTGGTGAGCCAATGGGGAAGCTTACTGAAAGCTCAGGTAGCAGCACAAGCACAGCTCCTAACGAACCTCTGGGGCCACGCCCACCCACCCGTACTAGCCCCGCTTAGCACGTCGTGGTGAGCCAATGGGGAAGCTTACTGAAAGCTCAGGTAGCAGCACTAGCACAGCTTCTAACGACCTCTGGCGCCACGCCCACCCACCCATACCAGCCCCGGTTAGCACGTCGTGGTGAGCCAATGGGGAAGCTTACTGAAAGCTCAGGTAGCAGCAATAGCACAGCTCCTAACGACCCTCTGGCGCCACGCCCACCCACCCGTACTAGCCTTGCTAAGCACGTCGTGGTGAGCCAATGGGGAAGCTTACTGAAAGCTCAGGTAGCAGCACTAGCACAGCTCCTAACGACCCTCTGGCGCCACGCCTACCCACCCGTACTAGCTTTGCTTAGCACGTCGTGGTGAGCCAATGGGGAAGCTTACTGAAAGCTCAGGTAGCAGCAATAGCACAGCTCCTAACGACCCTCTGGCGCCACGCCCACCCACCCGTACTAGCCTTGCTTAGCACGTCGTAGTGAGCCAATGGGGAAGCTTACTGAAAGCTCAGGTAGCAGCACTAACCCAGCTCCTAACGAACCTCTGGCGCCACGCCCACCCACCCGTAATAGCCCTGCTTACCACGTCGTGGTGAGCCAGTGGGGAAGCTTACTGAAAGCTCAGGTAGCAGCACTAGCACAGCTCCTAACGAACCTCTGGTGCCACGCCCACCCACCCGTACTAGCCCCGCTTAGCACGTCGTGGTGAGCCAATGGGGCTGCTTACTGAAAGCTCAGGTAGCAGCACATGCACATCTGCTAACGACCTCTGGTGCCACGCCCACCCGTACCAGCCACGCTTAGCACGTCGTAGTGAGCCAATGGGGAAGCTTACTGAAAGCTCAGGTAGCAGCACTAGCACAGCTCCTAACGAACCTCTGGCGCCACGCCCACCCACTCGTACTAGCCCCGCTTAGCACGTCGTGGTGAGCCAGTGGGGAAGCTTACTGAAAGCTCAGGTAGCAGCACTAGCACAGCTCCTAACGAACCTCTGGCACCACGCCCACCCACCCGTACTAGCCCAGCTTAGCACGTCGTGGTGAGCCAATGGGAAAGCTTACTGAAAGCTCAGGTAGCAGCACTAGCACAGCTCCTAACGAACCTCTGGGGCCACGCCCACCCACCCGTACTAGCCCCGCTTAGCACGTCGTGGTGAGCCAATGGGGAAGCTTACTGAAAGCTCAGGTAGCAGCACTAGCACAGCTCCTAACGAACCTCTGGGGCCACGCCCACCCACCCGTACTAGCCCCGCTTAGCACGTCGTGGTGAGCCAATGGGAAAGCTTACTGAAAGCTCAGGTAGCAGCACTAGCACAGCTCCTAACGAACCTCTGGCACCACGCCCACCCACCCGTACTAGCCCCGCTTAGCACGTCGTGGTGAGCCAATGGGGAAGCTTACTGAAAGCTCAGGTAGCAGCACTAGCACAGCTTCTAACGACCTCTGGCGCCACGCCCACCCACCCATACCAGCCCCGGTAAGCACGTCGTGGTGAGCCAATGGGGAAGCTTACTGAAAGCTCAGGTAGCAGCAATAGCACAGCTCCTAACGACCCTCTGGCGCCACGCCCACCCACCCGTACTAGCCTTGCTAAGCACGTCGTGGTGAGCCAATGGGGAAGCTTACTGAAAGCTCAGGTAGCAGCACTAGCACAGCTCCTAACGACCCTCTGGCGCCACGCCCACCCACCCGTACTAGCTTTGCTTAGCACGTCGTGGTGAGCCAATGGGGAAGCTTACTGAAAGCTCAGGTAGCAGCAATAGCACAGCTCCTAACGACCCTCTGGCGCCACGCCCACCCACCCGTACTAGCCTTGCTTAGCACGTCGTAGTGAGCCAATGGGGAAGCTTACTGAAAGCTCAGGTAGCAGCACTAGCACAGCTCCTAACGAACCTCTGGCGCCACGCCCACCCACCCGTAATAGCCCCGCTTACCACGTCGTGGTGAGCCAGTGGGGAAGCTTACTGAAAGCTCAGGTAGCAGCACTAGCACAGCTTCTAACGACCTCTGGTGCCACGCCCACCCGTACCAGCCCCGCTTAGCACGTCGTAGTGAGCCAATGGGGAAGCTTACTGAAAGCTCAGGTAGCAGCACTAGCACAGCTCCTAACGAACCTCTGGCGCCACGCCCACCCACCCGTAATAGCCCTGCTTACCACGTCGTGGTGAGCCAGTGGGGAAGCTTACTGAAAGCTCAGGTAGCAGCACTAGCACAGCTCCTAACGAACCTCTGGCGCCACGCCCACCCACCCGTACTAGCCTTGCTTAGCACGTCGTGGTGAGCCAGTGGGGAAGCTTACTGAAAGCTCAGGTAGCAGCACTAGCACAGCTCCTAACGAACCTCTGGCGCCACGCCCACCCACCCGTACTATTCTCGGTCCCAATTTAAGATACACGCCGGCAAAATGAGAACTAAAAGGAACTGTTTCTTATTGTTGGAGACTTATGCTGTCAATCATCCCCCTTATTTGACAAACCACTTAGTTTCTAACATAGTAAAGACAGCTCCAAACCACATGGGCCGTCGAAGCAAGAGATAATTATGGTCGACCCTTAGAAAAGGGACAGAATTCTGAGCCCCTTCCTCCTATTGTCAAGTGGCTACATGTCACGATTCAAACCCAGAACACAGTGATTTGTTTCGTAAAAACAAAAAAATCGGGTGTTTTGATTGACGTCATCATACACATACACATAGTTCATGAACTATTTTCAAATATTTCGACGAGTAACACAATGTTAGTAGTAATGTTTTGTGTATGGAGTAATGTTTGAAACGTTCGCGAGATTATATTTGTATTATATGAACGTTCTATATCCGACGTTCGAACGTTGCTTACTTAAGAACGTTCGTTTTACAAGAGTATGAATGTGTTATGGGCACTCGTTACCATATGGAAATCAATGGTAGTTATGGTATATTCTCTATCCACACCTCTTCTGTTTAGTTGTTGCTTTCTTAGGGTTTCTGGTTGTGTGAACCTAGCAGGTACGAGATATTGCTTTGTTAGGGTTCCTGGTTGTGTGAGGCTAGCAGGTACGTGATGTTCAGAGGCAGGTATTTGTGGAGATTGTTTTTGTCCAATTTCGTTTTTAAAAATTGTGATAGCGGAAGTTTGGCGGGATTGTGGATGTCAATATCGTTTTTTGGGTAAATTGTCAAATAATTAGTATTTACTCGATTACGAGACAAGAATGTCCAGAATGAGACTTCGTTTTTAGAGTAGGCCTATGCCTATATGCTGTTGCAGCCCACGCATAATTAAAACTGTGATTTTGTTGGTACTTCTTGCATTTTCTTCGACGAAGCCTTCCCCCCCCCCCCCCCCCCCCCCGCCCTTCCCACGTGCGTAACAAACAACGACTGAGATCGCCGGCCGGTGGCCGCGCGCTTGGCGGTCGACGGGCGCTCAGTAGCAGGTGTCCAGTGTCGTTCGGCTGTCGGCAGTCTGTGGGCCTGCCTGCCTGCCTGCCTCACTAGAGTCACCAGCACTGACACGAGCGTACTGCATAAAATACCACTGGGACTGGGGCGCCAGACAACTATACACGGTGAAGAATGGAAACCTTTGTTCTGCCCGCCCAGCAGCCGAACCACGGGGGGCCGACCGCGACCATAAAACCCCATTCACAGCACTGCACGGCAAGTGCCATTGCGGATCACCCGCCGCCTTCACTATTATCTTCGACGACGCACGACGGGTATTCATGTGAATAGGGCCCGAGTCTCCGAGTAGCCGACTAACGGAAGTCCGCTATTTCGTAAAAATTTGGGGTTCGAACCAAATTAACAATGGAAAATTGCCGATTTCACGTAGTATCGCGGAGATTTCGCTGATATAGCGCAATATCGCTATTTGTCTATAATATCGCAATTAACGCCCAATTTCGCAAATTGTCGCGATTATTTTAAAGGTATATTCAGGATCACAATGACGTAATTCGTACTCATATAAAACAAAAAGAGAAATTGGGTCTTTATCGCGATTATCGTGGCTTCCGAAAATACCTGCCTCTGGTGATGTTGTTGCTTTGTTAGGGTTCCTGGTTGTGTGAACCTAGCGGTTACGTGATGTTGCTTTGTTAGGGTTCCTGGTTGTGTGAACCTAGCAGGTACGTGATATTGCTTTGTAAGGGGTTCCTAGTTGTGTGAGCCTAGCAGGTACGCGATGTTGCTTTGTTAGGGTTCCTGGTTGTGTGAACCTAGCAGGTACGCAATGTGTCTTTGTTAGGGTTTCTCGTAGTGTGAACCTAGCAGGTACGCGATGTTGTTCCTTTGTTAGGGTTCCTGGTTGTGTGAGCCTAGCAGGTACGCGATGTTGCTTTGTTAAGGTTCCTGGTTGTGTGAACCTAGCAGGTACGCAATGTGTCTTTGTTAGGGTTTCTCGTTGTGTGAACCTAGCAGGTACGCGATCTTGTTCCTGTGTTTGGGTTCCTGGTTGTGTGAGCCTAGCAGGTACGTGATATTGCTTTGTTAGGGTTCCTGGTAGTGTGAACCTAGCAGGTACGCGATGTTGTCCTTTGTTAGGGTTCCTGGTTGTGTGAGCCTAGCAGGTACGCAATATTACTTTGTAAGGGGTTCCTAGTTGTGTGAGCCTAGCAGGTACGCGATGTTGCTTTGTTAGGGTTCCTGGTTGTGTGAACCTAGCAGGTACGCAATGTGTCTTTGTTAGGGTTTCTCGTTGTGTGAACCTAGCAGGTACGCGATCTTGTTCCTTTGTTAGGGTTCCTGGTTGTGTGAGCCTAGCAGGTGCGTAATGTTGCTTTGTTAGGGTTCCTGGTTGTGTGAACCTAGCAGGTACGCGATGTTGCTTTGTTAGGGTTCCTGGTTGTGTGAGCCTAGCCGTTACGGGATGTTGCTTTGTTAGGGTTCCTGCTTGTGTGAACCGTGCAGGTACGCGATGTTGCTTTGTTTGGGTTCCTGCTTGTGTGAACCTAGCAGGTACGCGATATTGCTTTGTTAGGGTTCCTGGTTGTGTGAGCCTAGCAGGTACGCGATATTGCTTTGTTAGGGTTCCTGGTTGTGTGAACCTAGCAGGTACGCGATGTTGCTTTGTTAGGGTTCCTGGTTGTGTGAACCTAGCAGGTACGCGATGTTGCTTTGTTAGGGTTCCTGGTTGTGTGAGCCTAGCAGGTACGCGATATTGCTTTGTTAGGGTTCCTGGTTGTGTGAACCTAGCAGGTACGCGATATTGCTTTGTTAGGGTTCCTGGTTGTGTGAACCTAGCAGGTACGCGATTTTGTTGCTTTGTTAAGGTTCCTGGTTGTGTGAACCTAGCAGGTACGTGATGTTGCTTTGTTAGGGTTCCTGGTTGTGTGAGCCTGGCAGGTACGCGATGTTGCTTTGTTAGGGTTCCTGGTTGTGTGAACCTAGCAGGTACGCGATGTTGTTGCTTTGTTAGGGTTCCTGGTTGTGTGAACCTAGCAGGTACGTGATGTTGCTTTGTTAGGGTTCCTGGTTGTGTGAGCCTGGCAGGTACGCAATGTTGTTGCTTCGTTAGGGTTCCTGGTTGTGTGAGCCTAGCAGGTACGTGATGTTGCTTTGTAAGGGTTCCTGGTTGTGTGAACCTAGCAGGTACGCGATATTGCTTTGTTAGGGTTCCTGGTTGTGTGAACCTAGCAGGTACGCGATGTTGTTGCTTTGTTAGGGTTCCTGGTTGTGTGAACCTAGCAGGTACGTGATGTTGCTTTGTTACGGTTCTTGGTTGTGTGAGCCTGGCAGGTACGCAATGTTGTTGCTTCGTTAGGGTTTTTGGTTGTGTGAGCCTAGCAGGTACGTGATGTTGCTTTGTTAGGGTTCCTGGTTGTGTGAACCTAGCAGGTACGTGATGTTGCTTTGTTAGGGTTCCTGGTTGTGTGAACCTAGCAGGTACGTGATGTTGTTGCTTCGTTAGGGTTCCTGGTTGTGTGAGCCTAGCAGGTACGTGATGTTGCTTTGTTTGGGTTCCTGGTTGTGTGAGCGTAGCAGGTACGCAATGTTGCTTTGGTAGGGTTTCTGGTTGTGTGAGCCTAGCAGGTACGCGATGTTGTTTCTTTGTTAGGGTTCCTTGTTGTGTGAACCTAGCAGGTACGCGATGTTGCTTTGTTTGGGTTCCTGGTTGTGTGAGCGTAGCAGGTACGCAATGTTGCTTTGTTAGGGTTTCTGGTTGTGTGAACCTAGCAGGTACGTGATGTTGTTGCTATATTATTGTATTTTCTGTTGAAACTTTTAAATACTTGGCCTGAGGTGTAAAGGACATTAAAATAAGCTTGGCATTTATTATTGGCTTTGCTAAACGCACTCTTGCTTTAACGCCCGCTTGTTTCAAGTCTCGAGCCTACAAAGAGTGTGTTGTATCTAGCTTGGAATATGCCGCACAACCAGGAACTCACCAACCAACCAAAGACGTGTTGATACAGGAGAGGTCGTGACTACCCTTTATTTACAACAGTCAGTGAGTGTACAATAATTATATTTTTAAGCGAGCGAAGCGAGCGTTTCCACTTGACTCTTATGGCACTTCGTTCTGTTTTTTTGTTTGTTTGTTTGTTTGTTTGTTTGTTTGTTTGTTTGTTTTTTTTGTTTTTTTTTTATGTCCGTCGATAGCGGTCGAACGGAAAGTCTGATCAACTTGAAATTTGGACCATCCACAAGCCTCGATGTGGATTGAAGGTGTATAGTTTTGAGGCAAAATCGTTCGAAAAGTTACAAAGTTACACCATAGTTACTGCAAAATATTTTTCTGAAACAAAATGGCGGCAAAATGTGAGATAGCCAAATTTTTTTACAGTTTTTTCGGGTCACGAATATGTTAATGTAATGGCGATCTGATAGATATTGGCAAAGTTACACGAAAGTTACTCGAAAATATATTTCTGAAACACAGTAACAGCAAAATGTGAGGTGGCTATCTTATAGTAAATTTTTGTCCGGTCACGAATATACTAATGTAAACGCGATTTGATACATATTAGAGGCAGAAATTACATTTCTATTGCTGTCAATAACTGTTAGTAACGGTGGCGGACCGCGGCGAAAACATGACAGCGAAAATTCTTAGCAACGCACATTGCACGACGTCCAACAATGTCGGGAAGTATAATAGCTATGGAAATTAGAAAAAATTTTGCAATGCGCATCCTTGAATTGTTGTTAATTGTTGTTTTTATTATCTTTGAGATCTTTTCGCCAGAACGTTCGTAGATATGGACGCGCTCGCTTATCAACGCGTCAAACAGAGCGTTTTCCTAGTGTATATAATTGCAGTATTGCAAAAGAAATGGTGATCTGGGAAGTTTCTGAAATCAGATCTGGATGATTTGAAGAAAATGTACAACATAATTTTAAGATGCATTATATTTTAGTTTGTTTGTACTTAGTGTAAACAGGAAATGTTTCGTTAACCAGCTCGCTTTACAAGTGTGCGGGTTCGTCACGTTCTCCTTCAGATGTTATTTTTTATATATCATGTTGTTTGGCGACGGAACATTGGCAATGATATTCACATTACTTTGATTCTCACTGTTGACCACATTGAGAGTGACAAACCATTGTTGAAATATAGTTGGATCTGTTTACACCGTTGCGTTGAATAACGAGGTATTTTTAATTTTCATATCACTGTACAAATGTTGAGTTTTTCAACAATTTTTTTCTCTCGAAATGTGATCTCATAGCGTTTGTGTAAACAGCAAAAGTTTTTATAATTTTTATAAATAAATATAATTTACGAATCTTATTACATTGTCAGTTTGTTTAAAAATCACCATTCCTAAATCCTACATCAGTGAAAGGTAATTGAGTGGTTGATGGGATCTGCGAGCTGACCTTCGACTGATGAACTTCAACCAGTGGGGTAATTAGGGATTATCAAAAGGCAGAGTGATGTGTGGGAACAGCCAGGGGTCTGGGGCCACTGGAGGCCTTCTTTATTCGACTATTATAAATATTTTGTTCCTTATAGAGTCAAAGAATAAAACTTATAGCATTACCCATTTGCTTATAGGGCAAACGAAATACATCATGCACACAACACAAGAAACAAAGAATTACCACAATACCCCACACACATGACAAAAAATTTAGAAACTCACCTATATGATATGGGAAGGAAAATCTCCAACAAAGTATCATCATTTATGAACACAGACTTGACCCCAACATCAATAAAAAATGAATTTAAAAAGTACCTCCTTGCAAATCCCTTCTACAACTTGGAAGAGTTTCTGACTTCTCTACCTACCACTCAAGTGTAAAAGTTTCCCTAAAACGGGCGTCTAATCTCACCTGACGAGAGTCTGTCAACTGTTAATATATAAATTTAAAATATGTTAGGATATTATGGTAGGGTGGAAGAACAAAAATTAATTTTTGAACCTCGCCTTTTTTCTTGTAACCCTGTGTTCATACATGTTAACATGAAAATAAAGAAATACTTACTATTACTAGAGCCAAGTAAAATTTGTGTTACGAAATAAAAGGAAACCGTAGTTATAGTACTCTTAAAAATGATAATTAAGGATGAGATGTCGGGTCGGGTCAGCATGCAAAGTTTGAATCGCTAAATAACGTGATTTGGACGAAATCCACGAAATGTGTGTATTCGTGAAATAAGACCGAAATAACGAAAATGTGTTAAATATTGGCCTAACATAAGGGTTAGTGTAAGAAAAAGCATGCAGATGAATTAAAAATATAAAGGAAATAGATAGGAAGTACTGTTCGTATACACGAATGACTCGTCTTTATTTGAGTGATATTCCTAAATTGATAATGCAATGTTACTTTTGCTTCCTTGTTATGCGCCTTATAAAAATATGATATCGCCAAAACGCAAAATTAACATTTTGAAAAAAGAAATTTGGGAAAAATAAAACCATTTCTGTACGGCTCTATACCTACTACGTGACTGCTCACAATAGTTCCTACAATGTTTGAGCTGAATGATGTATTTATTTTGGTTGTAATGTTTGCGATAGCTACACACTTGTTGTCCCTAGCACTGTCATAACATTTATTATCAGTACGTATTATATTTTCTAGTTCTAAAGAAGTAGGCCTAGTAACGAGTTAAAATAGTAAATATCAGCCTCGATGTAGTTTCGGGGGGAGGGGAGGCTCAACCCCCTAACCCCCCCCCCCCCCTCCCCCCTAGTTATGCCACTGCTTTAAACTAAATACACGAATAAATAACGCATTGTTTTGAGTCTTTTGACCCTCTGAAGAAGATGGCTGCCGACTACTCTTGTTATTCGCATAGAAAACTCAGCTTAGATTGAACGAAAAACAATAAATCTGATTACAAAACTCCTAACAACAATCCAAGTTGGGCCTCCCAAAACCCCTGACACAGCAAAGTTACCAAATTACTTGTATGACCATTATGCTGTGTCAGTATTCTAATGTTAGTATTGTTGCCCTAGATTGATGATTACATAAAAGCCAGCTCAGCACCTACCTGATTGTGATCAAAACAGAGTGTTGTTTACCCATGTCACAATCAAGTAGAATAAAACACGACAGTGAAGGAATCCAGTGTGAAAATGAATAAACTTCCATTTTCACACTACATCCCCCCGCTTAAACATCCATCGTCTCTGATGGTGTCGTGTCTTACCGCCAAAAAGGTACAATGAACACCGGTAGTAGGAAGAAGGACCAGAATTAAATTCAAGCTCCCCCTCCCCCTATACTCTAAGTAATCCAAAACGGTGGTAGGTGCATAACACGGTCGGCGAGAAGGTACTGAGATAACGACGAGCGAACGGACAGTACGTGTCACCCCCAACCTCCAAAACGTAACTCCACGCCCTTGCCACTGATACATGCTAAAAAGAAGCTAAAGAGACATGATCTTAAAAAATCTGTTTAGGCTCCTGAAAAAACCCGAATAACAATAGGTATCGACCTAGAGACCATGCTCTGCAACAATAACCAGACTTAAACTTTAAAACAGTAACAAACAAACAATCCGTATAGGCTTAAACCATTTCCAAACAAATTACAATAAATTAAATGAAATAAAATTTCAAAGATTCAAAAAAATTTTTAAACCATTTCAAAACAACACAAACGACAAGAAAGTAAATAAAGTAAAATTTCAAAAATTCTACGGTTCCTCTTCATACAATGTGGACTTCGGAAACGAACAATTCTTCGCTGCAAAGACATTTCACCTTCGACCTGCTGACGGCAGTCCCAACCACCCAGGCCAACAGATCGTCGGTCGAACACAGATCGGCGATGCAAAACCAACTGGAACATAAAACAAAACACCAGCAGAATTGCATCCCGCTACTGCATCCCTCGGTTACACCATACTGTGCAACCAAAGCGGTTTCACTATTGTTGTCTTACGTCACACTGAACAGCTGACTTGAGGGAGCGACCTTGACTGCGCGACACATATTAACAATTACAATACGCCACAGACAAGACCGCTCCGAGCAGCACTGCAGATATTATTGCGTCATGACACCAGACGTCAGCACATAGTGAAACCAGGCTTCTCTCCCTGCTCCCTCTCTCTACGAATTATTAATTAATTACGGTGCATAGACAAAAAACAGTGGAATCCACGCATCAAATGCTGATTCCCACCAGCCACCTAAAGAGACAATCACAACCACTAAGAATACTCGACTTTTGCTTAGCAGGAAACTACACACATAAGAAAATGCTCATAGCAATCATCAAATTGCGTCAACGTCGGAATCCGCAAACTCAACTTTGTTAAGCAATCAAATTTACTACACTTGATCGCGGCCGCGATCAAGTGAACTCCGAAATGTCCAACAAACCTAAAGCTTAATTAGCCTAAACCTAAACCTAAAGCCAATACACAGTGTACAAATAAACCTAGTTTTTTATAAGAAAAAAAAATGACTGGGATTCCAACAATCCCAACAATGTAGTTGAAGACTATAACGCGAACATAACCTAGATATAGCCTAACCCACTATGGACATTCCGACAGAAATAAATCACACTTACGAAAGTCGAGTCCAACGAAAAACAACGTCAAACACAACATATAGCAATGCCAGATCTAACCGTGCACAGGGTATACTGCTGCCGTGTCGGAGTGGATGCCGACTACGCGCGGACCTGGCTATATCGCAGTCGCATCATCTGCAGCCAGCGGCCCAGCGTCCGCGCGCGGTACGACTAAGCTCGCGTCAGGCCTCGAACCAAAGACAATGCAACACCGGCCCAACCGAGCACTAGCCACCCCCCAAACCGACAATAACACCCTACAAAGTTAAATAACTGACCTCCAAGGCTACCACTACAATCGACAATCGACGAACACAAAACGCGATCGTAGCAAATTCCTCTCTAGACCTATGCTAATGCAAGAATTACGATATAAAATAATAAAGATGTACGTAACAGCCACTTAAACACGTACTCGAAACAAGAACATCCATAAACCAAAGAGAGAACATGCACTCTAAACACACACGCACATTTACACATGTTTACATGTACACGCGCGACAAAAACGTACACATGGACCTCCCACGGTCCTCCCATCGCCCTCCAAAAGCGAACGCGTGGACCTCCACTGGTCCTCCAAATCGCCCTACAAAAGCGAACACGTGGACTTCCAATGGTCCTCCTTACCGCCCTCCAAAGGCGAACACGTGGACCTCCAATGGTCCTCCTTATCGCCCTACAAAGGCGCACATATGGACCTCCAATGATCCTCCTATCGCTCTCCAAAGGCGAACACGTGGACTTCCAATGGTCCTCCTTACCGCCCTCCAAAGGCGAACACGTGGACCTCCAATGGTCCTCCTTATCGCCCTACAAAGGCGCACATATGGACCTCCAATGATCCTCCTATCGCCCTCCAAAGGCGAACACATGGACCTCCAATGGTCCTCCTATCGCCCTCCAAAGGCGAACACATGGACCTCCAATGGTCCCAGCCGCCTGCAGCGACTCACGCCCGAGTCCACCCTATAGAACTCTAGGGCCCACAAAACCGCACAAGGAACCCTGATCGCCTAGCGACCAACCTCCCGACCTCCAGTCGCACATATACATGCAAACACTGTATATGTCATACATTCATACACAGTATACATACAACAGAACATCGTGATTAACAGTAGACAAAAAATGATTGCCAAGCTATAAACTGGCCTTCTTCGTGCGAGCAAACTGCTGACGTGAGCATAGCCGCGCTCATTGACACAAGAAACAACTCACATAAAACAATGAAGAAACTAGCATACGCAATTCGACGACGAAAGCGGGACTCGAACCCAGCACGACGAACATAGTCCCTAGCAAGACAATATCGCGCCAATCTGCCGACAATGTCAACTGATGCTCGAACTGACTTTCAAAAGCAGTTCTCATCAGAACTGTCTCATACGGACTAAGTAGCAAGCATTGACCTAACGAAAATCCCGACGCAACGAGGTTAATCACGACGCTGACACACATACAAAGAAACAACACAACAAGCAATAATCAATCCTCCAGTGCAGAGAGGCTATCAACATAGAGAGAGAGCAGAAAGAAAGAAACTCACACAATAACACTCAACAGGTACGCTACATCTTAATACCACGGTAGCGATAAAACAACAAAACAAAATCATCTCAGACATGCAAAATCACAGAAAACAAAAAAAAAACGGTGCCTCTAACAACTTTGTTGAAGACAAAGTCAGCGCCTATACCAAATTTGGCATGTCAAAAAAAACAAATTATTTCAAGACAGGCGGCACCACTAACTGTTATTTCATAAACCAAAGATGGAACTACGTTAACGAAATCAAACAAACCGGCGCTTCCATCGACATAGCAAATAATTTTCGTGATAAACCAATTTGTCATAAAACAAATTGGCCCGGCAGACTCCACCAACTTTGTTATGTACCGAATTCACGCGCCGACCCACCCTTGTCCCTACCACCCTGGTACGGGACTCGAACCCATGTTCAGGTCGGCTGTCACAAGGTTTCACTAGGGGACGTAACCCTCTCTTGACATACGTGAACACGTACACTTGGGATCGTTGCTATGTCTGAGGAAGGCCGGGAGACAAGGAACTTACATCAACAGTCCTGGGTTCAAACATTGAGGAACCGTACATTTATTATGTTACACAATAGACAATAGTACAATAGACATTCATCCTACCGTGGCAAAGACGTGGCGTACCGATCAGGATCTATCTCCCTCTAATCTACTACTAAGGAGTCACACTACCTTGGTTGGCTTTCGCCCCGTCCGTTCGTCCCTCGTGACTCCTTGGTTCGTTCCTCGGGGATAGTCCTTGTGCCCCATGGCACCGCCGGTCGCTCTCGGTCCGTTCCATCTTCATGCGCCTACATTACGTCCTTCTTCAACGGCTCCTCCGACCGGTCCCCACCGAGAGTCCAAGCCTCGCCACTTTTAATCCACCTCGACCGTATCACGTCACCTTCCACCCCTTTACCCCTTCTTTGGCTTGTGCTAGCTGCTCATGACTATAATCACTCATCAACCTACATGGTTCGACCCCCCACTCTAGCCAAAATGCAAGAGTGGGGCTCAGACCAAACTCCTAACAACCATCCAACTTGGGCCTCCCAAAACCCCTGACACAGCAAAGTTACCAAATTACTTGTATGACCATTATGCTGTGTCAGTATTCTAATGTTAGTATTGTTGCCCTAGATTGATGATAACACAATAGCCCACTCAGCACCTACCTGATTGTGATCAAAACAGAGTGTTATTTACCCATGTCACAATCAAGTAGAATAAAACACGACAGTGAAGGAATCCAATGTGAAAATGAATAAACTTCCATTTTCACACCACAATATTTAATTATTTCAAAGTATGGTATGCTATATGTTTCTGGAGTATTCCAGCGTTTCCCAAACTATTTGTGCTTGTGCCCCCCCCCCCCCCCCCCCCCCTTTAAGAGGTATTTACTAGCTGTGGCCCCCTTTCATCAAATGTGCTGTTATTTTATTAGTTTAAAATGTAAAACTGTAATAGTAGTATTTATTCACCAAAATCAGCTTTCACTCTTCACAATGGCAAAGTAGCTACAATACACTCGTGATATGAACACATGTAAATAAAAGAATAAGACAGAAATTACATTAGAAAGTTACACAAATTCAGATAGTTCAAGAAATCAATAAATAAATACATAAATTCACACTTAGAGTCTACCCAGTCAATAACTAAACTGATTTGCAGTGAGGACTTTAATTTAAAGTCACTAAACCAACCCTGTAGGCTTCGAACACTATCGACGAACAATAAAAAAAGGAACAATACATTTTTGAGTAGGCCTACTAGTATATATGACAAACTAATGATAAGAAACAGCCTAATATACTTCACATCTCAGTTTGAAGTAACTGTAACTATACACTCAAAGCAGTCTTCCAGTTCATGACCTGTCTCCTGAAAGCTTTGCTTCAGCCCGGTAGGGGGGTCTAATATTAACATAAGTATGTTACATCTCCAAGGACTATTGCTCCAGCCCGGTATGGGGGTCTAATATTAACATAAGTATGTTACATCTCCAAGGACTATTGACCCAGCCCGGTAGGGGGGTCTAATATTAACATAAGTATGTTACATCTCCAAGGAATATTGCTCCAGCCCGGTAGGGGTGTCTAATATTAACATAAGTATGTTACATCTCCAAGGACTATTGCTCCAGCCCGGTAGGGGTGTCTGATATTAACATAAGTATGTTACATCTCCAGGGACTATTGCTCCAGCCCGGTAGGGGGGTCTAATATTAACATAAGTATGTTACATCTCCAAGGACTATTGCTCCAGCCCGGTAGGGGGGTCTAATATTAACATAAGTATGTTACATCTCCAAGGACTATTGCTCCAGCCCGGTAGGGGGGTCTTATATTAACATAAGTATGTTACATCTCCAAGGACTATTGCTCCAGCCCGGTAGGGGGGTCTAATATTAACATAAGTATGTTACATCTCCAAGGACTATTGCTCCAGCCCGGTAGGGGGGTCTAATATTAACATGTGTATGTAACATCTCCAAGGACTATTGCTCCAGCCCGGTAGGGGGGTCTAATATTAACATGTGTATGTAACATCTCCAAGGACTATTGCTCCAGCTCGGTAGGGGGGTCTGATATTAACATAAGTATGTTACATCTCCAAGGACTATTGCTCCAGCCCGGTAGGGGGGTCTAATATTAACATAAGTATGTAACAGCTCCAAGGACTATTGCTCCAGCCCGGTAGGGGGGTCTTATATTAACATAAGTATGTAACATCTCCAAAGACTATTGCTCCAGCCCGGTAGGGGGGTCTAATATTAACATAAGTATGTTACATCTCCAAGGACTATTGCTCCAGCCCGGTAGGGGGGTCTAATATTAACATAAGTATGTTACATCTCCAAGGACTATTGCTCCAGCCCGGTAGGGGGGTCTAATATTAACATAAGTATGTTACATCTCCAAGGACTATTGCTCCAGCCCGGTAGGGGGGTAAATATTAACATAAGTATGTTACATCTCCAAGGACTATTGCTCCAGCCCGGTAGGGGGGTCTTATATTAACATAAGTATGTTACATCTCCAAGGATTATTGCTCCAGCCCGGTAGGGGGGTCTATATTAACATAAGTATGTTACATCTCCAAGGACTATTGCTCCAGCCCGGTAGGGGGGTCTTATATTAACATAAGTATGTTACATCTCCAAGGACTATTGCTCCAGCCCGGTAGGGGGGTCTTATATTAACATAAGTATGTTACATCTCCAAGGACTATTGCTCCAGTCCGGTAGGGGGGTCTGATATTAACATAAGTATGTTACATCTCCAAGGACTATTGCTACAGCCCGGTAGGGGGGTCTAATATTAACATAAGTATGTTACATCTACAAGGAGTATTGCTACAGCCCGGTAGGGGGGTCTAATATTAACATAAGTATGTTACATCTCCAAGGACTATTGCTCCAGCCCGGTAGGGGGGTCTAATATTAACATAAGTATGTTACATCTACAAGGAGTATTGCTAAAGCCCGGTAGGGGGGTCTAATATTAACATAAGTATGTAACATCTCCAAGGAGTATTGCTACAGCCCGGTAGGGGGGTCTAATATTAACATAAGTATGTTACATCTCCAAGGAGTATTGCTACAGCCCGGTAGGGGGGTCTAATATTAACATAAGTATGTTACATCTCCAAGGAGTATTGCTACAGCCCGGTAGGGGGGTCTAATATTAACATAAGTATGTTACATCTACAAGGAGTATTGCTACAGCCCGGTAGGGGGGTCTAATATTAACATAAGTATGTTACATCTCCAAGGAGTATTGCTACAGCCCGGTAGGGGGGTCTAATATTAACATAAGTATGTAACATCTACAAGGAGTATTGCTACAGCCCGGTAGGGGGGTCTAATATTAACATAAGTATGTAACATCTCCAAGGAGTATTGCTACAGCCCGGTAGGGGGGTCTAATATTAACAAAGGTATGTTACATCTCCAAGGTGTATTGCTACAGCCCGGTAGGGGGGTCTAATATTAACATAAGTATGTTACATCTCCAAGGAGTATTGCTAGAGCCCGGTAGGGGGGTCTAATATTAACATAAGTATGTTACATCTCCAAGGACTATTGCTCCAGCCCGGTAGGGGAGTCTGATATTAACATAAGTATGTTACATCTCCAAGGAGTATTGCTACAGCCCGGTAGGGGGGTCTAATATTAACATAAGTATGTTACATCTCCAAGGAGTATTGCTACAGCCCGGTAGGGGGGTCTAATATTAACATTAGTATGTTACATCTCCAAGGACTATTGCTACAGCCCGGTAGGGGGGTATAATATTAACATGAGTATGTTACATCTACAAGGAGTATTGCTCCAGCCCGGTAGGGGGGTCGTATATTAACATAAGTATGTTACATCTCCAAGGACTATTGCTCCAGCCCGGTAGGGGGGTCTAATATTAACATTAGTATGTTACATCTACAAGGAGTATTGCTCCAGCCCGGTAGGGGGGTCTAATATTAACATAAGTATGTTACATCTCCAAGGACTATTGCTACAGCCCGGTAGGGGGGTCTAATATTAACATAAGTATGTTACATCTCCAAGGAGTATTGCTACAGCCCGGTAGGGGGGTCTAATATTAACATAAGTATGTTACATCTACAAGGAGTATTGCTCCAGCCCGGTAGGGGGGTCTAATATTAACATAAGTATGTTACATCTCCAAGGACTATTGCTACAGCCCGGTAGGGGGGTCTAATATTAACATAAGTATGTTACATCTCCAAGGAGTATTGCTACAGCCCGGTAGGGGGGTCTAATATTAACATAAGTATGTTACATCTCCAAGGAGTATTGCTACAGCCCGGTAGGGGGGTCTAATTATAACATAAGAAGTTACATCTCCAAGGAGTATTGCTACAGCCCGGTAGGGGGGTCTAATATTAACATAAGTATGTTACATCTCCAAGGAGTATTGCTACAGCCCGGTAGGGGGGTCTTATATTAACATTAGTATGTTACATCTCCAAGGACTATTGCTACAGCCCGGTAGGGGGGTCTTATATTAACATAAGTATGTTACATCTACAAGGACTATTGCTACAGCCCGGTAGGGGGGTCTAATATTAACATAAGTATGTTACATCTACAAGGAGTATTGCTCCAGCCCGGTAGGGGGGTCTTATATTTACATTAGTATGTTACATCTCCAAGGAGTATTGCTACAGCCCGGTAGGGGGGTCTAATATTAACATAAGTATGTTACATCTCCAAGGAGTATTGCTCCAGCCCGGTAGGGGGGTCTAATATTAACATTAGTATGTTACATCTCCAAGGACTATTGCTACAGCCCGGTAGGGGGGTCTTATATTAACATAAGTATGTTACATCTACAAGGACTATTGCTTCAGCCCGGTAGGGGGGTCTAATATTAACATTAGTATGTTACATCTCCAAGGAGTATTGCTCCAGCCCGGTAGGGGGGTCTAATATTAACATTAGTATGTTACATCTACAAGGAGTATTGCTACAGCCCGGTAGGGGGGTCTAATATTAACATGTGTATGTTACATCTCCAAGGAGTATTGCTCCAGCCCGGTAGGGGGGTCTAATATTAACATAAGTATGTTACATCTCCAAGGAGTATTGCTCCAGCCCGGTAGGGGGGTCTAATATTAACATTAGTATGTTACATCTACAAGGAGTATTGCTACAGCCCGGTAGGGGGGTCTAATATTAACATAAGTATGTTACATCTACAAGGAGTATTGCTACAGCCCGGTAGGGGGGTCTAATATTAACATGTGTATGTTACATCTACAAGGAGTATTGCTCCAGCCCGGTAGGGGGGTCTAATATTAACATGTGTATGTTACATCTACAAGGAGTATTGCTACAGCCAGGTAGGGGGGTCTAATATTAACATGTGTATGATACATCTCCAAGGAGTATTGCTACAGCCTGGTAGGGGGGTCTAATATTAACATGTGTTTGATACATCTCCAAGGAGTATTGCTACAGCCCGGTAGGGGGGTCTAATATTAACATGTGTATGATACATCTACAAGGAGTATTGCTCCAGCCCGGTAGGGGGGTCTAATATTAACATGTGTATGATACATCTACAAGGAGTATTGCTACAGCCAGGTAGGGGGGTCTAATATTAACATGTGTATGATACATCTACAAGGAGTATTGCTACAGCCAGGTAGGGGGGTCTAATATTAACATGTGTTTGATACATCTCCAAGGAGTATTGCTACAGCCCGGTAGGGGGGTCTAATATTAACATGTGTATGATACATCTACAAGGAGTATTGCTCCAGCCCGGTAGGGAGTCTAATATTAACATGTGTATGATACATCTACAAGGAGTATTGCTCCAGCCCGGTAGGGGGGTCTAATATTAACATGTGTATGATACATCTACAAGGAGTATTGCTACAGCCCGGTAGGGGGGTCTAATATTAACATGTGTATGATACATCTACAAGGAGTATTGCTCCAGCCCGGTAGGGGGGTCTAATATTAACATGTGTATGTTACATCTACAAGGAGTATTGCTACAGCCAGGTAGAAGGGTCTAATATTAACATGTGTATGATACATCTACAAGGAGTATTGCTACAGCCCGGTAGGGGGGTCTTATATTAACATAAGTATGTTACATCTACAAGGAGTATTGCTACAGCCCGGTAGGGGGGTCTAATATTAACATGTGTATGTTACATCTACAAGGAGTATTGCTCCAGCCCGGTAGGGGGGTCTAATATTAACATGTGTATGTTACATCTACAAGGAGTATTGCTACAGCCAGGTAGGGGGGTCTAATATTAACATGTGTATGATACATCTACAAGGAGTATTGCTACAGCCCGGTAGGAGGGTCTAATATTAACATGTGTATGATACATCTACAAGGAGTATTGCTACAGCCCGGTAGGGGGGTCTAATATTAACATAAGTATGTTACATCTACCAGGAGTATTGCTCCAGCCCGGAAGAGGGGTCTAATATTAACATAAGTATGATACATCTACAAGGACTATTGCTACAGCCCGGTAGGGGGGTCTAATATTAACATTAGTATGATACATCTACAAGGAGTATTGCTACAGCCCGGTAGGGGGGTCTAATATTAACATGTGTATGATACATCTCCAAGGAGTATTGCTCCAGCCTGGTAGGTGGGTCTAATATTAACATTAGTATGTTACATCTACAAGGAGTATTGCTCCAGCCCGGTAGGGGGGTCTAATATTAACATGTGTATGTTACATCTACAAGGAGTATTGCTCCAGCCCGGTAGGGGGTCTAATATTAACATGTGTATGTTACATCTACAAGGAGTATTGCTCCAGCCCGGTAGGGGGTCTAATATTAACATGTGTATGATACATCTCCAAGGACTATTGCTCCAGCCTGGTAGGGGGTCTAATATTAACATGTGTATGTTACATCTACAAGGAGTATTGCTCCAGCCCGGTAGGGGGGTCTAATATTAACATGTGTATGATACATCTCCAAGGAGTATTGCTACAGCCCGGTAGAGGGGTCTAATATTAACATGTGTATGATACATCTCCAAGGAGTATTGCTACAGCCCGGTAGAGGGGTCTAATATTAACATGTGTATGATACATCTCCAAGGACTATTGCTCCAGCCCGGTAGGGGGGTCTAATATTAACATGTGTATGTTACATCTCCAAGGACTATTGCTACAGCCCGGTAGGGGGGTCTAATATTAACATAAGTATGTTACATCTCCAAGGAGTATTGCTACAGCCCGGTAGGGGGGTCTAATATAAACATTAGTATGTTACATCTACAAGGAGTATTGCTACAGCCCGGTAGGGGGGTCTAATATTAACATAAGTATGTTACATCTACCAGGAGTATTGCTCCAGCCCGGAAGGAGGGTCTAATAGTAACATTAGTATGTTACATCTACAAGGAGTATTGCTACAGCCCGGTAGGGGGGTCTAATATTAACATAAGTATGTTACATCTCCAAGGAGTATTGCTCCAGCCCGGTAGGGGGGTCTAATATTAACATAAGTATGTTACATCTCCAAGGAGTATTGCTACAGCCCGGTAGGGGGGTCTTATATTAACATGTGTATGATACATCTACAAGGAGTATTGCTACAGCCCGGTAGGGGGGTCTAATATTAACATGTGTATGATACATCTACAAGGAGTATTGCTACAGCCCGGTAGGGGGGTCTAATATTAACATGTGTATGTTACATCTCCAAGGAGTATTGCTCCAGCCCGGTAGGGGGGTCTAATATTAACATAAGTATGTTACATCTCCAAGGAGTATTGCTCCAGCCTGGTAGGGGGTCTAATATTAACATAAGTATGTTACATCTACAAGGAGTATTGCTACAGCCCGGTAGGGGGGTCTAATATTAACATAAGTATGTTACATCTCCAAGGAGTATTGCTACAGCCCGGTAGGGGGGTCTAATATTAACATAAGTATGTTACATCTACAAGGAGTATTGCTCCAGCCTGGTAGGGGGGTCTAATATTAACATAAGTATGTTACATCTCCAAGGAGTATTGCTACAGCCCGGTAGGGGGGTCTAATATTAACATAAGTATGTTACATCTCCAAGGAGTATTGCTACAGCCCGGTAGGGGGGTCTAATATTAACATAAGTATGTTACATCTCCAAGGAGTATTGCTACAGCCCGGTAGGGGGGTCTAATATTAACATAAGTATGTTACATCTACAAGGAGTATTGCTCCAGCCTGGTAGGGGGGTCTAATATTAACATAAGTATGTTACATCTACAAGGAGTATTGCTCCAGCCTGGTAGGGGGGTCTAATATTAACATAGGTATGTTACATCTACAAGGAGTATTGCTCCAGCCTGGTAGGGGGGTCTAATATTAACATAAGTATGTTACATCTACAAGGAGTATTGCTCCAGCCTGGTAGGGGGGTCTAATATTAACATAAGTATGTTACATCTACAAGGAGTATTGCTACAGCCCGGTAGGGGGGTCTAATATTAACATAAGTATGTTACATCTACAAGGAGTATTGCTCCAGCCCGGTAGGGGGGTCTAATATTAACATAAGTATGTTACATCTCCAAGGACTATTGCTACAGCCCGGTAGGGGGGTCTAATATTAACATAAGTATGTTACATCTCCAAGGAGTATTGCTACAGCCCGGTAGGGGGGTCTAATATAAACATAAGTATGTTACATCTACAAGGAGTATTGCTACAGCCCGGTAGGGGGGTCTAATATTAACATAAGTATGTTACATCTACCAGGAGTATTGCTCCAGCCCGGAAGGAGGGTCTAATAGTAACATTAGTATGTTACATCTACAAGGAGTATTGCTACAGCCCGGTAGGGGGGTCTAATATTAACATAAGTATGTTACATCTCCAAGGAGTATTGCTCCAGCCCGGTAGGGGGGTCTAATATTAACATAAGTATGTTACATCTCCAAGGAGTATTGCTACAGCCCGGTAGGGGGGTCTAATATTAACATGTGTATGATACATCTACAAGGAGTATTGCTACAGCCCGGTAGGGGGGTCTAATATTAAATGTGTATGATACATCTACAAGGAGTATTGCTACAGCCCGGTAGGGGGGTCTAATATTAACATAAGTATGTTACATCTCCAAGGAGTATTGCTACAGCCCGGTAGGGGGGTCTAATATTAACATGTGTATGATACATCTACAAGGAGTATTGCTCCAGCCTGGTAGGGGGTCTAATATTAACATAAGTATGTTACATCTCCAAGGAGTATTGCTACAGCCCGGTAGGGGGGTCTAATATTAACATGTGTATGATACATCTACAAGGAGTATTGCTCCAGCCTGGTAGGGGGTCTAATATTAACATAAGTATGTTACATCTACAAGGAGTATTGCTCCAGCCTGGTAGGGGGGTCTAATATTAACATGTGTATGTTACATCTACAAGGAGTATTGCTACAGCCTGGTAGGGGGGTCTAATATTAACATGTGTATGATACATCTACAAGGAGTATTGCTCCAGCCCGGTAGGGGGGTCTAATATTAACATAAGTATGTTACATCTACAAGGAGTATTGCTACAGCCTGGTAGGGGGGTCTAATATTAACATGTGTATGATACATCTACAAGGAGTATTGCTACAGCCCGGTAGGGGGGTCTAATATTAACATAAGTATGTTACATCTCCAAGGAGTATTGCTACAGCCCGGTAGGGGGGTCTAATATTAACATAAGTATGTTACATCTACAAGGAGTATTGCTACAGCCCGGTAGGGGGGTCTAATATTAACATAAGTATGTTACATCTCCAAGGAGTATTGCTCCAGCCCGGAAGGGGGGTCTAATATTAACATAAGTATGTTACATCTCCAAGGAGTATTGCTCCAGCCCGGTAGGGGGGTCTAATATTAACATAAGTATGTTACATCTACAAGGAGTATTGCTACAGCCCGGTAGGGGGGTCTAATATTAACATAAGTATGTTACATCTACAAGGAGTATTGCTCCAGCCCGGTAGGGGGGTCTAATATTAACATGTGTATGTTACATCTACAAGGAGTATTGCTACAGCCCGGTAGGGGGGTCTAATATTAGGAATAAGTATGTTACATCTACAAGGAGTATTGCTCCAGCCCGGTAGGGGGGTCTAATATTAACATGTGTATGTTACATCTACAAGGAGTATTGCTCCAGCCTGGTAGGGGGGTCTAATATTAACATGTGTATGTTACATCTACAAGGAGTATTGCTACAGCCCGGTAGGGGGGTCTAATATTAACATGTGTATGATACATCTACAAGGAGTATTGCTGCAGCCCGGTAGGGGGGTCTAATATTAACATGTGTATGATACATCTCCAAGGAGTATTGCTACAGCCCGGTGGGGGGGTCTAATATTAACATGTGTATGATACATCTACAAGGAGTATTGCTCCAGCCTGGTAGGGGCGTCTTATATTAACATGTGTATGATACATCTCCAAGGAGTATTGCTACAGCCCGGTGGGGGGGTCTAATATTAACATGTGTATGATACATCTACAAGGAGTATTGCTCCAGCCTGGTAGGGGGGTCTAATATTAACATGTGTATGTTACATCTACAAGGAGTATTGCTACAGCCCGGTAGGGGGGTCTAATATTAACATGTGTATGATACATCTACAAGGAGTATTGCTCCAGCCTGGTAGGGGGGTCTAATATTAACATGTGTATGATACATCTACAAGGAGTATTGCTCCAGCCTGGTAGGTGGGTCTAATATTAACATGTGTATGTTACATCTACAAGGAGTATTGCTTCAGCCAGGTAGGGGGGTCTAATATTAACATGTGTATGATACATCTCCAAGGACTATTGCTCCAGCCCGGTAGGGGGGTCTAATATTAACATGTGTATGATACATCTCCAAGGAGTATTGCTGCAGCCTGGTAGGTGGGTCTAATATTAACATGTGTATGTTACATCTACAAGGAGTATTGCTACAGCCCGGTAGGGGGGTCTAATATTAACATGTGTTTGATACATCTCCAAGGAGTATTGCTACAGCCCGGTAGGGGGGTCTAATATTAACATGTGTATGATACATCTTCAAGGAGTATTGCTGCAGCCTGGTAGGTGGGTCTAATATTAACATGTGTATGTTACATCTACAAGGAGTATTGCTACAGCCCGGTAGGGGGGTCTAATATTAACATGTGTATGTTACATCTACAAGGAGTATTGCTCCAGCCTGGTAGGGGGGTCTAATATTAACATGTGTATGATACATCTACAAGGAGTATTGCCCCAGCCCGGTAGGGGGGTCTAATATTAACATGTGTATGATACATCTACAAGGAGTATTGCTACAGCCCGGTAGGGGGGTCTAATATTAACATGTGTATGATACATCTACAAGGAGTATTGCTACAGCCCGGTAGGGGGGTCTAATATTAACATGTGTATGTTACATCTCCAAGGAGTATTGCTCCAGCCCGGTAGGGGGGTCTAATATTAACATGTGTATGATACATCTACAAGGAGTATTGCTCCAGCCTGGTAGGGGGGTCTTATATTAACATGTGTATGATACATCTACAAGGAGTATTGCTACAGCCCGGTAGGGGGGTCTAATATTAACATGTGTATGATACATCTCTAAGGACTATTGCTCCAGCCCGGTAGGGGGGTCTAATATTAACATGTGTTTGATACATCTCCAAGGAGTATTGCTACAGCCCGGTAGGGGGGTCTAATATTAACATGTGTTTGATACATCTCCAAGGACTATTGCTACAGCCCGGTAGGGGGGTCTAATATTAACATGTGTATGATACATCTCCAAGGACTATTGCTCCAGCCTGGTAGGTGGGTCTAATATAAACATGTGTATGATACATCTCCAAGGAGTATTGCTCCAGCCCGGTAGGGGGGTCTAATATTAACATGTGTTTGATACATCTCCAAGGAGTATTGCTACAGCCCGGTAGGGGGGTCTAATATTAACATGTGTATGATACATCTCCAAGGAGTATTGCTCCAGCCTGGTAGGTGGGTCTAATATTAACATGTGTATGTTACATCTACAAGGAGTATTGCTACAGCCCGGTAGGGGGGTCTAATATTAACATGTGTATGTTACATCTACAAGGAGTATTGCTTCAGCCCAGTAGGGGGGTCTAATATTAACATGTGTATGTTACATCTACAAGGAGTATTGCTCCAGCCCGGTAGGTGGGTCTAATATTAACATGTGTATGTTACATCTCCAAGGAGTATTGCTCCAGCCCGGAGGGGGGTCTAATATTAACATAAGTATGTTACATCTACAAGGAGTATTGCTCCAGCCCGGTAGGGGGGTCTAATATTAACATAAGTATGTTACATCTACAAGGAGTATTGCTCCAGCCCGGTAGGGGGGTCTAATATTAACATAAGTATGTTACATCTACAAGGAGTATTGCTCCAGCCCGGTAGGGGGGTCTAATATTAACATAAGTATGTTACATCTCCAAGGAGTATTGCTCCAGCCTGGTAGGTGGGTCTAATATTAACATGTGTATGATACATCTCCAAGGACTATTGCTCCAGCCTGGTAGGGGGGTCTAATATTAACATAAGTATGTTACATCTCCAAGGATTATTGCTACAGCCTGGTAGGTGGGTCTAATATTAACATAAGTATGTTACATCTCCAAGGAGTATTGCTACAGCCTGGTAGGGGGGTCTTATATTAACATAAGTATGTTACATCTACAAGGAGTATTGCTCCAGCCCGGTAGGGGGGTCTAATATTAACATAAGTATGTTACATCTACAAGGAGTATTGCTCCAGCCCGGTAGGGGGGTCTAATATTAACATAAGTATGTTACATCTCCAAGGAGTATTGCTCCAGCCTGGTAGGTGGGTCTAATATTAACATAAGTATGTTACATCTCCAAGGACTATTGCTCCAGTCCGGTAGGGGGGTCTAATATTAACATAAGTATGTTACATCTCCAAGGAGTATTGCTCCAGCCTGGTAGGTGGGTCTAATATTAACATAAGTATGTTACATCTCCAAGGAGTATTGCCCCAGCCCGGTAGGGGGGTCTAATATTAACGTGTGTATGATACATCTCCAAGGACTATTGCTCCAGCCTGGTAGGTGGGTCTAATATTAACGTGTGTATGATACATCTCCAAGGACTATTGCTCCAGCCTGGTAGGTGGGTCTAATATTAACATGTGTATGTTACATCTCCAAGGACTATTGCTCCAGCCTGGTAGGTGGGTCTAATATTAACATGTGTATGTTACATCTCCAAGGACTATTGCTCCAGCCTGGTAGGGGGGTCTAATATTAACATGTGTATGTTACATCTCCAAGGACTATTGCTCCAGCCTGGTAGGTGGGTCTAATATTAACATGTGTATGTTACATCTCCAAGGACTATTGCTCCAGCCTGGTAGGGGGGTCTAATATTAACATGTGTATGTTACATCTCCAAGGAGTATTGCTCCAGCCTGGTAGGTGGGTCTAATATTAACATGTGTATGATACATCTCCAAGGACTATTGCTCCAGCCTGGTAGGGGGGTCTAATATTAACATAAGTATGTTACATCTCCAAGGACTATTGCTCCAGCCTGGTAGGGGGGTCTAATATTAACATTAGTATGTTACATCTACAAGGAGTATTGCTACAGCCCGGTAGGGGGGTCTAATATTAACATGTGTATGTTACATCTCCAAGGAGTATTGCTCCAGCCCGGTAGGGGGGTCTAATATTAACATGTGTATGATACATTACAAGGACTATTGCTCCAGCCTGGTAGGGGGGTCTTATATTAACATGTGTATGTTACATCTACAAGGAGTATTGCTCCAGCCTGGTGGGGGGGTCTAATATTAACATGTGTATGTTACATCTAAAAGGACTATTGCTCCAGCCCGGCAGGGGGGTCTAATATTAACATGTGTATGTTACATCTACAAGGAGTATTGCTCCAGCCCGGTAGGGGGGTCTAATATTAACATGTGTATGTTACATCTACAAGGAGTATTGCTCCAGCCTGGTAGGTGGGTCTAATATTAACATGTGTATGTTACATCTCCAAGGACTATTGCTCCAGCCCGGTAGGGGGGTCTAATATAAACATGTGTATGTTACATCTACAAGGAGTATTGCCCCAGCCCGGTAGGGGGGTCTAATATTAACGTGTGTATGATACATCTCCAAGGACTATTGCTCCAGCCCGGTAGGGGGGTCTAATATAAACATGTGTATGTTACATCTACAAGGAGTATTGCCCCAGCCCGGTAGGGGGGTCTAATATTAACGTGTGTATGATACATCTCCAAGGACTATTGCTCCAGCCCGGTAGGGGGGTCTAATATAAACATGTGTATGTTACATCTACAAGGAGTATTGCCCCAGCCCGGTAGGGGGGTCTAATATTAACGTGTGTATGATACATCTCCAAGGACTATTGCTCCAGCCCGGTAGGGGGGTCTAATATAAACATGTGTATGTTACATCTACAAGGAGTATTGCCCCAGCCCGGTAGGGGGGTCTAATATAAACGTGTGTATGATACATCTCCAAGGACTATTGCTCCAGCCTGGTAGGGGGGTCTAATATTAACATGTGTATGATACATCTCCAAGGACTATTGCTACAGCCCGGTAGAGGGGTCTAATATTAACATGTGTATGTTACATCTACAAGGAGTATTGCTCCAGCCCGGTAGGGGGGTCTAATATTAACATGTGTATGATACATCTCCAAGGACTATTGCTCCAGCCTGGTAGGGGGGTCTAATATTAACATGTGTATGTTACATCTCCAAGGACTATTGCTCCAGCCTGGTAGGGGGGTCTAATATTAACATGTGTATGATACATCTACAAGGAGTATTGCTCCAGCCTGGTAGGGGGGTCTAATATTAACATGTGTATGTTACATCTCCAAGGACTATTGCTCCAGCCTGGTAGGGGGGTCTAATATTAACATGTGTATGTTACATCTACAAGGAGTATTGCTCCAGCCTGGTAGGGGGGTCTAATATTAACATGTGTATGATACATCTACAAGGAGTATTGCTCCAGCCTGGTAGGGGGGTCTAATATTAACATGTGTATGTTACATCTCCAAGGACTATTGCTCCAGCCTGGTAGGGGGGTCTAATATTAACATGTGTATGATACATCTACAAGGAGTATTGCTCCAGCCTGGTAGGGGGGTCTAATATTAACATGTGTATGATACATCTACAAGGAGTATTGCTCCAGCCTGGTAGGGGGGTCTAATATTAACATGTGTATGATACATCTACAAGGAGTATTGCCCCAGCCCGGTAGGGGGGTCTAATATTAACATGTGTATGATACATCTACAAGGAGTATTGCTCCAGCCCGGTAGGGGGGTCTAATATTAACATGTGTATGTTACATCTACAAGGAGTATTGCTCCAGCCTGGTAGGGGGGTCTAATATTAACATGTGTATGATACATCTACAAGGAGTATTGCTCCAGCCTGGTAGGGGGGTCTAATATTAACATGTGTATGTTACATCTACAAGGAGTATTGCTCCAGCCTGGTAGGGGGGTCTAATATTAACATGTGTATGATACATCTACAAGGAGTATTGCTCCAGCCCGGTAGGGGGGTCTAATATTAACATGTGTATGATACATCTACAAGGAGTATTGCTCCAGCCCGGTAGGGGGGTCTAAAATTAACATGTGTATGATACATCTACAAGGAGTATTGCCCCAGCCTGGTAGGGGGGTCTAATATTAACATGTGTATGTTACATCTACAAGAAGTATTGCTGCAGCCTGGTAGGGGGGTCTCATATTAACATGTGTATGATACATCTACAAGGAGTATTGCCCCAGCCCGGTAGGGGGGTCTAATATTAACATGTGTATGTTACATCTACAAGGAGTATTGCTCCAGCCCGGTAGGGGGGTCTAATATTAACATGTGTATGATACATCTACAAGGAGTATTGCCCCAGCCTGGTAGGGGGGTCTAATATTAACATGTGTATGATACATCTACAAGGAGTATTGCCCCAGCCTGGTAGGGGGGTCTAATATTAACATGTGTATGATACATCTACAAGGAGTATTGCTGCAGCCCGGTAGGGGGGTCTCATATTAACATGTGTATGATACATCTACAAGGAGTATTGCCCCAGCCCGGTAGGGGGGTCTAATATTAACATGTGTATGATACATCTACAAGGAGTATTGCCCCAGCCCGGTAGGGGGGTCTAATATTAACATGTGTATGATACATCTACAAGGAGTATTGCTCCAGCCTGGTAGGGGGGTCTAATATTAACATGTGTATGATACATCTACAAGGAGTATTGCTCCAGCATGGTAGGGGGGTCTAATATTAACATGTGTATGATACATCTACAAGGAGTATTGCTACAGCCCGGTAGGGGGGTCTAATATTAACATAAGTATGTTACATCTACAAGGAGTATTGCTACAGCATGGTAGGGGGGTCTAATATTAACATGTGTATGATACATCTACAAGGAGTATTGCTACAGCCCGGTAGGGGGGTCTAATATTAACATGTGTATGATACATCTACAAGGAGTATTGCTCCAGCCTGGTAGGGGGGTCTAATATTAACATGTGTATGATACATCTACAAGGACTATTGCTCCAGCCTGGTAGGGGGGTCTAATATTAACATGTGTATGATACATCTACAAGGAGTATTGCCCCAGCCCGGTAGGGGGGTCTAATATTAACATGTGTATGATACATCTACAAGGAGTATTGCTCCAGCCTGGTAGGGGGGTCTAATATTAACATGTGTATGATACATCTACAAGGAGTATTGCTCCAGCCTGGTAGGGGGGTCTAATATTAACATGTGTATGATACATCTACAAGGAGTATTGCTACAGCCTGGTAGGGGGGTCTAATATTAACATGTGTATGATACATCTACAAGGAGTATTGCTCCAGCCTGGTAGGGGGGTCTTATATTAACATGTGTATGATACATCTACAAGGAGTATTGCTGCAGCCCGGTAGGGGGGTCTAATATTAACATGTGTATGATACATCTACAAGGAGTATTGCCCCAGCCTGGTAGAGGGGTCTAATATTAACATGTGTATGTTACATCTACAAGAAGTATTGCTGCAGCCTGGTAGGGGGGTCTCATATTAACATGTGTATGATACATCTACAAGGAGTATTGCCCCAGCCCGGTAGGGGGGTCTAATATTAACATGTGTATGTTACATCTACAAGGAGTATTGCTCCAGCCCGGTAGGGGGGTCTAATATTAACATGTGTATGATACATCTACAAGGAGTATTGCTCCAGCCTGGTAGGGGGGTCTAATATTAACATGTGTATGATACATCTACAAGGAGTATTGCTCCAGCCTGGTAGGGGGGTCTAATATTAACATGTGTATGTTACATCTACAAGGAGTATTGCTCCAGCCTGGTAGGGGGGTCTAATATTAACATGTGTATGATACATCTACAAGGAGTATTGCTCCAGCCCGGTAGGGGGGTCTAATATTAACATGTGTATGTTACATCTACAAGGAGTATTGCTCCAGCCTGGTAGGGGGGTCTAATATTAACATGTGTATGATACATCTACAAGGAGTATTGCCTCAGCCTGGTAGGGGGGTCTAATATTAACATGTGTATGATACATCTACAAGGAGTATTGCTCCAGCCCGGTAGGGGGGTCTAATATTAACATGTGTATGTTACATCTACAAGGAGTATTGCTGCAGCCCGGTAGGGGGGTCTAATATTAACATGTGTATGATACATCTACAAGGAGTATTGCCCCAGCCCGGTAGGGGGGTCTTATATTAACATGTGTATGATACATCTACAAGGAGTATTGCTGCAGCCCGGTAGGGGGGTCTAATATTAACATGTGTATGTTACATCTACAAGGAGTATTGCTCCAGCCCGGTAGGGGGGTCTAATATTAACATGTGTATGATACATCTCTAAGGACTATTGCTCCAGCCCGGTAGGGGGGTCTAATATTAACATGTGTATGATACATCTACAAGGAGTATTGCTCCAGCCTGGTAGGGGGGTCTAATATTAACATGTGTATGTTACATCTACAAGGAGTATTGCTGCAGCCTGGTAGGGGGGTCTAATATTAACATGTGTATGATACATCTACAAGGAGTATTGCTGCAGCCTGGTAGGGGGGTCTAATATTAACATGTGTATGATACATCTACAAGGACTATTGCTCCAGCCCGGAAGGGGGGTCTAATATTAACATGTGTATGATACATCTACAAGGAGTATTGCTCCAGCCTGGTAGGGGGGTCTAATATTAACATGTGTATGATACATCTACAAGGAGTATTGCCCCAGCCCGGTAGGGGGGTCTAATATTAACATGTGTATGTTACATCTACAAGGAGTATTGCTGCAGCCAGGTAGGGGGGTCTAATATTAACAT
Source organism: Isoperla grammatica (assembly GCA_945910005.1). NCBI lineage: Eukaryota > Metazoa > Arthropoda > Insecta > Plecoptera > Perlodidae > Isoperla > Isoperla grammatica. The sequence goes on along the minus strand of OX246750.1, from coordinate 20,078,950 downwards.
GTGTATGATACATCTACAAGGAGTATTGCCCCAGCCCGGTAGGGGGGTCTAATATTAACATGTGTATGTTACATCTACAAGGAGTATTGCTCCAGCCCGGTAGGGGGGTCTAATATTAACATGTGTATGATACATCTACAAGGAGTATTGCCCCAGCCCGGTAGGGGGGTCTAATATTAACATGTGTATGTTACATCTACAAGGAGTATTGCCCCAGCCCGGTAGGGGGTCTAATATTAACATGTGTATGTTACATCTACAAGGAGTATTGCCCCAGCCCGGTAGGGGGTCTAATATTAACATGTGTATGTTACATCTCCAAGGACTATTGCTCCAGCCCGGTAGGGGGGTATAATATTATCATAAGTATGTTACATCTCCAAGGACTATTGCTACAGCCCGGTAGGGGGGTCCAATATTAACATAAGTATGTTACATCTACAAGGACTATTGCTCCAGCCCGGTAGTGGGGTCTAATATTAACATAAGTATGTTACATCTCCAAAGAGTATTGCTCCAGCCCGGTAGGGGGGTCTAATATTAACATAAGTATGTTACATCTCCAAGGACTATTGCTCCAGCCCGGTAGAGGGGTCCAATATTAACATAAGTATGTTACATCTCCAGGGACTATTGCCTCAGCCCGGTAGGGGGGTCTTATATTAACATAAGTATGTTACATCTCCAAGGACTATTGCTCCAGCCCGGTAGGGGGGTCCAATATTAACATAAGTATGTTACATCTCCAGGGACTATTGCCTCAGCCCGGTAGGGGGGTCTAATATTAACATAAGTATGTTACATCTCCAAGGACTATTGCTCCAGCCCGGTAGGGGGGTCTAATATTAACATAAGTATGTGACATCTCCAAGGACTATTGCTCCAGCCCGGCAGGGGGGTCTAATTTTAACATAAGTATGTTACATCTCCAAGGACTATTGCTCCAGCCCGGTAGGGGGGTCTAATATTAACATAAGTATGTGACATCTCCAAGGACTATTGCTCCAGCCCGGTAGGGGGGTCTAATATTAACATAAGTATGTTACATCTCCAGGGACTATTGCTCCAGCCCGGTAGGGGGGTCCAATATTAACATAAGTATGTTACATCTCCAAGGACTATTGCTCCAGCCCGGTAGGAGGGTCTAATATTAACATAAGTATGTTACATCTCTAAGGACTATTGCTCCAGCCCGGTAGGGGGGTCTAATATTAACATAAGTATGTTACATCTCCAAGGACTATTGCTCCAGCCCTGTAGGAGGGTCTAATATTAATGGTGTTTTCCAATGGACTGCACTCGAAACAAGACCAGTGCGCACTGAAACGTCACAGTGACGTAATGCACTTGACGAGTGGAGCAACTAGTGCAGCGCTCATTGGAACACAAAAATAAACTCTGTGCAAAGATCTAGCGCGCCAAATGAAGAAGCGTAACTGTGTGGTTATTATAAATATTATTATGGGGTCCGATAATGCCGAAATAATAACTAATGACGGTGTGTTGTGCAATGTGAATATTGCTGGTTATTTGCAGTTATATAATATGCCTAGATACCAGCATTTAGCCTACATAACCTACAAATAGAAAACGACGCATTGAAATTAGATTGCAATAGGGCCCTAGCTTTGTGTAGGCCTATCCAATAGCCCTAGGTCTCAGAATGTAGCCCTGAATTTTTGGTTTAACTTCCTTAGGTTGCAACATTTGGAACAATATTATTTCGTCATCGCTGCTGTCGGAGGACACAAGAAATTCCATCAACAAGTACATATCTCCCGCGTGTAATGCCGCCATCTTTGCACTGACTTGATTGCACTTGCCTCTGAACTGAGTGCGACTCAGTGCGGCACTCGATGAGTGCAGTCCTCCATTGGAATACGAAATATTGCACTGAGTGCGCACCGAAAAGTCCATTGGAATACGATTGTGGGTAGCGGTGCGCACTCAGTGCAGTCCAGTGCACCCATTGGAAAACACCATTACATAAGTATGTTACATACATCTCCACGGACGATTTAGAATGGTAAATGACGAATGATGTTACTAATTAAAATAGACGAATGTATACGAAAGAAGTTGATTATTTAAATATACTACCAATACTACAACACATGGAACACACAATCACCCAGCACAGTGTCCGGTCACTGGGCTAACCCCTACTCTCGCAGGCCTTGACCAAGGGCGCTCTCCGGTCCGCCCACCCCAACCTGACATAGAGAAGCAGGGATGGTAACCATACAAGTACGATTTTCTTATGTAGTGATACATTACATAATATATACTTGAGCTTGGCTTCCGGGTATAGCCGCGTCGATTACTGCTAAAAAGCTGACGTTTCGGACAGGTTACACTGCCCATCTTCAGGGCTAAACTTGAAGAAGTCATTGAATGAAACCTACTCGGTCCAGCTCCACTCTGTGACTGTGACAAGCCATTGTTCTCACTCGTGATCCACCCCGCGCCTGTTCTACCGGTTCGACTCCGTCGTTATCTCCTGACGTCATCTCCGATAGCGTTCGCCGTGTTTCCCGCGCGTTGTTGATGCGATGTATAGGGTGCATTCCGAAACTAGCTGAATCTGAATATGCCATCTTCGTGCTGAGGCCGTTCCGTAACCTCCTGAATATCATAGGCTGGGCGTTCCGTAACTTCCCGCGCCAGCATATTCAGCATCATGAAAACGCCAGCCGGTTCGAGCGAGGGCATCTGCCAGTATTCACAAATCATGGCGGCGTTTTCAAAATGCAATAATTTAAAAGCTCGTCAAATTGTCAGGAATTATATAATTTGACCGTTATTTGTACCACGCGTTGCAGGATTTTATTATCTTTCCTGTCGTATTTGTTATTATTGGGAAACGATTGGAATATTGTTTTTTAATTTCATTACAAATTTTTAGCGCGCATTTCCTCCATCTTTTCGCTTGTAGGCTTTCCGAAACACTTGACAAAATGTGACGCTGGGACGTGTCAGCTGATGCTGGAACCCCATCATTTTCAGGAGGGTCCGGAATGTACCCATAGTACCTAAGTCTCCAAATGCGGCTCAACTTCAGTCCATCTTCCCGATTGAAATTATTTGGGTGCTTTTCAATTTCAATTGCTTCACGGACAAGACGGGACCGATAATGCTTAGTTATAAGGGATAGCCAAAGCTCTTGACTCTTCGACATTAATGCGATGACCTTTCGTTGAAGAAAGTCATCGCATATTGAAAGTCATTCTAACAAAACCGAAAGACTTTCCAACCGATTCACTTTTTATCATCGCAAATGTGCTAGACATACGCCAACTGTATAAAAAAGTGTCCTAATGTAATAATTAATCACAAACAGAATTAAAAACTCTTACTTACAGTCTTTGCTGTCGACTGCGGACAGCAAACTTCTGTCCTCTAAAACACTACTTACCATTGGTTAGAGCGGATTGGATGGTTCGATAGCTTGTGTAACTGCTTCGTACTTCTCGTCAACTGCTCGGCAGTCCAGGTTAGTGGAGGAACCTACCCCAATCATACACACCCTCTACGCACATACCATTGACTAGACAACAAATATTAATTTGTTGTCTCAATTCAAAACAATGTAACAATCACACGAAAGAGGACGCAACTAGGACAAAGACACTTCAACTGTATTGGCCCCCGTACCTTTAATACTCGCTCGACTATACATGACAAAAACCTCAAATTATTCCCTTTATCTCTATAAATACAGAATCAAAGACTGGATCCAAACCAAAGACAAATCATCATGTTTTGAAAATATTATAAACCTTGTCCGAGTTCCGTGAACACTGGTATTGCAACACAATCAGGAAATTATTTGTTTTAACATTACTAATAAATAATAAATCAAATCAAATATTTATTTTATTTTATTACATTTTACACATTTTACAATAATTACATGTACACAGAAGGTTTAAGATTAGGTTATGTGTTAAGTGGTAATAAGTAATAACTAAAAATGTGTTATCTGTGCTAATAATGTAATATTTTAAACTCCACTTATGACATACACATTTTTACTGCAAACCATTCGGACACTTGTATTTTAATGTAATTCTTAAAAATGTCTTTAACATTAGTTTATATAGCCTATGTAGGCCCAATTATTTGATATTGAGTTGTAATTGTATTAGTTGGCTTACCCAACTAACAAACATTTATTTATCGTTAAAAATTTCAACATTTTGTATTAAACTTGGAGTAGATTTTGTTCAATATATTTATATTATAACTTCACATCTTTTAACTACGCAAATATTTTTCACTCACCTCCTAGGAAAACTAAATTTTAATTGGAACTGCGCACGCTCAAGTCCCTCGGGATTTTGTGGGCTTCCTACTGTTTTTTTTGTTTTGTACCTTTAAAATATAGTCTGGATTGATACACATATGTTTATTTGTGTACTAAATAAAAATTGTAAGTAAACAGTATGAATAAAATGTGATTGAAACTTGAAACTTGAACTTGAAGCTATGTTCTGCTATTGCCGACTTATCTTCTTCAAGTTTAGCCCTGATGATGGGCAGTATAACCTCCCCGAAACGTCAGCGTTTTAGCAGTAATCAACGCGGCTATACCCGAAAGCCAAGCTCAAGATTATTAATTGACTCGGGCCGCGAAAACCTACGTGAGTGTTTCACGTGTTGTGTTGTACACAATAAAATAGCAGAAAATACAAAATGATGCGTAATGCGTGATGCATGATGCATGGTGGAGATGCGTAATGCGTAATGCATGATGGAGATGCGTAATGCGTGATGGAGATGCGTAATGCGTAATGCGTGATGCATGATGCATGGTGGAGATGCGTAATGCGTAATACATGATGGAGATGCGTAATGCGTGATGGAGATGCGTAATGCGTAATGCATGATGTATGATGGAGATGCGTTATGCGTGATGGAGATGCGTAATGCGTGATGCGTGGTGGAGATGCGTAATGCGTAATGCATGATGCGTGGTAAACATGCGTAATGCGTAATGCATGATGCGTGGTGGAGATGCGTAATGCATGATGCGTGGTGGAGATGCGTAATGCGTAATGCATGATGGAGATGCGTAATACGTGATGAAGATGCGTAATGCATGATGCTTGATGGAGATGCGTAATGCATGATGCATGATGGAAATGCGTAATGCATGATGCGTGATGGAGATGCGTAATGCATGATGCGTGATGGAGATGCGTAGGCCTAATGCATGATGAAAGATGAAGATGCGTAATGCATGATGCGAAATGGAGATGCGTAATGCGTGATGCGTGATGGAGATGCGTAATGCATGATGCGTGATTGAGATGCGTAATGCGTGATGCATGATGGAGATGCGTAATGCATGATGCAAGATTAAGTGCGTAATGCGTGATGCATGATGGAGATGCGTAATGCATGATGCATGATTGAGATGCGTAATGCATGATGCGTGATGGAGATGCGTAATGCATGATGCGTGATGGAGATGCGTAATGCATGATGCGTGATGGAGATGCGTAATGCATGATGCGTGATGGAGATGCGTAATGCGTGATGCGTGATGGAGATGCGTAATGCGTAATGCATGATGCATGATTAAGTGCGTAATGCGTGATGCATGATGGAGATGCGTAATGCATGATGCGTGATGGAGATGCGTAATGATGATGCGTGATGGAGATGCCTAATACGTGATGCAGGATGGAGATGCGTAATGCCTGATGCGTGATGGAGATGCGTAATGCGTGATGCAAGATGGAGATGCATAATGCGTGATGCGTGATGGAGATGCGTAATGCGTGATGCATGATGGAGATGCGTTATGCGTGATGCGTGATGATGCGTGATGGAGATGCGTAATGCGTAATGCATGATTGAGATGCGTGATGCGTAATGCATGATGCGCGATGGAGATGCGTAATACGTAATACGTGATGCAGGATGGAGATGCGTAATGCAAGATGCATGATGGAGATGCGTAATTCATGATGCATGATGGAGATGCGTAATACGTGATGCAGGATGGAGATGCGTAAAGCATGATGCATGATGGAGATGCGTAATGCATGATGCGTGATGGAGATGCGTAATGTATGATGCATGATAGAGATGCGTAATACATGATGCGTGATGGAGATGCGTAATGTATGATGCATGATGGAGATGCACAATGCATGATGCGTGATGGAGATGCGTAATGCATGATGCGTGATGGAGATGCGTAATGCATGATGGAGATGCTTAATGCATGATGCGTGAAAAAGATGCGTAATGCATGATGCATGATGGAGATGCGTAAGGCATTAAACATGATGGAGATGCGTAATGCGTGATGCATGATGGAGATGCGTAATGCATGATGCGTGATGGAGATGCGTAATGCATGATGCGTGAAGAAGATGCGTAATGCATGATGCATGATGGAGATGCGTAATGCATGATGCGTGATGGAGATGCGCAATGCATGATGCGTGATGGAGATGCGTAATGCATGATGCATGATGGAGATGCGTAATGCATGATGCATGATGGAGATGCGTAATGCATGAAACATGATGGAGATGCGTAATGCGTGATGCGTGATGGAGATGCGTAAAGCATGATGCATGATGGAGATGCGTAATGCGTGATGCATGATGGAGACGCGTAATGCTAATGAAAAATATTTTATAATTAAAATTAGTACTATCCTAACCTAACCTAATCTATTCAGGTATAACTTAGAACCAACGAAGGAGATGGTAGGCGATGGATAGCATAATTTGGTTTCTATGTTTTGTATAGCATTTTGTATTATCTTGTAGATTTCAAGGCCTTTTCTTGGGGATATGTTGCTGTAAATAAACTGGGCCTTCAATATTTACTTTAGTTTGCTTGAGTTTCTGTGAGAATTTAAAATAAATATACATTTTTATCATTTGGCTCATTATTTTAAGTAATGTTTCTTACATTTACAACATTTTCCCCACTTTATCTTCAGCCTTTAAACATATATTTCCCAATTGTTTGCAACATTGCTTGAGAACCGTCTTCACAAGTTGAGAGGTGCGTAAAACAAGTGTTGTAGCTCAGCAGCAGACAGGCATGGGCGCTGCCAGGAGTTTTTAGGTGGGGGCAAAGTGAGATAACACTTTATATGTGGGTTTAAGGGGGTGCATGGGGGGGGGGGGGGTAGCAGCTCCCTATTTGCCCCGCAGGTTTTTTTTATTTTTGGCACTTTTTAACCGATATTGGGATGTTAAAGTAGGTTCTGAATGTAATGAATTGAACCACATACTTTACCAAAACAGGGCTTTATTTTGATTTGTTTACAGATAATAGATAAAAAATATGCTCGAATGAATCAAATTAAAAGATAGACCATATGGCAGAAATCACCAAAATGTATCTTGTGAGATGCAATAGCCATAATTGGCCATAACATGGCCATAATTGGCCATCATTGACTATTCACAAATATAAAATTCCTATTTAATTACAAAGTTGAAAAAAACACTAGAAATAGTAAAAAAAAAACTTGGCCATCATTGACTATACACAAATATAAAATTCCTATATAACTGCAAAGTTGAACAAAACATTAGAATAGTAAAAAAAAACTTGGCCATCATTGACTATACACAAATATAAAATTCCTATATAACTGCAATGTTGAACAAAACATTAGAAATAGTAAAAAAAAAACTTGGCCATCATTGACTATACACAAATATAAAATTCCTATATAATTGCAATGTTGAACAAAACATTAGAAATAGTAAAAAAAAAACTTGGCCATCATTGACTATACACAAATATAAAATTTCTATATAATTGCAATGTTGAACAAAACATTAGAAATAGTAAAAAAAAACTTGGCCATCATTGACTATACACAAATATAAAATTCCTATATAACTGCAATGTTGAACAAAACAATAGAAATAGTAAAAAAAAAACTTGGCCATCATTGACTATACACAAATATAAAATTTCTATATAATTGCAATGTTGAACAAAACATTAGAAATAGTAAAAAAAAACTTGGCCATCATTGACTATACACAAATATAAAATTCCTATATAACTGCAATGTTGAACAAAACATTAGAAATAGTAAAAAAAAAACTTGGCCATCATTGACTATACACAAATATAAAATTCCTATATAATTGCAATGTTGAACAAAACATTAGAAATAGTAAAAAAAAAAACTTGGCCATCATTGACTATACACAAATATAAAATTTCTATATAATTGCAATGTTGAACAAAACATTAGAAATAATAAAAAAACCTTGGCCATCATTGACTATACACAAATATAAAATTCCTATATAACTGCAATGTTGAACAAAACATTAGAAATAGTAAAACAAAAACACATAGGACCCATATCGTATGACATTACATGTAAATGGAAACAAGCGGTGAAGTAAAATACACATCTAAATGTTCCATAAGAAAAATTAGTAATACAAATGAACATAATATGAACAATATCGTTTTAGATATAATATGAATGGTAACTGACCCAAAGTAAAATGCATATTATTTAAATGCAATAAAATTACAAAAATACGTAAGAAAATTTATTAGTAATAAAATAATAGGCAGCTACGAGCAAGCACGTAACGAGTGGTGCGGACTGCGGAGGCTCTAGTACAGTATTTGGCCGGTGGACGGTGAGGTCGAGTTGCCCCTGTTCGTAACAGTCAATCAGAGGTGTTCTGGATCTAATCTACAAATAACAATAATTATGGATATTCGTGAAGAGACGGACGGCTTGACTAGAATTTAAATTCTTTGTTATTTTTATTTCTTATTTACTCGTACCTTATATAAAATGAAATGGCGCATACATCGCGTATAGTATGGACTATAGACAGTTGAATTTTAAAATACCTGAAATCCAAAAAAAGGGGGAGGGGGCCTTCCACCCCCCCACTCGCGACGCCCATGCAGACAGGTCTCCCCCAGTCACCAGAAATGGCAACCTTGTGAGGTACGTTGCGTCGTCAGACAACGGCTCACGCGAGGCTATGTCCACTGCGGTCATCTCTTACTTGTCATCCACGGCCAATACTCACTAGCCCCCACTATATCGTCACCAACTATGTCCACTGCGGTCATCCCTTATTTGTCATCCACGGCCAATACTCACTAGCCACCACTATATCGTCACCAACTATGTCCACTGCGGTCATCTCTTACTTGTCATCCACGGCCAATACTCACTAGCCCCCACTATATCGTCACCAACTATGTCCACTGCGGTCATCCCTTACTTGTCATCACGGCCAATACTCACTAGCCCCCACTATATCGTATCGTCACCAAGACTGTTTATGATTGTTTTCACGTTGTGTTTCTTGTAACCGGCACTCGTTATGACTGTGTAGAGGTGTAGGTGTTACCGCATTTTGGATGTAAGGTACGGTAGGATGTCGCTATCCGGGCAGTCGTCAGCAAAGTGTATGGCGGTGCTTCCTGTGCCGTCACACGTGTTGATGTATCTAACGACATCGTCATTATTCTCGCCAAGACTCTCTATGAGTTTCAGGACAACTTCTCGTCGATCTTTTTTGACGGCAAGGATCAGCGGTGTGGCGCCATCCTCATCGCGTGCCCAGATGTCCGCACTCTTCGAGACGAGTAGTTCTACGATCTCAGTGTCAGACGAAGTGGCATAGTGTAGAGGGCTTCCTCCTCGCGAGTCTGGCGTGTTCACGTATTTAACGACGTCATCATTATTATCGCCAAGACTCTCTATGAGTTTCAGGACAACGTCTGATCGACCTTCCTTGACGGCAAGGATCAGCGGTGTGGCGCCATCCTTATCGCGTGCCCAGATGTCCGCACGCTTCGAGATAAGTACTTCTACGATCTCAGACGAAGTGGCATAGTGTATAGGGGTTCTTTTTCGCCTGTCTGGCACTTTCACGTATCTAACAACGTCATCATTATTCTCTTCAAGACTTTCTATGAGTTTCAGGACAACGTCTGGTCGACCTTTCTTGACGGCAAGGATCAGCGGTGTGGCGCCATCCTTATCGCGTGCCCAGATGTCCGCACGCTTCGAGATGAGTAGTTCTACGATCTCAGACGAAGTGGCATAGTGTAGAGGGCTTCCTCCTCGCGAGTCTTGCGCCTTCACGTATCTAAAGACGTCATCATTATTATCGCCAAGACTCTCTATAAGTTTCAGGACAACGTCTGGTCGACCTTCCTTGACGGCAAGGATCAGGGGTGTGGCGCCATCCTCATCGAGTGCCCAGATGTTCGCACGCTTCGAGATGAGTAGTTCTACGATGGAAGACGAAAAGGCATAGTGTAGAGGGCTTCCTCCTCGCGAGTCTTGCGCGTTCACGTATCTAACGACGTAATTATTATTCTCGCCAAGACTCTCTATGAGTGCCAGGACAACCTTTTGTCGACCTTTTTTGACGGCAATGATCAGCGGTGTGGCACCATCCTCATCGAGTGCCCAGATGTCCGCACGCTTCGAGATGAGTAGTTCTACGATGGAAGACGAATTGGCATAGTGTAGAGGGCTTCCTTGTCGCGAGTTTGTCGTGTTCACGTATCGAACGACGTCATCATTATTCTCTTCAAGACTCTCTATGAGTCTCCCGACAGCGTATGGTTGAGTTTTCTGGACGGCAAGAATCAGCGGTGTGGCGCCATCCTCATCGCGTGCCCAGATGTCCGCACGCTTCGAGATGAGTAGTTCTACGATGGAAGACGAAAAGGCATAGTGTAGAGGGCTTCCTCCTCGCGAGTTTGGCGCGTTCACGTATCTAACCACGTCATCATTATTCTTTTCAAGACTCTCTATGAGTCTCAGGATAACGTTTTGTTGATGTGTTTTGACGGCAAGGATCAGCGGTGTGGCGCCATAGTTATTGCGTGCCCAGACGTCCGCACGCTTCGAGATGAGTAGTTTAACGATCTCAGTGTATCCTCTGTAAGCGGCAAAGTGTAGAGGGGACCATCCTTTTAGCGAAGCTTGCGCGTTCACGTATCTAACGACGTCCTCTTTATTCTCGCCAAGACTCTCTATAAGTTTCAGGACAACGTCTAGTCGACGTTCCTTGACGGCAAGGATCAGCGGTGTGGCGCCATCCTCATCGCGTGCCCAGATGTCCGCTCGCTTCCTGACGAGTAGTTCTACGATCTTAGACGAAGTGGCATAGTGTAGAGGGCTTCCTCCTCGCGAGTCTTGCGCCTTCACGTATCTGACGACGTCATCATTATTCTCGCCAAGACTCTCTATGAGTTTCCGGACAACGTATGGTCTACGTTTCTTGACGGCAATGATCAGCGGTGTGGCGCCATCCTCATCGAGTGCCCAGATGTCCGCACGCTTCGAGAGTAGCAGTGTTGCGATCTTTTTATGAGACGAAGTGGCATAGTGTAGAGGGCTTCCTCCTCGCGAGTCTGGCGCGTTCACGTATCTGACGACGGCATCATTATGCTCGCCAAGACTCTCTATGAGTTTCCGGACAACGTCTAGTCGATCTTCCTTGACGGCAAGGATCAGCGGTGTGGCGCCATCCTCATTGAGTGCCCAGATGTCCGCACGCTTTGAGATGAGTAGTTCTGCGATGTCAGTGTATCCTCCGTAAGCGGCATAGTGTAGAGGGCTTCCTCCTCGCGAGTCTTGCGCGTTCACGTATCTAACGACGTCATCATTATTCTCGTCAAGACTCTCTATGAGTCTCCAGACAACGTATAGTTTACGTTTCTTGACGGCAAGGATCAGCGGTGTGGCGCCATCCTCATCGAGTGCCCAGATGTTCGCACGCTTCGAGATGAATAGTTCTACGATCCTAGTGTAAAACGAAATGCTGGCATAGTGTAGAGGGCTTCCTCCTCGCGAGTCTGGCGCGTTCACGTATCTGACGACGTCATCATTATGCTCGCCAAGACTCTCTATGAGTTTCCGGACAACGTCTAGTCGATCTTCCTTGACGGCAAGGATCAGCGGTGTGGCGCCATCCTCATTGAGTGCCCAGATGTCCGCACGCTTTGAGACGAGTAGTTCTACGATCTCAGACGAAGTGGCATAGTGTAGAGGGCTTCCTCGTCGCGAGTCTGGCGCGTTCACGTATTTAACGACGTCATCATTATTATCGCCAAAACTCTCTATGAGTTTCAGAACAACCCCTGGTCGATCTTCCTGGACGGCAATGATCAGCGGTGTGGCGCCATTCTCATTGCGTGCCCACCCGTCCGCACGCTTCGAGATGAGTAGTTCTACGATCTTAGACGAAGTGGCATAGTGTAGAGGGCTTCCTCCTCGCGAGTCTTGCGCGTTCACGTATCTAACGACGTCATCATTACTATCGCCAATACTCTCTATGAGTTTCAGGACAACGTTTAGTGGACGTTTCTTGACGGCCATGATCAGCGGTGTGGCGCCATCCTCATCGCGTGCCCAGATGTCCGCACGCTTCGAGATGAGTAGTTCTACGATGGAAGACGAATTGGCATAGTGTAGAGGGCTTCCTTGTCGTGAGTTTGTCGTGTTCACGTATCTAACGACGTCATCATTATTCTCTTCAAGACTCTCTATGAGTCTCCCGACAGCGTATGGTTGAGTTTTCTGGACGGCAAGAATCAGCGGTGTGGCGCCATCCTCATCGCGTGCCCAGACGTCCGCACGCTTCGAGACGAGTAGTTTTACGATGGAAGACGAAAAGGCATAGTGAAGAGGGCTTCCTTGTCGCGAGTTTGGTGCGTTTACGTATCTAACGACGTCATCATTATTCTCTTCAAGACTCTCTATGAGTCTCAGGATAACGTTTTCTCGATGTGTTTTGACGGCAAGGATCAGCGGTGTGGCGCCATAGTTATTGCGTGCCCAGACGTCCGCACGCTTCGAGATGAGTAGTTTAACGATCTCAGTGTATCCTCTGTAAGCGGCAAAGTGTAGAGGGGACCATCCTTTTAGCGAAGCTTGCGCGTTCACGTATCTAACGACGTCCTCTTTATTCTCGCCAAGACTCTCTATAAGTTTCAGGACAACGTCTAGTCGACCTTCCTTAACGGCAATGATCAGCGGTGTGGCGCCATCCTCATCGAGTGCCCAGATGTCCGCACGCTTCGAGAGTAGCAGTGGTGCGATCTTTTTGTGAGACGAAGTGGCATAGTGTAGAGGGCTTCCTCCTCGCAAGTCTGGCACGTTCACGTATCTGACGACGTCATCATTATTCCCGCCAAGACTCTCTATGAGTTTCCGGACAACGTATGGTTTAAGTTTCTTGACGGCAATGATCAGCGGTGTGGCGCCATCCTCATCGAGTGCCCAGATGTCCGCACGCTTCGAGAGTAGCAGTGTTGCGATCTTTTTCTGAGACGAAGTGGCATAGTGTAGAGGGCTTCCTCCTCGCGAGTCTGGCGCGTTCACGTATCTGACGACGTCATCATTATTCTCGCCAAGACTCTCTATGAGTTTCCGGACAACGTCTAGTCGATCTTCCTTGACGGCAAGGATCAGCGGTGTGGCGCCATCCTCATTGAGTGCTAGATGTCCGCACGCTTTGAGATGAGTAGTTCTGCGATGTCAGTGAGTCCTCCGTAAAGGGCATAGTGTAGAGGGCTTCCTCCTCGCGAGTCTTGCGCGTTCACGTATCTTACGACGTCATCATTATTCTCGTCAAGACTCTCTATGAGTCTCCGGACAACGTCTAGTTTACGTTTCTTGACGGCAAGGATCAGCGGTGTGGCGCCATCCTCATCGAGTGCCCAGATGTTCGCACGCTTCGAGATGAGTAGTTCTACGATCTTAGTGTAAAACGAAATGCTGGCATAGTGTAGAGGGCTTCCTCCTCGCGAGTCTGGCGCGTTCACGTATCTGACGACGTCATCATTATGCTCGCCAAGACTCTCTATGAGTTTCCGGACAACGTCTAGTCGATCTTCCTTGACGGCAGGGATCAGCGGTGTGGCGCCATCTTCATCGCGTGCCCAGATGTCCGCACGCTTCGAGATGAGTTGTTCTACGATGTCAGTGTATCCTTCGTAAGCGGCAAAGTGTAGAGGGCCTCTTTTTTGCAAGTCTGGCGCGTTCACGTATCGTGACAAATCTTTGTTGTCGTCAACTCCAAAGCACTCGATGAGCGCACGGACGGCAAAGATCTTGTTCGCCCGCACCGCTAAGTGAAGTGGTGTCGCGTTTTCTTTGTCACGTGACCATTTGTCACCTCCTTTATCAATAATGAGCTTTATGACCGGTGACGAGCCGCCCTCGGCCGCGTAGTGTATGGCACACAGGTGTTTTGAATCACTGTAGTTAACGTATTTGCTGACGGCATCTGAAACGGAGCCTTGCGGCAAGAGAGACGGAACGTTTGACGACACACTGGTCATTGGTTGGGCGTCATCGACCGAAGAAGTCTGGTCGCCTTCAAGACAGCCAATCAGAGCCCGCGCAACATTTACTTCTTCCAAGACACAAGCCAAGTGTAATGGTGTTTTATACTGTTTATCAACTGCCAATATCTCGCCGCCTTTATCAACTAAAAGTCGTATCAATTCTACCACATTAGCCTTATATTGCTTAACACTTTCAATACCATTGGAGGAATTTACTTCAATCATCTTTAAGAAACCTACAGGCGAAGGTTTATCGTGTTGCATGATTACGTTTTGTTCACGTTCACGTTTACTCTTATTAAATCGCTCACGCACATTGGCGATATGATCGTTTCTGCAGTCTGAGAGTGATTGCCCCGATATGGACACGTAGTGCAGGGGAGTCCAGCCGTTCTTGTCTCGAGTGTTAACATACTTCCTCACAGCATCCACGTCATCACCGATACTACCAATGAGAGCTTTGGCAACCAGTACGTTGTTCCATATGCAAGCCTCGTGTAAAGGGGTAGAAGAGACATCGTCGCGTTTATAGCGGTAGCCTGGAGACAACGATAAAAACAAGTTCATAATATTGACTTGACCGAAAGTTGCTGCTTGATGGACCAACGTTGATTCGAGATAACGCAATTCATTATATTTTACCTTAATACTTTTTTTGTATAGAAGTTTACCTAATAATGCCTTGCTGTCAAAGTTTGTTTTTTCTCCTAGAATAAGTTCCAAAGCATCCCATGACCTTGTGTGCATGGCGTATTCGATTGCAGACCATTCGAGTACCTTGTCCGATACGTTGACGTCGGCTCCGTCTTGTAACAAGAGCTTTGCAACGTGTTCTGTGCCCTTACGAGTTGTTAGAGAGTTGATGTCTTTGCAATCGAAACCCAACGCTGCTGCCAGATGTATTGGCGTCCGACCACACTCGACTTCCGAGTTGACAAGCAAACCATCATCATCATCAGATATTAATGACTTTACATTTACAGCGTTATTGTTGATAACTTCCGTGTGTAGCTTCGACGTTCTTGAAAGTGTCAGATCGAAAAAAATTCTGATTACCTTGAACTCATCGGTAAACAAGTGATCGCGTAGAAAATCGCGATTCCCAGCGTAATTTTCTGCAAACCATTTAGCAGCGAAAAACTCTGCAAATGTCCGATGTAGAAATATTGGTTTGTCTTTTGAGAATTGTAAGATGATTCCTGTTTTGTTGTCAATGTTATTTATTTCTACTGAAAACGCTTTCGTTTCACTTACAATCTTTTGTGCCGAGTTTAAACGTTTCAGTTGAGTTTCTTCTAAGAGAAGAACAAGTGCAGCATGCATGTGGTCATCGAAATGCGATTTAAGCAGTCGTTTTCTTTCAGAATCTCTGATCTTTTTATCTGAGAATAGCTTTTGTAGATAGAGATCAAATTTCTTATCGATTACTCCCGTGAATAAAGACAACAGGTCAAGTTTGTCGGGAATCAATTCCGCGCCTTGATTTTTCAAGTGGTCTTCGTAAATCTCAGCCATCATCATAGTGTGCAAAGGAATTCCCAGGAATTCGTTTCCTTTATCGTTCTTTGAATGTTCAATTTGTACCACCAGTTTAGTTATTAATTTTTCCACATCAACACTTGCCAAAGTTGAATATTCTACATTTTTGTTCCAATATTTCATAAAGAAATCCTTTTGATTAGCTGCGCTGAATTGTAACAAGCTAAAAGCCAATGTCGACAAATGACATTCGAGCTTCTTTCTCATTGAATGGCGCGTGGTTATCACAATCTTTTGCACCTTGGTCTTCAATAGACTCGTGATCAAAGCAAAACCTTTGTGGTTGTATTCTGGTGCGATCTCGTCATAACCGTCCAAGAAAACTGCAACATTTCCCTTTACCTCCATGCTGTATTGAAACAGTGCCTTCTCAGTGAGGGACATTTTGTCAATGTCAACTGCCGACTTCAAGAAAGTAGTTGCGTCATCGCACGAAAGTCGCTCCAACAATCCAGTGTGTTTACTGAGGTCGACTCTTATTACCCACATGTGCGCATGCGCCCTTTTTGTCTCTTGGGCCAGATGGGTGACAATCGTAGACTTGCCCATTCCAGGCTGATCTTCAACGAGTATAACTCTACCCTCAACATCCATCACCGTGTTTGGATTGTACTCTGTCGACTCCTTCTCAACGATAAACTTCTTGATTTGATCGACGCTTCCTTTAGTTCTCATCCAGCGTAGTAACCCAGAACCAGTCATCTTCAGTTCATGCACGTTCTCCTGCCTTTCAAATATGTTGCTGACTTCTTGAATGCTGGACGCGTCCGCAACCAGGAATCGACATTTACCACTCTTGTCGATGCCTACCTTACCGACTTGCTTTTCAGGCGGAACCAATGTCTGCAAGTCCTTTACTGCTATATCGTGTACAATGAATATGAATTTCAAGTCCTCGGCCATTAAAATATCCTGGTGCAAAAGTTCATACCTCAACAGCGTACGAGGTATGAAGTAAGAAATGTCTTCTTCAAGTGTAGGTCCAAGCGACATCTCATCCTTTAGCAAGATGTCGTGTATAAAGTCGTCATTTAACACTTCTGATGATGACCTTGTTGACTCTTCGTCTACAAGTTTCTCGAACTTTATCGGCTGTTTTTGGAATAGGACTTGCTTTCTTTTAATCTTTGCTAAGTCATCGGGTACCAGTTGTGTCAGTTGGAAGTCGTCATGAATTTCTTTGAATTTAAAATTTGAATCTGAGAATCTCGTCTTTAATTCACGAGTAAACAAGTCTTCCTGAAGAGACACAACAATGAGTTTCTTGATAGAGCTCTTTGTTTCGTCGGCCAGCAGGTGATTCCACAGGGTGTTACACAAGTCTTTATGCTCATCAACTGTTGATCTGCTGACTACCACCACCAAAAAGTGTTTTGATCCGCACTTCCAGGCTGACATAACACCCTCTGTTTCATTGAGCAGCGAATCCAAACTAAGAAACGTGTATTTACCGACAGCCTTCTGCAATGTCTGTTTGAGTTTAGTGCAAGCTAATTTCATCAACCACCTTTTTGACACAACATGAATCATACGGATGTCTTTTTGACTCGGATTATCTTGACTCGTATTATCTTGATTCGTATTATCTTGACTCGTATTATCTTGACTCGTATTATCTTGACTCGTATTATCTTTACTCTTATTATCTTGACTCGTATTATCTTGACTCGTATTATCTTGACTCGTATCAATATCCAACAAAAAAGAATCTTGGAATTTCAAATCGAAACACAAATGTGTTTCGTGTTCACGAGAAAGATTTTTTATTCGAAAACTAATGACAGATTTCTCGATGACGTCACTGTCTTGATCTAGAACGTAATTTTTGTCACGCCACCAATGTTCGAAGATGTCTTTGTAGTGTGAATAAACTAGTTCAACTTTACTTTTTGTCATGGTATTCGAATATTTTAACAATTCACTTTTGATCAATTCATCTAACTGGTTTTCCGTTGCCTGTTGAGAAAATACTGTCAACGCGTCCAGAAACTTGTTCTTGTCTTCCTCTACCTTCTTGTCTTCATCTACCTTCTTGTCTTCATCTACCTTCTTGTCTTCATCTACCTTCTTGCCTTCATCTACCTTCTTGCCTTCATCTACCTTCTTGCCTTCATCTACCTTATTGCCTTCATCTACCTTCTTGCCTTCATCTACCTTCTTGCCTTCATCTACCTTCTTGCCTTCATCTGCCTTCTTGCCTTCATCTACCTTCTTGCCTTCATCTACCTTCTTGCCTTCATCTACCTTCTTGCCTTTTATAGAAGCGAATAAAACATTATCTTCTTTGCTGATCTTGAAGATCGACTTGTCGTCCTTACCAGAATTCAGAAGGGTTGTTGTCAGGTTTGTGTCGACACTCTTCCACCGGTCCTTGTATTTTTTCATAACCGTTGCTGTAGTGTATATAACAAACTCACAGTTTTCATAGCAACCATCAAAAAGACCTCCCTTACCATCTTCCTTCATCTTCTTCTCGACCTTGCCAGCAGCTTCAAAATACTTGTTCAGATTAAAATCTATCGACTTGGTAAATGCTTCAACGGACAGTTTGGCATTATCCTTGTGTTTGAGCTGGGCGAAGACCGTGTGCCACGGTTCGTGTTGCCGTCTGTACCTGATGGCGAGATCGTCGAGGGCTCCGACATACTTCACGTTGCAAGCCAGCTGGAAACTGGTGATGTCTTTGTTGTTCATCAATCGCAGGTACACCAGCGCGGCCAGCTTATATTCAAACTGTTCACCTTTCCCTGTCGAGAAGCCCACCATCTTATCGTAAGTCAACACGCGCCTGCCCGCCCCACTGAAACAATGCACACGATGTGAAGATTGGGAGACAATGCAAGTTTTATATTTTTACTCTACTAAATTAGATAATTCGTTCTGAATACAGAAATTTCTATATATACATATATACATTTTAAATTTAAATAAAGATTTCTGCTCATCAAAGTTATGCAGACATTAAACCATTGTGACAGTGAAAAATAGAGAACATCGGCCATTGCTAAATTCACACAACAAGCAACAAGTTAAACTAACTGATGTAGGTGTTGATAAGAAAGGTATCTGTATTAAACTCGATTTCTATGTGTGCGAGTGAAGATAGATTCACAAGCATGCTGCGTCTCACTTGATGACGGACAGAGAAAGTAGGAATATAAGTGTGCGAGTGTAGATAGATTCACAAGTATGCCGCGTAGCACAGGATGGCAGACAGAGCAAGTAGGAATATAAGTGTGCGAGTGTCTATCGATTCACAAGACCGCTGCGTAGCACTTGATGGGAGACAAAGCAAGTAGGAATATAAGTGTGCGAGTGTAGACAGATTCACAAGCGTGCTGCGTAGGACTTGATAAGGGACAGAGCAAGTAGGAATATAAGTGTGCGAGTGTCTATCGATTCACAAGGCTGCTGCGTAGCACTTAATGGGAGACAAAGCAAGTAGGAATATAAGTGTGCGAGTGTAGATAGATTCACAAGCGTGCTGCGTAGGACTTGAAAGTGTGCGAGTGTAGATAGATTCACAAGTTTGCTGCGTAGCACTTGATGGGGGACAGAGCAAGTAGGAAAATAAGTGTGCGAGTAAAGAAAGATTCACAAGCATGCTGCGTAGCACTTGATGAGGGACAGAGCAAGTAGGAATAAAGTGTTCAACTGTAGATAGATTCACGAGCATGCTGCGTAGCACTTGATGGGGGACAGGGCAAGTAGGAATATAAGTGTGCAAGTGTAGATAGATTCACGAGCATGCTGCGTAGCACTTGATGAACGACAGAGCAAGTAGGAATAAAAGTGTTCAAGTGTAGATAGATTCACGAGCATGCTGCGTAGCACTTGATGGGGGACAGGGCAAGTAGGAATATAAGTGTGCAAGTGTAGATAGATTCACAAGCATGCTGCGTAGCACTTGATGGGGGACAGGGCAAGTAGGAATATAAGTGTGCGAGTGTAGATAGAATCACAAGTTTGCTGCGTAGCACTTGATGGGAGACAGAGCCAGTAGGTATATAAAAGTGTGAGTGTAGACAGATTCAAAAGCGTGCTGCTAAGCACTTAATGGGGGACAGAGCAAGTAGGTATATAAGTGTGTGAGTGTAGACAGATTCACAAGCATGATGCGTAGCACTTGATGGGGGACAGAGCAAGTAGGAATATAAGTGTGCGAGTGTAGATAGAATCACAAGCATGCTGCGTAGCACTTGATGGGGGACAGAGCAAGTAGAAATATAAGTGTGTGAGTGTAGATAGATTCACAAGTATGCTGCGTAGCACTTGATGGGGGACAGAGCAAGTAGGAAAATAAGTGTGCGAGTAAAGAAAGATTCACAAGCATGCTGATGCTGCGTAGCACTTGATGAGGGACAGAGCAAGTAGGAATAAAGTGTTCAACTGTAGATAGATTCACGAGCATGCTGCGTAGCACTTGATGGGGGACAGGGCAAGTAGGAATATAAGTGTGCAAGTGTAGATAGATTCACGAGCATGCTGCGTAGCACTTGATGAACGACAGAGCAAGTAGGAATAAAAGTGTTCAAGTGTAGATAGATTCACGAGCATGCTGCGTAGCACTTGATGAACGACAGAGCAAGTAGGAATAAAAGTGTTCAAGTGTAGATAGATTCACGAGCATGCTGCGTACGACTTGATGGGGGAATGAGCAAGTAGGAATATAAGTGTGCGAGTGAAGATAGATTCACAAGCATGCTGCGTAGCACTTGATGGGGGACAGGGCAAGTAGGAATATAAGTGTGGGAGTGTAGATAGATTCACAAGCATGCTGCGAAGTACTTGATGGGGGACAAAGCAAGTAGGAAAATAAGTGTGAGAGTGTAGATAGATTCATAATTATGCTAAGTAGCACTTGATGGGGGACAAAACAAGCAGGAATATAAGTGTGCGAGTGAAGATAGATTCACAAGTATGCTGCGTAGCACTTGATGGGGGACAGAGCAAGTAGGAATATAAGTGTGCGAGTGAAGAAAAATGCACAAGCATGCTGCGTAGCACTTGATGGGGGACAGGAAAAGTTGGAATATAAGTGTGCGAGTGTAGATAGATTCACAAGTATGCTGCGTAGCACTTGATGGGGGACAGAGCAAGTAGGAAAATAAGTGTGCGAGTGTAGATAGATTCACAAGCATGCTGCGTAGCACTTGATGGGGGACAGGGCAAGTTGGAATATAAGTGTGCGAGTGTAGATAGATTCACAAGAATGCTGCGTAGCACTTGATGGGGGACAGAGCAAGTAGGAATATAAGTGTGCGAGTGTAGACAGATTCACAAGCATGCTGCGTAGGACTTGATGGGGGACAGAGCAAGTAGGAATATAAGTGTGTGAGTGTAGACAGACTCACAAGCGTGCTGCTTAGCACTTAATGGGGGACAGAGCAAGTAGGTATATAAGTGTGTGAGTGTAGACAGATTCACAAGCATGATGCGTAGCACTTGATAGGGGACAGAGCAAGTAGGAATATAAGTGTGCGAGTGTAGATAGAATCACAAGCATGCTGCGTAGCACTTGATAAGGGACAGAGCAAGTAGAAATATAAGTGTAGAGTGTAGATAGATTCACAAGGAGATTCCTTAGCACTTGATGGGGGACAGAGCAAGACGGAATATAAGTGTGCGAGTGTAGATAGATTCACAATTTTTCTGCGTAGCACTTGATGGGGGACAGATCAAGTAGGAAAATAAGTGTGCGAGTGTAGATAGATTCACAAGCATGCTGCGTAGCACTTGATGGGGGACAGAGCAAGTAGGGATATAAGTGTGTGAGTGTAGATAGAATCACAAGTTTGCTGCGTAGCACTTGATGGGGGACAGAGCAAGTAGGAATATAAGTGTGTGAGTGTAGACTGATTCACAAGGATGTTGCGTAGCACTTAATGGGGGACAGAGCATGTAGGTATATAAGTGTGTGAGTGTAGACAGATTCACAAGCATGCTGCGTAGCACTTGATTGGGGAACAGAGCAAGTAGGAATATAAGTGTGTTAGTGTAGACAGATTCACAAGCATGCTGCGTAGCACTTGATGGGGGACAGAGCAAGTAGGAATATAAGTGTGCGAGTGTAGATAGAATCACAAGCATGCTGCGTAGCACTTGATGGTGGACAGAGCAAGTAGGAATATAAGTGTAGAGTGTAGATAGATTCACAAGAAGATTCCTTAGCACTTGATGGGGGACGGAGCAAGACGGACAAAAAGTGTGCGAGTGTAGATAGATTCACAAGTTTGCTGCGTAGCACTTGATGGGGGACAGAGCAAGTAGGAAAATAAGTGTGCTAGTGTAGATAGATTCACAAGCATGCTGCGTAGCACTTGATGAGGGACAGAGCAAGTAGGAATAAAGTGTGCAAATGTAGATAGATTCACAAGCACTCTGCGCCGCACTTGATGAACGACAGAGCAAGTAAGAATAAAAGTGTTCAAGTGTAGATAGATTCACGAGCATGCTGCGTAGCACTTGATGGGGGACAGGGCAAGTAGGAATATAAGTGTGCAAGTGTAGATAGATTCACAAGCATGCTGCGTAGCACTTGATGGGGGACAGGGCAAGTAGGAATATAAGTGTGCGAGTGTAGATAGAATCACAAGTTTGCTGCGTAGCACTTGATGGGAGACAGAGCCAGTAGGTATATAAAAGTGTGAGTGTAGACAGATTCAAAAGCGTGCTGCTAAGCACTTAATGGGGGACAGAACAAGTAGGTATATAAGTGTGTGAGTGTAGACAGATTCACAAGCATGATGCGTAGCACTTGATAGGGGACAGAGCAAGTAGGAATATAAGTGTGCGAGTGTAGATAGAATCACAAGCATGCTGCGTAGCACTTGATGGGGGACAGAGCAAGTAGGAATATAAGTGTAGAGTGTAGATAGATTTACAAGAAGATTCCTTAGCACTTGATGGGGGACAGAGCAAGACGGAATATAAGTGTGCGAGTGTAGATAGATTCACAATTTTTCTGCGTAGCACTTGATGGGGGACAGAGCAAGTAGTAAAATAAGTGTGCGAGTGTAGATAGATTCACAAGCATGCTGCGTAGCACTTGATGGGGGACAGAGCAAGTAGGGATATAAGTGTGTGAGTGTAGATAGAATCACAAGTTTGCTGCGTAGCACTTGATGGGGGACAGAGCAAGTAGGAATATAAGTGTGTGAGTGTAGACTGATTCACAAGGATGTTGCGTAGCACTTAATGGGGGACAGAGCATGTAGGTATATAAGTGTGTGAGTGTAGACAGATTCACAAGCATGCTGCGTAGCACTTGATTGGGGAACAGAGCAAGTAGGAATATAAGTGTGTTAGTGTAGACAGATTCACAAGCATGCTGCGTAGCACTTGATGGGGGACAGAGCAAGTAGGAATATAAGTGTGCGAGTGTAGATAGAATCACAAGCATGCTGCGTAGCACTTGATGGTGGACAGAGCAAGTAGGAATATAAGTGTAGAGTGTAGATAGATTCACAAGGAGATTCCTTAGCACTTGATGGGGGACGGAGCAAGACGGACAAAAAGTGTGCGAGTGTAGATAGATTCACAAGTTTGCTGCGTAGCACTTGATGGGGGACAGAGCAAGTAGGAAAATAAGTGTGCTAGTGTAGATAGATTCACAAGCATGCTGCGTAGCACTTGATGAGAGACAGAGCAAGTAGGAATAAAGTGTGCTAATGTAGATAGATTCACAAGCACTCTGCGCCGCACTTGATGAACGACAGAGCAAGTAAGAATAAAAGTGTTCAAGTGTAGATAGATTCACGAGCATGCTGCGTAGCACTTGATGGGGGACAGGGCAAGTAGGAATATAAGTGTGCAAGTGTAGATAGATTCACAAGCATGCTGCGTAGCACTTGATGGGGGACAGGGCAAGTAGGAATATAAGTGTGCGAGTGTAGATAGAATCACAAGTTTGCTGCGTAGCACTTGATGGGAGACAGAGCCAGTAGGTATATAAAAGTTTGAGTGTAGACAGATTCAAAAGCGTGCTGCTAAGCACTTAATGGGGGACAGAGCAAGTAGGTATATAAGTGTGTGAGTGTAGACAGATTCACAAGCATGATGCGTAGCACTTGATGGGGGACAGAGCAAGTAGGAATATAAGTGTGCGAGTGTAGATAGAATCACAAGCATGCTGCGTAGCACTTGATGGGGGACAGAGCAAGTAGAAATATAAGTGTGTGAGTGTAGACTGATTCACAAGCATATTGCGTAGCACTTGATGGGGGACAGAGCAAGTAGGAATATAAGTGTGCGAGTGTAGATAGAATCACAAGCATGCTGCGTAGCACTTGATGGGGGACAGAGCAAGTAGGAATATAAGTGTGTGAAAGTAGACAGATTCACAAACGTGCTGCTTAGCACTTAATGGGGGACAGAGCAAGTAGGTATATAAGTGAGTGAGTGTAGACAGATTCACAAGCGTGCTGCTTAGCACTTAATGGGGGACAGAGCACGTAGGTATATAAGTGTGTGAGTGTAGACAGATTCACAAGCATGATGCGTAGTATTTGATGGGGGACAGAGCATGTAGGAATATAAGTGTGCGAGTGTAGATAGAATCACAAGCATGCTGCGTAGCACTTGATGGGGGAGAGAGCAAGTAGGAATATAAGTGTGTGAGTGTAGACAGATTCACAAGCGTGCTGCTTAGCACTTAATGGGGGACAGAGAGAGTAGGTATATAAGTGTGTGAGTGTAGACAGATTCACAAGCATGCTGCGTAGCACTTGATGGGGGACAGAGCAAGTAGGGATATAAGTGTGTGAGTGTAGACAGATTCACAAGAATGCTGCGTAGCACTTGATGGGGGACAGAGCAAGTAGGATGTCAGTGTGCGAGTGTAGATAGAATCACAAGCATGCTGCGTAGCACTTGATGGGGGACAGAGCAAATAGGAATATAAGTGTGCGAGTGTAGATAGAATCACAAGCATGCTGCGTAGCACTTGATGGGGGACAGAGCAAGTAGGAATATAAAGGTGTGAGTGTAGACAGATTCACAAGCGTGCTGCTTAGCACTTAATGGGGGACAGAGCAAGTAGGCATATAAGTGTGTGAGTGTAGACAGATTCACAAGCATGATGCGTAGCATTTGATGGGGGACAGAGCAAGTAGGAATATAAGTGTGCAAGTGTAGATAGAATCACAAGCATGCTGCGTAGCACTTGATGGGGGACAGAGCAAGTAGGAATATAAGTGTGTGAGTGTAGACAGATTCACAAGGGTGCTGCTTAGCACTAAATGGGGGACAGAGCAAGTAGGTATATAAGTGTGTGAGTGTAGACAGATTCACAAGCATGATGCGTAGCACTTGATGGGGGACAGAGCAAGTAGGAATATAAGTGTGCGAGTGTAGATAGAATCACAAGCATGCTGCGTAGCACTTGATGGGGGACAGGGCAGCTAGGAATATAAATGTGCGAGTGTAGATAGATTCACAAGCATGCTGCGTAGCACTTGATGGGGGACATAGCAAGTAGGAATATAAATGTGCGAGTGTAGATAGATTCACAAGCATGCTGCGTAGCACTTGATGGGGGACAAAGAGAGTAGGAATTTAGGTGTGCGAGTATAGATAGATTCACAAGCTTGCTGCGTAGCACTTGATAGGGGACAAAGAAATAGGAATATAAGTGTGCGAGTGTAGATAGCTACACATCATGCTGCGTAGCACTTGATTGGGGACAGAGCAAGTAGGAATATAAGTGTGTGAGTATAGATAGATACACATCATGCTGCGTAGCACTTGATGGGGGACAGAGCAAGAAGGAATATAAGTGTGCGAGTGTAGATAGCTACACATCATGCTGCGTAGCACTTGATGGGGGACAGAGCAAGTAGGAATATAAGTGTGTGAGTATAGATAGATACACATCATGCTGCGTAGCACTTGATGGGGGACAGAGCAAGAAGGAATATAAGTGTGCGAGTGTAGATAGCTACACATCATGCTGCGTAGCACTTGATGGGGGACAAAGCAAGTAGGAATATAAGTGTGTGAGTGTAGATAGATACACCAGGATGCTGCGTAGCACTTGATGGGGGACAGAGCAAGTACGAATATAAGTGTGTGAGTGTAGATAGATACACCAGGATGTTGCGTAGCACTAGATGGGGGACAGAGCAAGTAGGAATATAAGTGTGTGAGTGTAGATAGATACACATCATGCTGCGTAGCACTTGATGGGGGACAAAGCAAGTAGGAATATAAGTGTGTGAGTGTAGATAGATACACCAGGATGTTGCGTAGCACTAGATGGGGGGCAGAGCAAGTAGGAATATAAGTGTGTGAGTGTAGATAGCTACACATCATGCTGCGTAGCACTAGATGGGGGACAGCGCAAGTAGGAATATAAGTGTGTGAGTGTAGATAGATACACCAGCATGTTGCGTAGCACTAGATGGGGGACACAGCAAGTAGGAATATAAGTGTGCGAGTGTAGATAGATACACCAGGATGTTGCGTAGCACTAGATGGGGGACAGAGCAAGTAGGAATATAAGTGTGCGAGTGTAGATAGATACACCAGGATGTTGCGTAGCACTAGATGGGGGACAGAGCAAGTAGGAATATAAGTGTGTGAGTGTAGATAGATACACCAGCATGTTGCGTAGCACTTGATGGGGGACAGAGCAAGTAGGAATATAAGTGTGCGAGTGTAGATAGATACACCAGGATGTTGCGTAGCACTAGATGGGGGACAGAGCAAGTAGGAATATAAGTGTGCGAGTGTAGATAGATACACCAGGATGTTGCGTAGCACTAGATGGGGGACAGAGCAAGTAGGAATATAAGTGTGCGAGTGTAGATAGATACACCAGGATGCTGCGTAGCACTTGATGGGGGACAGAGCAAGTAGGAATATAAGTGTGTGAGTGTAGATAGATACACCAGGATGCTGCGTAGCACTTGATGGGGGACAGAGCAAGTAGGAATATAAGTCTGTGAGTGTAGATAGATACACCAGCATGTTGCGTAGCACTTGATGGGGGACAGAGCAAGTAGGAATATAAGTGTGTGAGTGTAGATAGATACACCAGGATGTTGCGTAGCACTAGATGGGGGACAGAGCAAGTAGGAATATAAGTGTGTGAGTGTAGATAGATACACCAGGATGCTGCGTAGCACTTGATGGGGGACAGAGCAAGTAGGAATATAAGTGTGCGAGTGTAGATAGATACACCAGGATGTTGCGTAGCACTAGATGGGGGACAGAGCAAGTAGGAATATAAGTGTGTGAGTGTAGATAGATACACCAGCATGTTGCGTAGCACTTGATGGGGGACAGAGCAAGTAGGAATATAAGTGTGTGAGTGTAGATAGATACACCAGGATGTTGCGTAGCACTTGATGGGGGACAGAGCAAGTAGGAATATAAGTGTGTGAGTGTAGATAGATACACCAGGATGTTGCGTAGCACTAGATGGGGGACAGAGCAAGTAGGAATATAAGTGTGTGAGTGTAGATAGATACACCAGCATGCTGCGTAGCACTTGATGGGGGACAGAGCAAGTAGGAATATAAGTGTGCGAGTGTAGATAGATACACCAGCATGCTGCGTAGCACTAGATGGGGGACAGAGCAAGTAGGAATATAAGTGTGTGAGTGTAGATAGATACACCAGGATGTTGCGTAGCACTAGATGGGGGACAGAGCAAGTAGGAATATAAGTGTGTGAGTGTAGATAGATACACCAGGATGTTGCGTAGCACTAGATGGGAGACAGAGCAAATAGGAATATAAGTGTGTGAGTGTAGATAGATACACCAGGATGTTGCGTAGCACTTAATGGGAGACAGAGCAAGTAGGAATATAAGTGTGTGAGTGTAGATAGATACACCAGGATGTTGCGTAGCACTAGATGGGGGACAGAGCAAGTAGGAATATAAGTGTGTGAGAGTAGATAGATACACCAGGATGTTGCGTAGCACTAGATGGGAGACAGAGCAAGTAGGAATATAAGTGTGTGAGTGTAGATAGATACACCAGGATGTTGCGTAGCACTAGATGGGGGACAGAGCAAGTAGGAATATAAGTGTGTGAGTGTAGATAGATACACCAGGATGCTGCGTAGCACTAGATGGGGGACAGAGCAAGTAGGAATATAAGTGTGTGAGTGTAGATAGATACACCAGGATGCTGCGTAGCACTAGATGGGGGACAGAGCAAGTAGGAATATAAGTGTGCGAGTGTAGATAGATACACCAGGATGTTGCGTAGCACTAGATGGGGGACAGAGCAAGTAGGAATATAAGTGTGTGAGTGTAGATAGATACACCAGGATGTTGCGTAGCACTTGATGGGGGACAGAGCAAGTAGGAATATAAGTGTGTGAGTGTAGATAGATACACCAGGATGCTGCGTAGCACTAGATGGGGGACAGAGCAAGTAGGAATATAAGTATGTGAGTGTAGATAGATACACCAGGATGTTGCGTAGCACTAGATGGGGGACAGAGCAAGTAGGAATATAAGTGTGCGAGTGTAGATAGATACACCAGGATGCTGCGTAACACTTGATGGGGGACAGAGCAAGTAGGAATATAAGTGTGCGAGTGTAGATAGATACACCAGCATGCTGCGTAGCACTAGATGGGGGACAGGGCAAGTAGGAATATAAGTGTGTGAGTGTAGATAGATACACCAGGATGTTGCGTAGCACTAGATGGGGGACAGATCAAGTAGGAATATAAGTGTGCGAGTGTAGATAGATACACCAGGATGTTGCGTAGCACTAGATGGGGGACAGAGCAAGTAGGAATATAAGTGTGCGGGTGTAGATAGATACACCAGGATGTTGCGTAGCACTAGATGGGGGACAGAGCAAGTAGGAATATAAGTGTGTTAGTGTAGATAGATACACCAGGATGCTGCGTAGCACTAGATGGGGGACAGAGCAAGTAGGAATATAAGTGTGTGAGTGTAGATAGATACACCAGGATGTTGCGTAGCACTAGATGGGGGACAGAGCAAGTAGGAATATAAGTGTGTGAGTGTAGATAGATACACCAGGATGCTGCGTAGCACTAGATGGGGGACAGAGCAAGTAGGAATATAAGTGTGTGAGTGTAGATAGATACACCAGGATGTTGCGTAGCACTAGATGGGGGACAGAGCAAGTAGGAATATAAGTGTGTGAGTGTAGATAGATACACCAGTATGTTGCGTAGCACTAGATGGGGGACAGAGCAAGTAGGAATATAAGTGTGTGAGTGTAGATAGATACACCAGGATGCTGCGTAGCACTTGATGGGGGACAGAGCAAGTAGGAATATAAGTGTGCGAGTGTAGATAGCTACACATCATGCTGCGTAGCACTAGATGGGGGACAGAGCAAGTAGGAATATAAGTGTGCGGGTGTAGATAGATACACATCATGCTGCGTAGCACTTGATGGGGGACAGAGCAAGTAGGAATATAAGTGTGTGAGTATAGATAGATACACATCATGCTGCGTAGCACAAGATGGGGGACAGAGCAAGTAGGAATATAAGTGTGTGAGTATAGATAGATACACAAGCATACTGCGTAGCACAAGATGGGGGACAGAGCAAGTAGGAATATAAGTGTGTGAGTGTAGATAGATACACCAGGATGTTGCGTAGCACTAGATGGGGGACAGAGCAAGTAGGAATATAAGTGTGTGAGTGTAGATAGATACACCAGGATGCTGCGTAGCACTTGATGGGGGACAGAGCAAGTAGGAATATAAGTGTGCGAGTGTAGATAGCTACACATCATGCTGCGTAGCACTTGATGGGGGACAGAGCAAGTAGGAATATAAGTGTGCGGGTGTAGATAGATACACATCATGCTGCGTAGCACTTGATGGGGGACAGAGCAAGTAGGAATATAAGTGTGTGAGTATAGATAGATACACATCATGCTGCGTAGCACAAGATGGGCGACAGAGCAAGTAGGAATATAAGTGTGTGAGTATAGATAGATACACAAGCATACTGCGTAGCACAAGATGGGGGACAGAGCAAGTAGGAATATAAGTGTGTGAGTATAGATAGATACACATCATGCTGCGTAGCACAAGATTGGGGACAGAGCAGCTAGGAATATAAGTGTGTGAGTATAGATAGATACACAAGCATGCTGCGTTGCACAAGATGGGGGACAGAGCAAGTAGGAATATAAGTGTGTGAGTATAGATGGATACACATCATGCTGCGTAGCACAAGATGGGGGACAGAGCAAGTAGGAATATAAGTGTGTGAGTATAGATAGATACACATCATGCTGTGTAGCACAAGATGGGGGACAGAGCAAGTAGGAATATAAGTGTGCGAGTGTAGATAGATTCACAAGCATGCTGCGTAGCACTTGATGGGGGACAGTGCAAGTAGGAATATAAGTGTGTGAGTGTAGATAGATTCACAAGCATGCTGCGTAGCACTTGATGGGGGACAGTGCAAGTAGGAATATAAATGTGCGAGTGTAGATAGATTCACAAGCATGCTGCGTAGCACTTGATGAACGACAGAGCAAGTAGGAATAAAAGTGTGCAAGTGTAGAAAGATTCACAAGCATGCTGCGTACGACTTGATAGGGGAATGAGCAAGAAGGAATATATGTGTGCGAGTGTAGATAGATTCACAAGAATGCTGCGTAGCACTTGATGGGGGACAAGGCAAGTAGGAATATAAGTGTGCAAGTGTAGATAGATTCACAAGCATGCTGCGTAGCACTTGACGGGTAACAGAGCAAATAGGAGTATAAGTGTGCGAGTGTATAGATTAACAAGCATGCTGCGTAGCACTTGATGGGGGACAGAGCAGGTAGGAATATAAGTGTGGGAGTGTAGATAGATTCACAAGCATGCTGCGAAGTACTTGATGGGGGACAAAGCAAGTAGGAAAATAAGTATGCGAGTGTAGATAGATTCACAAGAATGCTGCGTAGGACTTGATGGGGGACAGAGCAAGTAGGAATATAAATGTGCGAGTGTAGATAGATTCACAAGTATGCTGCGTAGCACTTGATGGGGGACAGAGCAATTAGGAATATAAGTGTGCAAGTGAAGAAAAATTCACAAGCAAGCTGCGTAGCACTTGATGGGGGACAGAGCAAGTAGGAATATAAGTGTGCGAGTGTAGATAGATACACCAGGATGTTGCGTAGCACTAGATGGGGGACAGAGCAAGTAGGAATATAAGTGTGTGAGTGTAGATAGATACACCAGGATGCTGCGTAGCACTAGATGGGGGACAGAGCAAGTAGGAATATAAGTGTGTGAGTGTAGATAGATACACCAGGATGTTGCGTAGCACTAGATGGGGGACAGAGCAAGTAGGAATATAAGTGTGCGAGTGTAGATAGATACACCAGGATGTTGCGTAGCACTAGATGGGGGACAGAGCAAGTAGGAATATAAGTGTGTGAGTGTAGATAGATACACCAGGATGTTGCGTAGCACTAGATGGGGGACAGAGCAAGTAGGAATATAAGTGTGTGAGTGTAGATAGATACACCAGGATGTTGCGTAGCACTAGATGGGGGACAGAGCAAGTAGGAATATAAGTGTGCGAGTGTAGATAGATACACCAGGATGTTGCGTAGCACTAGATGGGGGACAGAGCAAGTAGGAATATAAGTGTGTGAGTGTAGATAGATACACATCATGTTGCGTAGCACTAGATGGGGGACAGAGCAAGTAGGAATATAAGTGTGTGAGTGTAGATAGATACACCAGGATGTTGCGTAGCACTAGATGGGGGACAGAGCAAGTAGGAATATAAGTGTGTGAGTGTAGATAGATACACCAGGATGTTGCGTAGCACTAGATGGGGGACAGAGCAAGTAGGAATATAAGTGTGTGAGTGTAGATAGATACACCAGGATGTTGCGTAGCACTAGATGGGGGACAGAGCAAGTAGGAATATAAGTGTGTGAGTGTAGATAGATACACATCATGTTGCGTAGCACTAGATGGGGGACAGAGCAAGTAGGAATATAAGTGTGTGAGTGTAGATAGATACACCAGGATGTTGCGTAGCACTAGATGGGGGACAGAGCAAGTAGGAATATAAGTGTGTGAGTGTAGATAGATACACCAGGATGTTGCGTAGCACTAGATGGGGGACAGAGCAAGTAGGAATATAAGTGTGTGAGTGTAGATAGATACACCAGGATGTTGCGTAGCACTAGATGGGGGACAGAGCAAGTAGGAATATAAGTGTGTGAGTGTAGATAGATACACCAGGATGTTGCGTAGCACTAGATGGGGGACAGAGCAAGTAGGAATATAAGTGTGTGAGTGTAGATAGATACACATCATGTTGCGTAGCACTAGATGGGGGACAGAGCAAGTAGGAATATAAGTGTGTGAGTGTGGATAGATACACATCATGTTGCGTAGCACTTGATGGGGGACAGAGCAAGTAGGAATATAAGTGTGTGAGTGTAGATAGATACACATCATGTTGCGTAGCACTAGATGGGGGACAGAGCAAGTAGGAATATAAGTGTGTGAGTGTAGATAGATACACCAGGATGTTGCGTAGCACTAGATGGGGGACAGAGCAAGTAGGAATATAAGTGTGTGAGTGTAGATAGATACACCAGGATGTTGCGTAGCACTTGATGGGGGACAGAGCAAGTAGGAATATAAGTGTGTGAGTGTAGATAGATACACATCATGCTGCGTAGCACTAGATGGGGGACAGAGCAAGTAGGAATATAAGTGTGTGAGTGTAGATAGATACACATCATGCTGCGTAGCACTAGATGGGGGACAGGGCAAGTAGGAATATAAGTGTGTGAGTGTAGATAGATACACCAGGATGCTGCGTAGCACTAGATGGGGGACAGAGCAAGTAGGAATATAAGTGTGCGAGTGTAGATAGATACACCAGGATGTTGCGTAGCACTTGATGGGGGACAGAGCAAGTAGGAATATAAGTGTGCGAGTGTAGATAGATACACCAGGATGTTGCGTAGCACTAGATGGGGGACAGAGCAAGTAGGAATATAAGTGTGTGAGTGTAGATAAATACACCAGGATGTTGCGTAGCACTAGATGGGGGACAGAGCAAGTAGGAATATAAGTGTGCGAGTGTAGATAGATACACCAGGATGCTGCGTAACACTTGATGGGGGACAGAGCACGTAGGAATATAAGTGTGCGAGTGTAGATAGATACACCAGGATGTTGCGTAGCACTAGATGGGGGACAGAGCAAGTAGGAATATAAGTGTGCGAGTGTAGATAGATACACCAGGATGTTGCGTAGCACTAGATGGGGGACAGAGCAAGTAGGAATATAAGTGTGCGAGTGTAGATAGATACACCAGGATGCTGCGTAACACTTGATGGGGGACAGAGCAAGTAGGAATATAAGTGTGCGAGTGTAGATAGATACACCAGGATGTCGCGTAGCACTAGATGGGGGACAGAGCAAGTAGGAATATAAGTGTGTGAGTGTAGATAGATACACCAGGATGTTGCGTAGCACTAGATGGGGGACAGAGCAAGTAGGAAAATAAGTCTGTGAGTGTAGATAGATACACCAGCATGTTGCGTAGCACTTGATGGGGGACAGAGCAAGTAGGAATATAAGTGTGCGAGTGTAGATAGATACACCAGGATGTTGCGTAGCACTAGATGGGGGACAGAGCAAGTAGGAATATAAGTGTGTGAGTGTAGATAGATACACCAGGATGCTGCGTAGCACTTGATGGGGGACAGAGCAAGTAGGAATATAAGTGTGCGAGTGTAGATAGATACACCAGGATGTTGCGTAGCACTAGATGGGGGACAGAGCAAGTAGGAATATAAGTGTGTGAGTGTAGATAGATACACCAGCATGCTGCGTAGCACTTGATGGGGGACAGAGCAAGTAGGAATATAAGTGTGCGAGTGTAGATAGATACACCAGCATGCTGCGTAGCACTAGATGGGGGACAGAGCAAGTAGGAATATAAGTGTGTGAGTGTAGATAGATACACCAGGATGTTGCGTAGCACTAGATGGGGGACAGAGCAAGTAGGAATATAAGTGTGTGAGTGTAGATAGATACACAAGGATGTTGCGTAGCACTAGATGGGAGACAGAGCAAGTAGGAATATAAGTGTGTGAGTGTAGATAGATACACCAGGATGTTGCGTAGCACTAGATGGGAGACAGAGCAAGTAGGAATATAAGTGTGTGAGTGTAGATAGATACACCAGGATGTTGCGTAGCACTAGATGGGGGACAGAGCAAGTAGGAATATAAGTGTGTGAGAGTAGATAGATACACCAGGATGTTGCGTAGCACTAGATGGGAGACAGAGCAAGTAGGAATATAAGTGTGTGAGTGTAGATAGATACACCAGGATGTTGCGTAGCACTAGATGGGGGACAGAGCAAGTAGGAATATAAGTGTGTGAGTGTAGATAGATACACCAGGATGCTGCGTAGCACTAGATGGGGGACAGAGCAAGTAGGAATAT
Source organism: Isoperla grammatica (assembly GCA_945910005.1). Classification (NCBI taxonomy): domain Eukaryota; kingdom Metazoa; phylum Arthropoda; class Insecta; order Plecoptera; family Perlodidae; genus Isoperla; species Isoperla grammatica. The sequence goes on along the minus strand of OX246750.1, from coordinate 20,044,628 downwards.
AAGTGTGTGAGTGTAGATAGATACACCAGGATGCTGCGTAGCACTAGATGGGGGACAGAGCAAGTAGGAATATAAGTGTGCGAGTGTAGATAGATACACCAGGATGTTGCGTAGCACTAGATGGGGGACAGAGCAAGTAGGAATATAAGTGTGTGAGTGTAGATAGATACACCAGGATGTTGCGTAGCACTTGATGGGGGACAGAGCAAGTAGGAATATAAGTGTGTGAGTGTAGATAGATACACCAGGATGCTGCGTAGCACTAGATGGGGGACAGAGCAAGTAGGAATATAAGTATGTGAGTGTAGATAGATACACCAGGATGCTGCGTAGCACTTGATGGGGGACAGAGCAAGTAGGAATATAAGTGTGTGAGTGTAGATAGATACACCAGGATGCTGCGTAGCACTAGATGGGGGACAGAGCAAGTAGGAATATAAGTGTGTGAGTGTAGATAGATACACCAGGATGCTGCGTAGCACTAGATGGGGGACAGGGCAAGTAGGAATATAAGTGTGTGAGTGTAGATAGATACACCAGGATGTTGCGTAGCACTAGATGGGGGACAGAGCAAGTAGGAATATAAGTGTGTGAGTGTAGATAGATACACCAGGATGCTGCGTAGCACTTGATGGGGGACAGAGCAAGTAGGAATATAAGTGTGCGAGTGTAGATAGATACACCAGGATGTTGCGTAGCACTAGATGGGGGACAGAGCAAGTAGGAATATAAGTGTGTGAGTGTAGATAGATACCCCAGGATGCTGCGTAGCACTTGATGGGGGACAGAGCAAGTAGGAATATAAGTGTGCGGGTGTAGATAGATACACATCATGCTGCGTAGCACTAGATGGGGGACAGAGCAAGTAGGAATATAAGTGTGCGAGTGTAGATAGATACACCAGGATGTTGCGTAGCACTTGATGGGGGACAGAGCAAGTAGGAATATAAGTGTGCGAGTGTAGATAGATACACCAGCATGCTGCGTAGCACTTGATGGGGGACAGAGCAAGTAGGAATATAAGTGTGCGAGTGTAGATAGATACACCAGGATGTTGCGTAGCACTTGATGGGGGACAGAGCAAGTAGGAATATAAGTGTGTGAGTGTAGATAGATACACATCATGCTGCGTAGCACTAGATGGGGGACAGAGCAAGTAGGAATATAAGTGTGTGAGTGTAGATAGATACACATCATGCTGCGTAGCACTAGATGGGGGACAGAGCAAGTAGGAATATAAGTGTGTGAGTGTAGATAGATACACCAGGATGTTGCGTAGCACTAGATGGGGGACAGAGCAAGTAGGAATATAAGTGTGTGAGTGTAGATAGATACACCAGCATGCTGCGTAGCACTAGATGGGGGACAGAGCAAGTAGGAATATAAGTGTGTGAGTGTATATAGATACACCAGGATGTTGCGTAGCACTAGATGGGGGACAGAGCAAGTAGGAATATAAGTGTGTGAGTGTAGATAGATACACCTGTTGCGTAGCACTAGATGGGGGACAGGGCAAGTAGGAATATAAGTGTGTGAGTGTAGATAGATACACCAGGATGCTGCGTAGCACTAGATGGGGGACAGAGCAAGTAGGAATATAAGTGTGTAAGTGTAGATAGATACACCAGGATGCTGCGTAGCACTAGATGGGGGACAGAGCAAGTAGGAATATAAGTGTGTTAGTGTAGATAGATACACCAGGATGTTGCGTAGCACTAGATGGGGGACAGAGCAAGTAGGAATATAAGTGTGTGAGTGTAGATAGATACACCAGGATGCTGCGTAGCACTAGATGGGGGACAGAGCAAGTAGGAATATAAGTGTGTGAGTGTAGATAGCAACACCAGGATGTTGCGTAGCACTAGATGGGGGACAGAGCAAGTAGGAATATAAGTGTGTGAGTGTAGATAGATACACCAGGATGCTGCGTAGCACTAGATGGGGGACAGAGCAAGTAGGAATATAAGTGTGTTAGTGTAGATAGATACACATCATGTTGCGTAGCACTAGATGGGGGACAGAGCAAGTAGGAATATAAGTGTGTGAGTGTAGATAGATACACCAGGATGTTGCGTAGCACTAGATGGGGGACAGAGCAAGTAGGAATATAAGTGTGTGAATGTAGATAGATACACCAGGATGTTGCGTAGCACTAGATGGGGGACAGAGCAAGTAGGAATATAAGTGTGTTAGTGTAGATAGATACACCAGGATGCTGCGTAGCACTAGATGGGGGACAGAGCAAGTAGGAATATAAGTGTGTGAGTGTAGATAGATACACCAGGATGTTGCGTAGCACTAGATGGGGGACAGAGCAAGTAGGAATATAAGTGTGTTAGTGTAGATAGATACACCAGGATGCTGCGTAGCACTAGATGGGGGACAGAGCAAGTAGGAATATAAGTGTGTGAGTGTAGATAGATACACCAGGATGTTGCGTAGCACTAGATGGGGGACAGAGCAAGTAGGAATATAAGTGTGTGAGTGTAGATAGATACACCAGGATGTTGCGTAGCACTTGATGGGGGACAGAGCAAGTAGGAATATAAGTGTGTGAGTGTAGATAGATACACATCATGCTGCGTAGCACTAGATGGGGGACAGAGCAAGTAGGAATATAAGTGTGTGAGTGTAGATAGATACACCAGGATGCTGCGTAGCACTAGATGGGGGACAGAGCAAGTAGGAATATAAGTGTGCGAGTGTAGATAGATACACCAGGATGTTGCGTAGCACTTGATGGGGGACAGAGCAAGTAGGAATATAAGTGTGCGAGTGTAGATAGATACACCAGGATGTTGCGTAGCACTAGATGGGGGACAGAGCAAGTAGGAATATAAGTGTGTGAGTGTAGATAAATACACCAGGATGTTGCGTAGCACTAGATGGGGGACAGAGCAAGTAGGAATATAAGTGTGCGAGTGTAGATAGATACACCAGGATGCTGCGTAACACTTGATGGGGGACAGAGCAAGTAGGAATATAAGTGTGCGAGTGTAGATAGATACACCAGGATGTTGCGTAGCACTAGATGGGGGACAGAGCAAGTAGGAAAATAAGTCTGTGAGTGTAGATAGATACACCAGGATGTTGCGTAGCACTTGATGGGGGACAGAGCAAGTAGGAATATAAGTGTGCGAGTGTAGATAGATACACCAGGATGTTGCGTAGCACTAGATGGGGGACAGAGCAAGTAGGAATATAAGTGTAGAGTGTAGATAGATTCACAAGGATGCTGCGTAGCACTTGATGGGGGACAGAGCAAGTAGGAATATAAGTGTAGAGTGTAGATAGATTCACAAGCATGCTGTGTAGCACTTGATGGGGGACAGAGCAAGTAGGAATATAAGTGTAGAGTGTAGATAGATTCACAAGCATGCTGTGTAGCACTTGATGGGGGACAGAGCAAGTAGGAATATAAGTGTGCGAGTGTAGATAGATTCACAAGGATGCTGCGTAGCACTAGATGGGGGACAGAGCAAGTAGGAATATAAGTGAACCAGTGTAGACAGATACACAAGCATGCTGTGTAGCACTTGATGGGGGACAGAGCACGTAGGAATATAAGTGTAGAGTGTAGATAGATTCACAAGCATGCTGCGTAGCACTTGATGGGGGACAGAGCAGCTAGGAATATAAATGTGCGAGTGTAGATAGATTCACAAGCATGCTGCGTAGCACTTGATGGGGGACAGGGCAAGTAGGAATATAAGTGTGCGAGTGTAGATAGATTCACAAGCATGCTGCGTAGGACTTGATTGGGGACAGAGCAAGTAGGAATATAAGTGTGCGAGTGTAGAGATTCACAAGCATGCTGCGTAGCACTTGATGGGGGACAGAGCAAGTAGGAATATAAGTGTGCGAGTGTAGAGATTCACAAGCATGCTGCGTAGCACTTGATGGGGGACAGAGCTAGTAGGAATATCAGTCTGCGAGTGTAGATAGATTTACAAGCATGCTGCGTAGGACTTGATGGGGGACAGAGCAAGTAGGAATAAAGTCTGCGAGTGTAGATAGATTCACAAGAATGCTGCGTAGGACTTGATAGGGGACAGAGCAAGTAGGAATATAAGTGTGCGAGTGTAGATAGATTCACAAGCATGCTGCGTAGGACTTGATTGGGGACAGAGCAAGTAGGAATATAAGTGTGCGAGTGTAGATAGATTCACAAGCATGCTGCGTAGGACTTGATGGGAGACAGATCAAGTAGGAATATAAGTGTGCGAGTGTAGATAGATTCACAAGAATGCTGCGTAGCACTTGACGGGGAACAGAGCAAGTAGGAATATAAGTCTGCGAGTGTAGATAGATTCACAAGCATGCTGCGTAGGACTTCATGGAGGACAGAGCAAGTAGGAATAAAGTGTGCGAGTGTAGATAGATTCACAAGCATGCTGCGTAGGACTTGATGGGGGACAGAGCAAGTAGGAATAAAGTGTGCGAGTGTAGATAGATTCACAAGCATGCTGCGTAGGACTTGATGGGGGACAGAGCAAGTAGGAATAAAGTCTGCGAGTGTAGATAGATTCACAAGCATGCTGCGTAGGACTTCATGGAGGACATAGCAAGTAGGAATAAAGTGTGCGAGTGTAGATAGATTCACAAGCATGCTGCGTAGGATTTCATGGGGGACAGAGCAGTAGGAATAATTATGTGTTATATGACTGAGAGCTCATTGCAGTGGGAACCAATTTTCCCTCAACTTTTAAAAGGCAACTAAAATAATAATTCGGACCAACGAATAAGTTATGTACTCACTCTGTGGGTCTACTGGTCGACGTCATAGCAGCCACAGGTGGAGACCTCCCGTTGTCTTGGCCCGACATGTCTATTTGGGCCTCAGTTGGGGACCTCTCGTTGTCTTGGGCCGACATGTCTATTTGGGCCTCAGTTGGGGACCTACCGTTGTCTTGGCCCGACATGTCTACTGGGGCCTCAGTTGGGGACCTCCCGTTGTCTTGGGCCGACATGTCTATTGGGGCCTCAGTTGGGGACCTCCCGTTGTGTTGGCCCGACATGTCTATTGGTAGAAGCGGTACAGACCGGAACTATAAGAAAACGAAGGAAACAGCATTTTAGGTTAAAAACAAGCTGCTTAGCACAGGAATTAATTCTATCCGAGGAAACCAAAGTTTGTTTGGTCATTTAGGACCCAAGATGTAGGCCATTTTCCAAAATGGCCGCGAAAATGTAGATTTCGTGTTTCTCGTCCGATTTGTCTGAACAAAGGGTGGGTTTCGGGTATGTTTTGTTTGTACATCGCGAATTTGAATGACAAAATGTTAATTGTTTTTTTCTACAATTTTTCATTTTGTTTTACCAAATTCACTATTTTACTCGGGTTTTTCTCCCCACTCACTCAGAATTAAGTCAGAAACAAGTGTGTAATGGCAGATTATATTGTCTAAATTTCAGTTATTGGCAAATCAAAAATATTTATGTGATTATTCTCGCCAACTCCTTCTATCACCAGCTATACACGCTCTTGGTCTTCAGGTTGGCCTACTGTAGTTATCGTGTACGGTACTAGGGCTACGCGACGGTTTTTAGCAGCTAATCTGATTGCAGACAATAAAGTACTTTACAACCATTGATTACTATTGCAAAAACAAACGCCAAAGTAAAATAGTGTATACTTTCTGACAGGCACTCTAGGAGACACCAAATCCACGACTCTTCTTGGATTACACATTCACCGAGTGCGATAGCACTTTATTTTCCGCAGGCAAAGGCAAACAGAGTGCATGGAAAACCTGGATAGCAAGTAAGAGGAAACGTTGGCTTTCCTAGTGATCGCCACCTCCTTGTCAGCTGTTGAACCAGAATACGTTGAGGAGCTCCAGGAGTTCACGGTCAAGCTCTATGATCAAACCTGCTCTGAGACGACTGGAGCGAAGCTAGGAAAGAATTATTTTGCACCAAGAACAAGGCACTTCATGATATCCTCCCGACGTGTGCTGCTCTCTACCAACACAACAGGCTCTGTCTGCAGTCTGCACCCAGCCCAGGTAGTGGGCTACAGTTCCCCCACCAACGGACCGCGCACGAGCGGCCGGGAGGGAGGGTTATTTACCGATGTGTAGAAGCGAGACGGGTGCTGGACTTAATGCCATTGTTATATTGCAATAGTGCAAAGAACATGAATAATATGTGGATTTACTGCATTACCTACGAAATTGTACAAAACATCGCAAAGCCAATATAAATAGTATTTTTAATTTCGAATTTCGCCCAAACATTACTGGTATTTGACAAAGACAACCCACGAGTGCGACTCCTGATATGAACAGGTTTATCTACTTTTGCGATAATGATGTATTAGATTTGCAACTATGCTAATCGATCGTAAGTTTGCAAACATTATGCCTGATTTGTAAACCACACCTTTTTTAAACATTTTTACACCGTCTTAAACATGTCTACTAACTTCCCCCAATACATTTAGTTCTAGCTATAATTGTATAAATTGTATTATCACACAATTTTCCTTTTAAGTATGCCTATTGTCGCCATCTAACAAAAATGATATTGTACCATTGTACACTATTTTGTAAATGGCCTAGACTCAAGTCTCCATGACTACGCAGGCTTCTCCAACTTTGTATAAATAGCCACTTTTTAGTAAACATGTATGTATTCTGTGTTGAGAATAAAATTGTCTGAAATCTGAATATGAATCTGATTGATGCGTGCAGTTGAATAACATAGGTATCAAAACTAGGATTCGAACCTGGAACACAGAATCCGTAGTTTATTAGACCTACACGCAATCTACCATGGCTAATCTCAGTGTTGGGGCGAGAACTTTTAAAAAGAACGCGTTCTTTTTTTGTGAACTTTCCAACAAACTTACTCTTTTTTCAAATGAGTGAACTTGAACTTTCAAAAGTTCTTTTTGAGAACGAACTTTTCAATTTTAGAAAGTTCTTTTGAAAGTTCATTCTGTTCGATGATTGAGCATCTGTCAACGCGCCGTCGAGGAACACGCGAATCGTTTTCGGTTCTCCTTCAGCTGATTTTAAAAAGCTACCGGCCACCATTCATGGAGTAGAATTACATTCAAGTCTGGCCGTTCGAACTCTGGGCCTACTAGTCTTTGTAAAATAAAACAATAATAGGAGGGGCTTAGCCCTGGTAGTTTTAGTGAAGAACAGCACTTTTGTACATACATATACATACACTATCACTAATCGCTATCACTATCACTAATTAATCGATACACTAATCGCTATTTTCACATGTCTGTAATAATATAAACTGAAACAACAATACAATTATCCTTCCTTGAAGTTCTTAAGTTTTTTATTTCTACAATGGTAGGCGCCTATAGCCCTACATCAGACACCTAATGCCAGCATTCAATATCTTACCTTAACATGCATGTTTTTCTTCCTATTTAAGCCATACAAGGCAATCGATTATTCGCATGACTGTTAATACAATGTGGTGACACTTTTTCACAAAAGAACTTTTAAAAGAACTTAGTTCATATTTTAGACGAACTTGAACTTTTCAAAATTTTAGGTTTTGAAAAGAACTTGAACTTTATTAAAGTTCATTATTTGAGCTGTGAACTGAACTTTTAGAAAGTTCATTTAAAAAAAGAACTGCCCCAACACTGAGCCTAATCTATGTTAGCCCGCCGAGACTCCTGCGGTCGTAAGGAGACTGCAGACCCTACCACTGCTGAACCTCTCATGCAGGTGTGCCAACCTGCCCCCGACGAGTCTTCCACGGTCAATATTGATGTATACTTAGAATTAGATTTAGATTTAGATTTAGATTTAGCGAACGTCGAGAAATTATCCGGGTTAGTTTTCGCGGCCAGCCACATAACTATCCCAGCCCCTAAAAAATGCATCGTTGATTCGATTACCACTGGGTCAGGGCGATCCAATCTCTCCATCAACATCACCTCAACTTCACATCAGACACGTAATTTGCCGTTACGTCCGAAACAAAAGCCTTACACGTAAACATGACCTCCTCCAAAACCAGGTATAAGAAAACCAGATCAAATAAGATTAGCCTCACTAGCAAGTATTCCATCTTAGCCCTCAATGTTCGTTCCATCCGAAACAAGGTAGAAGACTTAGAAACGCTCTTAAAAAAGTTATCCCCAGACATAGTTTGCCTTTCTGAACATTGGTTAGAGCCAGCTGATACTAAATTCTTTTGTATCATGGGATCGACTTTTGTTATTTACTGTAGATCTTCGTATAAACATGGTGGAGTTGCCATACTAACGAAACCACATTTAAAAGTAACCCCATTACCTAATACTTATGACATCTGTTCAGAAAAAGACTTTGAATGCGTTTGGCAACTCCCCAAACCAGATATCATAGTCCTATCTGTGTTCAGATCGTTCCTAGGAAACTTGCCTACATTCTTTTCAAAACTAGAAGAAACATTAATCTTAATTATTAAGCTTTACCCAAAAGCTGAACTAGCCATTGGTGGTGATTTCAACATAAATCTTCTCTTGACCACTCACTCTAGCATGCTTCTCCTTGTCCTTGACCTGTTAGAATCTTACAACATCCACCCATCATTTCACTCTCCCACACGCATGGCTGGAAGGAGCAATTCACCCAACAGACAATATCTTGACCAGTCACTATAGCATGCTTCTCCTTGACCTGTTAGAATCTTACAACATCCACCCATCATTCCACTCTCCCACACGCATGGCTGGAAAGAGCAGTTCACTAACAGACTATATCTTGACCACTCACTCTAGCATGCTTCTCCTTGACCTGTTAGAATCTTACAACATCCACCCATTATTCCACTCTCCCACACGCATGGCTGGAAAGAGCAGTTCACTAACAGACAATATCTTGACCACTCACTCTAGCATGCTTCTCCTTGACCTGTTAGAATCTTTCAACATCCACCCATCATTCCACTCTCCCACACGCATGGCTGGAAAGAGCAGTTCACTAACAGACAATATCTTGACCACTCACTCTAGCATGCTTCTCCTTGACCTGTTAGAATCTTACAACATCCACCCATCATTCCACTCTCCCACACGCATGGCTGGAAAGAGCAGTTCACTAACAGACAATATCTTGACCACTCACTCTAGCATGCTTCTCCTTGACCTGTTAGAATCTTACAACATCCACCCATCATTCCACTCTCCCACACGCATGGCTGGAAAGAGCAGTTCACTTATAGACAATATCTTGACCACTCACTCTAGCATGCTTCTCCTTGACCTGTTAGAATCTTTCAACATCCACCCATCATTCCACTCTCCCACACGCATGGCTGGAAAGAGCAGTTCACTAACAGACAATATCTTGACCACTCACTCTAGCATGCTTCTCCTTGACCTGTTAGAATCTTACAACATCCACCCATCATTCCACTCTCCCACACGCATGGCTGGAAAGAGCAGTTCACTAACAGACAATATCTTTACCTCACTCTAGCATGCTTCTCCTTGACCTGTTAGAATCTTACAACAACCACCCATCATTCCACTCTCCCACACGCATGGCTGGAAAGAGCAGTTCACTAACAGACAATATCTTGACCACTCACTCTAGCACGCTTCCCCTTGACCTGTTAGAATCTTTCAACATTCACCCATCATTCCACTCTCCCACACGCATGGCCGGAAAGAGCAGTTCACTAACAGACAATATCTTGACCACTCACTATAGCATGCTTCTCCTTGACCTGTTAGAATCTTACAACATCCACCCATCATTCTACTCTCCCACACGCATGGCTGGAAAGAGCAGTTCACTAACAGACAATATCTTGACCACTCACTCTAGCATGCTTCTCCTTGACCTGTTAGAATCTTACAACATCCACCCATAATTCTACTCTCCCACACGCATGGCTGGAAAGAGCAGTTCACTAACAGACAATATCTTGACCACTCACTCTAGCATGCTTCTCCTTGACCTGTTAGAATCTTACAACATCCACCCATCATTCCTCTCTCCCACACGCATGGCTGGAAAGAGCAGTTCACTAATAGACAATATCTTGACCACTTACTCTAGCATGCTTCTCCTTGACCTGTTAGAATCTTACAACATCCACCCATCATTCCACTCTCCCACACGCATGGCTGGAAAGAGCAGTTCACTAACAGACAATATCTTGACCACTCACTCTAGCATGCTTCTCCTTGACCTGTTAGAATCTTACAACATCCACCCATCATTCCACTCTCCCACACGCATGGCTGGAAAGAGCAGTTCACTAACGGACAATATCTTGACCACTCACTCTAGCATGCTTCTCCTTGACCTGTTAGAATCTTACAACATCCACCCATCATTCCACTCTCCCACACGCATGGCCGGAAAGAGCAGTTCACTAACAGACAATATCTTGACCACTCACTCTAGCATGCTTCTCCTTGACCTGTTAGAATCTTACAACATCCACCCATCATTCCACTCTCCCACACGCATGGCTGGAAAGAGCAGTTCACTAACAGACAATATCTTGACCACTCACTCTAGCATGCTTCTCCTTGACCTGTTAGAATCTTACAACATCCACCCATCATTCCACTCTCCCACACGCATGGCTGGAAAGAGCAGTTCACTAACAGACAATATCTTGACCACTCACTCTAGCATGCTTCTCCTTGACCTGTTAGAATCTTACAACATCCACCCATCATTCCACTCTCCCACACGCATGGCTGGAAAGAGCAGTTCACTAACAGACAATATCTGGACCACTCACTCTAGCATGCTTCTCCTTGACCTGTTAGAATCTTTCAACATCCACCCATCATTCCACTCTCCCAAACGCATGGCTGGAAAGAGCAGTTCACTAACAGACAATATCTTTACCTCACTCTAGCATGCTTCTCCTTGACCTGTTAGAATCTTACAACATCCACCCATCATTCCACTCTCCCACACGCATGGCTGGAAAGAGCAGTTCACTAACAGACAATATCTGGACCACTCACTCTAGCATGCTTCTCCTTGACCTGTTTGAATCTAACAACATCCACCCATCATTCCACTCTCCCACACGCATGGCTGGAAATAGCAGTTCACTAACAGACAATATCTGGACCACTCACTCTAGCATGCTTCTCCTTGACCTGTTAGAATCTTACAACATCCACCCATCATTCCACTCTCCCACACGCATGGCTGGAAAGAGCAGTTCACTAACAGACAATATCTTGACCACTCACTCTAGCATGCTTCTCCTTGACCTGTTAGAATCTTACAACATCCACCCATCATTCCACTCTCCCACACGCATGGCTGGAAAGAGCAGTTCACTAATAGACAATATCTTGAACACTCACTCTAGCATGCTTCTCCTTGACCTGTTAGAATCTTTCAACATCCACCCATCATTCCACTCTCCCACACGCATGGCTGGAAAGAGCAGTTCACTAATAAACAATATCTTTACCTTACTCGATTCATCGACATTAGTTACTCAAATCATAGAGCCTTATATTTCTGACCATTGTGCCCTTTTCTTAGGGTTTCACTGTTTAGTGGTCACCGACGACTTGCTAAAAAAAAAAAAACGGAAATTCAATTAGCACAAAACCCTCATATGTTTTTAGTCTCATTTATTCTGAAACCTGGCAGAATTTTCATATGGTATAAACCAGTGAGGTAAACAACATGTGTGACCAGTTCATGACCACTTTCAGTAGACATTTTAATAAAGCATTCCCCGTGACTACCACACAAAAAAAGAAACTCAACTATAGCCCTTGGATATCTCCAGAAATCAAAACTGATGGACATCAGCTACGTTTGTTTGTTGCATAAGCAGTGCAAATTAGCCCCCAGTTGCCACTTGCTGCAGGATAAATATTAAATACAAGGCATTTAGAAAGGCACACACCAGTAACCTCAAACATACTAAACGCTCTTATTACGACAATGTGATTGCCACTGCTGGCAATAAATCAAAAGCCTCATGGAACATTATAAAGACGCAATCCTCCACTCGACAACCCCACAAAGACCTCTCACTCAACATAAATGGTGTCCTCACGTCGGACTCTTTAACAGTAGCTAACCACTTTAAAAAATTCTTCTATGAAGCTGGCTGAAAGAGCCGCCCACAACTCTTGCCTCAAATTCCTCCTCGTACAGTAACAAGTAAAACATATATTCCACAGTCTATTTCTTTCATCCAACTACACCTCAGGAAATGGCTACAATTATCAAATCCCTTAACAATAAAAACTCTGCCGGTCCTGATGAAATACCAACTTCCCTTACTGTGAAATGCTAGCAAGCTCTATCGGCCCCACTATCCCTCATTATAAACGCATCCTTCGATTCGGGTATATTTCCCAAACGACTAAAAGAAGCGGCTGTAATACCACTCTACAAAAATAAAGGTTGTAGTAATGATCCCAACAATTTCCAACCAATTTCACTTGTATCCTCCTTCTCAAAAATATTCGAACCAGCCTTTTACAACAGACTATCCTCTTTCCTAACCAAATACAAAATACTATCTCCTTATCAACATTGTTATCAAAAAGGAAAATCTACTACTTCAGCTATTTTCTCCCTTCTCTCTACACTGCACTCTGCACTGGATAGGGGAGACAAAGTTGTAGGTATTTTTTACGACCTTAGTAAAGCATTTAACACCATAAATCATGAAATACTCCTAGATAAACTCAACAAAGCAGGCATAAGAGGAAATACTAATACTTGGGCAGCCTCTTTCCTTTCTAGCAGAACACAAGTGGTTAAAGGAACTGCTTAGCTAACAATATACATACTTCAATAAATTCCAACCCACACCCATTACCTTGCGGAGTACCTCAAGGTGCAATACTTGGTCCACTATTTTTTCTCTTATATGTAAATGACATGTCTGAGGGTTTCGATCTGGGCACCTTGACCCAATATGTAGATGACTCCAGCCAACTATTGACAACTTCCATAAACTCTATAGCCTACTAGTGCTGGCTCTGCAATACAATAAAGCAGCAGCAAGCATGTCCGTATATTGTGCGCAAAATCTTCTTGCTATTCAACCTTTAAAAACGGTATATTTAAATTTCCAACATTATTTTTCAATCCCCGATTCTAGTCCACTCATTCGTCTTAATACGCAAAGCATTGTTCTTGCAAGTTCAGTTCCATTTTTAGGGTTAACTATTTCAGAATCACTTGACTGGTCCATCCACATTGACAACGTTTGCGGGAAAGTAAAGAGTGGTTGTTACCTGTTAAGAAGAATGAAACGAATTGTAAACCCGCAAATTCCCCGTCTAATTTATTTTGCTCATGTTCATTCACATATCATATATGCATTGATTTTTTGGAGGGCAGCGCCACAAGCCAACAGGGTATTCCTTCTTCAGAAACGTGCCATCCGCATAATGGCTGGCGCTTCCTGGCGTAAATCATGTAGAGCCTTGTTTCCCAGAATATACATAACCGAAGCGAAGGAAGCCGTTTAGAGCACTTAGGTGGCGTCGGAAAGGTAACTAGCTGAAATTTTCAGAATATGTTCTAAACAGTTCCACGATATTTCTGTAGAAATGTTTCACAAAAAACCGTGTCGGAACACCACCAACACCAAATTTTGATTTTTTAGGCTGATGCATGTTTTCTGTAATAACTTTGGAAGTTACACACTTATATGCCTGATTTTTCACCTTGAATATGTGTACACATAATATCGTTTTATATTTATTCAAATAAGTTAATGTTATTATTATTTTATACATAATCCATCAAATAAATGGCAAGGAAAATCGAAAAAAATTGTTCCGCCCGTTTTCCAACTCGATCACAAGTTACAAACGAAAAATAAGAAAATAATTAATTGCACTAGTAGATAGGTCTATTCATTAGCTACAAAACTGTGTCTTTCAGTTTTCGTTTACGTAAACGTCGTCGCATTGATTGTTGCGTTGTTCGAGAGACTGTATTCTCCATACGCGCCGTAGCACCGCCTCTGCCTGCTGCGCGTAAGGCACAGTATGCACATAAGCTATGCGCTAGTGCAAGCGAATCTCGACCACCTTGACTTCACGCAAGTGTTACCAATCCCTTCCAACACATGCTAATCAACACACAACAAAATACTTATGATAGCATGTTTAGAAGGTGGAAACCCTTCTACCACTAATACCTTTCATTCTATTGCTTTCTGCTTAATATGAAATTTACGATTGCGTACTCCATTCGAACTACAGGTGTTTCAGTTGTTTTGCACAGAACAGAGTGAATGCACACACTCACTTATCAAGTAGGCACTAGATTTTAAGTATATAAGTAATAGGTCCTCAAGACAGTGGATGGGTGAGAAATGATAATGGTCTTCTCATACCCCTTTACTACGAATAGACCAAGAAACGAACCGTAAAAATAGGCTTGACCCGGAACTAATTGGTACAGAATTTTTTTTGATCAGAAGTTGTTACTTATGTATACCTACATGCGCATAAGAAACTTTACCGCTGTCCGACACCCTTAATTAGCGTAATTAATTAAAATGTTAAAACTAATTAATGCTTATATTATGGTTGTTTTTGAAGATTTTTCAGAATTTAGATTTTTACCACTTCGCACAACTCTTTTTGTAATTAAAAAAAATTACCTACATCAATATAAATATTTCGGTAGTTATTAATTAATTACTATTAATTATAATAACAATTTCAATTAAATGCTTCCCGGGTAAAATTGGTACAATTTAATATTGTTTTGACAGTTGTTAATATAAGAATAATAACATATATAACTTGTGTAGAAACTTTACTGCAATCAAAAAACTATTTACAGGCTAAATCAGCTAATTAATAATTAATTATTACATTTATAACTTACATACGTACATATTTGAACATAGGCAATATGGGTATCAAAAGAAAGCTGCTGATACGTTGATTTTAATGCTGGTACTCTCAGGGTCATTCAAACAAATTTCTGAAGTTTTTCTAGGGGGGTAGAAAGAAGGGGGGGTGGATTAATAAAGAATATTATGAAACGTATCAAACAAAAGCTATTAATACGTTGTTATTAGTAAAAATACTTTTAGAATGATAAAAGACAATGTACCCTAGTGCTTGGTTAATAGCGGTGGTGGAAGGGGGGAGGGGGGGGGGGGGGGTGGTAAAAAGTGTTCTCATAACCCAATTTTGCGTCTGATTTTTGACAATATTTGATTTTACTTCTTAGATATGAGGTCCGATTACTCTGATACAAAACTCCAGGCTCAATTCCATCCGAATTTAACAAAATGGGTAGTGTCATTACCGCGCATAGTTTCTTTTACTAAGGGCCGGTATTACAATCTCTTGATAGTGCTCCCTCTAATGATTAACATCCTGATAGCACGTTTTTGCGTATTATGACCTGCCGATAGGACTATCCACAAGATACTGCTAAGCTAGCAGGAGGATTTCTTATCAGCTGGATGAAGTACCGGATAAGGTTAGCAGCATGGTTAGCAGCCACATTTTTGCAAAAACAACTTGGATGTCAACCGATATGAGGACTCTGTGATCACAATATGAAAATAATGGACGTAGTGGTCAGGTGGCCAGGGTCAGCCCACGATTTAAATACATTTAATAATTCAAGTATTAAAGCTAGGCTGGAAATGGGGGAATTTGGAGATTCCGTGATTCTGGGCGATTCTGGCTATACTCTTCGACCATAAATGTTAACCCCATACGCAACCCAGCACGACCTGAAGAGCATTTGTACAACGAAGCACAGATTCGTACTAGAAATGCAGTAGAAATATCATATGGCGTATGGAAACGGAGATTTCCTGCACTGTCGCTCGGTCTACGCTTATCAGTAGAGCATGTCCAAGCGATCATCGTAGCATGTGCAGTACTTCACAATATTGCCGTTGATATGAACGAAGATGAGCCTCCTCATAACCCAGAGCTTCCAGAGGTGGATATTGAAGGTGACCAAGTAGTACAAGACGTTGCTGTACAGAGTAATGCGCCAGTTCAACATGCATACATCGATTACTTCCGAAATCTACTTTAGGAAGTCTACAGGGCGCAACAGATTGTACAATAACTTAAAACACTTGCTGTTCATTTGTTAAATTTTATTCACCACGACACCGTACAAAAATAAAGATAAAATGAAAAGTGCTACTAGGCTGGACTGACATTTATTTATTTATGAAAAAGTGAGAAAAAAACTAGGTAATTCTGAAGGCTATCTACCCAAATGTTAAAGTAAATTGAAACTCAAAACAAGATAAACAATAAACATGTTCAAGTGGGGGAAAAGGTACAGAAGGAAGACAGCTTATATGAGAAAGTAGATAGGCCACTTTGTGACACATACTGTATAGAGGTAGATGAGAATACAAGACAAATAAATAATTCTGAGACGTTTTGGCCAACTCGTGGTCTTGATCACTCAGCGTGAGTAGAGTGAGTAGTCCTTCTACTCACGCTGA
>OX246750.1:20002000-20028000 GCA_945910005.1 Isoperla grammatica | reverse complement strand
AGCCGAGCAGTTTCATCATCTCCAGCCAAGGTAGGGCCTCTCCTTGCATTCTAATGTCGAGCTTATTGTCGCTTAATGTTCCATGTATTTTGTTCTTACTTTATAAATTTGTGATTTAATTTCTTTAACGTTTTTTTTTTTTTTTTTTTTACGACCCACTTTAACTTATCCTTAATACAAAGTATTCTCAATTTTAGAAAATTACTTCTAATTTTATTGGTCGTATATTGATTGATTAATAGATTAGCGAACTGACTTACGACTAAGGGTTGTCTACTATGATGAATAAAAGGTTTTGTTTCAATTATTATTTATGTTCAGAATTTGTATTATAGTTTTCATAATTTTAATGTTTAGTTGAATAATTATTGTTCCTCTTTGCAAATCGGTTACATTTAACGGATTAAGAGAGACATGACAACTGAAATTGATAATACAATTTTAAAATGGTATTTAATAAAGCGTAATTCGTTAACTATTTACAACGTACCTCCGAAAAATAATTAATTGTGGCATTTCAAATGTGTATAGCGTATTTCTAGCGACTTGAACGTAATTTTATGTTGAGTGGAATTTTCGATTTGATTTTGTTTAAACGGTTATAAATTATTCTAGCTACAAATCACATGAATTAGGAATTACTTTGTGTTACTTATTACAACGTTTGTAGTGTGTCTTTCAAAGTGTTCACTTGTGGATGTAAGTCTGTAATTTTTCAATTTACTGAATTACACAACAAAGAAACAAATAAATCTAATTCCACAGGGTGGTAAACAGTACAAAAAAGTAAAATTTCAATATTAAACTGTGTAGGATATAAAAACTGTCCTTTCAATTGTGGGGCTTGGAATGCATAGTAACAGACGCACGAACAGCCGTGACGTAGATTGTACTTGTGATCCTTATCACAGTGTTCCGTTTCGTCTACAGATGTGGCCGCGTCATCGCCTGCTGCTGCAGACTGGCTTGGGTGACTCGCCGGCTCGCCCCATCTCCCTCAACAACAGCCTCGTCTACGAGCTGCCTTCAGGTAAGCTTTCTATTATTGCATAATATCTTTTGAAGTATTATTTAAACACGTTTAAATAGTCGCAGATAATATTTCAGATTTCACTCAGCATCTATTATCACAACGTAATAATTAAAGAATGTGTGAATTAATTAATTATTAAATAACTTATTATTTGTCTGGGAATACACTTTTCCCCAGTAAATTATTGCTTAAACAATTTTTGAGACAAGTGGACCATTTCCCCATTCATAATATTGCACCTCCATTCATGTGTGTAGCTTCAATGTTTAGTATGTAAATTAATTGTAAAGTGGGTCATTTACAGTGAATTGGACTCACACTGGCAATTACAAAAAAAAGTAATTTAATTTAGTCGCATGTAATGGGCCTGCACTAAATATTGTAATTTATTGTAAGATTTGCTGGGTGTACTGGTAATCTATAGAGGGGATTTAAAATAAAAGGGGGGGGGGAGAGGGTATTACCCCCACCGTCACTCATGGGTCTATATATAGATTATCATAGTTTAACTGTATTTTGTATAACAGCTAGACTATTTAGAAACAAATCAAATCAATCAAATTTGAAATCATTATTAACATGATGTGTTTCTATTGTTACAGATTAATGGAGCAAGACTTGAAGCAGAGGTCGGGACTACCAACGTCTGCCGCCTTCGTAGTCCGTCATCGGTAACTCTTCGTCGCGGAGATCCAACTGACTTCGAAAGCTTCTTGGCGTTCCGTTCAGCATTGCAACATTTATTCACAGGTGAGCTAACTTTCATCTACACCACAGAATAACAATCAATCTGGGTAAAGCTTGCGAACAGCTGATCGGCTGTTATTGTGGTTCAAGGTCAAACTCTCCCCTAACCTGTTGAACTCTTGAACTAAAACCCACGGCTTCATCCAAGGATTCATTCTGACGGTCGAACTGGTTTTAGGGTTTTTTCATGTACTTACGTATGCCATATTGCCATATTTAACGTGATTCACATGTCAAAACGATGTGTTTTAAAAATGGAAATTAGCTATCAAAAAACATACTATTTGTAAAATAAAAAAAACACTGAAACATACAAATAAATTTATCGAATCATGTGTATGTACTACGTACAGTCAATCTCGCAAAGGAATACACAAAAAAAAGTGAGTAGAACAGCCGATCAGCTGTTCGCAAGAAATACCTCAATCTGTACAGTACCGAATCTCATATAGCACGTTTAAGCATTTTTTTTTCTATGTTACATAATATACCTTAATTTAGCAATTTTTTCCTAAGACAATTGGGATCCCGCAGGATAGGTACACACTGTCAATACTAAATAGAGCATAACTGAATTAAATAAAAATTGTCTCCCTTACAAACAAAATGTCGTCGGCATTGAATTTACTGAGTGGAACACAGTAAGGTTTGATTGTATGGTAAGAGATGCACAAACAGCCGTCACTTCGATAGTACTTGTGATCCTTATCAGTGTTTTGTTTCGTCTACAGATGCGGCCGCGTCATCGCCTGTCTACTGGACACCCGTCTTGGGTGACTCGTCAGCGCTGTTGCTGACTCGCCACGTCCCTCACAACAACACAGCCTTGTCTACGAACCTGCCTGGTAAGCTTTTCCAATTATATTTTATTTTTATTTAATTAAATATCACATATTTAAACATAACTATGTGATTACCTATGTACAGTACCTAATTAATTTAATAATTTGATATTAATCTGGGAATATATTTTTTTGGTATTACAAAGATTTGGAGGTTAGTGGACTTTTACTCAAGAAATAAAAAAAAAGAAAATGTAAAATTTAACAATTTAGGGGTTATAATGGGTTTGCACTAAATTTTGCAATTTATTGTATGATTTGCTGGGTATACAGTATAGTGGTAGGCTTTTTTTTAAAGGCAGTTTTTAATTATCTATGGAGTGGACAAGTTCAAATTAAGGGGGCACCATAATGTCAGGTAGATACGGCATTACATCCCTGCTGCTACCCGATGGCTTGGATTATCATAAAATAAATAAAATAAATTCACATTTAGAGTCTACCCACTCAGTAACTAAACTGATTTGCAGTGGGGGACTTTAATTGAAAGTGACTGAACCAACCCTGTAGTCTTCGAACACCATCGACGAGTGAGGGATAACCAATCAAAGATCGATATTTCAAATACGAAACATATGAATCAGTGATTGGACAGTGCGAACACCTGCGGACAAATGCCAGAATCAACAAGGCCGATTCTGAACAACTTTGAATTTATTGAGTATCACAACTAGACTATTTAGAAACTATCCAAAAGAATTAAATTTTGTAAGTGTACCTAATAGGGATGTCATAGGGTAGGAAAATTCGGATCCGGTTCCAGACCTTCCAAGAACCGGGTTACCCGAATCCTAAAAGCCTAAATTATGTCATCTTATCGTGGTTACACCCCCCCCCCCGAAACCACGCGGTTGAAGGTCGTTCTCTGTCCGTGTCAGCTGCCGGCCGCTGTGTGGGTTGGGCTCTGTGCGGCCGCTGCGGGTGGGAAGGGTGAGGGGGGCGGGGGGAGGGGAGTGTATATGGCCTCACAGAACTCGCCCGCAGTAATGACAGCACGTACTACCCAGCGACCAGCTGGCCACGCCCACAAGCAGGAATTCACTGTAGCTACAAGGAAAGTAGCCGCAGAAATATCGTCGCGTATTTTTTTTTTTTTTTTATACAAATAATACTACCCGATAAGGATCCGGATCCTAAAAATGGATTCGGGTAATTTCTGGATCCGGGTAACCCGGGTACCCTATGACATCCCTAGTACCTAATACCTATTACTGTACTAACAAGATGTGGTTTCTATTGTGACAGACTAATGGAGCAAGACTTGAAGCAGTGGTCGGGACTACCAACGTCTGCCGCCATCATTGTCACCGGAAAGATATTTCACGACACCACTTGTTGACTTCACCTCGTGGAGATCCAGCTTACCTCGAGAGCTTCTTGGCGTTCCATTCAGCGTTGCAATATTACAGCATCCACACGTTCAGGCAAGTTAACTTACATTTACACCACAGTATAAGAATCAGTACAGTATATTGAAACCCAGCAGACCCATTAAATAACTTATGCACAGCTGCTTCCCAGCGACACTAGTAGGCTACGGCATAGTGGACAAATAGTTGACGTAAGTTGTTAACCATTATAATACCTACCTCAAGTTGTAGTACAGTACTACTAAGTGCTTTATTGGCTCTTCTACACCCACAGCACATATAAGACTGTGCACGCTTATTGTGTTCGCAGCAAGAAATTGCTAGAGTTTCGGTACTGTAAAGATTCTTATTCTGTGTTTACTGTTTACACTATGTGCGATATAGTTACTATCGGATTCAAAATGGTGTCTCTCAGCTTCAACATTTGCATAAAATAATGATGACAAAAGAGGAAAACTACAGTAAAATAAGTTTCTTGGGTTTTAAATATTAATTAAAGTTGTTTCGAGTTCTTTAGCTACATTTCTGCATAGTTTGATTTGATGCAACCTACCTTAAAAGTGCGGTGTTTCTCTGTTTACCACTACGAAAATATTCCTGTAGCACTAACCAATAAAATTACAATACTATTGTAATTTAGAGATATTTTTAACAACCAAATACAAGAATTGTGAATGTTTTGTTTTTGTCATTATTAATTATTTTAGTGGCCGTTCTTTAAATCGACACACACCTTTTTTGAATTTGATATTAGTGTGGCTCGTTGGTTCATTCCTGTTAAATGCAGAAGGTCCAGAGTTCGATTTCTGGTATGGGCTAGGTTTTTTAACTTCGGAAATTCGACTTAATCCATCTGTATGGTTCCTGTATGGTATACCTTAAATGGTGACTTAGGAGCCATCATAGCAATGAAGCACGTAATTAATGGTATAATTTCTCCCACTGAAAACCAGTACTTGTTTTGTAACTGAGTAGGTAGACTATAAATACAATTTCATTTCATTTATAGTTTCATAACAGTGATCAAAATCAATGACACCTCATCATTTTCAAACCAAATTTCACTGGGGTTAACTCTAGATCACATCCGTTCCAAAATGAGCTATGCCAGTTACTACAGAGTTGTGACCTAAATAGATTGTAAAATTAAGTATCTCATACCAAAATGTAACATTTTGCTAATTGTTTCATATCACTTCACGTAACTTTAAGAATGTTTGTGCATCATTATTGATGAAAGCTATTGAAGAGCACAATCATGTCGTTCTTTTAACTCGTTCGATCAATCTGGAAATCAGTTAACTGATGTGACGGAACATACTCGGGCAGATATTCGGATCTAATGAACGAACGCACACATAGATTATTTTAATTTTTAAACATAGAATTTGTGAGAAAGAAAGTCAACCTAACCGAAACACTAATTACGTATACACAAGTGTTCACACAGCAATTAAAGATTTTATTTTTATAGCAACGAAGGAAAATTTAAAAAGTTTCAATGTCCCCCACTTATCTGTGTGGGTAGACTATAATTACATTGTATTTATTTGTGACTGACTTGTCACCTTGTGATCTACAATGTGCAAAAAATAAATCAAAAAATGTACGTTACCAAAAATAAACACATGATTTCTACATGGTAGATTGATAGATGGCAGTGTATTTATTACCTAAATCGCTTCATTAAGTGACAACATCTTTCGACTAAGCTCTCCAATTTTTACGTTTTATATGAACCTCGAACCAAATTACAAATTCTAAGTTCTAAATAGTGTATGCAGCTGGGTCTTATTGACGTTACACTGTCTTATCTCTGTTCCCCGTTTTCAGCCGAGTTACAACACTGAAGAGGCACCGCCTACTGAACATGACTACATCGCTTACGTCCGTCTGACTACAGAACTGAAACCACCTCGCAGACCTGTCGCCTCGACAACTCAACTTCGACACTGCAACAAGCTGTCCTACATTTCTTGTAAGTTTCGCTAACTGCGTTCTGCTTTACCATAACACTGCTTCAGTATCAATGCTTATATCTCTTGGTTTCATAGTTAAATAGATTACAATATTTGAATACTCGCACCATTAGTAAAATACGCCCATATCCTAACTGAACATCCGACATTTCTATCCGATCTTGGGGAAGTCCTCTTATGTTAATTGGAAATGATTTTGTTGTCTTGTTCATAATATACCAATAGATTGATACCTATAGACATATCGCTACTCTTTATTCCAACATCATTTAGCTGGGTAAAGATTGATAAAAAAAATAAAACATCAATATGGAAAGATATTTAAAATTACATAAATAAGAGATACCATTTTTTAGGTTTTAGATGCTAAATCACTGAACATATATTTTTGAAAATGCTACAAAATGCTTATTTGAAAAAAACGGAGTTCACATTCCTACTGATATTTAGCTAACAATTACACTCTTATTTAAGTAGCCACAACTCACAATTGAATTTATTTACATAATATGCATGAGTAAACACAAACCTATTTGAAATATCGATCTTTGAAATGATTGGTTATCCCTCACTTGTCGATGGTGTTTGGAGGCTACAGGGTTGGTTTAATTGCTTTAAATTAAAGTCCCCCACTGAAAATCAGTTTTGTTACTGAGTGGGTAGACTCTTAATTTGAATTTATTTATTTAATTCATTTTAAATATCTATGGATAATTTTCCATTAGAAGTGCAAGAAAACCCCTGATATTCAAGGTTTTGCTGAACAGAAAAAATATATGAGACAAAATGCTAAATATAAAATAATTCTGAATTTCGAGAAAATTAATGCTAACAACATCTCTTTTGAGGTTTACAAACTGGGATTCATCCACCAATGACAAAAACATGAATCTCAAACTAGGTAGAATCAAGCAAACAATTTAACTAACAGTTACAGTGTCTTGTTTGATTTAATTTTAACATTATGGATACTAGTACACTTAAAAACATAAATATATTAAACAACAAATTATATTACAAAAAGTAAACAGATTTTAAACTCGTCAGTACTTCATCTAAATGTGCTAGTTCACGGTAACATTAATTGCCTAATTGGTGATGTGGACTCATTCCTACTTGTAATGCAGAAGGTCACGGGTTCGATTCCCAGTTGCAGCTAGGGTTGGAAATGGACTAAATCCATTTAGTATATACAGCACTCATGCATATTATGTAAACTGTGCCTTAAAGAGCCATCATAGCAACGAAGCACATACTAAATTATACAGTATATTGTCCCCCACTGAAAAGCAGTTCTTGAACTGAGTGGGTAGGTAATACATGAAAATGTATTTATTTTCTATTGAAGCAACCTCTGAGAGGGCTAAATGTACCACATGCAAAACAATTAAAGTAAATGAATAGGCCTACATAAACTCAGAAACTGAAAATGTTACAATTCTAAAACTAATACACAAACCACTAAATTAGGAAAATCACTTTTTGCTCATCAATATAATATTGGTATAGTATTATCCAACAACTAAAGCCGATTACAGGAGGACTTATCACTACCACGTTTCTTTAAGGTTTTTCCATCTAGAGACATTCCTCATTTCCTTGTATCATATATCGTAGCCTAATTAGCTCAACCATTCCACCTGTATGTTGAACCCACCTTAATATTGTCAACTACATTTCCATTCACTCGCGGTCGCATTGCCCAAGATATCCGCGAGACACTAGTCTGTATTTTGAATATCGCTTAATTACAAATGGCTGAATTCCGATTACAGTTTTGCAGCACATAAATCAATGAAATAAAGACAAATGGGCCTAAGCTATATACTGTTAAAGTATTTATTAAGGATTGAAAAGAGTAGGGTTTAAGACCAATTACAATATTCTGACAAATAATGTCTTCCATAATCATATTGAAATCTTCAGACTTTTTACTAAATAACACCGATGCAGAAACATCAAATTTACGTCCATAGACTTAGTAGTACTAATGAGTAGGTACTAATAATGAATGTTATAGTCACACAATATTGGTTAATTTGAAGAATCCCTCTTATCTACATAGGCCTATTGCTTCACCATCAAAATTTTCATTCAATCTTTAACCAACAGTAAACTTTCTAAAAAGCTTCATTGATCTATGTTGAAATTCTTAAACTAATTTTATTCAAACTCTTCTCATTAGCTTCCTCCCCCCCCCCCCATGGCAACTCTCTCAAGAATAATTACTAAATAATTGTACTGTATTGGCTAGTTTCCAGCACTTTATTGGTGAAGTTTAAAATAGAACTAGGAGCTAAATCAGCCACTATGTTTATCAGAGCTATTATGCAGCAATTCAGTAGGCCTACACATATCGTAGGTGAAGGGGCATTACCGCGTAAGTCGCCTTTTTGACAAAACTTAGTTGTTTATTATTTTGAAATCGTGAATCCCATTGGCGCAGCTTGGATTCATGCTAGTACTGACTTAACCAATAGAAATGCTGTAAAGACAAGAAATTACACTGCATTTGAGCAGAAACCTAAGGAATGCTATGGCAACCGCGTATTTTTTCAGTAACACTGCGTAAATAGTCAGAATATGAATGTTA
The DNA here is from genome assembly GCA_945910005.1 of Isoperla grammatica. Lineage (NCBI taxonomy): Eukaryota > Metazoa > Arthropoda > Insecta > Plecoptera > Perlodidae > Isoperla > Isoperla grammatica. Next base: position 20,019,436 of record OX246750.1, on the reverse strand, counting down.
AAACTGGCGGAAACCACGTATGTTATTTAAATAAATTGTAGTTTTAATTTATAAATAATATAACTATGTTAATCAAAATCATAACTTCTGTGGATGTAACAAGCATTAAACAATATAGGGTAATTCCCTTAACTTAGCCTCAGTCATTACTCATTTTATCTGAAAGCGCCTTTTCGTGTTCTCTCCTGACCAATTCGTGAAACGTTACTTACGTGGTAATGCCCCTTCACTGACAATATGTCATGTATTAAAAACTAAAAAGTACTAATTTTTTAAGCTACTCGTTGCAGTTTTAAACATTCATATTTACCGTCGTACAGTCGAGCACATTGTGGAAAATAATACGAAAAACAAAATTATTTGGTAGAAATTTGCATATTGTCACGATTTAACATATAACTTGCTTTTTTATTTAAGAATACTAAAACTACAATTTGCAATGCTGTAATAGTACAATACCGGTAGTTATAATTTACTGATTCAACTCGTTTTTGCTCAACACTTTGCAAAGTAGTATATGCTTCAACTTCTTTGAAAGCATTAGTTGCTTCTTGCATATGAATAATACTCCTTGCATAAAAATGTATCACTAGGCCTATGTATGTACATAAATTAAATTTATCATTGGGGGGTTGTTTTATTGCTTAAATGATGTCAAGAAATGAGTACCGGTAAACTACATTTTAATTTAAAGTAGAGCTGTACCGACACGACACCACATTTTTGTTTTTACCGATACCGATACCGATTCTCACCGATTCCGATTCTCTAATAGAACATAATTTCAAAATTGCACTTGATTGTAATTTATAAATTCTATGATAATAGCTACAGTAGGCCTAGATTACAGTATTGGAGAGTAGTACTTCAGAAAACATTTTGAATATGTGGTTCATGTATTCTTCTTTAGAAAGTCATGGTGGAACATTTGCCACTGGCCTAGTACGCCTACTCAATAGCTAAACCTTTGGATTGGAACAATTTCAAATTTTAACCAAGTCGCCTCTTGATTGATGTACAATGCACAGTCATGACCAAAGATAATAAGATATACCCTGGTCATGACGATGTTTGAAATTGAAACTTTTTGAGCGCGAAATTTAAAGTCATCTGCAACGAGAAATTTAATGAAGAATCGGTATCGGCAGTCGCAGATTCTTAGGAATCAGTACAGTTCTAATTTAAAGTTAGCAAAACGTTGAGAAAGGACAAACAAATATGATCTGTTTCAATATTTAGCTCGCATACCTTGCTCCTGTTCTACGTTTCTATCGGGACATAAATTCTTAACAATCATGCAATGTAGTCGTGTCCTACCTTAAATTGATCTACGATATATCGCGGAATATAGGATTAAATGTTCCAAGTTGAGACAATGCAAATTAGTATACAGTATCTACATTTTTAAGCCGGTTATAGGGCTTCCAAACAATTCAGTTATGCCGATCTTAGCCTAGATAAACATAGTGCTGATAATCTTGTACGTATTGGTTATTGTAACACTCAATGACTTGTTAGAGAGCTTTCAAACAATTCAGTTATGCCGATTTTAGCCTAGGTAAACATAGTGCTGATAATCTTGTACGTATTGGTTATTGTAACACTCAATGACTTGTTAGAGAGCTTTCAAACAATTCAGTTATGCCGATTTTAGCCTAGGTAAACATAGTGCTGATAATCTTGTACGTATTGGTTATTGTAACCCTCAATGACTTGTTATAGAGCTTTCAAACAATTCAGTTATGGCGATTTTAGCTTGGATAAACATAGTGCTGATCATCTTGTACATATTGGTTATTGTAACCCTCAATGACTTGTTACATAGGCAAACCTAAGCTGGCACCTGCAGCTTATTTCACACAATATCAGTCACTACGTATACCACAGCGTTGAATTCGTATTGACTCAACACGGGTTGACTTGAGAACGATTTGAACATCTTGATATACACCGAGAATTCAACTCGATTCGCGTTCGAGTCGATCCGCCTTCCTAAGCAGATTGACTTCAGTATTGCGGTTTGAAACTCCTTGATATACATCCCAATACGGATCGACAGAGCCTGCCACTGCTTCTTTTGAACGGCGGCTAGGGGAGATGGCGGTGAAAATGGCGGCGTCTACAATAGGCCTACTTCCATTTTTTTCCCGCATTAAATACACAAACACATTACACATGGCAAATAACAAAGAAACAGAAAGCCTAATGACTGTGTTGCCATGCCTAGCCTACTAATACAATATATATAAATAGTATGAACACTCTTGACACTCGGAGAAACGCCATACGGGAACGCACTGACAGCAGCTGACAGCCCAACTTTACTTTCAATCCACGCCCACCAAATAAATTCAAGTGTACAACAACAACAACAATTCAGATTGAATCGAAGTTGGGTTGAGGAGAGCGCTTCGAATGTCCGTGGTATACACTCGCATTTCAATACGTGTTCAACCAAACCGTATTCACTCAAAACGAAATGAAGGCTGTGATATACGTAGTGAGTGTCTCTCTCTAAATTCAGTCTCAATATTGATTATCAATTGCATTTCCATCAAATTTAACAACCAATTCTTAGTAGGTAGGCCTCATATTATCATATTAGAAATTCCATTCCCCTGGGAATTTGCCATATATACAGTATTAGATGATCTTAGTTATTCCAAGGAGAGACACTGCCACCTCCACAACCTCCAACCCCCCCCCCCCCCCCTACTTTATTTCACAATGATTTCATAGACAACAGTCTGTGCATTAATTATTGTTGTAAAACCATCGAATATACGTCACGTTAGAAGGTTAAATGTCAATAGATCGTCATAACGGGCGCTCGTTACTACTCCATCGCTATTTTGTTTTGAACTTGTTAGGATATAGTTCTCTCTCTGAATTGAGAGTGGCCGGCATCCTATTGAAATGTATTTTAAACCCCATAGTCCTCCTTATAGCTTTGCTCACTGACAACTTCAAAGGTTGTCATAAAAATACCAAGAAACATGTCAAGAGTGACAAAACGTTTACCGGCTGTCACTGACCTGTCTCAATTTGAACAAACCAAGGGTATTCTTAACCGCATCCATTACGAACTGTGTAGACGGTTCTGGTTATTCCTGTGACGACCCTTTTTCTGCTAACTAGCCACTGCGAATACAATAATGAACATAATCTTTAACGGCACATTTAGATGAATACCGTCTCAAGTCGGAAAGAGAACTAGGCCTATAGTTCGTTTTAAATTTTAATAAATGTTTGAATTGTAGTAATATTATCCAGATTTAACGTCCACTCGAGAGACAATGTTCCCTCCGGTCTGATGGGCAATGCTGTTAGTCTCCTTTTCTCTTTCACAACTATAGTTTTTCATCTCATTAGCCGATGATTCGTCCAAGAGTTTCTAAGTCTTGTATCTCCTACTGAATATCTTTTATCCTTACAATCCCACTGCATGTTTCCATGAACACAACACACAATACTGTTGGTTTTGATGCAAATCAGAGCCATATCGATTCAAAGGATGTGGGTTCGAATCCTGCCATCCTTATCCGTCGCCAACACAAACCCTCTCTAACTCCCTATATGGTGCGAGTATCAAACGTCAATCAATTATTATCTATAAATACCAAGAGAATGATTTATTTTAATGTGAACAGCTGGACATGTTTATATATTAAAACTACCAATGACGTCAAACTTTTGTCAACAATACTGTTAATGAATGAAGTTTATGCTAAACTAATATTTTGCCTATGGTGTTAACTGTTAATTCATGATTGAAAGTAAATAAAATACAAAAATCCAATTTTAATTTCAAATACTTCAATTAATTTATTCGAGTTTAGTTTCCTTTTACATCCACTTATGTTCGTATATGTGCTCCTACGTTAATTACATTCAGATTCGCTAAAGTAAAAAGTAAAAAAGGACTGAATGCTTTGGGCATTGGAGGAAGCCATGTTTGCTTTGCACGTTTGCCAATACTAATTCCACGAAGTTGAATCGACTGAACATTGTTCAGTGTTTTTATTGTCATACGTATGGTAATTTGAATTTTACAAATTTCAATTCTCCTTACGAATTAAGGGGCCTAGTGGGGAAACGAGCTACGCCACATCTATCTTTTTAGAGATAAACGTTTTTAGTAGGAAAACTACTTTTTCCCACATTTTGAGCTTCATAAATCCACTTTTTTTTTTACTTGAAATCCAAATGTTTGTTCAAATAAACATAAAAATTGGTTCATTTAAGTATTTATAACCTATATTTCCCATTTTAAGTCTAAATGTAACAATAGTAACTTTTCTATTGTAACACTCGCATAGGTTGATTGAGTATCAATTTAAAATTTATGCACAAAGCTCTTACGATGTCATATTCATTAATTCAGATTTGAAACGTAAATTTAATTTTGGACTACGTTACTATCGTATTTACTATTTTCAATGTCATAAAAATATGGCATGTTCTATTGGAACATATACCAAAGTTCTTATTAAGTACTGATTAAAAATGTATGCACAAAGCTCTTAAAATTTCTTATTAATTAATTATTTAAATATGGCATTTTAATATAAGTAGAAATCCTCATGGGACAAAAATGATTCAATATTTATATGTCTTAAATAGTGAAAACGTAAAGATCATAGGTATGTGGCTTAGCTCTTTCTCAGCTTGTAAGGTAACTTGTAGTAAGCTAATTTACGGACATTAAGTGGATTTAAACGCGGCTTATGCTCTTCTGAGTGAGATAAATGCAAATGGTAAAAACTTGACTGTTAATTTTTTAATGGTTTAAAGTATGTAATGTGAGGAAAGGATCCAACAGCTTACCTTCTAGTCCAAGAGCCAGCAACATAAAAGCTCCCCTCATAAGGTACATATGTTTTGACTATTGGAATAGGAGCGGAAAAACTACTCTACTAACAAAACGCGCGTCTTACTCCTCAACGTGGGGGCTTTTAGGCCCCACAGGGGGCCAAAAAAGCCGAAAAAAGGCCCAAGGTTCCCCTCATAAGGTACATGGATGGAGTAAACGCCATTTTGTAGAGATAAGTGTCCCAAATAGGAATTCGAAGAGTAAGACGGGATATTAGGGGGCGTTTACCGATCAGACGCCATTTTACCTAAAAAGGGCCATTTTTTATTTTCGCACATGCATGCGCTTAAATACTCAAATCATATCCGGAAATGTCTCGAGACGTAGAAAAACATAAATTTTAAAGAAATTTTGGGTTATTGTCCTCGCCAGACGCCCTCAAAAGCGGCCCAAAAAGGCCAAGGTTCCCCTCATAAGGTACATGAATGGAGTAAACGCCATTTTGTAGAGATAAGTGTCCCAAATAGGAATTCGAAGAGTAAGACGGGATATTAGGGGGCGTTTACCGATCAGACGCCATTTTGTCCAAAAAGGGCCACTTTTTATTTTCACACGTGCACGCGCTTTAACACCCAAAACATATACTTAAATGCCCCTAGAGGTGAATACATTTCTAAGATATTGTGTGATGTCCTCGCCAGCCCCCCCCCCCCCCCCACAGCCTCGATCCGGATGCGATAGTTTTGAAGCTCCGCCCACCCCTAACTTTAATATACCAGTATTTATTATTATTAATGTCAGGATTTAAGGATATGTTTTGGGTGTTAAAGCGCGTGCACGTGTGAAAATAAAAAGCAGCCCTTTTTGGACAAAATGGCGTCTGATCGGTAAACGCCCCCTAATATCCCGTCTTACTCTTCAAATTCCTATTTGGGACACTTATCTCTACAAAATGGCGTTTACTCCATTCATGTACCTTATGAGGGGAACCTTGGCCTTTTTGGGCCCCTTTTGAGGGCGTCTGGCGAGGACAATAACCCAAAATGTCTTTAAAATGTATGTTTTTCTACGTCTCGAGACATTTTCGGATATGTTTTGAGTGTTTAAGCGCATGCATGTGCGAAAATAAAAAATGGCCCAATTGGGTAAAATGGCGTCTGATCGGTAAACGCCCCCTAATATCCCGTCTTACTCTTCGAATTCCTATTTGGGACACTTATCTCTACAAAATGGCGTTTACTCCATTCATGTACCTTATGAGGGGAACCTTGGCCTTTTTGGGCCCCTTTTGAGGGCGTCTGGCGAGGACAATAACACAAAATTTCTTTAAAATGTATGTTTTTCTACGTCTCGAGACATTTCCGGATATGTTTTGAGTGTTTAAGCGCATGCATGTGCGAAAATAAAAAATGGCCCTTTTTGGGTAAAATGGCGTCTGATCGGTAAACGCCCCCTAATATCCCGTCTTACTCTTCGAATTCCTATTTGGGACACTTATCTCTACAAAATGGCGTTTACTCCATCCATGTACCTTATGAGGGGAACCTTGGGCCTTTTTTCGGCTTTTTTGGCCCCCTGTGGGGCCTAAAAGCCCCCACGTTGAGGAGTAAGACGCGCGTTTTGTTAGTAGAGTAGTTTTTCCGCTCCTATTTCAAAAGTCAAAACATATGTACCTTATGAGGGGAGCTTTTATGTTGCTGGCTCTCCGTCTATTCGTGTAAGATGACAGATTTGAGAGTTTGAAGTACACATAAAACATAATACAAAATCACGAGACATTTTGACCGAGGTCTTGTTCACTCGAGAGAAGAATGGCTACTTCTCTCGAGTGAACAAGACCTCGGTCGAAACGTCTCGTTATATTTGTATTATGTTTTTATGTGTATTTCAAACTCGCAAATCCGTCAACTTACATGAAGGTAGGCTGTTTGATCCTTTCCTCACATTACATACCATTCCATCCAATTGGCACCTACTTTCATAACCTTTTAATGGTTAAATGTTTGATTGATGTAATGTGTGATCCAAAACTTTGACGTCATGCCTTGTTTCTTAACATAATGTATGCATAGTTTAGTCAACATAATTATGTAGAATTTTTCTAAAATATGGAAATAAAATTGCTATATATCCAGAACTAATGCACATTTTGAATTGACCTGCTTGAATGCCAATCCTTCAGAAGAAATACATGCTAGTTGAGAAATCATTAATTTTCTGAAGTTTCTAGAAAAAAAAAAAACACATTAATTTACTTCCTTTATCTACTGAGGACTAATTTTAAAAACTGTAATGCCCAGAGCAAATAATACAAAGACGGCTATGATGTATCAAAAAAGATATTGTTCAAAAATTGCAAGGAAAAGCTTTTGATAAGTAAACAAAATTGGACACTAAAATAAAAGTTGTGACTTCAAAAGAACAAAGTCTAAAGTTTCCTTTATCGTATCAAAGTAGAAGGTAAAAGAATTAGGAGGTTCGCAGTGTTTCAAATAGATAATTAGCATTTTGCTATTTAAAATAATATGTATACAGTAATTTCAATGTGATTCTCTTTCAGTTCCAATACAAAAATTGTAACATCCGTAATAACATTGGTAGTGGAAATACGAGCAAAACAGCTAGCTTACCTCGTACACGTCAACTAAAGCTCTAGCTGCTGCGCTCGTATTTCCGCTACCAAGGTAATTACGCTTGTACTACTTCTTTTGGCAGTGTCACATCCATTAATTAATGTCTTGTTCTTCTTTGTTCCAGGTCGCTTGAAGGGTTCATACTCTTTACGAAGACATCTGTTTCGGCAACTTCCATCCTTCGCTCGAACGTCGCTCGACAAGTCTTCAATGCCGATCCCGGACACCTTCCATTCTCAAGGCCGTGGACATAGTCTACTTGCTGTGGTGAATATACTGTACTGATTTTCTCAATATATGCCATTCAACTCATGCTGTTGTGTTCATTCATTGCACTAACCCCTTTCTCTCTTTCTCCCATGCATAGTCCATGACCTAGTTTGGCTTGTGAACTAGTTTATGGACTTAGTCTACTTTTGAGTGCCATGTTATATATAAGATGTTTAATAAATAATGTTTAACCAAAGCTGTTTGTTGTATACACTAATTTGTACTTAGCACCTTGTTTACAGCATTCCTATTGCCTCACTTTCCTGACCTAGTTCACCTCGTGAACTAGCACACAACACAAACAAAACACAAAACATTCTTTTCAAATAATATTTATTTCCAATAAATATTCAACAATAATACAACAAAACAATTATAAAATTTATAAATATTTTATAAATTTTATAAAATTTTTATAAAATTTATAAATATTTTATAAATTTTATAAAAATTTATAAAATTTAACAAAAAAAACTAGGAAAAATCATAAAAATTAAGCAAAAAACATGAAAAAATCGCCAAAAAAAACCCCTTTATATACCCAAAAAGACAGGACTGACGACGGAACTAGAAACATTTTCCAGCATTTCCATCATCAGTCCTGTCTGAGCGAGAGGAACGGTTGCAAAGATACCAGCACCACACTACGTACGCATACAATAACGAGCATGAATTATTGGAAGCACAGATCAGACAACGAATTCACCGTGAACTAGTTTATGGACTTAGTATTTTTTTTTAAGGTCATCTGGAAGTTGCGACCTAATTTATGAACGTGAACTAGTTTATGGACTTAGTATTTTTTTGAAGGTCATCTAGAGGTTGCGACCTAATTTATGGAGATAGTCTACTTTTTCAAGGCTATTCATTCCAATAAAAACAAATGTTTAAATTACATATTATTAATTTATTTCTAATAAATATTCAACATACAAGTTACAACATTTCAATTCATCGATAGTCGAATGTAACAATATATAATGATGTGAAGTGAACGTAACAACAGGCAATCTCACTAGTTTGACTGAAATGTTAACGTAATTAATTGAGGCTGAACATAGTTAAATCATGCCGGCATACGAATTGTGAACGAAATTTATGCTCTAAAAAATTTCTCCTTGACTTTGAACTCAAAAACCAAAACTATGGATCAAAAAACAATTCCCTGACTTATTTATGCTCTGTTCCGATGACCAATTTGTCAAAATGAAAAAAACAAAAATGTTGCCTATTTGGTTAAAAAGCGTTTTATCTTTTCGCGGCCAACTAATGTGCTTCCAAATATATTTATGCTCAAAATTGTAAGGTACAACAATAGGCCGTTCATAAAGGCAACACCAAACAAATTGTCATCATTTCTACATTCATAAATAAAATGCTTTACAAGCTGAGAATGTATTTTATAGAAAGTTATTTTACTTAATTTTCGGTCTATTGGTGACAATATGCCTGGACTATAGCTAGAGGTGTGTAAAAATAGAAAATGCTAGCCTACCAAATCAATAAACATATTTTTGAAGATTTTTCGTAAAAAATTGAGTTTTGGAACTGTGTTTCTGTCATTTCTTTTACAATTTTACTCGTTAGTCGTTACTATTAATATTAACTTAAATTGACTGATATTAACTGTTGGGGTGGTACACCCCACATTTAATCTATGGCACAGCACTAAATGAGTGGGACTTTAGTTTAAATATCAAGAAAAAGTTTGTGTCCGTTTGCCTAGTTTCAATTCAAATAACCATGGCATTACTGTACTTCTGAGAATGCTTAATATTCAGATGAAAAAACTATAAATGCCATTGCATTTGTCGGTCAAACACAATATAGCCATAAGGCACTAAGAACCCCCCCCCCCCCCCCCCCATCAATTTATATTATATAGGCCTACTCTCAAATATGTCCTAATATGTATCCCAATAATTTAAACAAGTGAAGTTATTTCTTTTTTTAAAGTTGTATTTTGAAGTTATTTTAAGTGTTGGTTATGCCAAGCCACTATATCCAAGAACAATATGACTACGTAACGTATACAGTTTTTCATTTGCGAGAATTTGCATTATTCACGACTTTAAATTGTTCGATCTTGTTTACAAAATATATTTATTCTTAGACCTATCCATTTAAAATGCAAAGAATCCCGATTTAAGCCACTCTTTTTACGGAAAACAAAAAGCAGAGTTTGAAAAGAATTTGAAAGCAAAATCCTATTTTCACACACCTCCAGTTTTCCTTGTTAAGAGCTAAATGGTGTTGCCAATATGAACAGACTATTGTAATTCTAGCTACACCAGTAGTACACAATACACAATCAAGAAAGCTGCTGTACACAACTAGTTTACAATCTCGGCCAATTACAAAGGGTTAAATGTCAATTCAAGCGTAGTTGTGAGTAAAGCTAAAACAGTTACACACTTGTAAGCCAGTTCTGGATACTGAATTGCAAACAGCATCTACAAGCTGAGCGGACAATGATATCGTATACGTAGTACAATTCAATCGTTTGTATTTGGCAATGATTGCAGAGTCAATCTGCAAAGGGGTCTATTTAATTTTATAATTTCCAAGTATTTCCATAAGAGCACCGTGTTTCTAGAGCAACTCAAATGTTGTAACTCTCCCAATACGTAGGCCTAATACATAACTAACTAGAGATGTACTTTCTTAGTTCAACCTATAAATGATATTGTAAAAATAGAATAAAAAGAAAAGGTTGTCAATGTCATCATTTTCATTTTTGTGAAATTAAATATTAATGCTAATTTACTAGTACTACGTAATAGGTTTATTTTCCAAATATCCACTAAAAGTCTATAATTTTTTTTTTTTTCATAAAAACGAAATATTAAATACTTGGTGGAACCAGGGGTAAAAGAACCAGGTACAAGAACAATGATTTATGCTGATGATATTCTGGTATGGGGAGATACAGCTGAAGAGGTTCAGAGGAAAGTGATGAAATGGAAACTCATAACAGAGGAATTTGGACTAAAAATCAGTATAAATAAAAGTAAAACTATGGTGATGGAAAGATCATGAAAGAAAGGAACGAGTAGAACAATTAGAGACAAAATAAAAATTGGAGAAGAGGAACTGGAGGAGACAGAAGAGTTTGCATACTGTCAGCTGAGTTGACAGCTCGACGCCCTGAGGATAGGATCCATAAGGTTCCTGAAACGTCGGCACATTATGGAGGTAGGACGTGGCGGAATAACCCGCAATTATTTTAATTTTATTGACATAAATCCTGGCCACGAAAGCTTCAGTGTTTTAATATATATACATATATATATATAATAATTAACAATTTTCTATTGTACAGAAAATAATTTTAAAAATTTAAATTTCACATAAATGTTATACAAGCTGGTGATTAATTATTACCAGTTAAATAAAAAGTACAAAGTTAAATTTTTTATTTTAAATTGGTAATTAATTAACAATTAGGTACACTGTAATGCCAATTTTCAAAAGCAAATGTTAAACTAATTGGTTTTACTTCTGAAAAAGCACATTTCTAGTAAACAGAACTGGTGAAGTGACCGCAAAGAGACGGATGTCTATGTCGACGGAATGGAAATCAGACCCCAGATCACAAAGTCCATGCTAGTACACAGACAGACCGGCCACGAGATTACGAACGCCTTCTCGGCTGAATGGTATGAACGCCGGAGTACACTGTGCTCGTTACGTAAATACTTGTTGTCAACTGTAGGCCTACATACAGGGTATGCTCACCAGTCAAGATACCATGGATGGAGTACAAAATAACAGAGATAGCATTTCAATTTATGTACTGTAACTTCAGGAGAAATATAACTCTACCACTTTACAGTATTTCATGTTTTGACTGGGATTTGATGAATGATCTTCTGCACCTTCTGTATTGTATATAGGTAGGCTACATATTTAGTATTTATTTCTTTAAAATATGTAGGCCTAGCTAAAAAAATGTTGAACTATTATTAATTTACGTTAGATTGATGGAGCAATTGAATGTTATGTAATTGGACACTAGATTTAAAAAAAATTAAGTTAAATGTTTGTAGAAACTAATGTTTAAATGTTTTGTTAAATTGTATTGTAAGCCTACCCAGTCACATGAACAATACGTAGGCCTAGCCTTCTATTGCTACAATAATGGCTCATATTGTGCAATTAACAAATAAGATGTCTATTTGCAGCAAATAAGCTAAATTAAGAAACAAGCTTTTTGATGAATATTGAATACATAGTTAAATGTAGTTGACATTGTAGTAAGTAGGGCCTACTGGGCCTAAGCAGTGTAATGCATTAGAAATCTCATATCATTTTGTAATCCATCCATGATTGGGAATATAAGAGGTTATGACTCCCCTACTAAACCAATATGGAAACACGACTTAGATACCAGTGTAGTATTTGTTTAAAAAGTACTTTTAAAGAAATCATAACCTGCGAGGTAAGTAGTTAGGCTATCTAAATAAATAATATGCAAGAATAAACATGGAATCCACTCTACAAAGAATCGATTATACCCACGATTGATTGGGCTGTGACGCACACTTGTGCCTTTGATTAAATCGGCACTATGCTACTTGTTGTGTATAAAGCATTACGAAGAAGAAAAACTTTAATGTAGTATAGAGGCCTACCATCAATTCAGAATTTGTAATTATTGAGTAGGCCTACCTGTATTGAACAAATAGTTAGCTATGACGAATGTTTGGCCAATCAATACGAATCTTAATTTAAAATTTACATTTTCCCAAAAAACAAAGGTTTTAAAGATCTTTGAACAAATACGATTTATAACGAATAATAGAGGTGATTATTACAGAAGCGGACGTTACCGGTATGTATTGCCGCATACTACAATCACCCCACTAAGGGTATTGGAGCTTAGCCAGAGGAACAGCCTCACAGCCTAGCTTATGCTACAATCAAGAAGTGCTGGTGTTCAGACTACGGCCCAAGGAATTATTTGATCCAACCCGCCCGCGAGAGGAAATCAAAGTTTAAGCAAAGTAATGGGCCTTTTATTTTCCTTGCTGAATTATGGCAGAATGTTTTGAGAAGGTTTATCAGACGCACTGCGTAGTTTCTGTTTTAATACTGTAATCAACATCGCTTGCAACACGAAGGTTTGGATTTCCTCTGGTGATCTGATGGATAGATATTTGAGCTTAATGTCTCATTTTTTTGCAACTTGGCTATCGAGACGACTGGTGATCTGAGATGTCTCCACTTCTTTCTAGGCATTGATTATAATTCAGAAAACTTATCTACACAAAACCAAATATGAAGACAGGACAACTAGTAAAATGCAAGCAAGCGAGTATCGAACTAGCGACGTCCCTAGGCTACAATCAAATGTATGAGAATTTTCTAGTTTAAATATATCCCATTAGAGGGTAAGGTGTAATTTTGTGTATTTCATTTAACAAACCACCTTATTAATGTTAACTTGAAGGAAAGAAAATATAGGCCTAACTATAATAAATCAAATGAAATAAAAATAGATCTATTAAAAATTCCCAGGCTACTGGTTTTTATCAGCCATACGTTCTGGCCCCGAGTCTGAAACGTTTGACCACCCCTGGAGCAGAACGTACCTGGAGCCCGATTCTCTAAATCTGTGGTAAATTTCTCACCGGTTTCTGTCGTTACGGAAGGCGAATGGATGGCTGTGATTGGGTCACAGCCTTCTCATAACGACCAAAACCGGTGATCACCTTATCGTTGACCATAGAGAATCAAGGCCCTGACCTAGAGGCTAAGTTCAAATAGAAATAGCTCTTCGAAACAAATATTCTAGGCTTACTACACCTCGTATCAAGACTGTTTATAGGTTGATACATAACAGGTAAACTCTTGGCATCACTGGTCATGTTTCCATATTGCTTTAAGTCACAGGGTGTTGTTCACAGACAGCAGCTTTCAATATCTAGATGTACTTAGTACCACTGGCATAGGCACACACCACACCCACGTACAACATAGCTTACACTAGGCTACGCACCACAGTTCACACAACGAGAATAGTATCGACTCACAATTAATTTGAATTAATAATTTGACCATGTGAGTATTATATATACATGTACTGTATTATATATATATTTTTCTACTCACACTGAGTGATCAAGACCAAGAGTTGGCCGAAACGACTAAGTATATTTATTTGTCTTCTCATCTATATGTTTCTCAAAGCGACCTATCCTATCTACTTTCTCAGGTAAGCTGTCGTCCTTCTGTACCTTTTGCCTCACTAGAACAGGTTTTATCTTGTTCTGAGTTCCAATTATATATACCGGTATATAGATAGTTTAAAAAGAGCAAACAAAAATTGTAGGCCTAATTTGTAGATGTACTAGTTGTAATTTATGTATGTTTGTATGTTTTGTAATTAGAAACAAAAATGACAAACTTCAATATTCAGGTGCCCGTGCACTATTTGAACGTACTAACAGAGCAGTATTCAATGATCATAATAATAATAAACAAACATTTAACAGCGAAGAAAACACGAGTGGTCCGAGTTTGGAGGAGCTTTGAGAAAAACTTGCACTTTACAATTAGGGTTGCCAGCTATTGAATGTGAAAATACGGGAATTTGGAAATTGATGGTAAATGAAGGGGAAACAGGATGTGACGATGCCCGGGAGGCCGAAGGCCAATTCGGGTCTTATAATGGACGCTCAAGCCCAGAAAATGAGTTTGGAAATTAATATCTTTACAGGTTATGTCCAGTGGGAAGATAAGAAAGGAAATCATCAACACAATACAAAAGGCCAGTAACTTCTATCAATGTGTAAAAGATCTGGTGTGGGACAGGGAAATACCAGTACAGGTCAAGGCGACACTGTACAAGACCTATTTCATGCCGATCCTCACATATGCGGCAGAAACCTGGAATATGGGGGATGGAGAAGAAAGTTAAATACAGGCGGCGGAGATGAGATTCCTGAAGAGCACGGTGGGAAAGACAAGAAGAGACAGGATTAGAAAAGAAATACAAAACATTAGATGGAGAAGCTAGGGGACAGAATGGGAAGGACAAGGCTGAGATGGTTTGGACACATGAAACGGATGACGAAAGAGAGGATGTCCAGGAGAATATATATATATATATATCTTGACCCCGTTTCCAACATTAATTTATCGGGTAGGGGGGAGTAGCAGAGTATTCCATGTCTTGGGCTAATGGCTAATTATTTCCAGGAGAATATATGAAAAAAAGATCGAAGGAAGAAGAAGACGGGAAAGACCAAGGAAGAGATGGAAGGAAAAGATTGCTGCAGACCAACACACGAGAGGAGAGAACTGGAAGCAAGTAGAGGAAGTACGATTGTGGGAAGATAGGAAGAGGTGGCAAAATTTGGTTTACAAACCAAAGCTGACCCTGCCAGAAGCAGGAAACGGCGATGAATAATGATGATGATCTTTACAGGTAACAGGTATACAGGCATGTTCTCCTCAGATTAATGTTTAATATGGGAGTGGGAAAAATGAAATAATGTGCATCGTTTTGGCGGTTTTTTGTCACGTGGTTTTGCATTACATAGCATCTTAGTATCGTGTTTTACAGAATTATGCAACTCTCTGCACGAAAGAGAATAATAAACAACTTTTAACTCAGCAGCTTCTATTAAACTGGTTAAACACTTATTTCTGTTGTTTGGCCACTTATTGACCTTAATGAAACCGTTGAGTGAGAAATATAGGGAAGAGGCCCGACGGCATAGGAGATCTGTCTACACCGGCACGCCCTCGCAAGGCAGTTAGTTCGTTGGCGGAAACACAGATGGCGCTAAAAACGGTGCACTGATCGGTGCGCTTACCGTTCGCCACGGAACTAAATGGTAGTGACCTATTACCGGCTCATCGGTAGAGCGGAAGTTGATTTCGAGCGCGCGATTTCAATGGAATTTCTCGCGGGGCTGGTGCCGTCTTGCAATCCAATATGAGAGCACTTTTAGTGGATACGGACGCGTCCGTTTTTCTACGCAATTTGAGCGTATGCCGTTGAGTGAGTAATTATATAACATCATCCTTTTAATGGTAGTAATTAATCGATATTGTACAATAATAATAATAATAATAATAATAATAATAATAATAATAATAATAATAACAATAAAAAAAAAATAATAATAATAATAATAATAATAATAATAATAATAACAATAATAATAATGATAATAATGATAGTAATAATAATAATGATGATGATGATAGTGATAATAATAACAATAACAATAATAATAATAAAAATAATAATTATAATAATAATAAATAATAATAAAAATAATAATAATATTGCATTATTTTACTGGCAGTACCTATTTCTATGTAAAAACATAAGTACAAATAATGACGCCATATTATAATATTTCAAACTCATCTAATGATGAATGCTTTTAATTAATAAATACAGGCTGGTGAGTTTCTTCTCGAACATTGATTTATTTAATTATCACCCCAAAATATTAAATAAATAAAATATAGGCCTTAATAAATAATAAATTAATTAATAAAAAAATAATGTCAAATCATCGATTCTCTGAAGATAAAGTGTTCTACGTATACAGGTATATTATATTCAGTCAATCAGTAAATAAGTATATTAAAAGATCAATAAGTAAATAACCGTATAATAAATTGGAAATTGGAAATATTAGGAATGTTTGTGTTTTTATAGTTTGTTATTTTCGACGTATTTGACAGCTCCAGTTCATACCATATCAACTTCCAACCCTGATCCGCCATCCCGTAAGGACACTGCTAAACTTGGGGGTCTAGCCCGTGAACGATGTTGGAAATTGTTGTTATGGTGTAGAGTTTAGGTCGTGCGTGTATGTTGGCCTCTATAAAAGTCGAATACGTCTATTGGTGTGAAGGAATTTGCAATGCGACAACCACCTTCTCCGTGTGAAGTGATTTTGCCTGAGTTTCCTCTATTCCTAGAGCAGCCACTGCCAATTCCAAGAGCCATTGATCACACATTGTGTTTTGAAGGATCGTTATATTTGGAAATAAACTTGAGAACGATGTTTTGCACCCAGAACTAGATTGAGTTATCCTAACGTTTTGTATTTGTATTCTTATTTATTATTCATTTGTTCATATATACAACAGCTGATTTCGTCATGTAGTCATCATTGAATTTGAATTAAAACATTTTGTTGAGTATAATAAAAGCTTAAAATCAGTCAAAAAATCAGTCCCTTATTATTAGACTCAATTGATTAAATACTCATTGAAAACCCTTAAGACAATAAAGTGAGTATCTTATTGTTAATCGTTCACAGCTAATATAATATGTACTTCGTTTAAAAACATCTAAATTTTATCTCTGTAGGCCTACATGCACATCTAATTGCTCCTTGGGCATTATGAATGTATGAATGAACCTCGTCACTGATTACAAAATTATTGGGAAGCTTTTTAACCCATAAGACAGTATTTAAAATGTACAAGCTATAGGTACAATCATCAACCTCAATTGACTAAAAGTAGGCTTACGAGATGTTTTTTTGGCCAACTACCATCATTTCCCTATTCGTTTCTGGGCTTTAAAAACTCTGATCAACTCTTTGTTAGTACCCCAAACCACAGCGGAGACGACTCGGACAACGGAGCAGAATAACTGGGGAAAACAGGTTCTGTGCGATGACTATATTTTGTACAACCATTTGGAATGCATCGCATTCATGTCAATATTCAAAGCTAGGAGAT
>OX246750.1:19962000-19999500 GCA_945910005.1 Isoperla grammatica | reverse complement strand
AAGACGGCACCAGCCCCACGAGAAATTCCATTGAAATCGCGCGCTCGAAATCAACTTCCGCTCTACCGATGAGCCGGTAATAGGTCACTACCATTTAGTTCCGTGGCGAACGGTAAGCGCACCGATCAGTGCACCGTTTTTAGCGCCATCTGTGTTTCCGCCAACGAACTAACTGCCTTGCGAGGGCGTGCCGGTGTAGACAGATCTCCTATGCCGTCGGGCCTCTTCCCTATATTTCTCACTCAACGATGAAACTCTCCATCTGAGAGGGCGAGTCTTGCATGCTCAAAACAAAGTACTAACGAACTGAATGAAATTAGGAATATATTGTGTGAATAGCGAATACACCGTAGGCGGGAATTTATGTTTTTGTTTGTTTATTTTGAATGAATTGTGAAAATACGGGAAAACTGATTCCGGTGTAGGGTTGACGAGGGATGCGGGAAACGATTGTGAAAAACGGGATTTCCCGGGAAATACTGGAAAGTTGGCAAACCCTAGCTTTAGTCTAAAAACAACGAAAATTAAGAACTTTGAAATAAGGTATCTCGAAAACCATCTGAAGGAAAACCTTTTAGACGAAGACAAACAGTACATGAAAATTTGGCAATTTAAGGGTACAATCGGTTTTTGCTTGAGCCACCTTAAATTAGTACACACGGTTCTTCATATTTTGACCATTCCTTGAAGCCTATAGGTAGTGATCTGTTTTTTGAGTTTTAGATTTATGACGCTAAATCAGTAAGATGTATTAATGAAAACGATAAAAAATAAACTAGGCCTATGGTGTTCCCATTCATTATTGAAATTTGTTCCGAATTGCATTATTTCTAACTCTTTACTAAGTAGTTTCAATTGAATTAATTTTAAATATCGGCATATATAGTTTTCCATTAGAAGTGCAAGAAACTCCCAAAACTCCCTTACATTCAAGGTTTTGATGAAATAAAATAAATTGATGCTACAAAATACTTCATTTAAATTTACCTAATGCAAATTAAGAGAAAATGAATGTTAAAAAACTTACCAATAGGCTATGCATGTGGCAAAATTTTATTTTTTTATTTTAATACCTAGGCCTACCGGTATGTATTATTTAATATAATTATTTTATGTATACATTTTGTGTTTGTTATAGGCCTAATAATAGCATTATATTATTTTGTAACAGTGATTTTAAAAATGTAACTTGTAAATTTAGGTTGTGAATAGTGAAAACTCACAACTTAATAAAGAAACAACACAAAATACAGAAAAAAAATATTTAAAAAAACTTAGAATAGCTTTAGGCCTATAATAAGAAATGATGTATATTTCAAGGAAGAATATCAGTGGACACATAATATGCAGCATAATTATTCTCGTATGAACTGTGAAGTAGACCTAGTGTACGCTACGTGTGTACCTACTTACCATTCGCCAATGACAGTTCCAACTCAGGATATCATCACCACTGATTAACAACAGATATACGGACAATACACCTCAGATTACCTCGAAATAATGTACTTGTTAAATTAAATAAATAAAATAAATAAATAAATTCACATAAAGAAACCCACTCAGTACTTAAACTGATTTGCAGTGGGAGACTTTAATTTAAAGTGACTAAACCAACCCTGTAGGCTCCGAACACCATCGACGAGTGAGCGATAACCAATCAAAGATCAATATTTCAAATACGAAACATATGAATCAGTGATTGGACAGTGCGAACACCTGCGGACAAATGCCAGAATCAACAAGGCCGATTCAGAACAACTTTGAATTTATTGAGTGCTTCGTTGCTAGGACGGCTCCAAAGTCACCGTTTACTTATTCCCAAGCCAAGAAGTAATGGAATTGAATCCACATTAGAAGTTAAAAAACTTCTGCCTGAAGCGGGATTTGAACCCTGGACTTTCTGCATTGAAAGCAGGGATGCTAACCACTGGACCAACGAGCCACCTTCAATGTCAGAGCAGTTGGCACGAGCAAAGCTATGTTTGAATGTGATATTACTTTAATAATATGTTTTACTAATCCCCAACTACTTAATTGAGTCACTGAAAGGTTATTACGGCAATTTACAATTGAATATTGACATGCGTTAGGCCTACATTTTAATTTTAGATATTGCATGATAATTTTGTATACTGATTATAATGGTTAAAAAGACCATCTAGGTATAAGAAATTTAAAAAAAGTAATTGATAACATTTTTTTGTTTCCATTTTCATACATCACATTATAAAAAATGCCTCCAAAAAAAACAAGTTAAAAAATTGACATATACAGTACTGCTAAAAAAAGTTTTCCCAATGAAACCAAAATAAGAATTAAGTTAATTAAACATAAATAAGGATCTCCAAATAATGCCAACTTTATAATGGTTTACACCAAGCCTGCAACACTGCAACAGTGGTGAGAAGACTTGAGTACCTAAAATCAGTGATTTCAAGTAGCAGAGACTGCTAAACAAGAGGATACTGAAACTGAAATCCCTACTCATGTACGAATGGAAATTCTAATATGTATTTGATAAAATAAATAAATCTATAAAATGAAAACAGCTACTAATAGTTTTTCTTAATTTCTGTCATGGCATTCTTATTAATCGGTTTCCTTCGAAACACTATTGATTTCAAACTGCCAATCAAATTTCCATATCTGTTTTCAGTGTTGATAATTTTAGAGTTTGAAACTGCCACTTTGAGTGCTGACTCCATTATCTTACCCAGCATGCAAAGCTTCCAGATCAGATGGAATGCAAACGATAATGGAATGAGCATTTATCAAAACCGAATACCACGACGTTTTGTGCATCGACTTACAGACGTTGAGCGGTTCAACTTACAATCAAAGCGGCGAGATGAAAACACAGTCTCGACGTTGACGATCTAGAGCCGGCTGACGGTTTTGACGCAATCCTGAAATGTGACGAACAGTTTCCAGTTGATACTTGGAAGTAAATTGTTAGCCTGCAAAGAGCCTATGTAATGTTCCCCACTTCTATGTAATGTTATGTTGTAAATATGAACTTGTATTAACATGCAAATAAAATTATGATGAAACTACAAAAAACAAAAAAACAATGTACATAATAAGTACTAGGCCTATACCAATAAGTACTATTCAGAAATAATCACATGAATTGGATTTTTAAACCGTAGTACTTTGCCCATATCTTTGCCAAGGCTCGGCTTAATCTTTCTCTTTTCATAAAGTTAACCCTTCCTTTTTAGTTGCAACTGATCTACTAGTCCTTCCGATATCAAATTCACCTCCATTGGATCATTTATTCATGTTTTCCTATATTCTCGTACTAATTATAATAATCATCATTTCCACTGTCGTGTTGAATTATTATTAAAAGGTGGTCAAGTTTACTTTTCGGACACAAGTTTTTCAGCTAGATTGTGTACGTACGCACTACACACATACAAACTAAAACAGAAAATGAAAGGTGTATCGTTTCATCATTTTCAAAATGACGCTATGCCGGGGGGCTAAAGTTTCACAACAGGGAGACGAATCTCTGTTGGTTGACAAGATCCAGCATGATGGTCGGATAGACCAGTTGTGGGCATATGAAATGATGATTATTTTCAATTCCAATTCGTGATTTGTTTTCATAATTTACAAAAATCAAATATTGAATCTAGTCCATAAAAATGTTATTGGTGGTCCCCTGCAGATAACTAGGCCATAATTAAAGGCTAATTGGTTTTTAATTTGTTAAATTCATGAAAACCACCTTACCTGTCGTTTCCATGTGAATAAAGTAAACCGACCAATCTCGCACTGGCCATGCGTGAGAGGTCAACCAATCTAAGGAAGAAATACAACACACATGCACAGTACACATGTGTGGAAATAAAAAACAAAAACAACTTTTGCGAAAGTATGAACTGTTTCGGGTGGATCAGAAGGTAATTATCAGTCCTTTTCTGCCACAATTCTTGAGGTAAATGTCTTTTCTGTTTCTTGACGGTCACATTAAATCACAATATACTTGAACTCAAAGAAACAAAAGAACATGAATAGAAAATAGAATGAAAGCATTACGAAGTATGAACTTTTAGCTTAGTGAATCAGAAGGTAATTTCAGTCCATTTCTAGCACAATTCTTGAGGCTTTAAAATAATTTTTCATATGCCTATGGTACCGGATAGTCTGCTTTTTGATAGGCTTACTTTACAGTGGAACTATAACACAAGAAAGTACTTGAATTCAGTAAATTTACAAAATCCCTATTCACGACTAAAAAAATGCCGCAAAACTTGATATTTTCATTTAAAACGGAACTGCAGAGTAGATTTTCTTGTTGTTTCTGAAACCAAAAGAGAATACACTCACATAAGCTTAACCAAATAAAAAAGCAGGGTACATAAAAAAACTATCATTAACCCACTGGGTCTATCTAAGGTAGGAACCACTCGTAGGCCTTAGCCTACTGTCAAACCAATAATTGTTATTTCAAGCCTAAAGATGGCTCTACAAATAGCCTGGTAAAGGAAACAGAGAAATATGGGTCTGCACAATAACTCGAGAATTACAAGAAATGTAAGATGATAGGCCTAGTTCTATATCTTAGTTTTGTGACTAAAAATGTT
Source organism: Isoperla grammatica (assembly GCA_945910005.1). NCBI lineage: Eukaryota > Metazoa > Arthropoda > Insecta > Plecoptera > Perlodidae > Isoperla > Isoperla grammatica. The sequence goes on along the minus strand of OX246750.1, from coordinate 19,994,905 downwards.
GTGTAGTGTGTTGAATTTAATCCGAAGTGTCTATACGAACAAGGAGTCTTCGTCCTAGCATTAGGGGCCTTTACACGTACACTCTTGCGCGCACGCTTGCGTGTCGCGTTCTTATGCGAAGGAAAGACCACGCGCAAAACCCTGGGTTGGAGTGCCGCGCAAGAGTGTGGTGTCTAAAACAGCATCACACTCTTGCGCGCACGCTCCGCGGGGAAACAAAAGCGCACGTTCAAGAGTGTGCGTGTGAATGCCAAACCCTTCGTCTTTACCACACTTTTGCTTGGCACGTGGAGTGTTCGGAGTGTTCAGATGATTCACGACGTTCTTTCCCTTGCAAGGCATTTGCTTTTACACGGACAGTTCTGCGTGCAGGAAAGAACGTGTGACAACGAATCCCGCGCGCAAGAGTGTACGTGTAAAGGCCGCTATTGGACTAGCTACACGCACAAGGATTCTGTGTAGGCAAGACATATTTCCACTATACGCACATGGATTTTTTGGCAACACTGTACACAAGGAAAGTGCGTCGTACACATTGTGTTGGGATTGTTATTGTTGTTGGCGTGTGTGGGGGGGGTGTGACTTCTAATCTGACGTTTTCTACGGTTTTTTGAAGGAAATATGAACACGGAAGCATCGGGTTTCCCAATGACGGAAGTGACAGAAAGGCAAGTAAACACCCAGTCTTAATTATAACCTATACCCCCAAGTTATAAAGTGAGCTTGCCAGACTAGACATGTCAAATTCAAGTTTCCCATTCCGAGGGCCTAGGCATTGGGTTTGAAATGATATTTCAAACCCAATGGCCTAGGCCTAGGCTAAGCCATTGGGCCCTAGGCTAGGTAGTTCTCTATATTTCTCAATCAACAGTTATAATGTCAGTAGCTTTGGCCTAGGCCCAGGCTAGGGCTCTACAGCACCTGACAAGGCCTAGGCCTAGGCATTGGGTTTTTAGTAGCCTATGCCCTTATTTGAATAATCTTAAGTTGCCCTTGTTTATTTTAATGATGTAACTTGTAACTTGTAACTTGTAACTTCATCTACTCTGCGGCGGCGCACCTCGCCAGTGGCAGATTCCCCCTCCCACCCACTTCCGGCCATAGCCGTGTGTCAAGTTTTAATAAAAGGGCATTGCTTACAAGATTAAAATACATGTTATAGTGGTCCTTCCCGCCCTTTTCTGCATTATACCCCTTGAAAGTAGTGAGTCCATAAATGTTAAAAATAAAGTAAAAAAAATCAATGTTATATTTAAAATGTCAAGAGCCGTGACCCACACAGCCAGCCACTCTACAAGTCAGGTACTAAATATATCTAATAATAATACTAAGTAACAGGTAAATGTTCTATTACTAGTCAGGTACATAGCATGGGAATCCCCCCCTCAGGTACAAAAGTATCACCGGAGATGAGCCCCACTTGTCAGGTACTTATGTAGGCTATGTGGCTGCCTGTAGCCACTGCCCCGGCCCTAGCCAAACCCCCCCCCCTAACCCCCACCCCCCACCCTTAGTGCCGCTTTAAAACCCCTCAATGTCCGCTGCTCAACCACCTCCCCCAACAATCCATTCCATTCCCTTACCGTCCTATCAACAAATGAATACTTCCCAATATCCGTTCTCCTCCCTACCCTTTGATATTTCCATTTGTGGTCACGTCTTGCACAGTACTCCCCCCTCTCCATTCTGCCTTGAATTTCCTTCCAACCTCTCATTCCCCTTGATACCCTGTACAAATTGCATAGCCTCTCCTTCTTCCTTCTCTCCTCCAACCTAGGGGTAGGGGTAGGGGTAGACCTAGGGGTAGGGTTGCCATAAGTTGTGGTGGTAAAAAGAGGACATTTTAATAAAGAGTGGTATGGATTGATGCATATAGGGGGTCAGGGAGGGGTGAAACCCATAATAGGTGTACAGGCTGATGTAGATAAGCTGTTGTGGGTTAGTGAGAGAAATGTGTTTTCATAGCCTGAGGTGATCCCAGCTCGCAGTGAAACCCATAATAGGTGTAAAGGCTGATGTAGCCTAGATAAGTTTGTAGTAGGCTAGTGAGATAAATGTGTTTTCATAGCCTCAGGTGATCCCAGCTTGCAGTCAAACCCATAATAGGTGAAAAGGCTGATGTAAAAAAGCTTGTAGTGGGCTAGTGAGAGAAATGTGTTTTCATATAGCCTGAGGTGATCCCAGCTCGCAGTGAAACCCATAATAGATGTAGATAAGCTGATGCAGATAAGCTTGTAGTATAGGCTAGTAAGAGAAATGTGTTTTCGTAACCTGAGGTGATCGCAGCTTGCAGTGAAACCCATAATAGGTGTAAAGGCTGATGTAGGTTTTTGTAGCCTGAGGTGATCCCAGCTTGCAGTGAAACCCATAATAGGTGTACAGGCTGATGTAGATAAGCTTGTAGTGGGCTAGTGTCAGAATATGTTTTCATAGCCTGAGGTGATCCCAGCTCGCAGTGAAACCCATAATAGGTGTAAAGGCTGATGTAGATAAGCTTGTAGTAGGCTAGTGATAGAAATGTGTTTTCGTAGCCTAAAGTGATCGCAGCTCGCAGTGAAACCCATAGCGATGTACAAAAGTGTTTTTGTAGCCTGAGGTGATCCCAGCTTGCAGTGAAACCCATAATAGGTGTACAGGCTGAAGTAGATAAGCTTGTAGTGGGCTAGTGTGAGAAATGTGTTTTAATAGCCTGAGGTGATCCCAGCTTGCAGTGAAACCCATAATAGGTGTACAGGCTGATGTAGATAAGCTTGTAGTGGGCTAGTGAGAGAAATGTGTTTTTGTAGCCTGAGGTGATCGCAGCTTGCAGTGAAACCCATAATAGGTGTAAAGGCTAATGTAGATAAGCTTGTAGTGGGCAAGTGAGAGAAATGTGTTTTCGTAGCCTGAGGTGATCGCAGCTCGCAGTGAAACCCATAATAGGTGTAAAGCCTGGTGTAGACAAGCTTGATCCTACAATCCGTTATCTGTGTTTCTCGTGTTTTAAAATTATATGTTTCGGTTTTGTAGGTAGGCCTAGTTGGGGGGGGGGGGGGGGGGGGGGGGGGTGAAGCCCCAAAATACCCTTCGGCATGCCACTGAAAATAATGATAGCATTTATACTTAAAGCATTGTTGTAAGGGACCTGAGGCCTAAATGCGACTAATCGAATGGTGAACATGACACCTGCATTTTTTGTGAAAAAGACGCGATCCGGCCGAAGTGAAACCAAAAACCCAGACATTTCATGCTTTTATTAAAAAGCCGCCTGGACGCATGAAGAGCATACGAAAAAGAGGAAATGTCCTGGTTTAACCGGACAAATGGCAACCCTACTTAGGGGGCTGTTACGTATCTGAATATGCATGGCCTGAATAGCCTGGCCGCAGAAGGCCAGCCTAGGCGAAGCTGGTAAGCCGTCTGGGTAGTAGCCTATCTTCATTACCTCATTTCCTGTTTATTATGAAACCTAGGGCATTGGGTTAAAAACCCAATGACTAGAGAAGCTAGGCCTGTATCCTCGGATACAGTATAATATTAATCACTGTTTATGTTTTCACGCAAGAGTTCCAAACAATGGGCTAGCTTAAGGCTTAGATCAAACGAATCTTCGGAACGACGTAGGACCTTGAGATTGACTAAGATTAAGATTAAGATTAAGATTTAACACTTAAAGGCTGCAAATGGGCCACAACTACCCGGTGGCAACCTATCCAAACCTCCCCCCTCCCCCATCACCTCCTTTTCGTCAATCTATTTCTAAATTCCCTTACTGACTCGCTCTCAACAACCTCCTCGGGTAACTCATTCCATTCCCTTACCGTTCTCTCAACAAAACCAAACCTACCCAGATCACTTCTCACTACCCGACGCTGAAACTTCCAATTATGATCCCCCCTCCCTCTATAAACTCCTTCTTGCAACCTGCTCTGGATTTCCCCCCACCCTCCCTTCCCCCTAGCTGCTCTATATAGATTACACATCCTATTACTCCTCCGTCTCTCCTCTAAGGACTCCCAACCCAGTTCCCCCACCATTGCTGTAACACTATCATAAGCTCTTACCACATTCCCTAACCTATCTTCCACATACCTCCATCTCCTAACTTGTCCTGTAACCTTTCTTGCTGCCCTACGCTGCACCTTCTCTAATTCAATGACCTCCCCCTTCCTATATGGATCCCCCACCGCACCACCATATTCCAATATAGGCCGTACCACTGTCTTGTAAGCCATATCCTTTACCTCCTTACAAGCTCCCTTCAAATTTCTCATAACGAACCCTAAGTTTCTATATCCCTTTCGCACACTTTCCTGCACCTGGTCCCCCCATCCCAAATCTTCGGCCAATACAATTCCCAAATACTTATACTTCTTTACCTTTTCTAAAACTACCCCCTCAAGAAAATACTCTCTCGCATCCCCCTTTAATTTACGCGTGAACCCAACCACTTTGCACTTTCCCGCATTCAAACCCATCCTATTAACATCAACCCACTCCTCTATCCTGTTCAAATCATCCTGCAACAACTTAGCATCCTCCACCCCCTTAATCACCCTATACAAGACGCAATCATCAGCAAACAACCTTAATCTTGACTCGATATCCCTTCCTATATCATTAATAAACATTATAAATAACAGTGGTCCCAGCACCGACCCCTGCGGCACCCCCGATGTAACTTCGATAGTTGTTGATACGCTATCCCCCACCCTTACCCTCTGCGACCTATTTGCTAGAAAATCTCCCATCCACCTTACAACCCCTTTATCTGCAATCACACTATCAACCTTCCTCATCAAAATCCCATGAGACACTTTATCAAAAGCCTTTTCAAAATCAAGGAAAACTGCATCAACCTCCTCCCCCTTATCTAGAGCCTCCCCTATGTCCTGAACAAGACCTATTAATTGCGTCTCGCAAGAATACCCCTCCCTAAACCCATGCTGGCTATCTACCAACCATCCCTCCCCCTCCAACACCTCCCTAACATAATTTGCTACTACCTTTTTCATTATCTTACTCCCTACCGAAGTGAGACTAACAGGTCTGTAATTCCCTACTTGACTTCTATCCCCCCCCTTATGTATTGGCACTACAAGTCCTTCCCTCCAACCCTCCGGTATAGTACCTTCCCTTAACGATTTCCTGCAAATATCCCCTACAAACCTAACAACCCCCTCCCCCCCAATTTTCAAAAATCTACACATCAACCCATCCTGTCCTGAAGCCTTTCTCCCTCCCATCTTTCCTAAAACCTTTCTAATATCAAGATTCGTTATAGTGAGAGGCTTGCTACCCCTCCCCCCTTCCCACTGCATACTAGAATCTTCCCTCTCTTGGAATACCTCCCCATAGTACGCGTTCAAAGCCTCCGCTTTATCCTTATCACCAGTAAATAACTCATCCCCAGTCCCTTTAAGTGTGGGTATTTCGCCCCCCCCTTTCTGGTTCCTTAGATGTAGATACAACCTTCTCCCTTTACCTTGGAATCCCTCATCATCCATTAAGTGCAACATATAATCATCCCTTGCATCGACCTTTGCCCTATTAAGAACTCCCTCCCACTCCTTAAGTTTCTCCTTACCTTTACCTGTCTTCCTATACCTCTTATATATCCCTCTGCACTTCCTCTTCAACCACCTAATTCTTTTATTATAATATACTGGGTCAGTCCCACCCCCCTTAGTCACCTGCGGCACAAACCTTTCCAACAAGCCCCTATATATCTGCAGAAAACTTTCCCACATTTCATTTACTCCCACATCCCTACTTGACCACTCTTCATACATTACCAGTAACTCCCTTTGCAAACCCTGAACATCAGCTCTATCATATCTCCATATTGTCTTGTCCCTACTTTCGCTATTATTTCCCTGCCTTCCCTCCCACCCACTACCTAGTGCTAACTCTACTATTGGGGCCCTATGATCGCTCATTCCCTCTACTACCTCCGAGTGAACCCATGACTCCTCCGGCCTTACTAATATTACATCTAAAATGTTATTCCTCCCCTCCCCACAAATCCTCGTCCCCTCTCCTACCGTTTGCACTAACCCCTCATTAATAAGTTTACAGGCCCATTCCTGCCTTCTGCCTCCAATATCCTCCCTCCACCCCTCCCAGTGAACTCCAGGCAAGTTTAGACCCCCAGCTATTACTAACACTCTTCCTCTATCACCCATCACTATCTCTTCCAACCTATCTAACACTTGCCACTCCCCACTATCCTTAGGCCTGTATACTCCCACCACATCCACACAAGGACCTCCCCCCACCCTTACCTGCACACACATCATTTCAACCACATTATCTACCCACAACAATGTGCCATTGCCATTCTCCCTACAGACAATCATCACCCCCCCCCCATATCTATTTCTATCCTTGCAAAACACATTATATCCCTTACGCCCTAGCTCCCCAGTCAAAATCTCGTCATCCAACCATGTTTCCACACAAACCACTACATCCGGCTCATACATTTCAATCAACGTCCACATTTGCTCCAATCTTTCCCCACTCCTTACACTCCTGCAATTAATTGACATTATCTTAACTCTCCCCTTATCCCTCCCCTGAATATCCCTCCCTTTGCTTTGACCATCCTCCTGTCACACGAGACTACCTGCTATCCTAACAAAAAGATAACCTAGCTCTCTTGCCCCACTCCTATTCTGATGCAACCCATCCCCTGACAGTAAGCCCCTTCCCACCCACAACCTGCTATTAACAAAAGTTGCATCCTCTACCACACACATCTCAGCCACTCTCTCATTCACCTCCTCAATCATCCCTTTGCTTATGCCCCTCCCATCTACTCTATCCAATATCCCCCCAACCACCACCCTTGCCTTACTATACCTCTCCTTAACCACTCGCACCAAACCTAGCTCTCTCCGCCACCACTCTCACATCCACCTTACTCCCCAGATCATTCGTCCCCACATTCAACACCACCACATTCACATCTTCACTACCCTTCCTACTGCCTACAATCTCCACCAGGTCACTCACTCTGGCACCCCCATACACCTCAGCCTCCCCTCCATTCGCCTCCCACACACGCGCCGCATTCCGAATCATGGAATCCCCAATGAGCAACCTACTGTTCTGCCTCCCACCCCCCTTCCCCCCTCCCCCAACCTTATGCTCATTCCTAACACACACCACAACCTCAACCCCTGCCCCATCAAACACACTCTCAATCAGGCTCCTTACCATCTCCCAACTCAAACCATCCAATCCACATCCAACCCTAGGCATTCCTATCCTCTTCACTCCTTCCTCCACACACCTATGCCTTAACTTCTTCAAACATTCCTCCACATCCTCCACTCTCGGCTTCCCACTCGACCTTTCCTTACTCACCATGTAAAACATCTTTCGTCCCTCCACATTCATTTCAGCCACATCACCAACACACTTACCCTGCTTCCTCAGATTCTCCACCCCTCCATACCTCACACGAAACTCCCTCGCAATACCCGCACTCATCTGCAGATCTGCACCCACGCAATGCGCTAGTGCCTGCACTCCATTCAGCTCAAACAGATCACCCCTCCAAAGACCGAACGTTCCATGTTGATGTTGGCTGATTGGCAATTACCCTAAAGGCCTAGCCTAGGATCTAAGTAAGCTAGGGATCAAGCTTGGCAACTAGACCTGCCTACACATAGATTAAAGCACTTTCAGCTGACACAAACTTAATAGGTACATTGATTTATCAAGTAACACTTACATAACTCGTATGATCGAACGTACAGTCTAACTGGATGGACCAGGCTCGACGACGCCAAGGTACGCCCTCAGCACAGCAACTGGAAACAACGATTTTAGGATGAAGTACTCAGAACCCTAAAACAATTGAGACTAAATTAGTATCGTAAAGCCGGGTTTATATAAAGTCACAAGGTTTTGTTATAGTCGTATGGAATTGCAATAAGGTATAAGCTCTGTAGCACTGATTCATCGTTTATGGCATTTCATTGGCTTGTTATAAGCGAGTAGTGACGTTTCAACCCGTGATTGGTCCGTCACAAGGAATATGGTATTGCAATAAGAGAGTTGAACATTTTTCAACTCGCTTGTGACTACGACTATGACTAGGCCTATTACAATGACGAGTTTGTGTCAACCATTGTATGTGATCCCTATCTTCCAACTTGGCTTATAACTAAACCATAATCCCTGTGACTTTATATAAACCCGGCTTAAATCGTTAACAATCTGAATGAATCAACGTATACACGTCACTTGCTCACAACTCGTCGAGGTGGTCGGACGTGTTTTCGGGATTTCCGGGCTGATATACAATACAATACAAAGGCTGAGCGGCTGAGCTGTCATTGACATATAGCGGAGAAACAAGGGGTGTGGCAGATAAGTACTCCTCTCAAGTATAAGTGGGCATCTTATTTCATTTTTAGGGAAGTGTTGTGGGGTGTTTAATACATTTATTTATAATAGGCTACATTTTAAGGTGATTTTAGGGATTTTAAATAATTGGATTTCAAAATATTTTAGGCGTTTTATTTCATAATTTTTGCGCAAGTGTTGTAGATTCCTATTGTTGTTCATATTGTTGTGAGTTATTGTGAAATGGGGGATGATCTATGTGGAGTTTGTGGCAAGCCTGTGGGGGATCAGGATCAGGGGATTGGTTGTGAAGGGAGGTGTCAGGGTTGGTTTCATATAGGTTGTGTGGGCGTATTGCAAGAGGCTTATGAGGGGGTTGGGGGGGAGGGCTTTGAGTGGTATTGTCCCAAGTGTAGGACTGGGAGGGTGGGAATGGCCTGTATTGAGGAGGAGGTTTGGAGAGGTTTGATAGACGAATTGGAAGAGCTGAGAGGTATGAATCGTAGAGTGTTGGGGGAAGAAGGGTTGCTGCAAAGGTTTAAGGAGGAAGTGGAGGGGCTTAGGGAAGTTAATGCAAATTGTGAAAGGAGGATTGAGGAGTTGGAACTCGCCGTAAAGGAGTTGAAAGAGGGGAAAAGAGCGTTGGAGACGGAGACTGGAGGAGGGAAGGGGGGAGGGGGGAGGTAGTTGTTGATGAAGTGGTATTAGGGGTGGGGATGGGAGTGGAAGTACGTAGTGAGTGTGCGGGGTTAGAGAAGGAGGAGTTTAGTGGATTAATTGTGGGAGGAGGTAGGGTTGAGGGGGAGGGTGGGAAGGTTGTAGCTGAGGGTGTGGAGGTAGAGGGGAAGGGAGGTGGTGTCACTGAACGTGTTAGCGACTTGTTTCAAGTGACAGGGGTCCAAGCACTTGCGCATTGCGTGGGGGCGGATTTGAAAATGAGTGCGGGCATTGCAAAGAGTTTTCGGGATAGGTATGGAAGGGTAGAAAATTTGAGGAGGCAGGAGAAGGGTGTAGGGGAGGTAGCAGAGATGGTGGTTGATGGTATGATGTTGTGGTACATGGTGACGAAGGAGAGATCTTGTGGGAAGCCTAAGCTGAAGGATGTGGAAGAGTGTCTGAAGAAAGTGAGGGATAGGTGTGCTGACAAGGGAATTAAGCGGGTGGGTATGCCCAGGGTTGGGTGCGGGTTGGACTGTCTGAAATGGGAGGATGTACGGGGGGTGATGGAGGGGGTTTTCGATGGATCAGGGGTGGAGGTTGTGGTGTGCAGGAGGGAAGAGGGAAGGGAGGGGAGGTTGATGCCAGGAATAAGCAAGTTCCTGCTCATTGGGGATTCCATGATTGGTAAAGCAGCGCGGGTGTGGCAGGCGAATGGGGGAGAAGCGGAGGTGTAGGGGGGGATTAGGATAGGCGAAGTGACAGAGATGGTGGAGGGAAGGCGGGGAAGTGATGATATTGAAGTGGTAGTGCTTAATGTGGGTACGAATGACCTGGGGAGGGGTGCAAGTGGTATGGAGGTGGCAAGGCAAATGGAGGGATTGGTGAGGAAGGTGAAGGAAAGATATAGCCATGCAAGGGTAGAGGTTGTGGGAGTGCTGGATAGGACGGATAGGAAAGGAATTAGGAAGGAAACTATTGTAGAAGTGAATGAGAGGTTGGCCGGGGTGTGTGGGGTGGTCGGGGCGACGTTCGTAGACAGCAGGGTGTGGGTGGGGAGGGAGTTTTTATCGGGGGACGGTCTGCATTTAAACCGCGTTGGGGCGAGGGAGCTAGGGCATCTTCTTGTTAGGGTAGCTCAGAGTCTGGCATGACAGGAAAAAAGGCAGGGAAGTGTTGGTGGAAAGGGGTATGGGTGGGATAGGGGTTGTAAGGTTGGAGTCAGACTTATGGTAGTAAATTGTAGGAGTGTCAGGAGTGTAAATAGAATGGATAGGCTATGGTCGCTAATTGAGGTCTATGAGCCGGACGTGGTGGTATGCGTTGAGACTTGGTTAGATGAGGAGGTTGGAAATGGAGAGGTAGGTAGGAAAGGTTTTGACATATTTCGTAGGGACAGGAATACGAATGGTGGTGGCGTTATGGTTGTCAGCAAGAGTGAGGTTAGGGGTAGGTTGATGTGGGAGAACAAAGAAGTGGAGATGTTGTGTGTAAGGGTTACGCTAGGAGAGGGTGTTCATATGGACGTTGTTGGGGTGTATAGACCCAAGGATACTGGTGAATGGGAGGTGTTGGATAGGATTGAGGAGGTAGTGTCGAGGGGGGAGGAGAGGGCATTGGTGATTGCAGGGGACTTGAATATGCCTGGGGTTCATTGGGAGGGGGGTAGGGAGGATTTGGGTGGAAGGAGACAAGAGTGGGCATGTAGGGTGATTAATGAGGGTTTTGTGCAGGTTGTGAAGGAGGGTACTAGGGCTACTGAAAGTGAAAGGGGACAAAAGAATAACATCTTGGATGTGGTTTTAGTGAGACCGGAGGAGGCGTGGAGTTACTCGGAGGTGGTGGAGGGTATGAGTGATCACAAGGTGCCATTGGTGGAGTTGGAGTTGGAAGTCAAAAAAAGGGTGGATGATCAGGAAGAAAATATAAGAGCGGGAAAAATATGGAAGTATGGTATGGCTAATGTTGAGTGTTTGCAAAGGGAATTGTTGGGCAGGTATGAGTCTTGGGCACGTAGGGAGGAGGGGGCAAATGAAAAATGGGAAAGTTTTCTTGTTATTTATAGGGAGCTTTTGGAACGGTTTGTGCCGTGTGGGAGAAGGAGAGGAGGCGAGGACCCACCTTATTACAACAGAGGAGGATTAGATGGTTAAAAAGGAAGTGTAGAGGGTTGTATAGGAACCACAGAAGGTCAGGTAAGGGAAGGGATAAACTTAAGGAGTGGGAAGGGATCCTAGCTAGGGTCAAGGTTGAAGCTAGGGATGAGTACATGCTGGGCTTAATGGATGAGGAACGGGGGCAGGGGCAAAGGTTATACCGTTATCTAGGGAGTCGGAAAGGAAAGGGGGAGATTCCGAGTTTAAGGGGGGATGGGGGTGAGGTGTTTTCAACTAATATGGAAAAGGCTGAGGCTCTGAATGATTATTATGGAGGGGTGTTTCAGGACGATGGGGGGGTGGGGCTGGGGGGGAGCGACCAGGGTGTGGCGGGAGGGAATACCTTTTCAATAACCAATAGGGATGTGAGAAAGGTGATAACAGTTTAGGGGAGGGGAAGGCTCCGGGGCTGGATGGGCTGACGAGTAGGTTTCTGAAGATTGGTGGGGAGGCAATCGTGTTGTATATGGGAGATATATGTAGGAGGTCGTTACAGGAGGGTAAAATCCCAGAAGGGTGGAGAGAGGGTTTAGTTGTGCCAATTGACCAGTTTCCTTAACAGCGCTGCGGCGAGTTTTGGAAGCTCGCATATGACATAGTTAACATTGAAGACATAGGCGAAAAACCACTTATCTCGCTCTAGCTACGAAAATAATTTTTTTAGCGGGAGACTTATTTGAAAGCGTTTATGGGAATTACAATTCTACGTATTTTGAAAGTATTACGAAAAATCTACATGCAGCAATGAGGGAGTTATTGATCGTAAATGATCTTCTTGCGTGTGGCTGCTGCGCGAATCTCGCCTCTAAGGCGTGACCTTCTGTCGTATACGCAGGCTGAGCCGTCGCTGGTGTGCGTAAGGTCTACTAGCGAGATTTGAGTGAGATGCACATTTCAAACGAACAAGCCGCGCCAAGAAACCGTTGTACAACTAGCAAATATGAAAATAGAACCACGCTCATTGGATCTGACAGATCGGCGCGTCAAGTTGACTTAAATGTGCAATATTAGGTTCGGGATTTGTAAATCATATACAAAGGAAGTGTAATTATTTTTTATTTTTAAACTTCTCACAAACGTCTGGTAGGCTATGTATAGGCCTACAGCATTTGTTAAAAAATGAATTATACAAATAAGTGATAAACATATCGAGGCGGAATGTTAAATTCAGTGCTATATTACCAGTTTGTCATATTAAGAAATCAACCGTAAGAAAAAAATACACTTGCTTGGTGATGTACACTATTCGCCGATCTATCAGATCCAATGAGCGTGTTGATAGGTTCTATTTTCATATTTGCTAGTTGTACAACGGTTTCTTGGCGCGGCTTGTTCGTTTGAAATATGCATCTCACTCAAATCTCGCTAGTAGACCTTACGCACACCAGCGACGGCTCAGCCTGCGTATACGACAGAAGGTCACGCCTTAGAGGCGAGATTCGCGCAGCAGCCACACGCAAGAAGATCATTTACGATCAATAACTCCCTCATTGCTGCATGTAGATTTTTCGTAATACTTTCAAAATACGTAGAATTGTAATTCCCATAAACGCTTTCAAATAAGTCTCCCGCTAAAAAAATTATTTTCGTAGCTAGAGCGAGATAAGTGGTTTTTCACCTATGTCTTCAATGTTAACTATGTCATATGCGAGCTTCCAAAACTCGCCGCAGCGCTGTTAAGGAAACTGGTCAATTTACAAGGGTGGGGAGAGAGGACAGGTGGGAAATTACAGACTGGTAAGCCTTACTTCTGTTGGAAGCAAGGTAATGGAGAGGTTGATTGTAAACTATATTAGGAGGTTGTTGGAGGGGAGTGGGTTTTTCATTAAAGAGCAGCACGGGTTCAGAGAGGGGCATTCTTGTGAATCGCAGTTGGTGGGTCTGGTACAGGATCTATATCCTGTACCAGATCCTGTGCCATATTTTTGGATTTCCAGAAAGCTTTTGATAGGGTACCGCATGGGAGGCTCATAGAAAAGGTTGATGGTTGTGTTGAGGACAAGGGAGTGGTGAATTGGATTAGGGGTTTTCTATCAAGCAGGCACCAGAGGGTGAGGGTGGGAAATGACATATCAAGTAGTGCACGCGTCACCTCTGGGGTGCCGCAGGGGTCGGTTTTAGGTCCCCTATTATTTATTATTTATATGAATGACATTGGAGTTGGTTTAAAGTCGAATATTAGGCTGTTTGCTGATGACTTCGTCATTTACAGGGTAATAAAGGGGATGATTGATGTTAGGTTGCTGCAGAAGGATTTGGAGGGGATTGAGGAGTGGCTAAGAATAAATGGAATGGGTTTAAATGCGGGTAAGTGTAAGATGGTGGGTTTTACAAGGAAAATGAAGGCGGAGTGCAGGGAGTACGTGTTGATGGGAACCTTGTTAGAGAGGGTTGACAGTTACAAGTATTTAGGCATTGTGCTGGCTGACAACTTGGGGTGGGGGAAACACAGGTGCAGGAGGTAGTTAGGAAGGGAAATAGGTCTTTAGCGTTTGTAATGAGGAATCTGAGGGGGGCTAGTGGGATGGTCAAGGATAAGGCTTATAGGACGGTGGTCCGGCCGGTGTTGGAATACGGAGGAGCAGTGTGGGACCCGTACAGGAAAGGGGAAGTTGAGGAGGTCGAAAAGGTGCAGGGTAGGGCAGCAAGAAAAGTTACAGGGAAGGTTAGGTGGTGGAGATGGGAGGAAGAGGAGGGTGGTAATGGGAGGAGGGTGTACGACAGTGTTTCAGGAATGGTGAGGGAGCTAGGGTGGGAGTCTTTGGAGGAAAGGCGGAGGAAGGATAGGCTAGGGAACTTTTATAGGATCGCTAGGGGGGTGGGCGTGGGAGGATGGAAAGTAATGCAAGAAAGATTGGTTAAGGGAAAGTATCGGGCGAGGGGGGACCATGAGTGGAAATTTCAGAGGGAGGGTAGGTATACTGATGTGGGGAAATTTCCTTTTATCGATCGGACAATTAAAGAATGGAACGAGTTGCCTGGGAGGGTAGTTGGGCAGCATTGCGTAAGGAGTTTTAGACGGAATCTCATTCAGGGTGCGGGTGGGGAGGGATGAAATGACTAAATTTTTACTAATTAACAAAAAGGGGGGTATTCACGGAGTGAATCTAAAAAACTTTTTTTCAACGAAATGTAACAAAAATCACTTTTATATGTTACCTGTTACTGTATCTTTCCAATTATGTAAGGCGCATGCTTCAAATAGTACGTATTTATGTTTAAAATCAATTTAATTATGTTGAATTGGCTCGAGCCTATGCCTATGCACGCCATTCACTATTATAGCAGCATGCACACAGCCTACTGGATGCTACAATCAGCTGTTCTACGTTGATTCAGTAGCCAACGTAGGAAATGAAACCGAATATCGCCCGCAAACTTGAAGAAGGGGTAATTTATTTTTTGGGTATAAATTTATTTTAAAATAATAACCCTTTCTTCAAATTACCCCTTCTTCAAATTTGAAGAAGGGGTAAATTATCGAAAATACTGCGATTATTATACAGTAACTTATGTTTAAGTTGGTGCATCTGCTGATAACAAAGAGCCAAAGCACTTATTTTGCTGCAGAGATATTTCTCTTCATCCTAGTGTTGAACAATGGCGAATGGCGTGCATTGGCCTAGGCATAGGCTCGAGCTAATTCAACAGAATTAAATTGATTTAAAACATAAATATGTACTTTTTGAAGCATGCGCCTTACATAATTGGAATGATACAGTAACAGGTAACATATAAAAGTGATTTTTATTACATTTCGTTGAAAAAAAGTTTTTTAGATTCACTCCGTGAATACCAAAAGGGGTATTATATTATAGGGTTGTAAATTATACTAGTATTGCTTGTGATTTTGGTACTTTTACTCAAGTGGACAATGGGCATATAGGCTTAATTTAGGCTGATGCCTTGCTTTGCTATTTCTTTTATTGACTTGACCGATTAGTGGTTTTAATTATGGACTTGGGCCGTGGCCTTAACGGGGGGATGGGGAGACTGTACCTAAATCATGAGGTAGGGGGGTAAATTTTATTTTATTTTGATACGAACATATATATAGATGCCCACTTATTAAATCTTGGGGGGAGGGTTGCCTCTGCCACCGGGCTAGGCCGCAGAAGAGAGAGCTACTAGGCCTACTATAGCTAATAGGCCTAGGCCTAGGCTAGGTATTTACCATCATAATACGTTGTCAAATTAGGCTAGGCCTAGTTTCCTCCTTCCATTGCTTCTTTGGGCCTGCACAAGGCACGCTCTAGGCCTAGGCCATTGGGTTTGAAATATTTCTAACCCAATGCCTAGGGCCTAGCCCCCCCCAAACAACTGAAGACGATCAGGGCTTTGGGATGGAATACTCGGAACTCTAAAATAATTGAGACTGAAGTAGTATCTTAGTCTTTAGTAATTTGATGGAATAAACATATACATAATAGGTTATTTACCGTAATATCTCGTTTTTAAGTTTTTCTTGCTATGTCCCGAGCGGCCTACATTTGTGAGGTTAGGTTTGATTCCGGCCGCCGGATAACGCAGTACAACTGACGCCTGGGGAACAACTCCGAACAAGTGGCTGTGATAAGGCGCGGAATTTAAAAACCACTGAAGTGTTGGCTCAGAAGGTCACCTGTTCATTCCCGGCCACCGACAATAGCACAAGGCTCAATTGAGGGGGTTGTGACATCACAGGCGGACAAACAATGTGTTGCTAGGCAACTCCATTGTTGTATCTTTCTTTGATTGGTGCATATTCAATGCCTGTCCGAAACAAAACACGGCAACATGGCTATTTTAAAACTAAAGTTGGATGGACTACACCTTTACAGCTTAGACCTACCTCTAGAACACAGTGGAATATTATAATAAATACGTGCCGCGAGTACTGTTACTCTATGAATCTACTCAATAAAGTGTGAAGTTTTATAGCCTACATTTTGACAGGCTTTCAATAAAAACAAAAGACTGCCAATGTTGCTCACAGCTTGCTGGATTTTGGGTGTGTTCTTTGAAACGATCTGAGCAACCAGAGTGCTCTATACTCGATCTCTTATTTGATCAGAGCACGCTCTGCATCGTTCTTGTAATCCCGAGTGGAGCGCTCAGAGCGCGCTCCACATACTCGGATCTGGGGATGAGATTTCACAGATGCATAACCTTCTTGATTCACTTTTTGTGCAATGTGCATGCTTGATACTTCTTTTACTATTTTTTATAAATGTAAATATCGTGGATATGTGGGTGCCCACATGCTGGGCCAACATGCAGTAAAAAGTAAGTGATTAATACAAATTTAGTCATAGTTTAAAACATTCATTAATGATTTTGGCGGGAAGGCCTATGTTTTGAACTTTTGAGGTTAGGAGGCCCAGGCATGGCTAGCCTAGGCCATAGCTAATGCCAGTAGAAGAAGCTATTATGTCTTGATATTAAATGTTTACCACCCTTTATTTAGCTATCCTAGGGCAGACACCGCTTGATGATTGAGAAACTTTAGATAAAGTGGTCGGATCAAGTTCTAAATAAAGTTATTTTTCATCTCTAGATGTTCCTAACCAAACACACAAGCGGTGTGTTCATTCCAACGTTCTTTTATCATTGCAATGCTCTGACAATTCGGTCACGTGACCGAGCACGCTCCACTCGATCAACAGATCGTTTCAAAGAACACACCCTTTGATAGTACCTGTGAACTTCTTCGAATTCTCGAACTCTCATTGGCTACACAAAAAGGTCTACTTGATCTCCGCCAGGCGGAGATTAAAGTTACATGATTGCAGTGCAGGAGCTGCTATAGTCCGGACGCCGTAGGAAAGAAAGTTGTGTCGTCATAACTAATTACTCTGGCCGGCGTAGTGATATGTGGACGTTTACGCAGTGCTCATCCGCGCACTATATCGGCAAAATGCAACATGGCGCTTGACGAACGCAAAGTCCACTAGATCGCTTGTAGCGTGCGCGCAGGCTTCGCAATGGGGCTTTGCACTGCCACATTCTCCCACTCGCAGCGCCAGCGTAGTGCCAGCCCTCAGACAAGGTCTACTTGATCGCCGCATAACTTAGCCATGAAAAAAGGGCTGATTTACCCATCCAGGAGGCTCTGGACTTGAGCTCGAACTATGGTGGCGCTACTTCTATTCCAATGTCTTTGGCAAAATGCTGCCATCACAGCCTGCTGGATGGGTCAAGTAGACCTTGTCCGCGCTGATTTACCCATCCAACAGGTCATGGATTTGGGCTTGGACGGTGGTGGCGCATTCTACGTCAAGCTTTGCGTGCAAAGCCCCATTACTCCGCTAGGAGTAAACCCAATAGACCGTGGACGAACGTTGCTGCGCTCACAACCCGTTTCACCGCCTACCTAGAAGCTTAATACTTCCCATCGAACAAGCTGTGGTGCGCGGCGATTTGAATTTATGACAGCTGTTGTTCAATGTTGAAAGAGTAACGACGCGTTCCATACGTAGGCCTACTTTGAGAGCAATGTTAGTATCTATAACTTCACAAATTAACAATGCTCTATAAGAGCTTCCATTATTTTATAAGCGTTGCCTACCTCGCAAAAAAGGTCTCCATACTGAAGTTATTAGCTATGTTTACATGGCGGACCGTACTGAGTACCAGACTAAGAACTGTCATGGATGCTTGCGTTTATATGAAGGTCTACCCAAACTTCATTCCGGTCTCGCGCCACACTTGTTCGTTTGGTCACACATAACCTTACTTTTTCCTTCTGCCATATAAAATTAATTTAGAGATGCATCCCGGGGAACAAAAGTTTACAAGCTGTAGTAAATATTTTATTTGATTTTTGTTGGTGGCAACTACAATCATTTTCCACTTGATTCACCTACAAACAGCGTTTGTTCAAGGTTTCAGTTCTTCAGTCAGTACGTTGCAGGTGTGGGATTGGATGGTGCAGCAATGGTGTGGAGCTTGTCAGGAGTGGGATAGCTTTGATGGGTAGAGGTTGTGACTGTGATGGGTGATGTAGCAAAAATGGGGTGTTTGGAAGAAGTGGGTAACCTGGGATGTGTAGGAGTAGCGGAGCTGGGGCAAGAATTGAGGTTAATTGGTGGTGTAGCAACATTGACGATTTTGGGAGTACTAGTGGGAACAAAAGTTTGTCTGGAAAGGTTAACTGACGTGGGAATTGGTGGAATGGACGAAGTGGGTTTTTTGGGGAGGATAATTGTGATTACTCTGGGGAGTTGGGAAGTAGGTCCAGGAAATGTATTTGGAATTGTTGGAGTGGGTGTGGGTGCAGTTATGATGGTAGTAGGCGTACTGCCATTGGGGAGATTTAATGCCTGGAAAATGGAAATACAACAGAATTAAATAAAATACAGGATACAGGCAAATCAAAATATAGTGCCTATGTAACCAAAAGAATTATTATGACAGAACAGAATAGAATTCTTATGAAACCAGACAAATGTGTCTTCTGATATGCCTGAACCAATTTATGAGGCCAAGCGTAGAAAATAAATCAGGGCTAGGCCTATAACCAGACTTATTTGATTATTTTTCACCTATAGTGACTTGCACTTTGCATGTGCTGTAGTTTGTTGTTTGCTAGGCTTACTTTGATGCAAAGAAATGTGTTACAATAGTTTGATATTGAAATATAGGACAGGCTAAACCAGCTACCTTTAGGCCTATTTGCATTGTTACGTTATTCATATTTCACTATGGGCTGGTGTATCACAATATAGGCTACAGGGTCACTAACCACTGGCAACCCTACCATATCAATTGGGCCTAGCACCTTCAATCTAATCAATAGTGGACATGATATAATATATTAGCTAATCGTAGATAGGTCTAGGACTATAGGGCCTAGCTGCTAATGAAATAACCCACCTGTTCGTTTGCTACGGAGAAGAAACGTTCTACTCGGGCAATGTCAATTTTGTCTAGTTTCGTATCGAAACATAGTTTTTTTTTTTTTTTGACATTTCGAAGGTGATCTGTAACGTAAATATAGTCAATATTAAGCAAAGGCCAATGCCTTGGTCTAGAGTAGACCAATAGGGAACCCGCAACTGACGTCACATCAGGACTACAACAATGGAACAAATGAATTGAACTGGGCTGCGTACCAACTATGACTGGCAGTCACTACAGTGACTGAGATCCGTACCAACTTGACTCGCAGTCAAGCTGCAGTCACTGCTTTTTGCGTACCAGTTTACCTCGCAGCTACCCCTCCAGTCACTGCGATGACTAGGCTGAAAAGATCCAGCTGCCGCAGTCAAGGGGGGCGTGGCTAATAATTTTACCGCGAATTATGAATTTATAGACAACATTATATGGTTTGAATAGTAAGTGACATCACAACACCATATAATCTTATCTTAGAAGTCCCATAAGCGTTAAATTATTAATGTTATTGTTATGTTATAAGGTTAATTAGCAGATGGCAAATGTTGCTTTTATGAATGACAATTTCTGCTGTTGTCTGCTTTCGCTGTGACTGTGACTGCATCCCGTACCAGCTGCTGAGTTCACTGCGTTGACTGAGCTACCCCCACCACCAGTCACAGCCACAGTGAACGCAGTCAAAGTTGGCAAGGTCTACTTGATCTCCGCCTAGCGGAGTTCGACGAGCCTCCGCTAGGCGGAGATCAAGTTGACCTTGAAAGTTGACCTTGAAAGTAGGCAAACAATCAGCTGTCAAAATAATAAAATTGCAGCCATAGAAATAAAAACAAGTGTAGCAATAGTAACTGCTCGTAATTTAAAACTTTTAATGATAGACAACGACTGAGTGAAAGTTTTGTATGTGTATTTGTTTTCCAAAATCAGAAGAAATTATTTTTTGACAGCTTGTTGTTTGTCCATCGATTTAATTCATTTGTTTCATTGTTGTTTTTTGGTGTTGCTTGTGCCCAGGTCCTAGAGGCTCTATGTCATATTTGTCGTTTGTAGACCTGTAGGCGGCAGGCCCCTACGTAAAACTAGCCTACCTATTCACTTAAGGCCCGGTTCTCACAAACGGCCAAGGATTATGGCTAAAAGATGAACACAATGAGAAATGATGTGTTGCTGCACCAATCACATGCACTCTAGGCTACTGTATTGTAGCATTCGTTAGCCTAGTTATTTTGTGTGAACCGAGACGGCTAGGCGTTGGCATTAGTCACTAGCGTTAGCCTTAGCCATTCGTGGGAACCCTTTCTTAATTTTCTTAGGCCTAGCCCTAGCTGGCCAACAATATCGTAGAATTGCAGTGCACAATGGCCCTTTAATTGAAGAGCTAGGCCTAGACCCTTAAGAAGGCTTTAGAGCCTAGGCTCAGCTTAGAGGGTTAAACCAAGGTGTAGGCCTAGGCCCTAGGTTTTGCCTACTTGCCACAAAAAAAAACACAACAAGTCCTAGCCTAGTCCTTTGGGTTTAGTCAACAAGATAAGGTAGGCGGTCTAGGTATAAGAGTAGACCAAGGCAATACGAACGACGTTGGGTCGCGAACTTGGCATTTGTTAACAAGAAACATGAACCAGCTTTCATGGGATAGTCCAAAAATTAATATTTACCCAGCTTAATAATTATCTACAATTAAGAACTCACCTGCTTGGTTTCAGAATTTTCAAGAGTTTCTTCTAGAAGCACATCAACCGACAACGGCCATTTTTATTCCTTCTTCGGCAGCTTCATCCCTAGCACGGTGGGACGGAACTACTTTCAATTTTCACAAATATAATGAAGTAGTTGTTAATTTTTAATTAAATACAATAAATAAGATAATAAGAAACTAAACTTTATCCCTGCATAATTTAACCACATACACATACCAAGAGGGAGAAAAATAGCATTTAAACCAGCGCCCATGTCCACCAACCTATGAAATAACAATACATGTTAACTTCTGGTAAGGCAATGAGTAGTAGTCTACATTTAAGTTAGTATTACAAGGTGTGAGGTCACTTGCTATTACATCATCCGTGACGACACAACTTTCTTTCCTACGGCGTCCAGCCTATAATTTCGTCGTGCACCATCTTAGTATTCGGCAATAGTGCGCGCATGAACACAGGCAGTAAACCGTCTGCGGAAGTTTACTTCGAGGCCTTAGGGGTTATGACGAAAGCATGAGAATAGTTTCGTTGGAAGGACTATATTTGAAAATCTCTGGATCGTCACGTTTGTCCGTGTGACGCCATCTTGCAAATAGCTTAACGAGAAGAGACTTCGCCCCTCTTTTCGCCGCACAACTAGAAAATTAGAAACACATCTTCTGTTTTTGTTTAGTTTTTTTTTATCTTGAATGTCTCGGATCTGTATAGGCGATGTGTTTTCTTGCATGCCTCATCAATCTGGCCTGCCTCTCCCCCCCCCTCCCCCTCCATCATCCTCGCACGTCGTTACTCCATGGGTCAATACGTCTTGGAGGGGGGGGGGGGGGGGGGGGAGGAGAAATTTACCTTGCTTGAGAACAACGTATTTATTTATATATTATGCAGGATGTTTTCGAGGAAAGTTTATTTTCGTTTTGCTGTCGTTTTTTTTTTTTTGGTATTTTTGTTTTAAAATATTTATCTAAAAAGTCTTGAGAGTATATATACGTTGTGATAGCTGAATAGTGTTTCCGGTTGCCATGTTTAAAATGTTTTATACATTTATTCATGTATGTATATTCCGATAAGGTAATATAAAAACCTTCAACAAGTACAAACACGTCAACCACGTCATGTAGAATACTTCTTAGTGGAAACAGTTGGCAAATAAGTAGATAAGTTAGGAGAAAATACACAAGATAGAGTCGATTTACACAAGATTTCAGAGTGCTAACAAAGTTTAATCAAGCGAAAAGCATGATAGCGTTCACACAACTTCCAAAGCACGTGTGGCTCTCCCTTGAAATTCTTAGCCCAGCCAATGAGAGGTGACGTTTTATAAATCCGGCCAATGGTAGCGATCCTAAATAAAACAGGACAATAGGTGTCTTGGAACAAAATATTAAATCTTTAATCTTAATCTTAGGAAAATGATTAAAACGGCCTATAATTACTAATAGTAAGTTTACTTGATTTTGACACAATAATATATTGATGACCAGAAGCTATTTACGCACTCCTAGCGGTAAACCTGCTTACCTTCCTTTAGTCAATGTTTATTGAACTGTCTGCAAACGATTCACACTCTTCTAGCGGTCACTCTCCCAACCTTCCTTGACAACAGTCGATGTTTTCCGAACCGACTGCAAGCGACTACAGCGCCCCTGGTAGCTAGTTGACAAACCTCTCGTGACCTTGACTAATGGCGATCACTGACCTTGTAGTCCAGCATCAAATAGAATCCTGTGCAATTTCGAGGAAAGAGTATAGCACCATATACCAATGTGTTCCTAAGGTTTCACAGTATTTAGCGCACTTTGGTGCCAGAGCGATATCCGCGACTGGGGGCGGGGGCGGTGCCCCCAATTTTGACTACGCATTGCATTCAATATCGCTCAATTACGGCCAAACGGTTGGTCTGACAACGAAAATGATGACTATAAAATATATTTGTGTGTAATTGATAAATATTTCCTTGTCACAATTATTCATGTACGGTACATAGTGCGAAAGTTATCGTCAATTAAGTATAGAATTAATATATTCTCAATATATAAAACCATGGGACAACCATATATTATCAAAACATTACAAACACATTCATACACGTATAGAAATGTCAGAGTGTTGCCATCTCGGTGATTTGTTTTCATAATTTTATCTTCAAGCGATTGGTATTAGTGAAGTATTAAAGACAAGAATGCGTGGGGCTTTTGTGCGCCCGCTAAACACAGGTGTAATGCATAGAAGCATTGGCAATAATAATATTGTACTATTTCGAAAGAAAAGTACACTTATATATTCGTTTTAGCTTGTAAAATAATAATTTGGATGGTGCAAAGCTCCAAAATTAGGCGTTTACAAGTTATACATAAAAAACAAAATGGCCGACTCTCATGAGGTTTTTCCTATTAATCTTCACAATCCTGCATTTTTTGGCAAAACTTAATATGACAAAAATTGTTTCTATTAAAATTCGACACACATATGATACATGGATATTTTCATAGGAAGTACTACTTACGTACAAATTTAATTTTTGTATGTGTGCATCTGAACTCAAATGTACAAAACTTGGCTGGCGTTCGCTTCTTGATGAAGCAACTGTGACCTACGGGAGTGGTCTTAATATCTTCTTTTAAGCTCATCAAATAATAATATTGATAGTGCCAAGCTCCAATGATAGGCGTTTACGAGTTGCATGTGAAAAACAAAATGGCTGTCACTTCAGGTGGTTTTGGCAATTTATCTTCATAACCGTACTATTTATGACAAAATCTAACATGACAAAAAATATTCCTTGTAAAATTCTACATACAATTCATATACAGGTATTTTCATATGATTTACCATTTACCTACAAATTTAGATTTGTGTATGTTAATCTGTACTCAAATGTACAAGCATTGGCTCCCCTGGGCTACTTGATGAAGCAAGTATGGACTATGGAAGCGGGCTCGATCTCTTCCTTTTAGCTTATAGAATAATAATTTTGATGGTGCGAAACTCAAGTACTAGGCGGTCAAGAGAAACACGCAAAAAACAAAATGCCCGCCAATAGGGTGTATTCAGATGTACATCCGTCGTTTGTTTGATGAAGCAAGTATAGGAGTGGGCTCAACATCTTCTTTATAGCTTATAAAGTAATAATTGTGATGGTACCTACCTTAAATATGGGGCATTATCGAGTTACACGTAAAATACAAAATGGCCACCACTATAGGTAGTTTTTCCAATTTACCGTCATAACCGTACGTTTTATGACAAAATCTAATATGACAAAAATTATTTCTTGTAAAATTGTACACGCATATGATGATAACATAGGACTTACTATTAACCTAAAAATTAAAATTTCTCCATGTTAATTAGTACTAAAATGTTTTCTTTTTTAACGTGTTTCTCTTGAACGCCTAATACTTGAGTTTGGCACCATCGAAATTATTATTCTATAAGTTAAAAGGAAGAGATTGAGCCCACTCCCATAGTCCATACTTGCTTCATCAAGTAGCCCAGGGGATCCAATGCTGGTACATTTGAGTACAGATTAACATACACAAATCTAAATTTGTAGGTAAATGGTAAATCATATGAAAATACCTGAATATGAATTGTATGTAGAATTTTACAAGGAATATTTTTTGTCTTGTTAGATTTCGTCATAAATAGTACGGTTATGAAGATAAATTGCCAAAACCACCTGGAGTGACAGCCATTTTGTTTTTCACATGCAACTCGTAAACGCCTATCATTGGAGCTTGGCACCATCAATATTATTATTTGATGAGCTTAAAAGAAGATATTAAGACCACTCCCGTAGGTCACAGTTGCTTCATCAAGAAGCGAACGGGAGCCAAGTTTTGTACATTTGAGTTCAGATGCACACATACAAAAATTAAATTTGTACGTAAGTAGTACTTCCTATGAAAATATCCAAGTATCATATGTGTGTAGAATTTTACTAGAAACAATTTTTGTCATTTTAAGTTTTGCCGACAAATGCACGACTGTGAAGATTAATAGGAAAAACCTCATGAGAGTCAGCCATTTTGTTTTTTATGTATAACTTGTAAACGCCTAATTTTGGAGCTTTGCCCCATCCAAATTATTATTTTACAAGCTAAAACGAATATATAAGTGTACTTTTCTTTCGAAATAGTACAATATTATTATTGCCAATGCTTCTATGCATTACACTTGTGTTTAGCAGGCGCACAAAAGCCCCACGCATTCTTGTCTTTAATACTTCACTAATACCAATCGCTTGAAGATAAAATTATGAAAACAAATCACCGATATGGCAACACTCTGACATTTCTAAACGTGTATGAATGTGTTTGTCTTGCTTTGATAATATATAGTTGTCCCATGGTTTTATATATTGAGAATATATTAATGTTGTACTAAATTGACGATAACTTTCGCAATATGTACCGTACATGAATAATTGTGACAAGGAAATATTTATCAATTACACACAAATATATTTTATAGTCATCATTTTCGTTGTCAGACCAACCGTTTGGTCATAAATGAGCGATATTCAATGCAAAGTGTAGTCAAAATTGGGGGCACCGCCCCCGCCCCCAGTCGCGGATATCGCTCTGGCACCAAAGTGCGCTAAATACTGTAAAACCTCATGAACACATTGGTATATGGTGCTATACTCTTTCCTCGAAATTGCACAGGACTATGATTTTCGACAGTTTGATGCTGGACTATTGAGTGCAACCATCCATCTTACGTCCCCCGAGGCCAACATGAATCTTCCCGAATCCTCCCGAGGAATACCGAGTAAGCACGAATAATATAATCACAAGGGGTGAAACCAATTAACCTAATGCATAGGTAAACAATTAACAATTACTCGGAAACGGTTGCAAAATGTCGATAGATCAACGTACTGCATTGAAAAGCAAAATAAGAAGAAGTTACCTCGTTTAATCTCTATAATATGCAAAATTGCATTTATTTTATTCATGTCGTGAAAATGGGTTGTCTTGGGCTGGCAGCAGTGAATAATGTTTCACAATCAGTTTACCCCTTTCAACACGAACCCAAGAAACTTGTTTCCAACTAACCCCCCCCCCCCCCCCCCCCGCCCCCACCACTACTCGTATAACTTCCTTCTGAATATTACATCAACCAACATTGAAATGGAAAATCTTTTCCAAAAGCAAAACAAAGAATAGCTACAAGGTATTTACATAATGTTAAGGTTATCTTTGGTGAGGTAGACACGCTGGCCGGGTCTGGTGGGTTGTGGGGGTGGGGGGAGTATCGGAGGAGAAGAAGTATAAACCGGTGTTCATTGCAAAGACGTAGGAACCGGAAAGAGTACGGATTTCGATTTTGAAAGTTGTTTTACAGATACAAACAGAAAACATTTTCAAACCTTTTCCTAGAAATTCTCACGATCTGCTATTAACTTATTATAAACCTGATTTACGAAGGAAAACAATAAAAAAAACACACAATTTAACATTTAAAAATTATGGATATTAGACAAATTAAAATCGCATTTAAAGTAACACAACATCAAAAGAGTTGGGGTAGCATTATGAACATGTATCTTACTTTTTTACAATTTCAAATCCAATTTTACAGCAATTTTAACTCGCAGAAATAAGGGGATCCGCTGAGTAAGTCGACATACAATCTTTAAGAAAGTTGGAAAGTGGGAAACATGTAGTTCCCTCGACCATAGAGATGTTATAGCTTTAATGCTTAGACTTAAGGTTAAGGATGCCATGCAAGCCCAACTTTAAAACTAATCAGAAAATAGATTACACGAAACTAAAGCCAAACTGCTAACTAGTTTTGTTGGTTATACTACTACAGCCGTACGTGTATAACTTATAGTCTATAAAAGATAAAAGATGTCTATACAGTTGATGGGAATAACAGCTTCTTTTTCCATAAGTTTCGTCTTGAACATAAATAAATGAATATGTTGTTAACCCAATCCGCTAAGAGAATTTTTCAGTGGAGGACATTAGTATACTATTTATCATGTGCTTCGTTGCTTTATTTCAATTTAAAAATAGCTTGAATATTAACAATTTTGGCTTAGCCTGAAAATTATAATGATATAGGTATCTTAAAACAACTTCGGTAATGCTTTCGTCATCAATCAATGACGTGTTTACGGTCTCGGCCAACCCGAGCAGGTATCTGAATTAGCCACGGTCGCCGTTTGACTGCCGCTTACCCACCCGTGACGAAAGCATTACCGATTTTAAAATTCAAAATTAATTTAATACCAATTTTTCGTGATTATTCCATATATCTGAAAAGTAATTGAGAAATTGTAACATTTAACTACATCAAAAGATTGCTAGTTTTAACAAGTAACCTGCATTCCTTTCTCGCGAGCGCTTAGCTGGTACCGAGTGGTGGTAGTAAGGTAGAGGGGTTTTGAATTTGAATTTATTGGGTTTAAGGGCGCTTCAACCAGTTAGGTCATTTTGTGGAAATGGCTTGATACCTGGCATAGTTTATTACATAATCCGTGACGACAACACCTTGTATACCTTTCAACGATAGCACTATAAAATCGCCGTACAACAACTTCGGTATTGCTTTCGTCATCAATCAATGACGTGTTTACGGTGTCGGCCAACCCGAGCAGGTATTTGAATTAGTCACGGCCGCTGATTGGCTGCCGCTCACCCACCCGTGACGGGAAGCATTACCGAAGTTGTTGTACGACAGCTATTCATAGGTTGCACGTACGTCACATCTTTGCGCGTGGCGGCCACATTTGTGATCAAACTTTGACACACAGAAATCCTTAGTTCTTTAAAATTCAGCTTGTTTTTTAAATAAAATTATTATGTGAGGTAATTTTTAATTTTGTTATTCTTATGTTTTCTTTTTAAGTTCTAAATTAGGATTATTTATTAAATTTGAATAGTATTTGCCAATGATCTAGGATTGGTCCTCATCAATTGTGTCACAATCATGGCCGCTGTGACGTCACGTGGGAACTCTGCGCTCGCCGAATACCTGATTGTGGTAAAGCTCCGCGAGAGGCGCCAGTGTCGCGGCTTGATTCAAGCCTCGTGCATGTTTGATGCGCCGTGTAGCCATCAATGTAAACCAAACCGCACAGTTCGATCAGTGGTTAACGTGGACTCGGAGAGGTAACGGTATGCACTACTGTTGTGTAAAGTAGACACAACGAGTACGCCGGGGGGTCTGGGGGCGGCCCCACCCCCAGTTTTGCACCGCAGGGAATTTTTTAGGGTATTTTTTTTTTAAGAGGTGTCGGATGATTGAGAACCTGTGATAAAATAATACTTTTTGGTGGAAGAAAAAACAAAATTGAATCATTTACTTTATAAAAGCATTGGATTAGAAAATATTCAACATAATTTGTTAATATGCTTAACATTTATTAAAATTACTACCGGTATGGCATACCGTCAAAATTTTTAGTAACGGTATGCATACCGGCTCATACCGCCCAACTTTAACCACTGAGTTCGGTTCACTCCTTATTGAACAAACGTACCGCATGCCTAAGGCACACATTTCAAAATAAGTTTTTGAACTTTTGACTTATGCATCCCCTTCAATAATTGTTGTTTATTTGTTAGAAATATATTTTCTTACTGTTTTATAACACTTTAATATGGCTTTAGGAAAATATCCACTTTTTTGGTATGTTTCATTACATTAGGTTACCATGCATTCTTCTAAGGTTTTCGTTTTTTTTTTTTTTTAATCTTTTCCCTGTTTATTATATTATGTTATATATGCTTCTTATTGTACTAAATTTTTAGTTTTTTATATGGAATGGCAGTGACGCGTTGGTTCATCGAACCCTCTATGTATACATAAAATTTACGTAAATTTTTCTTATTTGTAGGTATACATTAAAATATTATATTTTACGATTAAAACACTCGTCAGTATGATGGATTGGTTTTATTAACAAACATATATACATTCAAAGAAAATAAACAATGCTGAAAGGGGAAACTGAAAGGACTTGTTTTGCCATCAAAGCATAAAAAGGTAACTTGATGAAAAAACGTATTAACCCGATCAGGCCTCTTCTACGAGCGGTTTGCCTGTGGTGGGATCCGTCGAGTATTTACTCTAAAACAAAGAAACATACATCCATAAGAACGAGAACTATATTCTTCAGTAGATAACATATTTACCCTGTTTATCTGGCGGACTGAGTCTGGTAATGAGTACGGTCCAGGCCATGTAAACACCTAGAAAATTGGACCGAACCGACTGGGTCCGGTCTGCCAAAAAAGCTAGACCGTACCGAAAGACCGACTCAGTTCTATCATGTAAACGGGTAGAACGTACTGACTGAAGAACTGACGAACGCTGTTTGTAGGTGAATAAGATGGAAAATGATTGTAGTTGCCATCAACAAAAATCAAGTAAAATATTTACAACAGCTAGGAAACTTTCGTTCGCCGGGATGCATCTTTAAATTCATTTTATATGGCAGAAGGAAAAAGTAGGGTTATGTACGACCAATGTGGCGCGAGACCGAAATCAAGTTTGGGTACACCTTCATATAAACGCAAGCGACCATGACAGTTCTCAGTCTGGTATTTAGGGTGCGTCTCAAATCGAATCTGACCTGCTACCAACTAGCCTGCTACCAACTAGCCTGCTAGCCTACTCACCACTAGCCTGCTATCACATTTGGACATGTCTACTTTATCGGCGACTTACCTAGGCTGCCTGAAAGCATGGTTATGTGAGGTTAGGAAACCAAACATATGTAATAGGCTATGTATATATACATGTATCCATTAGATAAGATACGATCCCACCAGCTTTGATCATTAAGTAATTAATAAGTCAAAATTATCACTTACGTACACACATAATACAATCAGCAATAGCCATCGCATTAACACAATCTTCCGCCATTTTGCTTTAGCAGGTGAAGTAGGCTCGCTAGCGACCACTTTCGGCAACTACGCTCGGGTGCTAGCCTACTAGCCAACTAGTGACATTTGGACACCAACTACGTGACGTCACTTCCTGCAGATGAGTAGGCGAAGCAGGCCAAGTAGCCCAAAAAGTCGATTTGAGACGCACCCTTAGTACGGTCCGCCATGTAAACATAGCTATACTATGTATTAACTTGCGCCAATTTTAAACCGTTGAGTGAGTAATATAGTGTTGAGTCGCAACGCCATCGGCAGTTTGTCTACCGCCTTTTACTGCCCAACATACTTTAGTCAGTTCGCCAAGCGACGCGATGACGGAGCCTGATTGGTCGGCTACTTCACCGAAGATATACGAAGACAGTCGGAAACTCCGTTATCGCGTCGCTTGGCGAACTTCTACTACCCGACTAAAGTATGTTGGGCAGTAAAAGGCGGTAGACAAATAAACTATTGCGTTGCGACTCTACCCTACATTACTTACTCAACGTTTAAAGCATTCTTAGCATATGTTTTACACATACATCGGCGGTTACAGATGTAGGTGGACAAAAAAGAGGAAAGACTATCGCCAAATATAAAACCGAGTGAAATTTCAATACTATTACTCGATAATGCTACATTACATCTAAAAAATGGAAACGTCTCAATTTGGGTGTGACAGAACTGGATAATGTTTTAAAAAACATCTGGATATCATACATAGTATGGGTAAATTATTTGTAATACTTATTTACTATGGAAATTCCAATCACTAACCATCATAATTACAATATGAAAAACTATTTTTCTCAAAAGAGTAAGTTTATTTAAACCCAAACGGTGGAATGTTTTCACTACTTCGCGCTGGTGTAGCAGTATTGAGATATTGAAAAACCGGTAATTTGGCGCGTTCTAATATTAGCGGTAGGGATACATAATTGTGAGGTGCTACACATAAAGTTTCATTACAAGTTTCTTCGTTCCAAAACAGTGCTTACTTATCCACAAAGTTGTTGGAAGAAAACAGTTTTGCTAAGTTACTCCGATCTGCCTGTCTGACACCCGAGTGTAACAACTTGTTTGTTTGTTTGTATGTTACAGCGAGCACCAACTTGGTCGGCAAGTTCACGCAGAGTGTTCGCCGCATAGTTCAAGACGTCAAAGATGAGGGGACCTCAAGTAAGTCTTAACTATCTATCTACCTTGACATGTTACATGCATACGTCACAGAGGCAACTATCTAGTTGGAGGGGGGGACCTCAAGTATTTCTTAACTATCTATCTACCTTGAAATGTTACATGCATACGTAACAGAGGCAACTATCTAGTTTGACAAGTATGAGGGTACCTCAATGAGTCTAGTTTGTCTACATTGACATGGTTGGTAAAATTTTAAAAGAACTGTTTTATTATACGTACAACATTCAATAAGAAAAACAAACTCCATAGCAAACATAAAACCGGGCATCTGAGCAAAGCAATCAGTGCATATTCGAAGGGACCCTCGCCAGGGGATTTAGAGGTTTTGGCAACGTTCTATTGATTGGTTGTTGTTAAACGATTGTCTCGACAACTATGTTCATGTGAGGTTGGGGATGTTCGGAGGAAAGTGGCAAGTAGTATAGAGGACGAAAAGTACTGTCTTTCGCTCCATCTCGACCTGTGGCCTTTTTAGAATTCTACCTAGTAACAGGAGCATACGCTTCCGACGGTGTAGCTTATCGTGGTGGGCAGGTTTGCGTGCTTTGGTGATCCCGTGAGCTGTGCTAACGGAAGCGTTTGCTTCTGGTAGGGGCCACCCTTCCAACCACCATCCTGGGTCAGATTCTACCCCCAACCCCGTGCCCAGCCGAGTGCAGACCTATACTAACGGTGGATATAGTGTAGTGAACCATCACACGACTTGCTTTATAGTATAGTGGATCCAAGATTACTTTACACCTGCTTTCGTCACATCCGGGGCAGTCGTAGCCAACCGGCGAACCGCCCGAGACACACCAGCGCCAATACCGATCGCTGATTGGCTACGAACCAGTCGCCTGTGACGAAAGCATGTGTTAGGTAGTCTTGGGACAACTATAGTATAGACAAGTAAGACAACAATAAATAAACAACAGCAAAGGCAACACGAAACTCACCTCTACATCACTTGAACCATACCAGGGACGAAGTCCGCCCTCATTCTCCTCGTTCATAGATTTTCGAGGCAAACACAATAAAAATGCGACCACTGGAATCATCATTGCTGTCGTAAACAGAGGGAGAATGTGTTACACAGCGACCAAGTTATCAAGTAGAAACCTCTACGGATGGTGGATACCAAGTCTCGAATTAAATAGTCCTGGAGCAAATACTAACTACCCCCTCCCCTCCCCCCCCCCTTTTTATGCTAAGATGGCTTCAAAAGTAATCCTTTTGTCTAACTATCCGATACATAAAATGGCTTCCTTCTCTGGTCTGTCTGCTCAGGTCTTTGGACAGGGAGTCCATACCTATAAAACTT
Source organism: Isoperla grammatica (assembly GCA_945910005.1). Taxonomy (NCBI): domain Eukaryota; kingdom Metazoa; phylum Arthropoda; class Insecta; order Plecoptera; family Perlodidae; genus Isoperla; species Isoperla grammatica. The sequence goes on along the minus strand of OX246750.1, from coordinate 19,962,795 downwards.
AATTATGGGTGGCACAACTATAGAGCTCTGCCCAGTCTTGGTCTTTGGAGCTACAAAAATAGATGATTTTCAGAATCGATCTAGAGTCGCCGTGATTAGCTCTACCTAAGGGTCCTAGATCTGCACGTTGCCGGTAGCAAACTTTAAAAGCCACACTTTAGCCACACACTAGGTTTCTAACCTTTGTGGTATCAGCAGTATTATTTTTTACGTTTTTATTATATTATATTTTTATTAGAATCAAGTATGATTGCTTTGCATTATTTAATAATGTAATTTAACAACTTATCAATATCTTAATCAGCTAAATTGTAAATGTGATTGCCAATATAGGCCTAACCATGCACGTGCAATGGTATCAGCAATATTATTTTTTACGTTTTTATTACATTATATTTTTATTAGAATAAAGTATAGGCCTAATTGCTTTGTATCATTTAATCATGTAATTTAACAACTTATCAATATCTTAATCAGCTAAATTGTAAATGTGATAGCCAATATAACCATGCACGTGCAAAAGATTACAATTATATATATAATTGTAATTTTGAACCAAGAGAAATGAAAATTATGTAAATGTATTATGATAAATGTAATGTAATGTAATAAATAATAAATAAATAAAAAAAAATGCATTGCACTCAATCAGAGTTCAAAGTTCAAAGTAAAAAAAAAAAAAAAACTCTCAGACTGCGAAACGAATTACGCCACTCGTTTTGGACTCACCGAGAAATGCGGGTACAGTAATCCTAATGTGCGGGTCCTCCTTTGGTGGCTCCTCGGGCTCATCAT
>OX246750.1:19867000-19957000 GCA_945910005.1 Isoperla grammatica | reverse complement strand
AATAGTAATTCAGAACTGAAAAAATTAATACCTAAGTGGAATACTTAAATTATTGTTCCATGCCATATTGGAATGAACTCGGAGTGACTCTGACAGTAGAAAGTGGCAACAACAGGAGCCCCTTCCCCTCCCCCCAACACCCCCATTTTGCTCTGCCCTCCCTTGCTGGACTCCCCCTTATGACGACCCCGCGATATAAATGGATCTGCTTTGTCAGACCTAGTTGTTGAGTACGTCGTGAATAACCAAATGTATAAGATCATAAATGTTCTTTTTGAGGTGGGCAGGTTTGCTTGCTTTGGTGATCACGAACCCAGACGAAAAGTAGTCCACGTGCTACTCTTCGCTTCTTCCTCACCTTTACTTCCTATTTGTCCCTTCCTCCAATAATACTCCGCCGTCATATGACCTACTTGTCGAGTATGTCATCAAATACAAAATATTTTTTTTAAAACCGCCTGCCCCAATCGGTCCAAAGTTACTCTACTCTCCGTATGATCAAGCTGTTGTTACAATAACAAAGAGTAATAGTGGTAATAAACATTTCTAAATGGTAACATTAGTTACAATTTTTCAATTTATATTAGTTGAAGAATTCAGACGAAAGGAAACTCACGTTCTCTTCTTTCCCTTTTTATCCCCCTTTCATTTTCCTCCCCGCCCACCTACTTGTCCTTTACCAAATAAGTGGCTCGTTGGTCCAGTGGTTAGCATCCCTGCTTTCAATGCAGAAGGTCCCGGGTTCAATTCCCCGTTCAGGCAGAAGTATTTTAACTTCTATTAAGGATTCAGTTCCATTACTTCTTGTCTTAAGAATAAGTAAACGGCGACTTTGGAGCCGTCCTAGCAACGAAGCACTCAATAAATTCAAAGTTGTTATGAATCGGCCTTGTTGATTCTGGCATTTGTCCGCAGGTGTTCGTACTGTCCAATCACTGATTCATATGTTTCGTATTTGAAATATCGATCTTTGATTGGTTATCGCTCACTCGCCGATGGTCTTCGGAGCCTACAGGGTTGGTTTAGTCGGTTTAAATTGAAGTCCCCCACGTAAAAATCAGTTTCGTGACTGAGTGGGTAAACTCTATTATGTGAATTTATTTATTTATTTATTTAATGAATGTTCCAGGCGGGCAGACGAAAGAAGAGGTTATTGAGACCAACGAAAGACTTCGCGCAGTCCGGGTGAGACTAGACGAGTCCTATGACACTGCCAAGAAGTCCTTTGTCACCCTGATGACCAAATACATGGACAGCAAGTCAGTGAGGAACGTGTTCCAGCGATATAACCTGCTCAAGGCCATGATCAAGGTATGTAACGTCCTCACATAGTGTCTTAATGAAGTCTTCTTCATCCTTATTGGTTTACAAGTCACTTTGCCATTATCTTGACACTCAAATTTCTTCTCATCACTCATGGTTGTAAAAACGACCTCTTCTTATATACAGGGGTGATTGGCAGGAGGTTGCTTGTTGTTTTCCTCGGACTCCAAGAACAAAATGCAAATAATTTTTCGAAACAGAAATGTTACCAATCCCGTCTGAGTTAACAATTGAACAACCTCCCCAGTTCCACCCAATCGTACTCCGACAGTTTCCCTTCACATTTTTATCTTAAGCGGGTGTTACATGGAGAAGTAAGAAAAGTAAAAAGCAGAAAGTGAAGAGTAGAGATAGCGCGTAGCTTACGGGAAAAGAACAAAAGTGAGAAGTTCTCTCCAAAGTAGGACAATGTTGAACAAGTAAAAAGTCCCGTAAGCTACACGCTATCTCTACTCTTCACTTTCTGCTTTTTACTTTTATTACTTCTCCATGTAACACCCGCTTTACTATCATCAGTTCCAAAACTGTCAGCGATTCGAGGGGGTGTACAGTCTGGGCTGATGAGATAAGCGAGTTATCGTGTCCTGAGGTTATCGTAGATCGCCATTAAAGAATTTAAGCTTTATTTTCAGTTCATACCTTAAAGCATAAAGCATTGGTATTACTTTCCTGCTTTTGGCGCAACACTTGTTTACAAGACCATAAGATTTGTTTCATTTCTAAGATGGGTAAACTTAGCCTCAGACAATCAGACACATCTTCTATGGAACCAAATTCCACACATTCAGCCCAGGGACTGATACCTACCTTATCAAGTTATCATGGTGGTCGGATTGGCGTGCTTTGGTGATGCCGAGACCTGTACCGGCAGAAGCGTATGCTTCTGGTAGGCAAAAACTATAAGTTGTCCCAAGTTAGGTTAATCGTCGGTTGATAAATCAAGATAAATTATCTCTGGGTATTACTACACATTCACAAATAAAAAATTATTACTTAAATTGTTGATAATTTACTTTATTTTATCTTTATGACATTGCAGAACGACGTATGCGTGATTTATATCACTAAGATTTGCCTAAACTAGGGCGTCTTAGCACTTGGGCACCTTTGTGAATCTGGGCTCTGGTGTATGATTATGTAAATGTTGACTGTAGAGCCATCATAACAACGAAGTACATAATAACGATATAAATGTCCCCCAGTGAAGATCAGTTCTCGTAACTGAGTGGGTAGACTATAAATTCTACACATTTATTTATTTGTCATTTATTTAACTGATTGGGAAAAAAATAAATACAAATTTTTTTTTTTTTCTTTATGCCAAAAGTTTGATTTTTCATTAATTTACAAAGGGCATAATCGATCTCGACCAAGCGACCGCCGCCTCACCGCAGAAACTTGGCGACGATGGGCGTCACCGCCTCTTTGGCTTGACCAGTTGGTCCTGGTGCGCGACGAACACTGTCCCGTCTCCCTGGTCGCGCCACTCGTTGGTCGCCACCAGTCGCGCCAGGGTCTCGTCGTCTACGTCGCCCAGCGTCCGCACCAGCACGTCCTTGTGGATAAATGGTGGTACCTAGTTAGTCGTAACGTCGAACTTAAGGTCAGTAATAATCCTTGGTGACGTAGTATTAGCGTCGGTTTACACAGGTCGTGATGAGGCGACGCCAACTTCGGGTAATCAGAATCGTGTATTATTTGAGGTTTTTATTTTTTTTACAGGAAAACGGTGTGATAGAATTTTTTGGTTGTCGATTCCTTCTTACTCGTTTCTCTCTTGATTTTATTCGTATTTAAAAAAAAAAAAAAAAAATTAAATTTCAAAAGTCTCGGATTTTGCTCGTCTGAGACAAAATTTGAAAATTTGGGCGCCTCTATCTCTGTTAGTATGACCCCCAGCATAATTTAGTTTTCAGGAAGTCTAGATGAGTAACAAAAAAATAAAAAATACAGAAGCAAATTTGGTAGCTACGAGTGCTTAAAAAAAAAATTTCCCCCATGTAAACCCTTCTCAACTATGCTTCTCTGAATAAGAAAGATAAAAAGATTGGTGGTAATGGGTCTCGAACCCCGGACCGCGAGAACACTAATCCACGGCGTACGCCATGCCACACGATGGAAGTTGGTTTGCTTACACTGGTTTATATAACACACTGATCTCAATGTATGCATGTATGACTCTCATTGTACCTCGATTCATTCCTATTGTAATTGTAACACCAAATATTGATGGATTAACAAACAGAGGGTCTCATTGGATTGAAAGAATGTCCAAAAAACCGTTTTTTAACTACCGCTTACTCCAAAAATCCAGTTTCAACACATTGTCTTTTTAAAATCGCATTCGATAAATCTTGATCGCGTGATCGCGAAACCGTAAATCGTTTGTGGAAACAACGAGCCGTTTGACCGTTAAAAAATAAACTGTGTCCATGCACGTTGATGTATTGATATAAATGTGTGAATATGGTGGAAAAAAAGAGTGGGTGTAACGGGTCTCGAACCCTAGACCGCAAGCACTCGAAGCGACGACGTTCCGCGTACGCCATGCCACACGATGGAAATTGCCTCGCTTACACTGATTGATTGATTAATGGGGCTTAACGTCTAATATTTATGCAACGATGGCTAATCGAGACGATGAGCGGGTGATAACGAAGATATGAAAATGAGGGCTGTTTGGAGGAAAGGGGCAAGTAGGAGGGCGCGTGAGGAAAGGGGAGAGGGGAGGAAAGGGGATTGGGGTGTGGACTGCACTTCGTCTGACTTCTCCTCCTCGACCAGTCCGGCTAGGGTGACCCTACCAGAAGCATACGCTTCCGCCGGCATAGCTCTCGGGATTGATTGATTGATTATTTGGGCTTAACGTCTAATATTTATGCAACGATGGCTAATCGAGACGATGAGCGGGTGATAACGAAGATATGAAAATGAGGGCTGTTTGGAGGAAAGGGGCAAGTAGGAGGGAGCATTAGGAAAGGAGAAAAGGGAGGAAAGGGGATTGGGGTGTGGACTGCACTTCGTCTGACTTCTCCTCCTCGACCAGTCCGCGGCTAGGGTGGCCCTACCAGAAGCATACGCTTCCGCCGGCATAGCTCTCGGGATCAACAAAGCACGCAAACCTGCCCACCACGATAAGGTAGCAGTCCCTGGGCAGGGCCTAAATCGGCTTTGGATCTAGTGTGATTTAAAACAATGATCCAAACAGTACTATTAGTATTATTTATTGATGTTTGTTTAATATAATAAAGTACATACACTACATCATATACAATGATTTTTATTTTTATTATCTTTGCACTTGTGGGGCTTGCCCCCCCCGTAGTCAATAAAGATAAAATTATACCGTAATAACAGAGAGTAACAATGCGTCCATTTTGATAATACTGCGGTATTCTGCTAGATACTACTTTGGAGTAATTAAAATGAATTAATAATGTATAATGTATTTTATTCTGAAAATAATGTTTTTAGGAGCCATCGAATATGTGGACTAATGTACATCCAATAATTATTTTAATCATTCAAATGAGCCATAAGAGCCATAGCCGGAATATCAAAGCTAGACAAAATTAGAAGCCAGAAAATCAGGACAAAAGCTAGAGTTGAAAAGCTGTTATATAGAATAGGACGAGAAAGGTTGAGGTGGTACGGACATGTCAGAAGAATGGGAGAGAACAGAATCCCAAAGACAGAATTTGAAAGTGGAGACCAAGTTAAAAGAAGAGTTGGTAGACCGAGAGAGAGGTGGCAAGATCAAATAAGAAATGATATGTAGAAGATAGAGGTGAAAGTTGGCAAGAAGTGCAAGCAAAAAGACTGTGGGAAGACAGAAGTGGATGGCGTGAGCTGGTGGGAAGAAAAGAGAGTGAATTTGAAGAGGACATGACAGGCCTGGCAAGCCGGTGTTAGGAGCTCTTGAAGTGCCCTAGAGTCCTGGTGGCTATAGCCACCCCCTGACCTAACTTAAGTTGGAAACAAGAGCCAGAGATATATATATTCAAAAGTAAGCATCTAACATAATTAATAATGCTCCAAATAATATAAAAATAGCTTCCTTATCTATTTAATATGCATAGGTAAATATAAATATATTATATATTTTTTTTTTAGTGCATGCAAACTCTAACTTCTACCCATATTATTCCAAATTCCTTGTTATTCTATATTATTGTTATTGTTTATTAAATCCCTATAGCATCCAATATGTATACCTGTGCTACAGTGCAAAAGTTTAAAATGAACCTTTGTCATTATTGTTTACAGTTTCTTAAATCCAATGTTTTTTAAAAATTATTTTAAATAGTTTGGTCAAACATTAACTGTCAACGTGATTCATTCAAGAATAGATTTTTTAAAACACCTTTGCTTCTTGGGCTCTCAATTACCTTCGTGTTCTTTGGCAGTCTATCATAACAGAGAGGTCGCTAGGTATTTTACCACGCGAAACAACGACTAAAACTGTGAAATATTGTTCCTGAATAAGTCCCAACAAAGATTATAAAGGGTAAAAACAACAACCCTTTATAATCTTTGGTCCTACGTTGAGGCAAACAGTAAAATATAATTAATTGTTTTCTGAGCGTGAGAAAATTTGTGCGGTGTGCGTTTTAATTTTTTCTGCTTTTTACTTTGTTGAGAAGCTATAGGCCTATATATATACGTAATTATATACTTCATATTAATATAATTATTTCCGTCAATAGAATGTAGAACCTACCAAATACAATTGAAGAATGTTGATTCTAGAAGAAATTGGAAAGTCAAAATTTTCAGCTTAGCTCGTATGAAAAAAATTATATTAATAAATTACTATTTTTTTGTTTAATATAATACTGGATTCCTAACAATGTAGAAGTAAGGAGTATTTGTCATTTTTAGGTATTTATATTTTACTTTAGTATTTAGTGTTAATAATAGGTACTGTAATTGGTAAGGTCCAGATAGTTAGTACAGACAAAACATACAAATGCCATTACCAAAAAAAAAATGTTTTTGAAAAAACATTTCGTAGGGTTAACCTCTAATCCCGATTAATAGTACCAACGTAAGAAGGAGAGCAGAATGTCAGAATGTCTCCAAACGGAGCCCAGAGGTTTCCTCTGTCCCCTCCAGACGGCAGCCAGATGTTTCTTGTGGTCTCCGTCCAAAACCTGTTGCGTAACATACAAGTAGTGATGTTCGTCGTCCAAGATCCTCACTCCCCCGTTCTCGGGTATCAGTTCGAAGCTAAATCGATTCCCTTTCTCTCTATTCGGCGTCGCCAACACCTGATAACTGTTATCTCGTGCGTTTGTGGCCAAAATCGGCATCCAGGACGGATACAGGTATTCCCTGGTTATACGGTGACGAATCCAATACTCATTGAAACTGTCTTCTACGAATTCCCACATCGCGTAATCCACGTTTTCTTTGCCGTTCGAAACGTACACTTTGCTTTCGTTCACTTGGTCTTGTACGGGGAACATGAAAGCCTTGTGTAACTGGTTTTGTAGGCAGCCGCCGTGAGCGTAAACGATCTCCCGCGCCGAAGGATTCAGTTGGGCCTCGACTTCGAGACAGGGTTTTAAATCGTCGAGGGTCGCGTACGAATTGTTCAAGGCCACCGCGATCAACTCGATCAGTTTGAAGTGTATCTTTGTGTGATACAGGTGGCCGTCGGTTTCAATGCGACCGTGTATCTGGTGAACCGTTTGACACGCTCCGTGAGCGGTGTGACCCCAGATACTCCGGTCGAGCAACGCGAGAGCGCCGACGGAATCGTAGGTCGCGTTTACGACCGTTTCGAGAATCTCGACGAATTCGGGGAATGCGCCCGTGATGACGGTGAGTTCCCAGAGCGCGATGTCGATCTCAGTCGAGGGACAGTCGTTGAGGATTTGTGCGGTGAGTTGCCGCGCCGCGGTGTTTTTGAACGTCTTTCCGATCGTTACGAGCAAGCTCTTTGCATCCGTCGCGACGTCCTCCGGAGTGTTCGTATTCGCTATGAAGTGGCGATCGAGAAGTTTCGCGAAATTGTACAGATTAAACACGTTTTCGTATTGTTGGGCGACCATGTCGTCGTAGATGGCGGAATAAATCCTGTATCTCGTTTTTACGTTTATTAGACGGTCGGCTATCCGGAGTAATTTCTTCATGTCTATTTGATCTTGATGTTCTTCCGTTCTCTGACAGACGTCTGTATCAATGATGTGTTTACACATCTTGTAGATGTTATAGCCAGGGATCCCGTGTTTTACAACCGCGGGACCTGTTTGAGGGTGCGACATTCTTGTTTGCGACATTTTCGAGTAATTTTTAAAAAGTGTCGCAATGTCTGATTTTATGTCCGCTACGGTCACGAATGTGTATTTTTTTAATTTCTCGATATCCCTGGCGGAATTGTTACGTTTAAGAAGGTGTTTCAACCTGGCTTCCAGTTGGTCGAGTTACTCTATTATCTCGTTCGCCGGACTAGCGGTGTTTTCGTCCACTTCCTCGTCCGGAGGCGGAAAGTCCGCAGACTTGTGGGTTGCGGAGAGAGAAGCAATCCCGATAAGGAATCCCGTAATCCAGACTAGACGTGGCGACATTTTTGGCCGCTGCCGACCTTCTCTTGTCGGGCGTATCTGAAACAAATACTTTGGAAATCAATTCGAGACATTTTGACTTCTTCACAGGTAAAGGCTGGTCCACACAGATTTTTTAAGCATAAGATTGAAGGTTTTAAGACGTTGTTATAAAAACAACAATGAAAACAATGTCTTAAAAGTAAAACTTTGTGCAACACCACGGAAGAGGCCGCACAACAAAAAAGCTGGTGGACGGAGATCAAGAAGGGGCCAGACAAAGACTAGTCGATGAAGACGGCCACCGCCCAGTTCCGGCTTGCAACCGGTCATGACGTTTTGCAACTCCACCTGCATCGCTTCAACATTAGCAACGAACCAGGCACCTGTAGATTGTGTGAGTTGGAAGATCAAGACAGAGCGCACCTATTTAGATGCGCCGCCCTCAAGAATGACATTGACTCCCTGCCCGACGCAATGAGCAGGACAGAGAAGGAGGCAGCCTTGTATTGGATGGCAAGAAAGAAGAATGGTTGAAGAGGCCAACTCTGCACAGGACAAAAAAAAAAAACTTTGTGTGAACGCCAGTACGTGTTTCCTATGATCCAACTTTACGACTACGCGTAAAAACCTTAATTAAATCTTATGCTTAAAAAATCTGTGTGGACCAGCCTTAAGGTATGGTACAAAGCGTTCAAAATCCTAAATGACGGCCCCATACGAAAAGTGTTTAGGCCATTTTTGTGTTGTTTCTTTATTGAATTTAAATTTTGTTGTGTTTTTTGTTCATTGACATCCTTTAAGCGGGGTATACCGCGCATAGTGGCCAATGCTGCAGTGACAAGCAAAGAAAGACAACGGCTTCTAAGTGGACATAGACAACTTGAGAAATTGGATAGGCCATAATCAATACGTATTCTGACTTTCTGCTTATGACAAAGTAAACTCGACTCTGTGTTTATTTTTTAACGACCTCTCCCGCATTCTTCACCCTCTCAGTTCACTCGTTCAGCTTACAACATTATTTCCACGATGACATCACGATGTCTTCCCCGCCCGCAACACTCATCGGTCCTTGCACAGTACGCGTGGATCAGCAATCCCAAGTATCATGTTCCCTGTCAGCTGTTACTACACCATGTTCTTCTCCATTTGATTTGATTATTTGGGCTTAACGTCTCATATTTTTGCAACGAGGCTAATCGAGACAATGAGTGGGTGATATATGAAGATGAAATATGAGGCTGTTTGGAGGAAAAGGGCAAGTAGGAGGGAGCGTGAGGATCAGATCCATTGTACGTCGCGTGAGTTGTCATACGGGAGTCCAGCAAGGGAGGGCAGGGCCAAGTGGGTGGAGAAATATTCAATGAGACAGTGGGGGGGGGAAAGGGGATTGGGGTGTGGACTGCACTTCGTCTGACATCTCCTCCTCGACGAAGCAATCAGCAATCGGTAAATTCAAAGTTGTCGACCTTGTTGATTCTGGCATCTGTCCGCAGGTGTTCACACTGTCCAATTACTGACTCGTATGTTTCGTATTTCGAAATATCGATCTATGATTGGTTATCGTTCACTCGTCGACTGTGTTCGGAGCCTACAGGGTAATAACAGGTAACATAAAAATGTGATTTTTGTCAAATTTTATTGAACAAAAATATTTGTCGTACCTTTGAGAAATACCCGTGTCAAAATAAACGAATATTTCATTTAATTTTTAACCGTGGAATTTTCGCTTTTACCACAAATACTTGCTTCTCACTATACCATACCATACCATATCAGAAATTATATACTGCCTGGTATTTTTACTTAAAGCTTTAACGTAAGCCATTTCCTAACATATATTTAATACCTTTAGAATCTCAGAATCCACCGTGGGCCATATTCATTGTACTACGTACATCAACGTGAGTACAAACCAAGTAAAAGTTCGAGTAACTTACCAGTTGGAATAACTCGGTGTTCGAGTGGTACGTTCTCCGCTCTTATCGTTAGACCATGCGACCATCAATCTTATAAGAGCGTATACGCTCTCTCGTAGTTTACAACAAGCTGGATTAAACGGCCGGTTGTTGTGGATAGATCAAGCGCAAGGCACATGTTTGCAACGCGTCAACAACTCAAATCTAACGTGTTTGTTAAACGTTATTAATGGAACTACCACACCACCACAATTGCCACCGCGTTAAAACTCGAAATTCAAAACAAAATACCTGTAAGATAATTTTAACAAAGGATTCGTTTTGTAAAATACGTACATTATGCCACGTTTGTATTTGGTATCACGTCGTATATCTGTCGTGCAGCCAATTGATTTGCAGTCGACGATGACAAACATATTTCAGAACAAAGGACATAGTTTGAGAACAGTTCGTGATCGTTGACAAATAGAATATTTGTTGTGTGTGGATGTTGTTACGTAATTATAAGTAACATGTTTGGTGTTTGAATCTTTCAGTTACATTGAATATTTAATTGGGATTGTTTAACAACTAGTCTATTGTTACTTAGGAACCGTATTACAAATTATGACCCGTTAAATTTTATTCGCTCTAAAAACTTCCCAAACGAAATGAAATGATCTTTTATTTTGTGTTCTACATCTAAATGGACTTGTAAATATTCCATATTTGGAAGAAAGGGCTAGGACGTTTGATGAAGAAATCTATTTCTAATATCGTGATATGGCAACATGTTTCTCCTATTTTATCAATAATTTGTTATCATGCACTGTTTTACTCTTCCTGTTACAGTAAGCCTACATCAATTTCACGTATTGCAAGTTCTACTAACGCATTTTTTGTTAACTATGGTAGGTTTCAAATCCATAGTTCCCACGTGACGTCACAGCGGCCATGATTGCGACACAATGAGGACCAATCCTAGATCATTGGCAAATACTAGGCAAATTTAATAAATAAGCTTAATTTAGATTTTAAAAAGTAGACATAACTAATAAAAAAATAAACAATTACCACACATAGCAACTTCATTTAAAAAAAACGGGCTGAATTTCCAAGAACTAAGAATTAATGAATTACTAGGCCCTAGTAGTTCATTTATTATCCGTTGAGCATATATATAGCATGCACTTAAGCCTCCCCCCCCCACCCCCCTCCTATAATAATTGGCAATCGCCTTCCATGAAACCGCCCCCCCTCCCCCATAAATCAAGGCTAGATCCGCCCCTCCTGTCTTCACAGGTAAACAGTAGTTGAAAATTGTAAAACAATGCTAAAATAAAACAATACTGAAACTGGAACAATGTTGAACCAACATTTAAAAAGTTAGGAGTACAATGCAACTGAAACCACGTTCCCTCTTTGATCGTATGTTCTGGCAGTTTCTAAAAGTTTTTATATTTCATTGAAGCAAAGAACTCACACATTTGACTAACCAATTATCACAGATTGAATTCATTGTTTGTAATCTGTGCATATATTACTCAACGATAAACTATATTGCGTATAGTTACGGTATACTCTATAAGTGAAGTCTTTTCGAAAATATGAAAACATAAGACGTTTCCGAACTCTATTAAAAAAATAAGAAAAAAAGACAAAAAATAATAAGTATAGTTTGTGAAAAATAAGTGTAGAATTGTTATACGGATTACCTTCTTCCTCCCATTTGCGTTCTTGATCCACTCGGATCAGACGAGGAGGTGTAGTGAACCAGAGATCCACACGGATCAGACGAGGGGGTGCAGTAAACCAGAGATCCACTCGGGTCAGACGAGGAGGTGTAGTAAACCAGAGATCCACTCGGGTCAGACGAGAAGGTGTAGAAAACCAGGGATCCACTTGGGTCAGACGAGGAGGTGCAGTAAACCAGAGATCCACTCGGGTCAGACGAGGAGGTGTAGTAAACCAGAGATCCACTCGGATCAGACGAGGAGGTGTAGTAAACCAGAGATACACTCGGATCAGACGAGGAGGTGTAGTAAACCAGAGATCCACTCAGGTCAGACGAGGAGGTGTAGTAAACCAGAGATCCACTCGGGTCAGACGAGGAGGTGTAGTAAACCAGAGATCCACTTGGGTCAGAGGAGGAGGTGTAGTAAACAAGAGATCCACTTGGGTCAGAGGAGGAGGTGTAGTAAACAAGAGATCCACTTGGGTCAGACGAGGAGGTGTAGTAAACCAGAGATCCACTTGGGTCAGACGAGGAGGTGTAGTAAACAAGAGATCCACTTGGGTCAGACGAGGAGGTGTAGTAAACCAGAGATCCACTTGGGTCAGACGAGGAGGTGTAGTAAACCAGAGATCCACTCGGGTCAGACGAGGAGGTGTAGTAAACAAGAGATCCACTTGGGTCAGACGAGGAGGTGTAGTAAACCAGAGATCCACTTGGGTCAGACGAGGAGGTGAAGTAAACCAGAGATCCACTTGGGTCAGACGAGGAGGTGTAGTAAACCAGAGATGATTGATTGATTAATGGGGCTTAACGTCTCATATTTATGCAACGATGGCTAATCGAGGCGATAAGCGGGTAATAATAAAGATGAGAAAGATGATAATGAAGAATAAAGCCACATCCGAATCAGATCCATTGTACGTCGCGTGAGTCGACATACGGGAGTCCAGCAAGGGAGGGCAGGGCCAAGTGGGAGGAGAAATATTCAATGGGACAGTGGGGGGGAAAGGGGATTGGGGTGTGGACTGCACTTCGTCTGACTTCTCCTCCTGCTTGGGTGGCCCTACCAGAAGCATACGCTTCCGCCGGCATAGCTCTCGGGATCAACAAAGCACACAAACCTGCCCACCACGATAAGGTGGCAGTCCCTGGGCAGGTGTGTGTATAAAAGAGGGTAGTTTTGATTATTTGGGCTTAAGGTCTCATATTTTTGCAACGAGGCTAATCGAGACAATGAGTGGGTGATATATGAAGATAAAATAGGGGGCTGTTTGGAGGAAAAGGACAAGTAGGAGGGCGGTGAGAATAGGGGAAGAGATAGGAAGAGGAGTGAAAGAGGGTGGTTGTGTGACTGAATGAAGGGGTGATCTGTTTGAGCTGAATGGAGTGCAGGCACTAGCGCATTGCGTGGGTGCAGATCTGCAGATGAGTGCGGGTATTGCGAGGGAGTTTCGTGTGAGGTATGGAAGGGTGGAGAATCTGAGGAAGCAGGGTAAGCGTGTTGGTGATGTGGCTGAAGTGAATGTGGAGGGACGAAAGTTGTTCTTCATGGTGAGTAAGGAAAGGTCGAGTGAGAAGCCGAGAGTGGAGGATGTGAGATTCAAATTGAATTTATTGGGTTTAAGGGCGCTTCAACCAGTTAGGTCATTTTGCGCCACCAAGATGGTGTTTTGCAAGCTAAGTAAGTAAGTAACTATGAAAGTAGTAATTATGTTTTAATTTTATATGAATTTAATTTATATTTTATATTTATAATTGGTTGTAGTGTATTTTTAAAATTGTTGGAAAAACTGTGTGCGGACAAGAAATTTTAAAAGTTTATCACAATTCTCGTATGACAAAAGTTCTTCATACAACGGGGAAAGCTTTAATTGTGTTTTCAACACATCATGGTTGGTACATTCTGACAATATGTGACGTACAGTCAGGAGTGTTTGAAGAAGTTGAGGCATAGGTGTGTGGAGGAAGGAGTGGAGAGGATAGGAATGCCTAGGGTTGGATGTGGATTGGATGGTTTGAGTTGGGAGATGGTAAGGAGCCTGATTGAGAGTGTGTTTGATGGGACAGGGGTTGAGATTGATTGATATTTGGGCTTAACGTCTCATATTTCTGCAACGAGGCTAATCGAGAGAATGAGTGGGTGATAATGAAGATGAAATAGGGGACTGTTTGGAGGAAAGGGGCAAGTAGGAGGGCGCGTGAGGTAAGTTGAAAGGGGAGGAAAGGGGATTGGGGTGTGGACTGCACTTTGTCTGACTTCTCCCCCTCGACCAGTCCGGCTAGGGTGGCTCTGCCAGAAGCCAATGTCTCTGTCGATGTCGAGCCAGGACACCAGAAACCACCGGTGAAAACGTTCAATGTAGGGGTGGAGACGTCGCGACTACCGCTAGCGAGGCATAACACCAGCCATCTCCAACACGGAGACTACGATCGTCAAACGTCCTGGAGCAGCCGCAAACCCTACAAGGACAGGGGCGTCAATTTTAATTTATTTGAATTTGAATTTGAATTTGAATTTAAAATATATAAGGTTTAAGGGCGCTTCAACCAGTTAGGTCATTTTGCGGCACCAAGATGGTGTTTGCAAGCTAGAGAATTAAGGAACTATAAAAGTAGTAATTATGTGTTAATTTTATATGTGTTAAATTAAAGTTATTTTATATTTAATGTTGGTTGTAATGTTTTCTTTTTAAATTGTTGGATTGACTGATATTTGGGCTTAACGTCTCATATTTCTGCAACGAGGCTAATCGAGACAATGAGTGGGTGATATATGAAGATGAAATATGGGGCTATTTGGAGGAAATGGGCAAGTAGGAGGGAGCGTGAGGAAAGGGGAAAGGGGAGGAAAGGGGATTGGGGTGTGGACTGCACTTCGTCTGACTTCTCCACCTCGACCAGTCCGGCTAGGGTGGCCCCACCAGAAGCATACGCTTCCACCGGCATAGCTCTCGATTGATTGATATTTGGGCTTAACGTCTCATATTTTTGCAACAAGGCTAATCGAGACAATGAGTGGGTGATATATGAAGATGAAATAGGGGGCTGTTTGGAGGAAAGGGGACAACAGGAGGGCGGGGTGGAAAGGGGAAGGGGGAGGAAAGGGGATTGGGGTGTGGACTGCATTTCGTCTGACTCTTCCTGAATTGAATTTATTGGTTTTAAGGGCGCTTCAACCAGTTAGGTCATTTTGCGCCACCAAGATAGTGTTTTGCAAGCTAAGTAATTAAGTAACTATGAAAGTAGTAATTATGTTTATATTTATATGAGTTTAATTTATATTATTTTATATTTATAATTGGTTGTATTTAAAATTGTTGGAAAAACTGTGTGCGGACAAGAAATTTTAAAAGTTTATCACAATTCTCGTATGACAAAAGTTCTTCATACAACGGGGAGAGCTTTAATTGTGTTTTCAACACATCATGTTTGGTGCATTCTGACAATATGTGACGTACAGTCAGAGTAACGTCACAGGTGTCACATTTTGGGACAACTTTTTCTCTAGTGAGGAGATAGCCATGAGTCAAACGAGTGTGGCCAATGCGAGCCGGTGCCAACACAACCTCTTCCTGGCGAGAAAGACGGGAAGATGGAGGGGGAACTTTATTGATTAATTTAGGCATCACACTGTGAAACTTGTTCAGTGCACTTGGTCCCAAGCAGCTTGTCGTTTATCTAAAATAACTTGTTTGAACGCACTCTGTACATCTGGAACAGGGACGATATCGAAGTCAACATGGCGATGTTGACAGGCTGCCTTTGCAGCCTGATCGGCCAATTCGTTTCCTTCACTTCCCACGTGTCCAGGTACCCAGCAAAATTCGATAGTATAATTCCTCGAATTGAGTTTCTCCAGATAAAACTGAATGTCTTGGACCAAGTGATGGACGGAATACATGATACAAATTGCTTGAAGTCGACCAGTCTGGCTAGGGTGACCCTACCAGAAGCATACGCTTCCTCCGGAGTAGCTCTTGGGATCATCAAAGCACACAAACCTGCCTACCACTATAAGGTAGCAGTCCCTGGGCAGGAAATTGTGTTTCTAGCACATCATGTTTGTTACATTCTGACAATATGTGACGTACAGTCACAGTAACGTTACAAGTGTCACATTTTGGGACAACGTTTTCTCTAGTGAGGAGATAGCCGTGAGTCAAACGAGTGTGGCCAATGCGAACCCATGCCAACACAACCACTTCCCGGCGTTAGATTGATATTTGGGCTTAACGTCTTATATTTTTGCAACTTGGCTGATCAAGACGATGAGTGGGTGATGATGAAGATGAAATTGGGGACTCTTTGGAGGAAAGGGGCAAGTAGGAGGGAGCGTGAGGAAAAGGAAAAAGGGAGGAAAGGGGATTAAGATGTGGACTGCATTTCGTCTAACTTCTCCTCCTTGACCAGTCCGGCTAGGGTGGCCCTACCAGAAGCATACGCTTCCGATTGATTATTTGGGCTTAACGTCTCATACTTTTGCAACGAGGCTAATCGAGACAATGAGTGGGTGATATATGAAGATGAAATAGGGGGCTGTTTGGAGGAAAGGGGCCAATAAGAGGGCGGGGGGAAAGGGACAGGGGAGGAAAGGGGCTTGGGGTGTGGACTGCACTTCGTCTGACTTCTCCTCCTCGACCAGTCCGGCTAGGGTGGCCCTACCAGAAGCATACGCTTCCGCCGGCATAGCTCCAGGAATCATAAAAGCACGCAAACCTGTCCACCGCGAGAAGGTAGCAGTCTATGGGCAGGCATACGCTTCCGCCGGCATAGCTCTCGGAATCAACAAAGCACGCAAACCTGCCCACCACGATAAGGTAGCAGTCCCTGGGCAGGAGGTGGTGTTTTGCAAGCTAAGTAATTAAGTAACTATAAAAGTAGTAATTATGTTTTGATTTTATTTGAATTAAATTTAAGTTATTTTTTGGATTACAAGACAATCTGGAGATATGATAGAGCTGATGTTCAGGGTTTGCAAAGTGAGTTACTGGTAATGTATGAAGAGTAGTCTCGTAGGGATGTGGGAGTAAATGAAATATGGGAAAGTTTTCTGCAGATATATAGGGGTTTGTTGAAAAGGTTTGTGCCGCAGGTGCCTAAGGGTGGTGGGACTGACCCAGTATATTATAATACAAGAATAAGGTTATTGAAGAGGAAGTGCAGAGGGATATACAAGAGGTAAAGGAAGACAGGTAAAGGTAAGGAGAGAGTTCTTAATAGGGCAAAACTTGATGCAAGGAATGATTATATGCTGCACTTAATGAATGATGAGGGATTCAAAGGTAAAGGGAGAAGGTTGTATCAACATCTAAGGAACCAGAAAGGGGGGGGGGCGAAATACCCACACTTAAAGGGACTGGGGATGAGTTATTTACTGGTGATAAGGACAAGGCGGAGGCTTTGAGCTCACACTATGGGGAGGTATTCCAAGAGAGGGAAGATTCTAGTATGCAGTGGAAAGAGGGGAGGGGTAGCAAGCCTCTTACTATAACAAATCTTGATATGAGAAAGGTTTTAGGAAATGAGGGAGGGAGCAAGGCATCGGAGCAGGATGGGTTGATGTGTGATGTTTTAAAATTGGGGGGGGAGGGGGATGTTAGGTTTTTTAGGGGATATTTGCAGGAAATCGTTAAGGGAAGGTACTATACCGGAGGGTAAGAGGGAAGGATTGATTGATATTTGGGCTTAACGTCTCATATTTTTGCAACGAGGCTAATCGAGACAAAGAGTGGGTGATTGATTGATATTTTGGCTTAACGTCTTATATTTTGGTACTTGGCTGATCAAGACGATGAGTGGGTGATGATGAAGATGAAATTGGGGGCTCTTTGGAGGAAAGGGGCAAGTAGGAGGACGCGTGAGGAAAAGGAAAAAGGGGGGAAAGGGGATTAAGGTGTGGACTGCATTTCGTCTAACTTCTCCTCCTTGACCAGTCCGGCTAGGGTGGCCCTACCAGAAGCATACGCTTCCGCCGGCATAGCTCTCGGGATCACAAAGCACGCAAACTTGCCAACCACGATAAGATAGCAGTCCTTGGGCAAGGGCAGGGGGTTGTGGTGTGTGTTAGGAATGAGCATAAGGTTGGGGGTGGGGGGAAGGGGGTTGGGAGGCAGAACAGTAGGTTGCTCATTGGGGATTCTATGATTCGGAATGCGGCGCGTGTGTGGGAGGCGGATGGAGGGGAGGCTGAGGTGTATGGAGGTGCCAGAGTGAGTGACCTGATGATGATATTTGGGCTTAACGTCTCATATTTTTGTAACGAGGCTAATCGAGACAAGTTGAGATTGTAGGCAGTAAGAACGGTAGTGAAGATGTGTATGTGGTGGTATTGAATGTGAGGACGAATGATCTGGGGAGTAAGGTGGATGTGAAAGTGGTGGCGGAGAGAGTGAAAGGGTTGGTGCGAGTGGTGAAGGAGAGGTATAGAATTGAATTTATTGGGTTTAAGGGCGCTTCAACCAGTTAGGTCATTTTGCGCCACCAAGATGGTGTTTTGCAAGCTAAGTAATTAAGTTATTTGAATTTTTTGGGTTTAAGGGCGCTTCAACCAGTTAGGTCATTTTGCGCCACCAAGATGGTGTTTTGCAAGCTAAGTAATTAAGTTACTAGGAAAGTAGTATTTATGTTTTAATTTTATATGAATTTGATTTGTATTATTTTATATTTATAAGTGGTTGTAATGTATTTTTTAAAATTGTTGGAAAAACTGTGTGCGGACAAGAAATTTTAAAAGTTTATCACAATTCTCGTATGACAAAAGTTCTTCATACAACGGGGAAAGCTTTAATTGTGTTTTCAACACATCATGTTTGGTACATTCCGACAATATGTGACGTACAGTCAGAGTAACGTCACAAGTGTCACATTTTGGGACAACCTTTTCTCTAGTGAGGAGATAGCCATGAGTCAAACGAGTGTGGCCAATGCGAGCCCGTGCCAACACAACCTCTTCCCGGCGAGAAAGACGGGAAGATGGAGGCCGCACTTTATTGATTAATTTAGGCATCACACTGTGCAACTTGTTCAGTTGCACTTGGTCCCAAGCAGCTTGTCGTTTATCTAAAATGACTTGTTTGAACGCACTTTTGACATCTGGAACAGGGACGATATCGAAGTCAACATGGCGATGTTGACAGGCTGCCTTCGCAGCCTGATCGGCCAATTCGTTTCCTTCGATTCCCACGTGTCCAGGTACCCAGCAAAATTCGAAAGTATAATTCCTCGAATTGAGTTTCTCCAGATAAAACTGAATGTCTTGGACCAAGTGATGGACGGAATACATGATACAAATTGCTTGAAGTCCACTCATGCTATCCGAACAAATTAAAAACTTACCCTTTGGAGAACGTGATATATATTTCAGAGCTTCGCGAATGGCGACCAACTCTGCGGTGAAAACTGAACACATGTCGTGTAACCTGAATTGTTCAGTTAAGGCGGAGCAATAAAAGCTACATCCTACCTTGTTGTCAATTTTGGAGCCATCTGTGAACACCAAGGTAAACCCACGGTGTTCATGGCAAATTTCCAGAAAGTGAATTTTGAATTTTAAATCCGAAGTAGAAAATTTATCAAAACGACAAAGATCAAATCTCATAACCGGTTCCGGTATAATCCAAGGTGGATTAGTACCAAAAACCGAGTTGAAAAGATTTGGCATATCAAATTCTAAAAATGTAAATAAATGTAAAACACGCAAGCCCGTTGGTAATGTAGCCAACGGTTTGCTATCAAAATGTCTGACAAATCTGTCGTTGAAAAGAATCTGATGTGATGGATGATTTGGTATAGCTCTGATCTTCATAACGTACGCGCCCATCAAGTGGTTTCGTCGCTCTGCCAAAGAGGACTCTCCTGCTTCAGCATAGAGGCTTACGACGGGGCTTGTTCGAAATGCGCCTAGCGCAAGGCGAAGGCCACTATGATGGACGGTATCGAGCAATTTAAGAGTCGTATCACGAGCGGAAGAGTATACAAAACAACCGTAATCCATTTTGGATTTAATTAAAGCTCCATACACGCGTAGCAGACAGGTGCGATCTGCACCCCATTTAGTGTTGCTCAGAACTTTTAAAATGTTGAGGGCTAACATGCAACGTTTTCTCAATTGGACAATATGATGATGCCAGTTGAGCTTCACGTCAAGCTCCATACCGAGAAGACGGACATGGGGCCTGAACTGAAGCTCAACATCGTTGAAGGTCAGTTTTGGATCATTATGAAGTCCTCGAAGGCGACAAAAGCGAATGCACTGGGTCTTTTCGGGAGAGAATCTAGTACCCCGAGCTCGAGCCCATTCACTGATATTATTTAAACCTTTTTGCACTTGTCGTTCTGCAATCGAGAGATTCACAGATCTGTAAAAAACCCCAAGGTCATCAATAAATAAACACGACATTAATGCTTTTGGTATGCATGCAATAACGCTATTGATACCTATTGCAAACAAGGATACCGAGAGGACAGAACCCTGCGGCACACCCGTTTGCAAATCAAAGGGAGCGGAAAGCACGTTGTTAACCCGCACTTTGAAATGCCTGTCTTTTAAGAAATTCTCGAGGAACTTGGGCATATGCCCTCGGAAGCCCCACGTGTGAAGTTGTTGCATTATGGCATAACGCCAAGTGGTGTCGTAAGCCTTTTCAATGTCAAAGAGAACACCTACGACGTGTTGTTTTGCCACGAATCCTTCCTGTATGTAAGTTTCCAAACGCACCAAGTGGTCGATGGTACTGCGACGCTGACGAAAGCCACACTGGACGTTCGCCAACAATCCGCGTGTTTCAAGGACCCACATGAGACGTTTGTTTATCATCTTCTCAAATAATTTACAAAAGCAACTAGTTAAAGAGATGGGTCGATACGATACCGCCATGGATTTGTCTTTACCAGGCTTAAGGAGCGGAATCAAAATGGCGTTACGCCATTCATCAGGAAAAGTGTCAGACAACCATAAAAAATTAAAAAACAATAAAACAACCTCTAGCGACGAGTCCGTCAAGTGAACAAACATGTCGTTGTGCAGCCTGTCCCCACCCATAGACGTGGGTCGGAGACACTTTACGGCTGATCGGAGCTCCCACAATGTGAAGGCTCGATTATACGGTTCTATGTTTTCCGAACGAAAATTCAGTTTCGTCGACTCACACCGTTTCTTTCGATTGAGAAAATCCACATCGTACCGGGAATTACTACTGACAGAAGCAAAGTGAGTGCCTAGCACCGATGCCACATCCAATGGAGTGGTGACAAGCTGCCCATTATCCCGAATGGCGGGGATGGTATTCACTTGACGGCCCACTATCGCCTTGATCTTCTTCCACACAGTGGTGGAAGAAGTACAATGGTTGATCGAAGACACATAGTCTCTCCAGGAACGCCTTTTACTGTGCTTGACAGTATGTCTGGCCTGAGCCCTTTTACGTCGAAGTATTTCTAAATTACATGCCGTCGGATAGATGTTTAAGCGTTTGAAAGCCGCTTTTTTGGCTTTTATTGCAACTTCGCATTGCTTGTTCCACCACGGGACAGGATGTCGACGTGGCTTGCAGCTAGTCACGGGTATACTGGCAGATGCTGCGTCAAGCATACATCTGCTGACTTCACTGACAAGGACGTTGGGGTCACGAGAACAAGTAAAGTCCACCTTTAACAAGGCTTCCTCACTTAGTTCCTGGAACTTTCCCCAATCGGCCTGCGCCAATCGCCAACCCTGCCCCGGGTGGTACGGTGAGACGTAAGTTAATAATGTAATTTGCATCGGAAAGTGGTCACTTCCGTGCAGATCATCCAACACATCGAGCTCAAGATCAAGCCACAGTAATGGCGTACACATAACAAGATCAATGGCAGAAAAATTACCAGAATGGGAGGTAAAATGGGTCATCTGGCCCGTGTTTAAAAGGGAAATGTCGTTGTGCTGTATGAAATCCGTGACAATACAACCTCGTGGATCAGAAACCAATGAACCCCAGTCAACATGGTGAGCATTAAGATCACCTGCCAAGATCATAGGTCCCTGAAGTTGGTTGAAAACTGCCTCCAGATCGTGCCTAGAAACAGCGAATGAGGGTGGAATGTAAATACAACAAAAGGTGGTGGGATTTGGGATATACGCTGAGACAGCAACGACCTGAAGTCGAGACGTAACGTTGATACTGGTGGCGTACACAGAGTCGTGCACCAAAATGGCAACACCACCCCGTGCACGATCACCCTCAGTAAAATCCTTTCTATATAACGAATAACCTTTAATTTTTGGTTGATCGCTAGGCTTGAAGAACGTTTCTTGCAAAAAGACAACGAGGGGATGTTTGTCACGGAGTAACAGTTGGAGTTGTTCTCGGTTTGTATAGAAACCACGACAGTTCCATGAAATAAATTTTGCCATTATTTTGTGCTTTATGTGAGTTTGGAGGGACAGTGTTTCATAACAACAACTGTTAGGTTTTATGGAATTTATTGTTTTTAGTATGCTCCCGGAGGAGCATAAAAGGATTTTCATCCATCAACTCGTCTGTCACCAAGTCGTTGGTGACAGATGATGATGATGGATGATCAACAGGGATCGAAACCCTGTTGATTTTTATTGAATTTTTATTCTTAACGGTTTTTGAATTAATTGGGTTTAAGGGTGCTTTCAAGGGAGTTTGTTTTGTATGAATTTCTTGGGGTGCTCGAGTTGTTGTTGAGGACATGATGGAAGCCACCGGGGACACATCATCATCCACCACCACTGACGGAACCAATGGAGGCGTTGGCTTCCTCAACAAGGAAATGAGCTCACTCAATTGCTGTGTGAGGTTTTGAATTTGTGTGGCTTGTTGTGCCACAATAGCAGTTAAATTTTGCACAGACGCTTTTAAAGCTCTATTATCATTAAGCAGTTCAGTCTCACGTTGAGAACATGGACTGCTCATGACTGCGGATGAAAAAGTAAGTCCCGGTGTTACGGGGGTTGCCGTTCCTATCTGTCGTCTAGCTTCCGCTGGCGACATTTTCGAAATAACCGATAGTTCTATTATCGCCTGCTCTCGCTTCCACATTGGGCATTGACGAGAGCGAGCCGAGTGTTTTCCCTTGCAATTTACACAGCACATTTCCCCCACACATGGGGAATCGTGTGCTGGCAAACCACAGTTTGGACATACTTCGTTCTTATTACAACGAGACTGTGAATGGCCAAACAACTGGCACCGAAAACAGCGCATCGGATTTGGTATATATGGTCGTAGTTTAAGATGGTAATAGGCAATTTTTATGTCTGCCGGTAAAGCAGGCAAGGCAAAAGATAGTATGACGGCTGGAGTGGGAAGGGGCTGGCCAGTTTTCCTACTCATGATTCGTGTAACGTCAACAACTCGGTAAGGTTTCAGATAGTCTTTGAGCTCCTGATCACTGACGTTCAGGAGATCAAAGCACGAAATCACCCCCTTGCAGACGTTCAAGGACGGGTGGCCCGCAACGGTGACTGGAAGGGAGCAAAGAGTTGACACACCCAACAGCTTTTTAGACTGTTTCTCGTTGGCGCAGTTGACAAGCAATGATCCATCACGTAGCTTCTTGGTTGATGGCAAGACTCCTAGTAAGTCTTCCAAATTTTTTTCAATTATTAGAGGGTTCATTTTACTGAACGTCCTCTCTGTCGGTTTAACCACTAGGTACAGAGGGACGATTTCCACATTGTGGGTGTCGGCCACCTGCACCTCTTCATCTGTATC
Source organism: Isoperla grammatica (assembly GCA_945910005.1). Classification (NCBI taxonomy): domain Eukaryota; kingdom Metazoa; phylum Arthropoda; class Insecta; order Plecoptera; family Perlodidae; genus Isoperla; species Isoperla grammatica. The sequence continues at coordinate 19,933,773 of OX246750.1, read as the reverse complement.
TCTCTCCTTTCTTCGTTTTAAGTTAATGCCTTTTGCGTTTGATATTTTTTCCATAAAGTAAGAAACGGTTTCATCTCCTGCGCTCCCCACCCACCATGGAGCCACAATTTGGGACGCGGAACTTCCAACGCCAGGGATACGCAAGAGATATAGCTGGAGCGCTAACCCAATATATGCAACGTGAGTTGATACTTGCCGATTGATACAATTCGGGCTGAAACTGTACCACCCGTCTAGATGAAGCAGAGGCCAAAGCTGCGTGTTGGTCCATGCAACCCGCGGGAAGCACTTCCCTCAACAGCCAGGATCCCCCTTTCCACCGACACGGGTCGCGCTGCACGGCAAACACAGCGGTGGGCGATTAGGGCACAAAGGGGGCCAGCATACATGGGGAAGAGAGGATGTAATAGCAAGATATGAAAATGGAATGGTGATATGTGAAAAGGAAAAAATATGCTTGAGAGCCCCCTTTGTGTCCGCCAGTCACCTCGGAGAGGAACCCACATCGACTGGATGCGGACTGCATTTCGTCTGACTTCTCCTCCTCGACCAGTCCGGCAAGGGTGACCCTACCAGAAGCATACGCTTCCGCCGGCATAGCTCTCGGGATCAACAAAGCACGCAAACCTGCCCACCACGATAAGGTAGCAGTCCCTGGGCAGGTAATTAAGTTACTAGGAAAGTAGTAATTATGTTTGAATTTTATATGAATTTAATTTATATTATTTTATATTTTTAAGTGGTTGTAATGTATTTTTTTAAAATTGTTGGAAAAACTGTGTGCGGACAAGAAATTTTAAAAGTTTATCACAATTCTCGTATGACAAAAGTTCTTCATACAACGGGGAAAGCTTTAATTGTGTTTTCAACACATCATGTTTGGTACATTATGACAATATGTGACGTACAGTCAGAGTAACGTCACAAGTGTCACATTTTGGGACAACTTTTTCTTTAGTGAGGAGATAGCCATGAGTCAAACGAGTGTGGCCAATGAGTTGAGTTTATTGGGTTTAAGGGCGCTTCAACCAGTTAGGTCATTTTGCGCCACCAAGATAATGTTACTCGTTACTTGTTGTTTTATTGCATGTTTGATTAATGGGGCTTAACGTCTCATATTTATGCAACTGCGAACCCGTGCCAACACAACCTCTTCCCGGCGATATATTGATATTTGGGCTTAACGTATAATATTTTTGCAACGAGGCTAATCGAGACAATGAGTGGGTGATATATGAAGATTAAATAGAGGGTTGTTTGGAGGAAAGGGGCAAGTAGGAGGGCCGGTGAGGAAAGCGGAAAGGGGTGGAAAGGGGATTGGGGTGTGGACTGCACTTCGTCTGACTTTTCCTCCTTGACCGGCTAGGGTGGCCCTACCAGAAGCATACGCTTCCGCCGGCATAGCTCTCGGGAACCTGCCCACCACGATAAGGTAGCAGTCCCTGGCCAGGGAACAGGGACAGTTTCGAAGTCAACATGGCGATGTTGACAGGCTGCCTTTGTAGCCTGATCGGCCAATTCGTTTCCCTCGATTCCCACGGGTCCAGGTACCCAGCAAAATTCGATAGTATAATTCCTCGAATTGAGTTTCTCCAGATAAAACTGAATGTCTTGGACCAAGTGATGGACGAAATACATAACACAAATTGCTTGAAGTCCACTCATGCTATCCGAACAAATTAAAAACTTACCCTTTGGAGAACGTGATATATATTTCCGACCTTCGCGATATACAGGCCTAAGGATAGTGGGGAGTGGCAAGTGTTAGATAGGTTGGAAGGGATAGTGATGGGTGATTGAGGAAGAGTGTTAGTAATAGCTGGGGACCTAAACTTGCCTGGAGCTCACTGAGAGGGGGGGAGGGAGGATCTAGGAGGCAGAAGGCAGGAATGGGCCTGTAAACTTATTTATGAGGGGTTAGTGCAAACGTTAGGAGAGGGGACGGGAATTTGTGGGTTGGGGAGACATAACATTTTAGATGTAATATAAGTAAGGCCGGGGGATGCATGGGTTCACTCGGAGGTAGTAGAGGGAATAAGCGATCATAGGGTCCCAATAGTAGAGTTAGCAATAGGTAGTGGGTGGGAGGGAAAGCAGAAAAATAATAGCAAAAGTAGGGACAAGACAATCTGGAGATATGATAGAGCTGATGTTCAGGGTTTGCAAAGGGAGTTATGGTAATGTATGACGAGTGGTCTCGTAGGGATGTGGGAGTAAATGAAATGTGGGAAAGTTTTCTGCAGATATATAGGGGTTTGTTGGAAAGGTTTGTGCCACACGTGACTAAGGGGGGTGGGATTGACCCAGTATATTATAATAAAAGAAAAAGGTGGTTGAAGAGGAAGTGCAGAGGGATATACAAGAGGTATAGGAAGACAGGTAAAGGTAAGGAGACACTAAAGGATTTGATTGATTATTTGGGCTTAACGTCTCATATTTTTGCAACGAGGCTAATCGAGACAATGAGTGGGTGATATATGAAGATAACGAAGATGAAATTGGGGGTTCTTTGGAGGTAAGGGGCAAGTAGGAGGGCGCGTGAGGAAAGGGGTAAGGGGAGGAAAAGGGATTAGGGTGTAGACTGCACTTCGTCTGACTTTGGAGGAAAGGGGACAATAGGAGGGCGGGGTGGAAAGGGGAAGGGGGAGGAAAGGGGATTGGGGTGTGGACTGCATTTCGTCTGACTCCTCCTCCTTGACCAGTCCGGCAAGGGTGGCCCTACCAGAAGCATACGCTTCCGCCGGCATAGCTCTCGGGATCATTAAAGCACACAAACCTGCCCACCACGATAAGGTAGCAGTCCCTGGGCAGGGACACTAAAGGAGTGGGAGGGAGTTTTTAAGAGGGCAAAGGTCGATGCAAAGGATGATTATATGCTGCCCTTAGTGGATGATGAGGGACTCGAAGGTAAAGGGAGAAGGTTGTATCAACATCTAAGGAACCAGAAAGGGGGGGGGGGGGGGGCGAAATACCCACTCTTAAAGGAACTGGGGATGAGTTATTTACTGGTGATAAGGACAAGGCAGAGGCTTTGAACTCACACTATGGGGAGGTATTCCAAGAGAAGGAAGATTCTAAGATAGATAGATATTTGGGCTTAACGTCTCATATTTTTGCAACGAGGCTAATCGAGACAATGAGTGGGTGATATATGAAGATGAAATATGGGTCTGTTTGGAGGAAAGGGGCAAGTAGGAGGGCGCGTGAGGAAAGGAGAAAGGGAAGGAAAGGGTATTGGGGTGTTGACTGCACTTCGTCTGACTTCTCCTCCTCGACCATGTCCGGCTAGGGTGGCCCTACCAGAAGCATACGCTTCCGCCGGCATAGCTGTCTTCACAGGTAAACAGTAGTTGAAAATTGTAAAACAATGCTAAAATAAAACAATACTGAAACTGGAACAACGTTGAACCAACATTTAAAAAGTTAGGAGTACAATGCAACAGAAACCACGTTCCCTCTTTGATCGTATGTTCTGGCAGTTTCAAAAAGTTTTTTATATTTCATTGAAGCAAAGAACTCAGGCATTTGACCAGTGGCGGCGCCAGAAAAAGATCAATGGGGGGGCAGAGCAGGGGCAACGTTATATGTTGAGGGGGCAAGAAAAATGTAATCCCCTTATCTTCTTATCCGTTGCCACCCCCCCCCCCCCTCTCCAAAGATCGCATAAACACTGGGATTGTGACAGGGGGACAAATTTAAAAAAAAAAAATTAAACTAAAAATTAGAAACCACATTAATAATTGATTATTCACTAATCAAAAATCCCAGATGATACGCAGACGAGCTGATTGATGTATTGATTGATGACGGAGTCCTACACTAGCTGTATTCGTCTGTTATTGTGGGAAACTGCAAATCGATCCACTACTTGATTTAAATCTAAAGATTTTGCGAGTGATTTTTCAATACCTAACACAGCCAAATTAGGGGGACGAGTGTTGCCCATATTGTTTCGTAGATACGATTTTATTTGGCGCAAACTTGAAAAAGATCTCTCACACCCTGCGCTGGAAGGCGGAATGGTAATTGCTATCACCACCAGTTTGTGAAGTTCATTGAATGACATTTTATATTTGTTTAGCACAGTTGCCAATTTGATTGTCGAATCAACTTTGGCATTGGTCTCTTTTTCTATTCTTTTTAACACAAGCGGGAATAATTTTACTTCAGCCTCAATACTCTCCATATCACAGCGGTAATGGTCGGCTAATGGTTTTAACTTATTGAATTTTAGGAAATTGTCACATGTAGAATTCATTGCACTTATCCCGTTCAACACGCCACTGTTGTTAGTGAACCTCCTTTTTTAACTCGGTGATCATATGATCGAGAACAGGATTAAATATTTTAATCCTGAAGTCGTCATCACTACGAGGTATCTCACTTTCACTAGTTTGCAGTTCGATGGCGAAGCTGGCAAATCTTTTGGGAAGCTTGCGCATTCGAGAGTTGCGATTCTTAGAGAGTTCAATGGAGTTTTCCTCGGCAATTAGTTTTACGTTTGTAATCAATGCATTGATCTTCCCAGGTTCCAATCTCATTTGTTCGAATGTGTCCACCAATGAATCGACAAGAACACAAGCATGCGCCATATCACAGTCTGACTTTTGAAGGTAGTCGGAAACTAATTTTAAGTCTCGAAGAACGTCACTGAACAAGTGAAAGCACAAAAGAAATTCAAAGTCAATTTGCTCCAAAATACCCCGCGCTTCATTACCTTTCATTGTGCTTGATTCTACTGAAATACGATGGAGAAGTAAAATCAGCACAGAAAACGTTGATTTGACTGCATCACACGCAGCTATCTGGCAAACCCAACGTGTTTCTGATAGGTGCTTCAATTCAACCACTCGACTGCCCTCCTTCTTTTGCAATGCAACAAATACAGGGTGTACTGTTGACCGAGATACGAAAACGTAGAGTCTTTGCAATTGCGCTATAAATTGGGAAACAGAATCGTTTCCTTTGCAAACATCCACATAGACCAAGTTTACCCTATGATTAAAACAATGAACATACACGGCCTGCGGAACTTCTTATGCAAATATTTCTTGAACACCTTTTAACCAATTTATGAACCAATTTATCATAAAATGCAATTGATTTACACATTTATTCAGAACAGTTCACTACAAGTGGGGGGGCAAGCGGGGGGGCAGGCCATTTTTTGGGGGGGCAGTTGCCCCCCCATGCACCCCCGTAGCGCCGCCAATGCATTTGACTAACCTATTATCACAGATTGAATTCATTGTCTGTACTCTGTGCATATATTACTCAACGATAAACTATATTGCGTATAGTAACGGTATACTCTATAAGTGGAGTCTTTTCGAAAATATGAAAACAAGACGTTTCCGAACTCTATTAAAAAAATAAGAAGATAAAAAGACAAAAATTATAATAAGTACAGTTTGTGAAAAATAAGTGTAGAATTGTTATACGGATTAACTCCTTCCTCCCATTTGCGTTCTTGATCCACTCGGATCAGACGAGGAGGTGTAGTAAACCAGGGATCCACTCGGGTCAGACGAGGAGGTGTAGTAAACCAGAGATCCACTCGGATCAGACGAGGAGGTGTAGTAAACCAGAGATCCACTCGGATCAGACGAGGAGGTTTAGTAAACCAGAGATACAGTCGGGTCAGACGAAAAGGTGTAGTAAACCAGGGATCCACTCGGATCAGACGAGGAGGTGTAGTAAACCAGAGATACAGTCGGGTCAGACGAAGAGGTGTAGTAAACCAGGGATCCACTCGGGTCAGACGAGGAGGTGTAGTAAACCAGAGATCCACTCGGATCAGACGAGGAGGTGTAGTAAACCAGAGATACAGTCGGGTCAGACGAAGAGGTGTAGTAAACCAGAGATACAGTCGGGTCAGACGAAGAGGTGTAGTAAACCAGGGATCCACTCGAGTCAGACGAGGAGGTGTAGTAAACCAGAGATCCACTCGGATCAGACGAGGAGGTGTAGTAAACCAGAGATCCACTCGGATCAGACGAGGAGGTGTAGTAAACCAGAGATACAGTCGGGTCAGACGAGGAGGTGTAGTAAACCAGGGATCCACTCGGGTCAGACGAGGAGGTGTAGTAAACCAGAGATCCACTCGGATCAGACGAGGAGGTGTAGTAAACCAGAGATCCACTCGGATCAGACGAGGAGGTGTAGTAAACCAGAGATACAGTCGGGTCAGACGAGGAGGTGTAGTAAACCAGAGATACAGTCGGGTCAGACGAGGAGGTGTAGTAAACCAGAGATCCACTCGGATCAGACGAGGAGGTGTAGTAAACCAGAGATCCACTCGGGTCAGACGAGGAGGTGTAGTAATTGAATTTTTGAATTTATTGGGTTTAAGGGCGCTTCAACCAGTTAGGTCATTTTGCGCCACCAAGATGGTGTTTTGCAAGCTAAGTAATTAGGTTACTAGGAAAGTAGTAATTATGTTTGAATTTTATATGAATTTAATTTATATTGTTTTATATTTTTAAGTGGTTGTAATGTATTTTTTAAAATTGTTGGAAAAACTGTGTGCGGACAAGAAATTTTAAAAGTTTATCACAATTCTCGTATGACAAAAGTTCTTCATACAACGGGGAAAGCTTTAATTGTGTTTTCAACACATCATGTTTGGTACATTCTGACAATATGTGACGTACAGTCAGAGTGACGTCACAAGTGTCACATTTAGGGACAACCTTTTCTCTAGTGAGGAGATAGCCATGAGTCAAACGAGTGTGGCCAATGCGAACCCGTGCCAACACAACCTCTTCCCGGCGAGAAAGACGGGAAGATCGAGGCCGCACTTTATTGATTAATTTAGGCATCACACTGTGCAACTTGTTCAGTTGCACTTGGTCCCAAGCAGCTTGTCGTTTATCTAAAATGACTTGTTTGAACGCACTCTTGACATCTGGAACAGGGGCGATATCGAAGTCAACATGGCGATGTTGACAGGCTGCCTTTGCAGCCTGATCGGCCAATTCGTTTCCTTCGATTCCCACGTGTCCAGGTACCCAGCAAAATTCGATAGTATAATTCCTCGAATTGAGTTTCTCCAGATAAAACTGAATGTCTTGGACCAAGTGATGGACGGAATACATGATACAAATTGCTTGAAGTCCACTCATGCTAACCAGAGATCCACTCGGATCAGACGAGGAGGTGTAGTAAACCAGAGATCCACTCGGGTCAGACGAGGAGGTGTAGTAAACCAGAGATCCACTCGGGTCAGACGAGGTGTAGTAAACCTGAGATCTACTCGGGTCAGACGAGGAGGTGTAGTAAACCAGAGATCCACTCGGGTCAGACGAGGAGGTGTAGTAAACCAGAGATCCACTCGGGTCAGACGAGGAGGTGTAGTAAACCAGAGATCCATTAGGGTCAGACGAGGAGGTGTAGTAAACCAGAGATCCACTTGGGTCAGACGAGGAGGTGTAGTAAACCAGATCCACTCGGGTTAGACGAGGAGGTGTAGTAAACCAGATCCACTCGGGTCAGACGAGGAGGTGTAGTAAACCAGAGATCCACTCGGGTCAGACGAGGAGGTGTAGTAAACCAGATCCACTCGGGTTAGACGAGGAGGTGTAGTAAACCAGATCCACTCGGGTTAGACGAGGAGGTGTAGTAAACCAGATCCACTCGGGTTAGACGAGGAGGTGTAGTAAACCAGATCCACTCGGGTTAGACGAGGAGGTGTAGTAAACCAGATCTACTCGGGTCAGACGAGGAGGTGTAGTAAACCAGATCTACTCGGGTCAGACGAGGAGGTGTAGTAAACCAGATCCACTCGGGTTAGACACGGAGGTGTAGTAAACCAGATCCACTCGGGTCAGACAAGGAGGTGTAGTAAACCAGATCCACTCGGGTCAGACGAGGAGGTGTAGTAAACCAGAGATCCACTCGGGTCAGACGAGGAGGTGTAGTAAACCAGATCCACTCGGGTCAGACAAGGAGGTGTAGTAAACCAGATCCACTCGGGTCAGACAAGGAGGTGTAGTAAACCAGATCCACTCGGGTCAGACAAGGAGGTGTAGTAAACCAGATCCACTCGGAATTTGAATTTATTGGGTTTAAGGGCGCTTCAACCAGTTTGGTCATTTTGCGCCACCAAGATGGTGTTTTGCAAGCTAAGTAATTAGGTTACTAGGAAAGTAGTAATTATGTTTGAATTTTATATGAATTTAATTTATATTATTTTATATTTTTAAGTGGTTGTAATGTATTTTTTAAAATTGTTGGAAAAACTGTGTGCGGACAAGAAATTTTAAAAGTTTATCACAATTCTCGTATGACAAAAGTTCTTCATACAACGGGGAAAGCTTTAATTGTGTTTTCAACACATCATGTTTGGTACATTCTGACAATATGTGACGTACAGTCAGAGTGACGTCACAAGTGTCACATTTAGGGGCAACCTTTTCTCTAGTGAGGAGATAGCCATGAGTCAAACGAGTGTGGCCAATGCGAGCCCGTGCCAACACAACCTCTTCCCGGCGAGAAAGACGGGAAGATGGAGGCCGCACTTTATTGATTAATTTAGGCATCACACTGTGCAACTTGTTCAGTTGCACTTGGTCCCAAGCAGCTTGTCGTTTATCTAAAATGACTTGTTTGAACGCACTCTTGACATCTGGAACAGGGGCGATATCGAAGTCAACATGGCGATGGTGACAGGCTGCCTTTGCAGCCTGATCGGCCAATTCGTTTCCTTCGATTCCCACGTGTCCAGGTACCCAGCAAAATTCGATAGTATAATTCCTCGAATTGAGTTTCTCCAGATAAAACTGAATGTCTTGGACCAAGTGATGGACGGAATACATGATACAAATTGCTTGAAGTCGACCAGTCTGGCTAGGGTGACCCTACCAGAAGCATACGCTTCCTCCGGAGTAGCTCTTGGGATCATCAAAGCACACAAACCTGCCTACCACTATAAGGTAGCAGTCCCTGGGCAGGAAATTGTGAATTTGAATTTATTGGGTTTAAGGGCGCTTCAACCAGTTAGGTCAGAGATCCACTCGGATCAGACGAGGAGGTGTAGTAAACCAGATCCACTCGGGTTAGACGAGGAGGTGTAGTAAACCAGATCCACTCGGGTTAGACGAGGAGGTGTAGTAAACCAGAGATCCACTCGGATCAGACGAGGAGGTGTAGTAAACCAGATCCACTCGGGTTAGACGAGGAGGTGTAGTAAACCAGATCCACTCGGGTCAGACGAGGAGGTGTAGTAAACCAGATCCACTCGGGTTAGACGAGGAGGTGTAGTAAACCAGATCCACTCGGGTTAGACGAGGAGGTGTAGTAAACCAGATCCACTCGGGTTTGACGAGGAGGTGTAGTAAACCAGAGATCCACTCGGGTCAGACAAGGAGGTGTAGTAAACAGATCCACTCGGGTCAGACGAGTCAGGAGTGTGTATGGAAGAGGGAAGTGAAAGACGAGTGAAAGAGGGTGGTTGTGTGACTGAATGGAGTGCAGGCATTAGCGCATTGCGTGGGTGCGGATCTGCAGATGAGTGCGGGTATTGCGAGGGAGTTTCGTGAGAGGTATGGAAGGGTGGAGAATCTGAGGAGGCAGGGTAAGTGTGTTGGTGATGTGGCTGAAGATGATTGATTAATGGGGCTTAATGTCTCATATTTATGCAACGATGGCTAATCGAGACGATGCGCGGGTGATAATGAAGATGAGACAGATGATAATGAAGAATAAAGCCACATCCGAATCAGATCCATTGTACGTCGCGTGAGTCGTCATACGGGAGTCCAGCAAGGGAGAGCAGGGCCAAGTGGGAGGAGAAATATTCAATGGGACAGTGGGGGGGAAAGGGGATTGAGGTGTGGACTGCACTTCGTCTGACTTCTCCTCCTTGACCAGTCCGGCTTGGGTGGCCCTACCAGAAGCATACGCTTCCGCCGGCATAGCTCTCGGGATCAACAAAGCACGCAAACCTGCCCACCACGATAAGGTGGCAGTCCCTGGGCAGGTAAGGGTAGTGAAGATGTGAATGTGGTGGTGTTGAATGTGGGGACGAATGATCTGGGGAGTAAGGTGGATGTGAAAGTGGTGGCGGAGAGAGTGAGAGGGTTGGTGCGAGTGGTGAAGGAGAGGTATAGTAAGGCATGGGTGGTGGTTGGGGGGATATTTGATAGAGCAGATGTGAGGGTGATAACCAAAGGGATGATTGAGGAGGTAAATGAGAGAGTGGCTGAGGTGTGTGTGTGGTAGAGGATGCAACTTTTGTTAATAGCAGGTTGTGGGTTGGAAGGGGCTTACTGTCAGGGGATGGGTTGCATCTGAAAAGGAATGGGGCAAGAGAGCTAGGTAATCTTTTTGTTAGGATAGCAGGAAGTCTCGCGTGACAGGAGGATGGTGGTCAAAGCAAGAGGAGGGATAAGGGGAGGGTTAAGATAATGTCAATTTATGCAGGAGTTTAAGGAGTGGGGAAAGATTGGAGCAAATGTGGACGTTGATTGAAATGTACGAGCCGGATGTAGTGGTATGTGTGGAAACCTGGTTGGATGACGAGATTTTGAATGGGGAGCTAGGGCGTAGGGGATATAACGTTTTTCGCAAGGATAGAAATAGATATGAAGGGGGGGGGGGGGGTGATGATTATGTAGGGAGAATGTCAAGGGCACATTGTTGTGGGTAGATAATGTGGTTGAAATGCTGTGTTTGCAAGTAAGGGTGGGGGGAGGTTTTTGTGTTGATGTGGTGGGAGTATACAGGCCTAAGAATAGTGTGGAGTGGCAAGTATTAGATAGGTTGGAAGAGATAGTGATGGGTGATAGAGGAAGAGTGTTAGTAATAGCTGGGGACCTAAACTTGCCTGGAGTTCACTGGGAGGGGGGGGAGGGAGGATCTTGGAGGCAGAAGGTAGGAATGGGCCTGTAAACTTACTAATGAGGGGTTAGTGCAAACGGTAGGAGAGGGGACGAGGATTTGTAGGGTGGGGAGACATAACATTTTAGATGTAATATTAGTAAGGCCGGGGAATGAATGGGTTCACTCGGAGGTAGTAGAGGGAATGAGCGATCATAGGGTCCCAATAGTAGAGTTAGCACTAGGTAGTGGGTGGGAGCTAAAGCAAGAAAATAATAGCAAAAGCAGGGACAAGACAATCTGATTATTTGATTGTTTGGGCTTAACGTCTCATATTTTTGCAACGAGGCTAATCGAGACAATGAGTGGGTGAAATATGAAGATGAAATAAGGGGATGTTTGGAGGAAAGGAGGGAGTAGGAGGGTGGGGAGGATAGGGGAAGGGGGAAAACGTGGACTGCCTTTCGTCTGGCTTCTCCACCTACTTCGTACCAACAGTACACTTATTTGACGCAGAATTAACCAATCGCCAGTCAGTACTCGCATTCTTTATGTTTTTAGTTTTGTGTTTGAGATTGATTATTTTGGCTTAAAGTCTCATATTTTTGCAACGAGGCTAATCGAGACAATGAGTGGGTGATCTATGAAAATGAAATAGGGGGGGGAAAGGGCAAATAGGAGGGCAGTTGAGGAAAGGGGAAAGGGGACGAAAGGGGATTGGGGTGTAAACTGCACTTCGTCTGACTTCTCCTCCTCGACCAGTCCGGCTAGGGTGGCCCTACCAGAAGCATACACTTCCGCCGGCATAGCTCTCGGGATGAGCATAGCACGCAAACCTGCCCACTAAGATAAGATAGCAGTCCCTGGGCAGGAACTGTTTGGAGGAAAGGGTCAAGTAGGAGGGCGGGGAAGAAAAGGGAAGGGGAGGAAACGGGAGTGAGGAGGATGTGGACTGCATTTCGTCTGACTGGGTATGGACTCGCGACGGATGCGGCGTGGCCGTGTCCTACCGGGACGTAGCGGGCTGCGCCATCGTGCACCTGTTTACCGGTTGTGTGGCTTTGATAGCAGTGTTTGCCCTGGTAGTTAGTTATTTGGGCTTAACGTCTCATATTTTTGCAACGAGGCTAATCGAGACAATGAGTGGGTGATATATGAAAATGAAATAGGGGGCTGTTTGGAGGAAAGGGGCCATTAGGAGGGCGGGGTGGAAAGGGGAAGGGGGAGGAAAGGGGATTGGGGTGTGGACTGCATTTCGTCTGACTTCTCCTCCTCGACCAGTCCGGCAAGGGTGACCCTACCAGAAGCATACGCTTCCGCCGGCATAGCTCTCGGAATCATCAAAGCACACAAACCTGCCCACCACGATAAGGTAGCAGTCCCTGGGCAGGTGGAAGAGGGTAGTGAAAGAGGAGTGAAAGAGGAGTGAAAGAGGGTGGTGGTGTGACTGAATGAAGGGGTGATCTGTTTGAGCTGAATAGAGTGCAGGCATTAGCGCATTGCGTGGGTGCGGATCTGCAGATGAGTGCGGGTATTGCGAAGGACTTTCGTGAGAGGTATGGAAGGGTGGAGAATTTTAGGAAGCAGGGTAAGTGTGTTGGTGATGTGGCTTAAGTTAATGTGGAGGGACGAAAGTTGTTCTACATGGTGAGTAAGGAAAGGTCGAGTGGGAAGCCAAGAGTGGAGGATGTGGAGGAGTGTTTGAAGAAGTTGTATCATAGGTGAGTGGAGGAAGGAGTGGAGAGGATAGGAATGCCTAGGGTTGGATGTGGATTGGATGGTTTGAGTTGGGAGATGGTAAGGAGCCTGATTGAGAGTTTGTTTGATAGGGCAGGGGTTGAGGTTGTGGTGTGTGTTAGGAATGAGCATAAGGTTGGGGGTGGGGGGAAGGGGGTTGGGAGGCAGAACAGTAGGTTGCTCATTGGGGATTCTATGATTCGGAATGCGGCGCGTGTGTTGGAGGTGAATGGAGGGGAGGCTGAGGTGTATGGAGGTGCCAGAGTGAGTGACCTGATTATGATATTTGGGCTTAACGTCTCATATTTTTGCAACGAGGCTAATCGAGACAAGTTGAGATTGTAGGCAGTAGGAAGGGTAGTGAAGATGTGTATGTGGTGGTGTTGAATGTGAGGACGAATGATCTGGGGAGTAAGGTGGATGTGAAAGTGGTGGCGGAGAGAGTGAAAGGGTTGGTGCGAGTGGTGAAGGAGAGGTATAGTAAGGCAAGGGTGGTGGTTGGGGGGATATTGGATAGAGTAGATGGCATAAGCAAAGGGATGATTGAGAAGGTGAATGAGAGAGTGGCTAAGGTGTGTGTGGTAGATTGATTGATTAATGGGGCTTAACGTCTCATATTTATGCAACGATGGCTAATCGAGACGATGAGCGGGTGATAATGAAGATGAGAAAGATGATAATGAAGAATAAAACCACATCCGAATCAGATCCATTGTACGTCGAGTGAGTCGTCATACGGGAGTCCAGCAAGGGAGGGGGATGCAACTTTTGTTAATAGCAGGTTGTGGATGGGAAGGGGCTTACTGTCAGGGTGATAATGATATTTGGGCTTAACGTCTTATATTTTTGCAACTTGACTAATCAAGACGATGAGTGGGTGATAATGAATATGAAATTGGGGGCTCTTTGGAGGAAAAAGGGAAGTAGGATTGATTGATTAATGGGGCTTAACGTCTCATATTTATGCAACGATGGCTAATCGAGACGATGAGCGGGTGATAATAAAAATGAGAAAGATGATAATGAAGAAAAAAGCCACATCCGAATCAGTTCCATTGTGCGTCGCGTGAGTCGTCAAACGGGAGTCCAGCAAGGGAGGGCAGGGCCAAGTGGGAGGAGAAATATTCAATGGGACAGTTGGGGGGAAAGGGATTTGATTATTTGGGCTTAACGTCTCATATTTTTGCAACGAGGCTAATCGAGACAATGAGTGGGTTATATATGAAGATGAAATAGGGGGCTGTTTGGAGGAAAGGGGACAATAGGAAGGCGTGGTGAAAAGGGGAAGGGGGAGGAAATGAATTGGGGTGTGGACTGCATTTCGTCTGACTCCTCCTCCTCGACCAGTCCGGCTAGGGTGACCCTACCAGAAGCATACGCTTCCGCCGGCATAGCTCTCGGGATCATCAAAGCACACAAACCTGCCCACCACGATAAGGTAGCAGTCCCTGGGCAGGTGGGGGGAAAGGGGATTGGGGTGTGGATTGCTTTTCGTCTGACTTCTCCTCCTCGACCAGTCCGGCTAGGGTGGCCCCACTAGAAGCATACGCTTGCGCCGGCATATTATTATTATTTGGGCTTAACGTCTCATATTTTTGCAACGAGGCTAATCGAGACAATGAGTGGGTGATATATGAAGATGAAAAATGGGTTTGTTTGGAGGAAAGGGGCAAGTAGGAGGGAGCGTGAGAAAAGGGGAAAGGGGAGGATAGGAGATTGGGGTGTGGACTGCACTTCGTCTGACTTCTCCTCCTCGACCAGTCCGGCTAGGGTGGCCCTACCAAAGCATACGCTTCCGCCGGCATAGCTCTAAGAAGCAAGGAAGAGCCCTCGACCCCGGCCGTGGAAGAAAAAAAAAAAAAAAGAAAAAAAAAAGAAAAAAAAAGCTGGTCTTCGACGACAATTCCTGGATATACTGGGATGACCTACCCGACCTCAATCTCGACGAGGATGGTCCACCTCCACCACCGCCACCGCCACCAAGACAACATTACCACGGGTATTCCTATGAAATTTGTAATTTATTGGGTTTAAGGGCGCTTCAACCAGTTAGGTCATTTTGCGCCAACAAGACGATGGTGTTTTGCAAGCTAAGTAAATAAGTTACTAAGAAAGTAGTAATTATGTTTGAATTTTATATGAATTTAATTTATATTATTTTATATTTATAATTGGTTGTAATGTATTATTTTTAAATTGTTGGAAAAACTGTGTGCGGACAAGAAATTTTAAAAGTTTATCACAATTCTCGTATGACAAAAGTTCTTCATACAACGGGGAAAGCTTTAATTGTGTTTTCAACACATCATGTTTGGTGCATTCTGACAATATGTGACGTACAGTCAGAGTAACGTCACAAGTGTCACATTTAGGGACAACCTTTTCTCTAGTGAGGAGATAGCCATGAGTCAAACGAGTGTGGCCAATGCGAACCCGTGCCAACACAACCTCTTCCCGGCGAAAAAGATGGGTAGATGGAGGCCGTAATTATTGATTAATTTAGGCATCACACTGTGCAACTTGTTCAGTTGCACTTGGTCCCAAGCAGCTTGTCGTTTATCTAAAATGACTTGTTTGAACGTATTTGATTATTTGGGCTTAACGTCTCATATTTTTGCAACGAGGCTAATCGAGACAATGAGTGGGTAATATATGAAGATGAAATATGGGGTTTGTTTGGAGAGGAAGGGGGCCAATGTCTTGACATCTGGAACAGGGACAGATTGATATTTGGGCTGAAGATTGATTGATATTTGGGCTAAACGTCTCATATTTTTGCAACAAGGCAAATCGTCTCATATTTTGGCAACTAGGCTAATCAAGACGATTAGTGGGTGATAATGAAGATGAAATAGGGGACTGTTTTGAGGAAAGGGACAAGTAGGAGGGCGCGTAAGGAAAGGTGAAAGGGGAGGAAAGGGGTTTGGGGTGTTGACTGCATTTTGTCTGAATTCTCCCCCTCGACCAGTCCGGCTAGGGTGGCCCTACCAAAGCATACGCTTCCGCCGGCATAGCTCTCGGGATCAACAAAGCACACAAACCTGCACACCACGATAGGATAGCATGCAGTCCCTGGGCAGGAAGGAAGGGTTAATCTGAGGAAGAAGGGTTAGTGTGTTGGTGATGTGGCTGAAGTGAATGTGGAGGGACAAAAGTTGTTCTACACATGGTGAGTAAGGAAAGGTCAAGTGGGAAGCCGAGAGTGGAGGATGTGGAGGGGTGTTTGAAGAAGTTGAAGCATTGGTGTGTGGAGGAAGGAGTGATTGATATATAGGCTTAACGTCTCATATTTTTGCAACGAGGCTAATCGAGACAATGAGTGGGTGATAGATGAAGATGCATTTTATTTTATTGATGATTGATTATGGGGCTTTACGTCTCATACTTTCGCAACTATGGCCAATCGAGACGATCAGTGGGTGATAATTTGTGCTTAACGTCTCATATTTTTGCAATGAGGCTAATCGAGACAATGAGTGGGTGATATATGAAGATGAAATATGGGGCTGTTTGGAGGAAAGGGGCCAATAGGAGGGCGGGGTGGAAAGGGAAAGGGGGAGGAAAGGGAATTGGGGTGTGGACTGCATTTCGTCTGACTCCTCCCTTTCGACCAGTCCGGCTAGGGTGGCCCTACCAGAAGCATACGCTTCCGCCGTCATAGCTCCAGGAATCATCGAAGCAGATGATGATATTTGGGCTTAACGTCTTATATTTTTGCAACTTGGCTAATCAAGACGATGAGTGGGTGATAATAAAGATGAAATTGGGGGTCTTTGGAGGAAAGGGGCAAGTAGGAGGGCGCGTGAGAAAAAGGCAAAGGGGAGGATAGGGGATTTGGATGTTGACTGCACTTCGTCTGACTTCTCCTCCTCGACCAGTCCGGCTAGGGTGGCCCTACCAGAAGCATACGCTTCCGCCGGCATAGCTCTCGGGATCAATAAAGCACGCAAACCTGCCCACCACGATAAGGTAGCAGGCCCTGGGCAGGAGGAAGGAGTGGAGAGGATAGGAAGGCCTAGGGTTGGATGTGGATTGGATGGTTTGAGTTGGGAGATTGTAAGGAGCCTGATTGAGAGTGTGTTTGATGGGGGAAGGGGTTGAGGTTGTGTAGTGTGTTAGGAATGAGCATAAGGTTGGGGGAGGGGGGAAGGGGGGTGGGAGGCAAAACAGTAGGTTGCTAATTTGGGATTCTATGATTCGGAATGCGGCGCGTGTGTGGGAGACGAATGGAGGAGAGGCCGAGGTGTATGGAGGTGCCAGAGTGAGTGACCTGGTTGAGATTGTACGCAGTAGAAAGGGTAGTGAAGATGCATGTGAATGTGGTGGTGTTGAATGTGATTGATATTTGGGCTTAACGTCTCATATTTTTGCAACGAGGCTAATCGAGACAATGAGTGGGTGATAGATCAAGATGCAATAGGGGGCTGTTTGGAGGAATGGGGCAAGTAGGAGGGCGCGTGAGGAAAGGGGAGGATAGGGGATTTGGGTGTGGATTGCACTTCGTCTGACTTCTCCTTGACCAGTCTGGCTTAAGTGGCCCTACCAGAAGCATACGCTTCTGCCGGCATAGCTCTCGGGATCATCAAAGCACACAAACCTGCCCACCACGATAAGGTAGCGGTCCCTGGGCAGAAAGAGGGGAGGGGAAGCAAGCCTCTCACTATAACAAATCTTGATATAAGTAAGGTTTTAGGAAAGATGGGAGGGAGAAAGGCATCGGGGCAGGATGGGTTGATGTGTAGATTTTTGAAAATTGATGGGGAGGGGGTTGTTAGGTGTGTAGGGGATATTTGCAGGAATTCTTTGAATTTTTGGGCTTAACGTCTTATATTTTTGCAACGAGGCTAATCGAGACAATGAGTGGGTGATATATGAAGATGAAATAGGGGGCTGTTTGGAGGAAAGGGGCCAATAGGAGGGCGGGGTGGAAAGGGGAAGGTGGAGAAAAGGGGCTCCTAGCCCTGTTATTTATAATGTTTATGAATGATATAGGAAGGGATATTGAGTCAAGATTAAGGTTGTTTTTTGATTATTTGGGCTTAACGTCTTATATTTTTGCAACTTGGCTAATCAAGACGATGCGTGGGTGATAATGAAGATGAAATTAGGGGCTCTTTGGATTAATTATTTGGGCTTAACGTCTCATATTTTTGCAACGAGGCTAATCGAGACAATGAGTGGGTGACGTAAAAAAATATCAAAAGAAATTCTTTTTCTATATCTTCATATTAAAGAAGTCAAATGCATTCCCAAGGATAAAAATAATTTAAATTTATGGTAATAGAACATTGGAAACAGATGGCTGCCAATTTAGTTACAGTAAGTTAACATAATATGATCTAAAATATGTACCAGGTGCCACATGTTGGGTAACTTCTCATTATTAGCCCACATCCTATCTAGTCAGTAGTTCGTATTTGATTTACATGTACGTAGTACTATCTAACCTGTTTGAATTTGAAATTATTGGGTTAAAGGGCGCTTCAACCAGTTAGGTCATTTTGCGCCACCAAGATAGTGTTTTGCAAGCTAAGTAATTAAGTAACTATGAAAGTAGTAATTATGTTTTAATTTTATATGAATTTAATTTATATTTTTTTTATATTTATAATTGGTTGTATTTAAAATTGTTGGAAAACTGTGTGCGGAAAAGAAATTTTAAAAGTTTATCACAATTCTCGTATGACAAAAGTTCTTCATACAACGGGGAAAGTTTTAATTGTGTTTTCAACACATCATGTTTGGTACATTCTGACAATATGTGACGTACAGTCAGAGTGACGTCACAAGTGTCACATTTAGGGACAACCTTTTCTCTAGTGAGGAGATAGCCATGAGTCAAACGAGTGTGGCCAATGCGAACCCGTGCCAACACAACCTCTTCCCGGCGAGAAAGACGGGAAGATGGAGGCCGCACTTTATTGATTAATTTAGGCATCACACTGTGCAACTTGTTCATTTGATTATTTGGGCTTAACGTCTCATGTTTTTGCAACGAGGCTAATCGAGACAATGAGTGGGTGATACATGAAGATGAAATATGGGGCTGTTTGGAGGAAAGGGGCAAGTAGGAGGGAGCGTGAGGAAAGGGGAAAGGGGTAAGGGGAGGAAAGGGGATTGGGGTGTGGACTGCACTTCGTCTGACTTCTCCTCCTCGACCAGTCCGGCTTGGGTGGCCCTACCAGAAGCATACGCTTCCGCCGGCATAGCTCTCGGGATCAACAAAGCACGCAAACCTGCCCACCACGATAAGGTGGCAGTGATTTGATTATTTGGGCTTAACGTCTCATATTTTTGCAGCGAGGCCAATCGAGACAATGAGTGGGTGATATATGAAGATGAAATAGGGGGCTGTTTGGAGGAAAGGGGCCAATAGGAGGGCGGGGTGGAAAAGGGAAGGTTGAGGAAAGGGGCTTGGGGTGTGGACTGCTTTTCGTCTGACTTCTCCTCCTCGACCTGTCCGGCTAGGGTCGCCCTACCAGAAGCATACGCTTCCGCCGGCATAGCTCCAGGAATCATTAAAGCACGCAAACCTGCCCACCGCGATAAGGTAGCAGTCCCTGGGCCAGGTTGGATGACGAGATTTTGAATGGGGAGCTAGAATGGGGAGCTAGGGCGTAAGGGATGTAACGTTTTTCACAAGGATAGAAATAGATATGGGGGGGGGGGGGGGGGGGTGATTGTCTGTAGGGAGAATGTCAAGGGCACATTGTTGTGGGTAGAGAATAAGGTTGAAATGCTGTGTGTGCAAGTAAGGGTGGGGGGAGGTTTTTGTGTGGATGTGTTGGGAGTATACAGGCCTAAGGATAGTGGGGAGTGGCAAGTGTTAGATAGGTTGGAAGAGATAGTGATGGGTGATAGAGGAAGAGTGTTTGTTTGATTATTTGGGCTTAACGTCTCATATTTTTGCAACGAGGCTAATCGAGACAATGAGTGGGTGATATATGAAGATGAAATATCTGGCTGTTTGGAGAAAAGGGGCAAGTAGGAGGGAGCGTGAGGAAAGGGGAAGGTGGAGGAAAGGGGCTTGGGGTGTGGACTGCACTTCGTCTGACTTCTCCTCCTCGACCAGTCCGGATAGGGTGACCCTACCAGAAGCATACGCTTCCGCCGGCATAGCTCTCGGGATCAACAAAGCACGCAAACCTGCCCACCACGATAAGGTAGCAGTCCCTGGGCAGGGTTAAGAAGTATAAGTATTTGGGAATTGTATTGGTCGAAGATTTGGGATGGGGGGACCAGGTGCAGGAAAGTGTAAGAAAGGGAAATAGAAACTTAGGGTTTGTTATGAGAAATCTGAAGGGAGCTAGTAGGGAGGTAAAGATATGGCTTACAAGACAGTGGTACGGCCTATATTGGAATATGGTGGTGCGGTGTGGGATGCATATAGGAAGGGGGAGGTCATAGAATTAGAGAAGGTGCAGCGTAGGGCGGCAAGGAAGGTTACAGGACAAGGTTGGAGATAGAGGTATGAGGAAAATAGGTTAGGGAATGTGGTAAGGGCTTATGATAGTGTTAAAGCAATGGCGGGGGAACTGGGTTGGGAGTCCTTAGAGGAGAGACGGAGGAGTGATATGGTGTGTATTCTATATAGAGCAGCTAGGGGGAAAAGGATGGGTGGGGGGATTATTTGATTATTTGGGCTTAACGTCTCATATTTTTGCAACGAGGCAAATCGAGACAATGAGTGGGTGATATATGAAGATGAAATAGGAGGCTGTTTGGAGGAAAGGGGCCAATAGGAGGGTGAGGTGGAATGGGTAAGGTTGATTGATTGATATTTGGGCTTAACGTCTCATATTTTTGCAACGAGGCTAATCGAGACAATGAGTAGGTGATAATGATTAATAGGGCTTAACGTCTGGAAAGGGGCTTGGGGTGTGGACTGAACTTCGTCTGACTTCTCCTCGAATTGACCTGTCCGGCTAGGGTGGCCCTACCAGAAGCATACGCTTCCGCCGGCATAGCTCCAGGAATCATTAAAGCACGCAAACCTGCCCACCGCGATAAGGTAGCAGTCCATGGGCAGGAGGCTGAGGGGAAATCCAGAGCAGGTTGCAAGAAGGAGTTTATAGAGTTGGGTTTATTGGGTTTAAGGGCGCTTCAAACAGTTAGGTCATTTTGCGCCACCAAGATAATGTAACTCGTTACTTATTGTTTTATTGCTTGATTGATTCATGGGGCTTAACGTCTCATATTTATGCAACGATGGCTAATCGAGACTATGAGCGGGTGATAATGAAGATGATATGATATTTGTGCTTAACGTCTCATATTTTTGCAACGAGGCTAATCGAGACAATGAGTGGGTGATATATGAAGATGAAATATGGGCCTGTTTGGAGGAAAGGGGCAAGTAGGAGGGAGCGTGACGAAAGGGGAAAGGGGAGGAAAGGGGATTAGGGTGTGGACTGCACTTCGTCTGACTTCTCCTCCTCGACCAGTCCGGCTAGGGTGGCCCTACCAGAAGCATGCGCTTCCGCCGGCATAGCTCTCGGGATCAACAAAGCACGGAAACCTGCCCACCACGATAAGGTGGCAGTCCCTGGGCAGAAAGATGATAATGAAGAATAAAGCCACATTAGAATCAGATCCATTGTACGTCGCGTGAGTCGTCATACGGGAGTGCAGCAAGGGAGGGCAGGGCAAAGTGGGAGGATTGATTGAGTTTTGGGCTTAACGTCTCATATTTTTGCAACGAGGCTAATCGAGACAATGAGTGGGTGATATATGAAGATGAAATATGGGGCTGTTTGGAGGAAAGAGGCAAGAAGAAGGGCGTGTGAGGAATGGGGAAAGAGGAGGAAAGGGGATTGGGGTGTGGACTGCACTTCGTCTGACTTCTCCACCTCGATCAGTCCGGCTAGGGTGGCCATACCAGAAGCATACGCTTCCGCTGGCATAGCTTCAGGAATCATCAAAGCACACAAACCTGCCCACCACGATAAGGTAGCAGTCTCTGGGCAGGCAAAAGTTCTTCATATTTTCGGACGTCGCGACAGAGAGTGTGCGTGATAGTCACAAGCTCTACATAGATAGTGATCACAAGTACTACATAGATTTGGACGATCTGCCAGAAATTATAGATGGATAGATATTTGGGTTTAACGTCTCATATTTTTACAACTAAGCTAATCGAGACAATGAGTAAGTGATAGATGAAGATAAAATAGGGGTCTGAGGGGGAGGATTGATTATTTGGGCTTAACGTCTCATATTTTTGCAACGAGGCTAATCGAGACAATGAGTGGGTGATAGATGAAGATGAAAAAGGGGGCTGTTTGGAGGAACGGGGCATGTAGGAGGGCTTGGTGGAAAAGGAGAAGGGGAGGAAAGGGGATTGGGGTGTGGACTGCACTTTGTCTGACTTCTCCTCCTCGGCCTGTCCGGCTAGGGTGGCCCTACCAGAAGCATACGCTTCCGCCGGCATAGCTCTAGGAATCATTAAAGCACGCAAACCTGCCCACCACGATAAGGTAGCAGTCCCTGGGCAGGGCTTATGATTATTTAGGCTTAACGTCTCATATTTCTGCAACGAGGCTAATCGAGACAATGAGTGGGTGATATATGAAGATGAAATATGGGGCTGTTTGGAGGAAAGGAGCAAGTAGGAGGGAGCGTGAGGAAAGGGAAAAGGGGAGAAAAGGAGATTGGGGTGTGGACTGCACTTCGTCAGACTTCCCAACCTCGACCAGTCCGGCTAGGGTGGCCCTACTAGAAGCATACGCTTCCGCTGGCATAGCTCCAGGAATCATCAAAGCACACAAACCTGCCCACCACGATAAGGTAGCAGTCCCTGGGCAGGATTAAGGGGGTGGAGGATGCTAAGTTGTTGCAAGATGATTTGAAAAGGATAGAGGAGTGGGTTGATTGATTGATTGATATTTGGGCTTAAAGTCTCATATTTTTGCAACTTGGCTAATCGAGACGATGAGTGGGTGAAATATGAAGATGACATAGGGGGCTTTGAATTTGAATTTATTGGGTTTAAGGGCGCTTCAACCAGTTAGGTCATTTTGCGCCACCAAGATGGTGTTTTGCAAGCTAAGTAATTAAGTTACTAGGAAAGTAGTAATTATGTTTGAATTTTATATGAATTTGATTGATTGATATTTGGGCTTTACGTCTCATATTTTTGCAACGAGGCTTATCGAGACAATGAGTGGGTGATGTATGAAGATGAAAAAGACGACTGTTTGGAGGAAAGGGGCAAGTAGGAGGGAGCGTGACGAAAGGGGAAAGGGGAGGAAAGGGGATTGGGGTGGGGACTGCTCTTCGTCTGACTTCTCCTCCTAACCCAGTCAGGCTATGGTGGCCCTACCAGAAGCATACGCTTCCGCCGGCATAGCTCTCGGGATCAACAAAGCACGCAAACCTGCCCACCACGATAAGGTAGCAGTCCCTAGGCAGGGGGGCTGTTTGCATTAAAGCGGTAAGTAGGAGAGGGGGGGGGGGGGGGGCTAGAAAGGGGAAGGGGAGGAAAAGGGAGTGGAGAGGATGTGGACTGCATTTCGTCTGACTTCTCCAGATGTAAATAGGATGGGTTTGAATGCGGGAAAGTGTAAAGTGGTTGGGTTCACGCGTAAAATAAAAGGGGATGCGAGAGAGTATTTTCTTGAGATGATATTTGGGCTTAACGTCTCATATTTTTGCAACGAGGCTAATCGAGACAATGTGTGGGTGATATATGAAAATGAAATATGGGGCTGTTTGGAGGAAAGGGGGGGGGGGGTAGTTCTAAAAAAGGTAAAGAAGTATAAGTATTTGGGTATTGTATTGGCCGCAGATTTGGGATGGGGGGACCAGGTGCAGGAAAGTGTAAGAAAGGGATATAGAAACTCAGGGTTTGTTATGAGAAATCTGAAGGGAGCTAGTTGGGAGGTAAAGGATATGGCTTACAAGACAGTGGTACGGCCTATATTGGAATATGGTGGTGCGGTGTGGGATCCATATAGGAAAGGGGAGGTCATGGAATTAGGAAAGGTGGAGCGTAGGGTGGCAAGGAAGGTTACAGGACAAGTTAGGAGATGGAGGTATTAGGAAATTAGGTTAGGAAATGTGGTAAGGGCTTATGATAGTGTTATACAGCAATGGTGGGGGAACTGGGTTGGGAGTCCTTAGAGGAGAGACGGAGGAGTGATAGAATGTGTAATTTATATAGAGCAGCTAGGGGGAAGGGAGGGTGGGGGGGGGGGGGGGAAATCCAGAGCAGGTTGAAAGAAGGAGTTTATATATAGGGATGGGGGATCATAATTGGAAGTTTCAGCGTCGGGTAGTGAGAAGTGATCTGGGTAGGTTTGGTTTTGTTGAGAGAACGTTAAGGGAATGGAATGAAATACCGGAGGAGGTTGTTGAGTGCGATTGATTGATATTTGGGCTTAACGTCTCATTTTTTGCAACTCGGCTTATCGAGACGATGAGATGGTGAAATATGAAGGGATTGATATTTGGGCTTAACTTCTTATATTTTTGCAACTTGGCTAATCAAGACGATGAGTGGGTAATAATGAAGATGAAATTGGGGGCACTTTGGAGGAAAGGGGCAAGAAGGAGAGCCCGTGAGGAAAGGGGAAAGGACAGGAAAGGAAATTGGGGATAGGGGAAAGGGGACTGTTTGGAGGATTGATTATTTGGGCTTAACGTCTCATATTTTTGCAACGAGGTTAATCGAGACAATGAGTGGGTGATATATGAAGACGAAATATGGGGCTGTTTGGAGGAAAGGGGCAAGTAGGAGGGAGCGTGAGGAAAGGGGAAAGGGGAGGAAAGGGGCTTTGGATGTGGACTGCACTTTGTCTGACTTCTCCTCCTCGACCAGTCCATTTAGGGTGGCCCTACCAGAAGCAAACGTCTCTGTCGATGTCGAGCCAGGACACCAGAAACCACCGGTGCAGACGTACCAAGTAGGGGTGGAGACGTCGCGACCACCGCTAGCCACCTTTAACACCAGCCATCACCAACACGGGGACTACGAGCGAGAATCGTCCAAGAGGAGCAGCCGCAAACCCTACTAGGACAGGGGCGTTAACATCGACATCGAGTACAATGACGACCTGATTATTTGGGCTTAACGTCTCATATTTTTGCAACTAGGCTAATCAAGACGAGGAACGGGTGATAATGAAAATGAAATTGGGGGCTCTTTGGAGGAAAGGGGCAAGTAGGAGGGCGCGTGAGGAAAAGAGAAAGAGGTGGAAAAGGGGATTGGGGTGTGGACTGCATTTCGTCTGACTTCTCCTCCTCGACCAGTCCGGCTAGGGTGGCCCTACCAGAAGCATACGCTTCCGCCGGCATAGCTCTAGGAATCATTAAAGCACGCAAACCTGCCCACCACGATAAGGTAGCAGTCCCTGGGTCGGTACAATGACGTCCTGAATGTTCCCTACGGAGAACCCACTTGGGCGTTATCCCATGACAACCTTCGCACGGGCCAGATACCAAGTCTGTCCGAGAAATGTGAAATACAGATCGAGGAGATTGATTGATTATTGGGGCTTAACGTCTCATATTTATGCAACGATGGCTAATCGAGACGATGAGCGGGTGATAATGAAGATGAGAAAGATGATAATGAAGAATAAAACCACATCCGAATCAGATGTTTTGTTATTTGGGCTTAACGTCTCATATTTTTGCAACGAGGCTAATCGAGACAATGAGTGAAATATGAAGATGAAATAGGGGGCTGTTTGGAGGAAAGGGGCAAGTAGGAGGGCGCGTGAGGAAAGGGGAAAGGGGAGGAAAGGGGATTGGGGTGTGGACTGCACTTCGTTCCATTGTACGTCGCGTGAGTCGTCATACGGGAGTCTTGCAAGGGAGGGCAGGGCCAAGTGGGAGGAGAAATATTCAATGGGACAGTGGGGGGGAAAGGGGATTGGGGTGTGGACTGCACTTCGTCTGACTTCTCCTCCTCGACCTGTCTGGCTAGGGTTGCCCTACCAGAAGCATACGCTTCCGCCGGCATAGCTCTCGGGATCAACAAAGCACGCATACCTGCCCACCACGATAAGGTGGCAGTCCCTGGGCAGGAGAGATCGAGGAGGAATCTTGTTGTATTTACGGATGCAATCCAACGCAAGATGCATATCCGACGTCAGTGATCGGTGAAGACGATTCCACAATAGTGATTGATTGATAGTTAGTTATTTGGGCTTAACGTCTCATATTTTTGCAACGAGGCTAATCGAGACAATGAGTGGGTGATATATGAAGATGAAATAGGGGGCTGCCTGGAGGAAAGTTGGGCTTAACGTCTCATATTTTTGCAACGAGGCTAATCGAGACAATGAGTGGGTGATATATGAAGATGAAATAGGGGGCTGTTTGGAGGAAAGGGGCAAATAGGAGGGCGGGGTGGAAAGGGGATGGGGGAGGAAAGGGGATTGGGGAGTGGACTGCACTTCGTCTAACTTCTCCTCGACTTGTCCGGCTAGATTTTTGATTATTTGGGCTTAACGTCTCATATTTTTGCAACGAGGCTAATCGAGACAATGAGTGGGTGATGTATGAAGATGAAATAGGGGGCTGTTTGGAGGAAAAGGGCAAGTAGGAGGGAGCGTGAGGAAAGGGGAAAGGGGAGGAAAGGGGATTAAGGTGTGGATTGCACTTCGTCTGACTTCTCCTCCTCGACCAGTCCGGCTAGGGTGGCCCTACTAGAAGCATACGCTTCCGCCGGCATAGCTCTCGGGATCAACAAAGCACGCAAACCTGCCCACCACGATAAGGTAGCAGTCCTTGGGCAGGTGTCTGGGCCGAGGCCATCACCGTCGCGACCCTGCTTCACTCACAACCCGGAAGCAGAGCACGCGGAACTGCTGGCACTTGGCGGGCTCTTCTGTCAGCTACACCAACAGGCTGCGACCACATAACTGCTGGCACTCGGCGGGCTCTACTGTCAGCTACACCAACATGCTGCGACCACATAACTGTTGGATTTCCTTCCGGTCACGAATATGTTAATTTGTTCTTGATACTAAATGTATTGAAGGTACGTTTGGACGTTTGGATGGTGGCAATAAGGAACAGTTTCCTTTTGCTTGACAATCTCGACCGGACAGTGTCCGAGAAGTATGATAAGAATACAGATGTGATGGATGTAATGCTGAAGGCAGAACGTTTGGAGAAAGAATGACACATTTAAAATGCTATAAACAAAGTGAGTAACCATTGCAACAGAAAATCGTAAGTTGTCAACAAATAAAAACGCCTCCTAGATGGCTGTGTATTAAATCCAAGGTCTACTAGATTTACTCCTAGCGGAGTAATTGCGAAGCACAAAGCGCGCGCTACAAGCGATCTAGTGGACCTTAGCTGGAACCATCATGTAGACAAAGTGATGCAAAAGAGTCGTAACAAAATGTTTGCTCTTCGGTCAATACTGAGGTATCCAGTTATTGCAGAGAAAGACCGTCTTCGGATCTACACGACCGTTATCCGTCCCACATTTCTATATGCCGCTCCCATATGGGGCACCACATCATATACTAATTTTCTAAAATTACAGCGCCTCCAAAATACTGTCCTCCGAGTGGTGATGCACATGCCCAAATACACCCCCATCGTTCCGCTCCACACTTCTCTAGATCTACCTTTGGTAGACAAGTTGGTTCAGGATCGATCCCTTAAATTCTTTAACTCTTTATCACGGCACCCAAACCCTCTCGTGAGGTCTCAGTTGGACTTTATGCCCAACCCTCATGATAGATTTCTCCGTCCAGTCGCGAGCATAAACACCCTCGAATTCAGGCCTCCCAACCCAAAGGCATGTGGACGCCACCGCAACATTCGCCTTCCCCTCTTCGCCAAGAAAAGACGGGTGAGGTAGTACCTCTATTAATTCCCAGGACCCTTCCTGAACTTACCTTTTTTATTCCTAGTAGTTGTAAACCCAACCTCTTCTATTAATTTCATACTTATATCACTCTAAATTCTTTCTGCCTTCGGGCCATTTCATTCTTTTTCCAAACGTTCTGCCTTTAGCAACAAAACCATCACATCTGTATTCTTATCATACTTCTCTTAAGGACACTGTCCGGTCGAGATTGTCAAGCAAAAGGAAACTGTACCTTATTGCCACCATCCAAAGCTCCAAAGCTCCAAAGCTCAACGAGACTCCGCTGTGACGTTGGCAGTTCTCCGAATATCCACTAGGAGGATAGAGGCTTGCGCACGCAGAACAATGGTGGTAACTTTGAACATGGACAGAATTATTATTATTATTATTATTTATTTATTCATAACATAAACAGTTACATTTTATGTGTGCAGCAGTTGGATGTAAGAAGCGGACCTGAGATCCATTCACATTGTGTCTTACAACCATGGACGTGCTCGCTTTGCAACGCGTCACACAGAGCGTTTTCGTAGTGAGCACATATCAGAATATTACGCTACCTATCAACATAATATTGCTAGGAAAACGCTCTGTTTGACGCGTTGATAAGCGAGCGCGTCCATATCTAAGAACGTTCTGGCGAAAACATCTCAAAGCTAATAAAAACAACAATTAACAACAATTCAAGAATGCACATTGCAAAAATTTTTCTAATTCCCATAGCTATTATACTTCCCGACATTGTTGAATGCAGTGCAATCTGCGTTGCTAAGAATTTTCTTTGTCATGTTTTCGCCGCGGTCCGCCGCCGTTAACAACAGTTATTGACAGCAATAGAAATGTAATTTCTGCTTCTAATACGTATCCGATCGCGTCTAAATTAGTATATTCGTGACCGGATGAAAATGTACTACAAGATAGCCACCACACATTTTGCTGTTACTGTTCGTCAGAAAAATATTTTCGAGTAACTTTTGTGTAACTTTGCCAATATTGATCAGATAGCCATTAAATGAACATATTCGTAACCGGAAAAAGCTTTTAAAAAATATGGCTATCTCACATTTTGCCGCCATTTTGTTTCAGAAAAATATTTTGCAGTGACTATGGTGTAACTTTGTAACTTTTCAAACGATTTTGCCTCAAAACTATACACCTTCAATCCACATCGCGGCTTGTGGATGGTCCAAATTTAAAGTTGATCGGACTTTCTGTTCGACCGCTATCGACGGACATAAAAAAAAAAAAAAAACAAACAAACAAACAAACAAACAAAGAATGAAGTGCCGTTAGAGTCTAGTACGGTACAAAAAAAAAACAGAACGAAGTGCCATAAGAGTCTCGTGGAAACGCTCGCTTCGCTCGCTTAATAACATTGTAATTTTCAGCCAAAAATTTATTGTAAAGGGTCCTTAAAGTTTTCTAAAGTTTTCTATAAACATAGTGTTTCAAAGGTTCCGGAATGAGAACACTAATTGGTTGAAAGTTTACAAACTAGTTTTTTTACAGTGCTAATCAAATTGCATGTGAATGCTCGTAGGTTACTCTGGTAATTACACACGGAGCAACTGCAGTAATGTAAACGGGGTATAATAGTTGTGTTACCATTAGGGACTGAATTCGGAGAACAGAACAATTTGTGGACTTGGTATATCTCAGATAAACACGTCAAAACATGTACTGTAACGTGATGGAAAAGTACCTGCCCAGGGACTGCTACCTTATCGTGGTGGGCAGGTTTGTGTGCTTTGATGATTTCTGGAGCTATGCCGGCGGAAGCGTATGCTTCTGGTAGGGCCACCCTAGCCGGACAGGTCGAGGTGGAGAAGCCAGACGAAATGCAGTTCACATCCTCCCCCTTCCCCCGATCCTCCCCTTCCTTCATCCTCCTCGCCCTCCAACTTGCCCCTTTCCCCAAACATCCCCCTATTTCATCTTCATATTTCACCCACTCATTGTCTCGATTAGCCTCGTTGCAAAAATATGAGACGTTAAGCCTAAATATCAATCAATCAATCCTGACGGAAAAGTCCTCAATTTATGGAGCAAATCGCCCAACATTGGCAATGTAACAACATAACCGATCGCGTTTCATCATGGACAAATAACACGTCTATTCTTTGGACACCCTGAAATTTATATTACCTGGGTTTGGATTGCGTAGGTGAAGCTCTACAAGGATTGTTGGTGTAACATAGCACCAAATAATGATAGGCAACACGCGTACGATTTTTTTTGCTAAACCAAACACTTAGTTTAATAGTATTAGATACAAAAAGTATATTAATGCAAGTCGCACGTAAAAAAGACATTTTTAAATAGGTTTAATGTGGTCGCATTTATTGAAGTTTAAACTGGGGATCTGAAACGCGTACAGGTGGTTGTGACGCAATGGTTCTGTAGACGTGGCAGAACAGACCAATCGCTGAGGCGGTGAGCGTACGCACAACAAAACTATGACGTCAAATCCACTCTACATGGCGGCGGCTCGTTTTTCGCGTCCTTTTATTTATCGTTACTAAACCAATTATTTTGAGGCATAGACTGATCCGTTTTTCAAAATTCAAAGACACAAAATTATTAAATGAGAGACAAGGTATTTAAAAATCGATTAAAATTTTCATACGCGTGTTCCCTATTGTTTTGTAGGACCGCAAATCTCAATTTTAATAATAATTTTGCCTATACAAATTGAATAGCATGCATCCGGTTATAGAGCTGATGCTACAAACTTAAGACTCCTTATGCTGCTAAGCACCAATTTGTCAATTGCTATGTAGCACAAAGAAAAGTGACACAAGAATATGATTCTTGGTTGTGTTTCCAAGACTCTTCAAATCAAGTTCCGAAATAGTGATCACTTCCAGTTCGGGAAGTCTAAATAAGTGACATAAAAAAATTTAAAAAAATACAGAAACAAATTTGGACCTCCCGTTTGGTAGCTACAAGCGCTTGAAAAAAATTTCCCCCATGTAAACCTTTCTCAACTATGCTGGTATGAATATGGAAGAAAAAAAGACTGGTGATAACGGGTCTCGAACCCCCTCTAAAACACTAGTCAACGACGCTACCGCGTACGCCGTGCCTCACGATGTAAATTGCCTCGCTTAAACTGGTATATATTACACACTGATCTCAATGTATGCATGTATGAATCTTATTGTATCTCGATTCGTTCCTATTGCAATCGTAACAACAAATATAGATGGATTTACGAACAGAGGGTCTCATTGTATTTAAAAATATCTAAGAATATCCAAAAAGCCGTTTTTTAACTAACTCCAAAATCCAGTTTCAACACATTGTCTTTTTTAAATCGCATTCGATAGATCTTGGTCGCGTGATCGCGAAACCGTTAATCATTTGTGGAAAAGACGAGCCGTTTGACCGTTAAAAAATAAACCGTGTCCATGCAAATGTGTGAATATGGTGTTAAAAAAAGATTGGGTGTACGGGTCTCGAACCCTAGACCGCAAGCACTCGAAGCGACGACGTTAAGCGTACGCCATGCCACACGATGGATATTGCCTTGCTTGTTTGGCGTCCCATTTGAGTTATCCAGTACATGCTACGTGCCCACAGCAGAAAATACTCGATGGGGATCGAGTGCCGGCTAGCTGCAGTGGTGGGGGGTGGGTCAGGTTCAGGAGTACCCTGACGAGAGACGTATATGTGAACTGGTAGGGCTCCACTTGTTTTTTTAAGGGAATGTGGGAAAAACAAGAAACCCTAGAGAGAGGCTGTCACAATTGTATATGCCTATAATGATAAGACTAGGTGTTAATTAATAATAATGTAATTAATGGTAATTATGTTAACATAGGTAATAAACGATGGATGGGAACGATCAACAATGATACAAATATATTGACCGATAAGACTGTATCGGGTATCGGTGTTATTGGGTTGGTACCACTGACCAGGCGAATGCCTTACAAAATTAATAATAATGTAATTAATGATGATAATGTTAACATGGGTATTAGTAACGATAGATGAAAACGATTAACAATGATACAAATATAGTGACCGATAAGACAGTATCAGGTGTCAGTGTTCTTAGGTTGGTACCACTGACAAGGCGAATGCCTTACAGAATTAAACACCAGTATACTATAAATAATCCTTATCCAATGACAAGGAATAAAAATGACTAACCGTAGTGATCGCACGGTGACACTATAAATAACAACAATAGAAATAATAACAATGATAAGAATATATTATTATTATTATTATTATTATTATTATATATTATTAGGTGGCTCGTTGGTCCAGTGGTTAGCATCCCTGCTTCCAATGCAGAAGGTCCCGGGTTCAAATCCCGCTTCAGGCAGAAGTTTTTTAACTTCTAATGTGGATTCAATTCCATTACTTCTTGGCTTAGGAATAAGTAAACGGTGACTTTGGAGCCATCCTAGCAACGAAGCACTCAATAAATTCAAAGTTGTTCTGAATCGGCCTTGTTGATTCTGGCATTTGACCGCAGGTGTTCGCACTGTCCAATCACTGATTCATCTGTTTCATATTTGAAATATCGATCTTTGATTGGTTATCGCTCACTCGTCGATGGTGTTCGAAGCCTACAGGGTTGGTTTAGTCACTTTAAATTACCCCCACTGCAAATCAGTTTAATTACTGAGTGGGTAGACTCTAAATGTGAATTTATTTTATTTTATTTTATTTATAAATATAATTCTGTGACAAGGATAGATAATGTAATACTAATCCAGAGTAATGATGACGCTTATTAATAGAGTGTAATGTTGATAAAGCCACTGGCACCTAAATATAACCATTGACTAACATCAGTACCAAGGTTACAACAACAACAACAACAATAATAATTGCATGGTGATATTAAGAGATAATATTGACACACAAAATAAGATAATAGAATAATATTCAATGAGATGGTTATAATGAATAACATTTAATTTAATAAAGTGTTCAGGAGTACTTATCAGCCGTAGCCTCAGCCTTCTCTCCGGTATAGGGTGAATTAGGTCAGGTAGGAGGTGTGTCCGGGATGCGCCAGCTCGCCAGAACCGTCCCCAGGTGTCCGTCCGTCACGCCAGGAATCAGCAGCCGTCGTAGTCGTATCTCGTTGTTCCGGTAAATGTTCCGAGTATCGGAACAACAGTCAATCTCCTGTAGCACTTGTTAATGTTCGTTCAAGGAATACTTCCGTCTAAGACGCTAGTGCAGACAATGTAAGCCTAACTGTCACAACAGTTTCAGTAGCTCCGCCGTCGACTAGGTTTCCTCTACGTGCACACGCAATCACTTCCCTCAATCGAGGTAATGCTCGGACGATCGCTCGACTACAACTGTCTTGTTATCTTAACCTACGCCAGTCGTCTGCTTATCTCTGAGGCGAGGGGTGAGAGGGGTAGTACCGTACGATTCAAAAGTTATGCCCATAACCTACTGAACTTAGTGAACTATATAAAATATAATCAAGAAAAAATTATTGAGAAATGAAATAAAATCAAATGAAGTGGAAATTCAACATATTAAAAAATAAAAATAGAAGTATGCAAATAAGAAAGAACATGAAGAAACAAAAAAATTGTGGGAAAAAATAAATATATAAATATATATATTATATATGTTATTGTTCACCATTTTCTGGGTTTCGTCACACGATATAAATTGAGTAGGTGGTTTAAAACTTACCCCACCTCACCCGACGTTTCGAGGGAATAACATCCCCCATTAACCAGGGTCACCACGACGCGTTGTTCTCCGTTCGGTACTCTCTGCACGACTGGGAATCTCGGGTCTTCCTACGTTGCGCGCGCATCCGCGTGTTGTCATCCTGTCACTGCCATTGGCGGGAATCGAAGCCTGAAGCGTTTTAGCCCTAGCCATGCTTCTTGTCATGGGGCCTCGAATCTCGCTGGGCGTGTTGTCCTCACATGTCTTCTTTACGTTTTTTTCCCCATTGTTCTCAAACACTGTTATTTTATTTCCTGAACCGTCAAGATGCTGGGCGGCAGGTTTGAAATTAGAGTTATGTTTATGTAGCACTGGTAGCCATGTGGCTGGTAGTCGTTGACCGTCATCCCGTTTGTTTAAATTATGTGGTCGTTTTTCTATTTCAATAGCTTCTCTTACTATTCTAAGTGGGTAGTTTTGTATTGTGGCCAAAGTTCTTGAACCCTCGAAATCAATTAAGTGTCCCGTGTTTCTAACATGTTGAGCCAAAGCCGAAGTTTCCTTGTTTTGTTTAACAGCGAGACGGTGTTCATCCACCCGCACTGAGATGCGTCGGTTCGTTTGACCCACATACACGTCTTGGCACGTGCTACATGGAACTTCGTACACACCCTGGTTTTCAAGGGGGATATGGTCTTTAGCGCTCCTAAGCAGGGCTCCTATTTTGCGATGTGGACGGTAAATCGTTTTTATATTGTTTTTCCTAAGTATTCTTCCAACTCTATCAGTAACCCCCTTCATGTAGGGTAGGTGAACCCAGGGTGCCGACTTCTCTTTTTCCTCTGGTACCTGTTTGCTACCCGTGTCCGGCTTCACACTAAGGGATTTAGAAATAGTACTTTGGGAATAACCATTCGACAGTAGAATGTTATTTAGTTTACCCATCTCTTCTGTTACATGTTCCTCATCTGCTAGTCTAAGTGACCGGGACACCAAAGAATTAACTACTGAATTAAGTTGAGCGGGGTGGTGATGGGAAGCTGCGTTTAAATATCTATTAGTGTTCGTCGGTTTGCGATATACCGTGTGACCGAGTGTGCCGTCTTCTCTTTTACTTATTATCACATCCAGGAAGGGTAAACACCCATTCTTCTCTATTTCCATGGTGAGTTTTATATTGGGATGTAAACTATTGAGAAAAGTCAGAAAATCATCCAGTTTTTCTTTACCGTGTGGCCAAATTGCAAAGAAATCATCCACATATCGAAGCAACAAAGACGGTTTCAAAGGGGTGAGTGACAACGCGCGTTCTTCAAACTTTGACATAAACAAATTCGATACAGCTGGTGAGAGAGGAGAGCCCATTGGTGCCCCTGTAGTCTGTTTATAACGTTGTCCCTCGAATATAAAATAAGTGTTCGTCAAACAATGTTTAATTAAATCCATTATCCAATCTGGTACTTTTAGCTCACGGATGACATCAATCGTTTCATCAATAGGCATACTCGTAAAAAGAGATTCCACATCAAAACTCACAAGAATATCTTCTTTGTTAACTGTATGGGTTCTAATGAGTTCCAGAAAGTGATAAGCATTCTTAACGTATGTTTGTGCATCCTCGACGTAGTGTTGAAGGTACTTAGCCAGATACCTAGCCAAGGGCTTCTCTTCAAGAGAATGGCCACATGGCTACCAGTGCTACATAAACATAACTCTAATTTCAAACCTGCCGCCCAGCATCTTGACGGTTCAGGAAATAAAATAACAGTGTTTGAGAACAATGGGGAAAAAAACGTAAAGAAGACATGTGAGGACAACACGCCCAGCGAGATTCGAGGCCCCATGACAAGAAGCATGGCTAGGGCTAAAACGCTTCAGGCTTCGATTCCCGCCAATGGCAGTGACAGGATGACAACACGCGGATGCGCGCGCAACGTAGGAAGACCCGAGATTCCCAGTCGTGCAGAGAGTACCGAACGGAGAACAACGCGTCGTGGTGACCCTGGTTAATGGGGGATGTTATTCCCTCGAAACGTCGGGTGAGGTGGGGTAAGTTTTAAACCACCTACTCAATTTATATCGTGTGACGAAACCCAGAAAATGGTGAACAATAACATTACTTATGTCCGCGAAAACTTGAAAATCAACATATATATATATATATATATATATATATATATAAAAGTGAAAAAGAAGAAAAAAAAGAAGAAAGAAAAAATAAAAGAAAAAAGAAAAAAGAAAAAGAAAAAAGAAAAAAGAAAAAAGAAAAAAGAAAAAAGAAAAAAGAAAAAAGAAAAAAGAAAAAAGAAAAAAGAAAAAAGAAAAAAGAAAAAAGAAAAAAGAAAAAAGAAAAAAGAAAAAAGAAAAAAGAAAAAAGAAAAAAGAAAAAAGAAAAAAGAAAAAAGAAAAAAGAAAAAAGAAAAAAGAAAAAAGAAAAAAGAAAAAAGAAAAAAGAAAAAAGAAAAAAGAAAAAAGAAAAAAGAAAAAGAAAAAGAAAAAGAAAAAAGAAAAAAAAAGAAAGAAGAAAAAAGAAAAACTGATTTGTGAACGGTCCCAGCTCAAACGAAAATTGCAAAAAATCAGAAACTGCAATCTGGAAAAATTAAAATTTCACGTAAAAGCAACCCGGGAAACCGCACACGCCTTCTATCTTCACATCGAATCTTGAAAGTCAGATGGTCTTGAAAATCTTGATCCGAGCTGAATCAAGAGAATTCAGGAAACCGGATGTAGATTCCCAGCAGACCAACAAACCAACCATCTAAAACAGATGAAAAACCACTTACAGTAGAACAATCTTAACTTAAACAAGCATAACTCTCTTCTTAAGAATTACAGATTCAATCCTATTCCTAAATTCTAGGAGCCGCAATCTCACAAACTGGCTTCGAAGATCATGCAGAAGTGAATTCCAGAAGTGTACACCTCTGTACAAGAATGACCTGCGGAACGACTCGGAAGTCATTATAGGAACCTGTAAAGTAAAAGTTAATATAGAATCACGAGAACGCTCAACAAAATTAAACATAGTTAGCACAACATCTAAATACATACCTTTCAACATCTTAAAAGTATTTACCAGCACATGGAACTTCATTCGCTCATCAAATGTCAAACAATTGTTCTGCAAATCTTGGTGGAAAGGAACTTCATCAAATAAATGGTATATTCGTCTCTGCAGCACAATATAATCTGCAGATGGTCAAACAGCCCAAACAACTAAACAATAATCAATTATAGAGTGAACATACGAATCAACAAGTAATCTCAGCATTCTCTCAGTCACAAATCTCTTCATTCTTACAATCATACTTATTGCTGAAGACACCCTATTACAAACATATTCATAGTGCCTTTTAAAAGTAAGACTACAGTCTAAATAAACACCAAGATACTTAAATTCAAATACTCTAGAAATAATGTTACCATTACAAGTTAACACTTGAGGAAATCTATTCACAGTATTATCATTAGCCTTATGAAAAATCATAAAATTAGTTGTACTATAATTAATATTGAGTTCCTGACTTATCCATTCTTCTTAAAATTTCTTGAAGCCTTCTGACAATTTCTTCGGTATTTGTACCTTCTAAATAAAAAAACAAATCATCAGCATACAACAAATAAGATATACCAGACATTATATCAGATATATCATCAATGTAAAGAATAAATAAAAGTGGCCCCAAAACCGAACCTTGGGGAACTCCACACAGAATATCTATAAAATCTGACGAATAATTAGGTAGATTTATAAACATTTGCCTATTTAGAAAATAATCTGAGAGAATAGCTTACAAATGTGGGCTAACACTATATCTAGCTTTCAACTTTTTTAAAAGAGGTAAAATGGGTACCGAATCAAATGCTTTTCTAAGATCAACAAACACAGCACCTACCTTGCCATTTCGACAGTCAATCTTCTTCGAAATGAAATCAGTGAACGCTAAGAGAGCACTCTATGAGTCGATCGTCCTTTTCTGAAACCATGCTGATTAGTACTTAAACCTACAGATAAATCAATTTCATTCAGCATTTTTTTATACAAAATTTTTTCTATTATTTTACCCACTATCGTAAGAGTAGAAATTGGCAGATAAGAATTTCTATCATCTTTCTTACCGTTAGCCTTATAAATGGGTGTTACCTTAGCCAATTTTAGTCGGGTCGGGAAAACATCTATGAAAAAGAAATGAGATATTAAAACAGCCAACAAACAAACTATAGAAGAGCATTTCTTAAAAACAGTACATGGCACTTCCCAAGAAGCTGCAGCACTATTATTTTTAAGACTACGAATTGCAGAAATAACTTCATCATTGGTTACCTGTTTAAATGGCCGACTTCCAGCTTCCCGTACACTTAAATCACGAAACTCACCAATATCACGACAGGGCTGGGAGCGAGTCGCTACGCCCATGTCACGATTACAGGGGTAATCGTGACGATGATTGATCGTCCCGCCTGGTACTGCCGTGGTACATAACAATATCTTGAGTTGTGTCAATGATTATACTGTAGAATGGTGCTGATTTGATATCGGAAATCATGTCTCCCTTTAATTTCGCTGACAACACAACTATAATCTAATTTTTAATTTGTGGACTTAAACAATTGGTACTTCTTTCAGGCAAATCAATTAATTTTTTCATTATTGGATCAAAATGAGCCAAGAGCTCAACTTCCGATTGGAAATTTCCGTTACGAACTTCATCATCGCCGATTTGTTCTCGATGACCTCTGAATGACGATGAGTTCCTCGACAACTTCAGAGTTATTTGAATTAAGCGACGGAGAACTTCTCGCCAGAAGTTAGCTTGACGTCTTATCTCGTTTTCCAACGCTTCATCTACAGTGCCTTGCTTCCGCCCGTTCTCAAAAACCATACATTTTCTTTTCTTTTGTCAAAGAATACATCTTTGTATAAGAAAAGTTTACTCTTCCTCTATCTATACCTACTTCTCAATGCAACACAATATTTTTATTTGTTCGTAAGTTTTAGCGAGACCATCGTTTCTTTGAAGTGCCCAAATTTAAATCAAAATTCAACAGACGAAAATAGGGCCTTAAGGCAGGACAACACTGAAAATCTCATTATTTAAAAAAAAAAAAAATTTCAATCTACAATTTTTTTTTATTTAATTGTTTAAACTATTAACAATCGATTCAAAACACAAAGTTAAGTATATATTTCATATTTAATACTTATATCTATATTCTTGTGGATGTATGCGCTCCGTGTTTGCCCTAA
The DNA here is from genome assembly GCA_945910005.1 of Isoperla grammatica. Classification (NCBI taxonomy): domain Eukaryota; kingdom Metazoa; phylum Arthropoda; class Insecta; order Plecoptera; family Perlodidae; genus Isoperla; species Isoperla grammatica. The sequence continues at coordinate 19,895,473 of OX246750.1, read as the reverse complement.
AATGCGAGCAAAGACAGGTTTTGTTGTGATTTTGCAGGAAGTATTTTTTCTACACAATACAGTATGGAGAAATTCATATCTTCTAAACTGGTCACCTAAATCTTAAAATATTTTGTGTGTATGTTCTTCAATGCCATTAAGATAAAATGATGCATGGCCAAGTTAGTATCTGTGTAAAAAGTATTTTTTTTCATAAAAACATTTTTATTTTTATTTATTTTATAAAAATGTTCAAAGTAAAAAATGTATAGCCATCATAAAAAACACAGGTTCAAAGTGGTGATGCATCATTTCATTGCTTGTCTGCATAACTTCAAATAACATTTTACAAAAGTTGATTATCTCAATTGGTTCTCATGTAATCGTTTTCCCGGTGTGCATTGTTGTAATAACAACAACAATGTCAATAACAATAGAAATGTAAATATTTAAAAAAAACATTTTTTTTTATAAGTTTAGGTAAGTGTTTGATGTGTTCAACAAGTTTCAATTTAATTGTTGCCATAGAGCAGAAGTTAGGATTTTCAGTGTTGTCCCCCCTTAAATGACTTGGCAGGGGTCCCCCCGCGATCGCGGGGCTGCGGGGGCAGTGGCTATGCCACTGACCTTCTTTGAAGAAAGTCATCGCATATTGAAAGTCATTCTAACAAAACCGAAAGACTTTCCAACCGATTCACTTTTTACTATCGCAAATGTGCTAGACATACGCCAACTGTATATAAAAAGTGTCCTAATGTAATATTTAATCACAATCAGAAATTTACACTCTTACAGTCTTTGCTGTCGACTGCGGACAGCAAACTTCTGTCCTCTGAAACACTAGTTACCGTTGGTTAGAGCGGATAGGAGGGTTCGATAGCTTGTGTAACTGCTTTGTACTTCTCGTCAACTGCTCGGCAGTCCAGGTTAGTGGAGGAACCTACCCCAATCATACACACCCTCTACGCACATACCATTGACTAGAAAACAAATAACCCACAATTTAACAATCCCACGAAAGAGGACGCAACTAGGACAAAGACACTTCAACTAAACCTCAAAACTTCAACTTCCCTTTATCTCTATAAATACAGAATCAAAAACTGGATCCAAACCAAAGACAAATCATGTTTTGAAAATATTATAAACCTTGTCCGAGTTCCGTGAGCACTACTGGTATTGCAACACAATATGGAAATTATTTGAAATTTGTTGATTTAACATAACCAATAAATAATAAATCAAATCAAATCAAATATTTATTTTCTTTTCTTACATTTTACACATTTTACAATAACATGTACCCAGAACGTTTAAGAATAGGTTATGTGTATTAAGTGTTAATAAGTAATAACTAATAATGTGTTATCTGTGCTAATAATGTAATATCTTAAAACTCCACCTATGACATACACATTTTTACTGCAAACCATTCTGACACTTGTATTTTAATGTAATTCTTAAAAATGTCTTTAAAATTAGTTTATAGCCTATGTAGGCCCAATTATTTGATATTTAGTTGTAATTATTGTATTAGTAGGCTTACCCAACTAACAAACATTTATTCATCGTTAAAAATTTCAACATTTTGTATTAAACTTGGAGTAGATTTTATTCAATATATTTATATTATAATTTCACATCTTTTACCTACGCAAATATTTTTCACTCACCTCATAGGAAAACTAAATTTTAATTGGAACTGCGCACGCTCAAGTCCCTCGGGATTTTGTGGGCTTCCTACTGTTTCTAGTACTTTTAAAGTATAGTATAGATTGATACATATTTTTTTATTTGTTTACTACATAGATATTGTAAGTAAACAGTATGAATAAAATGTAATTGAAACTTGAAACTTGAACTTAAAGCTATGTTCTGCTATTGCCGACTTATCTTCTTCAAGTTTAGCCCTGATGATGGGCAGTATAACCTCCCCGAAACGTCAGCTTTTTAGCAGTAATCGACGCGGCCACACCCGAAAGCCAAGTTCAAGTTTATTAATTGACTCGGGCCGCAAAAACCTACATGAGTGTTTCGCGTGTTGTGTTGTACACAATAAAAAGCAGAAAATACAAAATGATGCGTAATGCGTGATGGAGATGCGTAATGTGTAATGCATGATGGAGATGCGTAATGCATGATGCATGATGGAGATGCGTAATGCATGATGCATGATGGAGATGCTAAATGCATGATGCGTGATGAAGATGCGTAATGCATGATGGAGATGCGTAATGCATGATGCGTAATGCATGATGCGTGATGGAGATGCGTGATGGAGATGCGTGATGCGTGATGCATGATGGAGATGCGTAATGCATGATGCATGATGGAGATGCGTAATGCATGATGCATGATGGAGATGCTAAATGCATGATGCGTGATGAAGATGCGTAATGCATGATGGAGATGCGTAATGCATGATGCGTGATGAAGATACGAAATGCATGATGCATGATGGAGATGCGTAATGCATGATGCTGATGCATGATGGAGATGCGTAATGCATGATGCATGATGGAGATGCGTAATGCATGATGCATGATGAAGATGCGTAATGCATGATGCGTGATGGAGATGCGTAATGCATGATGCGCGATGGAGATGCGTAATGCGTGATGCATGATGGAGATGCGTAATGCATGATGCGCGATGGAGATGCGTAATGCGTGATGCATGATGGAGATGCGTAATGCATGATGCGCGATGGAGATGCGTAATGCGTGATGCATGATAAAGATGCGTAATGCATGATGCATGATGAAGATGCGTAATGCATGATGCGTGATGGAGATGCGTAATGCATGATGCGCGATGGAGATGCGTAATGCGTGATGCATGATGGAGATGCGTAATGCGTGATGCATGATGGAGATGCGTAATGCGTGATGCATGATGAAGATGCGTAATGCATGATGCGCGATGGAGATGCGTAATGCATGATGCGTGATGGAGATGCGTAATGCATGATGCATGATGGATATGTGTAATGCGTAATGCGTGATGGAGATGCGTAATGCGTGATGCATGATGAAGATGCGTAATGCATGATGCATGATGGAGATGCGTAATGCGTGATGCGTGATGGAGATGCGTAATGCGTGATGCGTGATGGAGATGCGTAATGCATGATGCGCGATGGAGATGCGTAATGCATGATGCATGATGGAGATGCGTAATGCGTGATGCATGATGGAGATGCGTAATGCGTGATGCATGATGGAGATGCGTAATGCGTAATGCATGATGCATGATGGAGATGCGTAATGCATGATGCGTGATGGAGATGCGTAATGCATGATGCGTGATGGAGATGCGTAATGCATGATGCGCGATGGAGATGCGTAATGCATGATGCATGATGGAGATGCGTAATGCGTGATGCATGATGGAGATGCGTAATGCGTGATGCATGATGGAGATGCGTAATGCGTGATGCGTGATGGAGATGCGTAATGCATGATGCGCGATGGAGATGCGTAATGCATGATGCGTGATGGAGATGCGTAATGCATGATGCATGATGGAGATGTGTAATGCGTAATGCGTGATGGAGATGCGTAATGCGTGATGCATGATGAAGATGCGTAATGCATGATGCATGATGAAGATGCGTAATGCATGATGCGTGATGAAGATGCGTAATGCTAATGAAAAATATTTTATAATTAAAATTAGTACCATCCTAACTTAACCTCTTCTATTCTGGTATAACCTAGAACCAACGAAGGAGATGGTAGGCGATTGAAAACATAATTTGGTTTCTATGTTTTGTATAGCATTTTGCATTATCTTGTAGATTTCAAGGCCTTTCCTTGGGGATATGTTGCTGTTAATACACTAGGGCTTCAATATTTTCTTTAGTTTGCTTGATTTTCTGTGAGAATTAAAAATAAATATACATTTTTATCATTGGGCACATTATTTTAAGTAATGTTTCTTACATTTACAACATTTTCCCCACTTTATCTTCAGTCTTTAAACATATAATTCCCAATTGTTGGCAACATTGCTTGAGAAGCGTCTTCACAAGTTGAGAGGTGCGTAAAACAAGTCTTGTAGCTCAGCAGCAGACAGGCATGGGCGCTGCCAGGAGTTTTCAGGTGGGGGCAAAGTGAGATAACACTTTATATGTGGGTTCAAGGGGGTGCATGAGGGGGGGGGGGGCTAGCAGGCCCTAATTTGCCTCGCAGGTTTTTTTTATTTTGGACACTTTTCAACCGATTTTGGGATGTTAAAGTAGGTTCTGAATGAAATGAATTGAACCACGTACTTTGCCAAAACAGGGCTTTATTTTGATTTGTTTACAGATAATAGATATAAAATATGCTCGTATAAATCAAATTTAAAGATAGACTATATGGCAGAAATCACCAAAATGTATCTTGTGAGATGCAATAGCCATAATTGGCCATAACATGGCCATGATTGGCCATCATTGACTATTCACAAATATAAAATTCCTATTTAATTACAAAGTTGAAAAAAACAGTAGAAATAGTAAAAAAAAAACTTGGCTATCATTGACAATACACAAATATAAAATTCCTATATACCTGCAAAATTGAACAAAACATTAGAAATAGTAAAAAAAAAAAACTTGGCCATCATTGACTATACACAAATATGAAATTCCTATATAACTGCAATGTTGAACAAAACATTAGAAATAGTAAAAAGAAACTTGTCCATCATTGACTATACACAAATATAAAATTCCTATATTTGCAATGTTGAACAAAACATTAGAAATAGTAAAAAAAAACTTGGCCATCATTGACTATACACAAATATAAAATTCCTATATAATTGCAATGTTGAACAAAACATTAGAAATAGTAAAAAAAAACTTGGCCATCATTGACTATACACAAATATAAAATTCCTATATAACTGCAATGTTGAACAAAACATTAGAAATAGTAAAACAAAAACACATAGGACCCATATCGTATGACATTACATGTAAATGGAAACAAGCGGTGAAGTAAAATACACATCTAAATGTTCCATAAGAAAAAGTAGTAATACAAATGAACATAATATGAACAATATCGTTTTAGATATAATATGAATGGTAACTGACCCAAAGTAAAATGCATATTATTTAAATGCAATATAATTACAAAAATACGTAAGAAAGGTTATTAGTAATAAAATAATAGGCAGCTACGAGCAAGCACGTGACGAGTGGTGCGGACTGCGGAGGCTCTAGTACAGTATATGGCCGGTGGACGGTGAGGTCGAGTTGCCCCTGTTCGTAACAGTCAGTCAGAGGTGTTCTGGATATATATATCTACAAATAGCAATAATTATTGAGATTCGTGAAGAGACGGACGGCTTGACTGGAATTTAAATTCTTTGTTATTTTTATTTCTTATTTACTCGTACTTTATATGAAATGAAATGGCGCATATATCGCGTATAGTAAAGACTTAAGACATTAGACAGTTGAATTTAAAAAATGCCTGAAATTCTACGGGGAGGGGGGCTACCCCCCCCCCCCCCCCCCCATCGCAACGCCCATGCAGACAGGTCTCCTCCAGTCATCAGAAATGGCAACCTTGTGAGGTACATAGCGACGTCAGACAACGGCTCACGCAAGGCTATGTCCACTGCGGTCATCTCTTACTTGTCATCACGGCCAATACTCACTAGCCCTCACTATATCGTATCGTCAACAAGACTGTTTATGATTGTCTTCACGTTGTGTTTCTTGAAACCGGCACTCGTTATGACTGTGTAGAGGTGTAGGTGTTACCGCATTTGGATGTAAGGTACGGTAGGATGCCGCTATATGGGCAGTTGGCAGCATAGTGTATGGCGGTGCGTCCTGTGCCGTCACACGTGTTGATGTATCTGACGACATCGTCGTTATTATCGCCAAGACTCTCTATGAGTTTCAGGACAACGTCTCGTTGACGTTTCTTAACGGCAATGATCAGCGGTGTGGCGCCATCCTCATCGCGTGCCCAGATGTTCGCACGCTTCGAGATGAGTAGTTCTACGATCTTAGACCAAGTGGCATAGTGTAGGGCTTCCTCCTCGCGAGTCTTGCGCGTTCACGTATCTAACGACTTCATCATTATTCTCGCCAATACTCTCTATGAGTTTCCGGACAACGTCTCGTCGACGTCTCCTGACGGCAAGGATCAGCGGTGTGGCGCCATCCTTATCGAGTGCCCAGATGTTCTCACGCTTCGAGAGTAGCAGTGTTACGACCTTAAGGTCAGACGAAGTGGCATAGTGTAGAGGACTTCTTTGTCGCGAGCCTTGCGCGTTCACGTATCTAACGACGTCTTCTTTATTCTCGCCATGACTCTCTATGAGTTTCAGGACAACTTCTAGTCGACGTTTCTTGAAGGCAATTATCAGCGGTGTGGCGCCATCCTCATCGAGTGCCCAGATGTTCGCACGCTTCGAGATGAGTAGTTCTACGATCGCAGTGTATCCTGTGTAAGCGGCAAAGTGTAGAGGGCACCATCCTTTTAGCGAAACTTGCGCGTTCACGTATCTAACGACGTCCTCTTTATTCTCGCCAAGACTCTTTATGAGTCTCCGGACAACGTCTAGTCGACGTTTCTTGACGGCAATGATCAGCGGTGTGGCGCCTTCCTCATCGCGTGCCCAGACGTCCGCACGCTTCGAGATGAGTAGTTCTACGATGTAAGACGACGTGGCATAGTGTAGAGGGCTTCCTTTTCGCGAGTCGGGCGCGTTGACGTATCTAACGACGTCATCATTATTCTCGCCAATACTCTCTATGAGTTTCCGGACAACGTATGGTCGACGTTTCTTGACGGCAATGATCAGCGGTGTGGCGCCATCCTCATCGAGTGCCCAGATGTCCGCACGCTTCGATAGTAGCAGTGTTGCGATCTTTTTGTGAGACGAAGTGGCATAGTGTAGAGGGCTTCCTCCTCGCGAGTCTGGCGCGTTCACGTATCTAACGACGTTATCATTATTATCGCCAAGACTCTGTATGAGTTTCAGGACAACGTCTGGTCGACATTCCTTGACGGCAATGGTCAGTGGTGTGGCGCGATCCTCATCGAGTGCCCAGATGTCCGCACACTTCGAGACGAGTATTTCTACGATCTCAGACGAAGTGGCATAGTGTAGAGGGCTTCCTCCTCGCGAGTTTGGCGCGTTCACGTATCTAACGACGCTATCATTATTATCGCCAAGACTCTGTATGAGTTTCAGGACAACGTCTGGTCGACATTCCTTGACGGCAAAGATCAGCGGTGTGGCGCCATCCTCATCGAGTGCCCAGATGTCCGCACACTTCGAGACGAGTATTTCTGCGATCTCAGACGAAGTGGCATAGTGTAGAGGGCTTCCTCCTCGCGAGTCTGGCGCGTTCACGTATCTAACGACGTTATCATTATTATCGCCAAGACTCTGTATGAGTTTCAGGACAACGTCTGGTCGATGTTTCTTGACGGCAAAGATCAGCGGTGTGGCGCCATCCTCATCGAGTGCCCAGATGTCCGCACACTTCGAGACGAGTAGTTCTACGATCTCAGACGAAGTGGCATAGTGTAGAGGGCTTCCTCCTCGCGAGTCTGGCGCGTTCACGTATCGTGACAAATCTTCTTTGTCGTCAACTCCAAAGCACTCGATGAGCGCACGAACGGCAAAAATCTTGTTCGCCCGCACCGCAAAGTGAAGTGGTGTCGCTTTGTCTCTGTCACGTGACCATTTGTCACCTCCTTTATCAAGGATGAGCTTTATGACCGCCGACGAGCCGCCCTCGGCCGCGTAGTGTATGGCACACCGGTTTTCTAAATCACGGTACTTAACGTATTTGCTGACGGCATCTGAAACGGAGCCTTGCGGCAAAGGAGACGGAACGTTTGACGACACACTGGTGATTGGTTCGGCGTCATCGACCGAAGAAGTCTGGTCGCCTTCAAGACAGCCAATCAGAGCCCGCGCAACATTTACTTCTTCCAAGACACAAGCCAAGTGTAAAGGTGTTGTATGCTGTTCATCTTCTGCAAATATTTTGCCGCCTTTATCAACTAAAAGTCGTATCAATTCTACTACATTAGCCTTATATTGCTTAACATCTTGAATATCATTGGGGGAATTTACTTCAATCTGCTCTAAGAAACCTACAGACGATGGTTTATCGTATTGCATGATTCTGTTTTGTTCACGTTCACGATAATTCTCATAAAATCGCGCACGCACGTTGGCGATATAATTGTTTCTGCGGTCTGAGAGTGATTGCCCCGATATGGACACGTAGTGCAGGGGAGTCCAGCCGTTCTTATCTCGAGTGTTTACATACTTCTTCACAGCATCCTCGTCATCATCGATACTACCAATGAGAGCTTCGGCAACCGGCACGTTGTTCCATATGCAAGCCTCGTGTAAAGGGGTAGAGTAGACACCGTCGCGATAATTGCGGTAGTCTGGAGATAACGATAAAAACAAGTTCATAAGATTAACTTGACCGAAAGTTGCTGCTTGATGGACCAACGTTGATTCGAGATAACGCAATTCATTATATTTAACCTTAAAACTTTGTTCGTCTAGAAGATTACCCAATAATGCCTTGCTGTCACAATTTGTTTTTTCTCCTAGAATAAGTTCCACAGCATCCCATGACCTTGTGTGCATGGCGTATTCGATTGCAGACCATTCGAGTACGTAGTCCGATACGTTGACGTCGGCTCCGTGTTGTAACAAGAGCTTTGCGGCGTGTTCTGTGCACTCATGACTTTCTAGAGCGTTGATGTCTTTGCAATTGAAACCCAACGCTGCTGCCAGATGTATTGGCGTCCGACCACCCTCGTCTTTCGAGTTGACATGCGAATGCGAATCATCATCAGATATTAATGACTTTACATTTACAGCGTTATTGTTGATAACTTCCGTGTGTAGCTTCGACGTTCTTGAAAGTGTCAGATCGAAAAAAATTCTGATTACCTTGAACTCATCGGAAAACAAGTGATCGCGTAGAAAATCGCGATTGTCAGCGTAATTTTCTGCAAACCATTTAGCAGCAAAAAACTCTGCAAATGTCCGATGTAGAAATATTGGTTTGTCATTTGAGAATTTGTCGACGATTCCCGTTTTGTTGCGACTGTTTTGTATGTCTTCTGAAAACTTTTTCGTTCCATCTTCAACCGTTTGTGCCAAGTTTAAACGTTTCAGTTGAGTTTCTTCTAAGAGAAGAACAAGTGCAGCATGCATGTAGTCATCGTAAAGCGGTTTAAGCACTCGTTCTATTATGAAAGCTATGTTTGTTTCCTCTCCTAATGTCTTTCGTAGATACAGTTCAAATTTCTTATTGATTACTCTCGTGAATAAAGAGAGCAGGTCCAGTTTTTCGGGAATCAATTCCGTGCCTTGATTTTTCAAGTGGTCTTCGTAAATCTCAGCCATCATCATAGTGTGCAAAGGAATTCCCAGGAATTCGTTTCCTTTATCGTTCTTTGAATGTTCAATTTGTACCACCAGTTTAGTTATTAATTTGTCCACATCAACACTTGCCAAAGTTAAATATTCTACATTTTTGTTCCAATATTTCATAAAAAAATCCTTTTGATTAGCTGTGCTGAATTGTAACAAGTTAAATGCCAATGTCGACAATTGACATTCGAGGTTCTCCCTCATTGAATGGCGCGTGGTAATCACAATCTTTTGCACCTTGGTCTTCAATAGACTCGTGATCAAAGCAGAACCTTTGTGGTTGTATTCTGGTGCGATCTCATCATAACCGTCCAAGAAAACTGCAACATTTCCCTTTACCTCCATGCTGTATTGAAACAGTGCCTTCTCACTGAGGGACATTTTATCAATGCCAACTGCCGACTCCAAGAAAGTAGTTGCGTTATCGCACGTAAGTCGCTTCAACAATTCTTTGTGTTTACTGAGGTCGACTCTTATTACCCACATGTGCGCATGCGCTCTTTTTGTCTCTTGGGCCAGATGGGTGACAATCGTAGACTTGCCCATTCCAGGCTGATCTTCAACGAGTATAACTCTACCCTCAACATCCATCACCGTGTTTGGATTGTACTCTGTCGACTCCTTCTCAACGATAAACTTGTTGATGCTTTCTTTTCCTTTAGTTCTCATCCAGCGTAGTAACCCAGAACCAGTCATCTTCAGTTCAAGCACGTCCACGTTCTCCGGCCTTTCAAATATGTTGCTGACTTCTTGAATGCTGGTCGCGTCCGCAACCAGGAATCGACATTTACCACTCTTGTCGACGCCTACCTTACCGACTGTCTTTTCAGGCGGAACCAAGGTCTGCAAGTCCTTTACTGCTATATCGTGTACAATGAATATGAATTTCAAGTCCTCGGCCATTAAAATATCCTGGTGCAAAAGTTCATACCTCAACAGCGTACGAGGTATGAAGTAAGAAATGTCTTCTTCAAGTGTAGGTCCAAGCGACATCTCATCCTTTAGCAAGATGTCGTGTATAAAGTCGTCATTCAACACTTCTGATGATGACCTTGTTGACTCTTCGTCTACAAGTTTCTCGAACTTTATCGGCTGTCCTTGGAAAAGGAATTGCTTACTTTTAATCTTTGCTAAGTCATCGGGTACCAGTTGTGTCAGTTGGAAGTCGTCATGAATTTCTTTGAATTTAAAATTTGAATCTGAGAATCTCGTCTTTAATTCACGAGTAAACAAGTCTTCCTTAAATGACACAACAATGAGTTTCTTGACACAGCTCTTTGTTTCGTCGTCGGCCAGCAGGTGATTCCACAGGGTGTTACACAAGTCTTTATGCTCATCAACTGTTGATCTGCTGACTACCACCACCAAAAAGTGTTTTGATCCGCGCTTCCAGGCTGACATTACACCCTCTGTTTCATTGAGCAGCGAATCCAAACTAAGAAACGTGTAATAACCGACAGCCTTCTGCAATGTCTGTTTGAGTTTAGTGCAAGCTACTTTCATCAACTCCCTTTTTGACACAACATGAATCATACGGATGTCTTTTTGACTCGTATTATCTTGACTCGTATTATCTTGACTCGTATTATCTTGATTCGTATTATCTTGACTCGTATTATCTTGACTCGTATTATCTTGACTCGTATTATCTTGACTCGTATTATCTTGACTCGTATTATCTTGACTCGTATTATCTTGACTCGTATTATCTTGACTCGTATTATCTTGACTCGTATTATCTTGACTCGTATTATCAATATCCAACAAAAAAGAATCTTGGAATTTCAAATCGAAACACAAATGTTTTTCTTGTTCAAGAGAAAGATTTTTTATTCGAAAACTACTGACAGATTTCTCGATGACGTCACTGTCTTGATCTAGAACGTAATCACTGTCACGCCACCAATGTTCGAAGATGTCTTTGTAGTGTGGATAAACTAGAATAACTTCACTTTTTGTCTTATTCGAAGCTTCTAACAATTCACTTTGGATCATTTCATCCAACTGGTTTTGCGTTGCCTGCCGAGAAAATACTGTCAACGCGTCCAGGAACTTGTTCCAATTGCCTTCATTTCCCTTCCTGCCTTCTATAGAAGATAATAAATCATCTTCTTCTTTGCTGATCTTGAAGATCAACTCGTCCCCCGAACCAGAACTCAGAAGGGTTGTTGTCAGGTTTGTGTCAACACTCTTCCACCGGTCCTTGATGTTGTTCATAACCGTTGCTGTAGTGTATATAACAAACTCACAGTTTTCATAGCAACCATCAAAAAGACCTCCCTTACCATCTTCCTTCATCTTCTTCTCGACCTTGCCAGCAGCTTCAAAATACTTGTTCAGATTAAAGTCTATCGACTTGGTAAATGCTTCAACGGACAGTTTGGCATTATCCTTGTGTTTGAGCTGGGCGAAGACCGTGTGCCACGGTTCGTGTTGCCGTCTGTACCTGATGGCGAGATCGTCGAGGGCTCCGACATCCTTCACGTTGCAAGCCAGCTGGAAACTAGTGATCTCTTTGTCGTTCTTCAATCGCAGGAACACCAGCGCGGCCAGCTTATATTCAAACTGTTCACCTTTCCCTGTCGAGAAGCCCACCATCTTATCGTAAGTCAACACGCGCCTGCCCGCCCCACTGAAACAATGCACACGATGTGAAGATTGGGAGACAATGCAAGTTTTATATTTTTACTCTACTAAATTAGATAATTCGTTCTGAATACAGAAATATATACATTTTAAATTTAAATAAAGATTTCTGCTCATCAAAGTTATGCAGACATTAAACCATTGTGACAGTGAAAAATAGAGAACATCGGCCATTGCTAAATTCACACAACAAGCAACAAGTTAAACTAACTGATGTAGGTGTTGATAAGAAAGGTATCTGTATTAAACTCGATTTCTATGTGTGCGAGTGAAGATAGATTCACAAGCATGCTGCGTCTCACTTGATGGGGGACAGAGAAAGTAGGAATATAAGTGTGCGAGTGTAGATAGATTCACAAGCATGCTGCGTCTCACTTGATGGGGGACAGAGAAAGTAGGAATATAAGTGTGCGAGTGTAGATAGATTCACAAGAATGCCGCGTAGCACAGGATGGCGGACAGAGCAAGTAGGAATATAAGTGTGCGAGTGTCTATCGATTCACAAGCCTGCTGCGTAGCACTTGATGGGAGACAAAGCAAGTAGGAATATAAGTGTGCGAGTGTAGACAGATTCACAAGCGTGCTGCGTAGGACTTGATGAGGGACAGAGCAAGTAGGAATATAAGTGTGCGAGTGTCTATCGATTCACAAGGCTGCTGCGTAGCACTTGATGGGGGACAGAGCAAGACGGAATATAAGTGTGCGAGTGTAGATAGATTAACAAGTTTGCTGCGTAGCACTTGATGGGGGACAGAGCAAGTGGGAAAATAAGTGTGCGAGTGTAGATAGATTCACAAGCATGCTGCGTAGCACTTGATGAGGGACAGAGCAAGTAGGAATAAAGTGTGCGAATGTAGATAGATTCACAAGCACTCTGCGCCGCACTTGATGAACGACAGAGCAAGTAGGAATATAAGTGTGCAAGTGTAGATAGATTCACACGCATGCTGCGTAGCACTTGATGGGGGACAGGGCAAGTAGGAATATAAGTGTGCAAGTGTAGATAGATTCACAAGCATGCTGCGTACGACTTGATGGGGGAATGAGCAAGTAGGAATATATGTGTGCGAGTGTAGATAGATTCACAAGCATGCTGCGTAGCACTTGATGGATGACAGAGCAAGTAGGAATATAAGTATGGAAGTGTAGATAGATTCACAAGCATGCTGCGAAGTACTTGATGAGGGACAAAGCAAGTAGGAAAATAAATGTGCGAGTGTAGATAGATTCACAATAATGCTGCGTAGCACTTGATGGGGGACAAAACAAGCAGAAATATAAGTGTGCGAGTGTAGATAGATTCACAAGTATGCTGCGTAGCACTTGATGGGGGACAGAGCAAGTAGGAATATAAGTGTGCGAGTGTAGATAGAATCACAAGCATGCTGCGTAGCACTTGATGGGGGACAGAGCAAGTAGGAATATAAGTGTGGGAGTGTAGATAGATTCACAAGCATGCTCCTTAGCACTTGATGGGGGACAAAGCAAGACGGAATATAAGTGTGCGAGTGTAGATAGATTCACAATTATGCTGCGTAGCACTTGATGGGGGACAAAACAAGCAGAAATATAAGTGTGCGAGTGTAGATAGATTCACAAGTATGCTGCGTAGCACTTGATGGGGGACAGAGCAAGTAGGAATATAAGTGTGCGAGTGTAGATAGAATCACAAGCATGCTGCGTAGCACTTGATGGGGGACAGAGCAAGTAGGAATATAAGTGTGGGAGTGTAGATACATTCACAAGAATGCTCCTTAGCACTTGATGGTGGACAGAGCAAGTAGGAATATTAGTGTAGAGTGTAGATAGATTCACAAGCATGCTCCTTAGCACTTGATGGGGGACAAAGCAAGACGGAATATAAGTGTGCGAGTGTAGATAGATTCACAAGTATGATGCGTAGCACTTGATGGGGGACAGAGCAAGTAGGAAAATAAGTTTGCGAGTGAAGAAAAATTCACAAGCATGCTGCGTAGCACTTGATGGGGGACAGGGCAAGTTGGAATATAAGTGTGCGAGTGTAGATAGATTCACAAGTATGCTGCGTAGCACTTGATGGGGGACAGAGCAAGTAGGAATATAAGTGTGCGAGTGAAGAAAAATTCACAAGAATGCTGCGTAGCACTTGATGGGGGACAGAGCAAGAAGGAAAATAAGTGTGCGAGTGTAGATAGATTCACAAGTATGCTGCGTAGCACTTGAAGGGGGACAGAGCAAGTAGGAATATAAGTCTGTGAGTGTAGACAGATTCACAAGCATGCTGCGTAGCAGTTGATGGAAGACAGATCAAGTAGGAATATAAGTGTGCGAGTGTAGATAGATTCACAAGCATGCTGCGTAGCACTTGATGGGAGACAGAGCCAGTAGGTATATAAAAGTGTGAGTGTAGACAGATTCACAAGCGTGCTGCTTAGCACTTCATGGGGGACAGAGCAAGTAGGTATATAAGTGTGTGAGTGTAGACAGATTCACAAGCATGCTGCGTAGCACTTGATGGGGGACAGAGCAAGTAGGTATATAAGTGTGTGAGTGTAGACAGATTCACAAGCATGCTGCGTAGCACTTGATGGGGGACAGAGCAAGTAGGAATATAAGTGTGCGAGTGTAGATAGATTCACAAGCATGCTGCGTAGCACTTGGTGGGGGACAGAGCAAGTAGGAATACAAGTGTGCGAGTGTAGATAGATTCACAAGTATGCTGCGTAGCACTTGATGGGGGACAGAGCAAGTAGGAATATAAGTGTGTGAGTGTAGACAGATTCACAAGCGTGCTGCTTAGCACTTAATGGGGGACAGAGCAAGTAGGTATATAAGTGTGTGAGTGTAGACAGATTCACAAGCATGATGCGTAGCACTTGATGGGGGACAGAGCAAGTAGGAATATAAGTGTGCGAGTGTAGATAGAATCACAAGCATGCTGCGTAGCACTTGATGGGGGACAGAGCAAGTAGGAATATAAGTGTGTGAGTGTAGACAGATTCACAAGCGTGCTGCTTAGCACTTAATGGGGGACAGAGCAAGTAGGTATATAAGTGTGCGAGTGTAGTTAGATTCACAAGCGTGCTGCGTAGCACTTGATGGGGGACAAAACAAGCAGGAATATAAGTGTGCGAGTGTAGATAGATTCACAAGTATGCTGCGTAGCACTTGATGGGGGACAGAGCAAGTAGGAATATAAGTGTGCGAGTGAAGAAAAATTCACAAGCATGCTGCGTAGCACTTGATGGGGGACAGGGCAAGTTGGAATATAAGTGTGCGAGTGTAGAGTAGATTCACAAGTATGCTGCGTAGCACTTGATGGGGGACAGAGCAAGTAGGAATATAAGTGTGCGAGTGAAGAAAAATTCACAAGCATGCTGCGTAGCACTTGATGGGGGACAGGGCAAGTTGGAATATAAGTGTGCAAGTGTAGATAGATTCACAAGCATGCTGCGTAGCACTTGATGGGGGACAAAACAAGCAGGAATATAAGTGTGCGAGTGTAGATAGATTCACAAGTATGCTGCGTAGCACTTGATGGGGGACAGAGCAAGTAGGAATATAAGTGTGCGAGTGAAGAAAAATTCACAAGTATGCTGCGTAGCACTTGATGGGGGACAGAGCAAGTAGGAAAATAAGTGTGCGAGTGTAGATAGATTCACAAGTATGCTGCGTTGCACTTGAAGGGGGACAGAGCAAGTAGGAATATAAGTCTGTGAGTGTAGACAGATTCACAAGCATGCTGCGTAGCAGTTGATGGAAGACAGATCTAGTAGGAATATAAGTGTGCGAGTGTAGATAGATTCACAAGCATGCTGCGTAGCACTTGATGGGAGACAGAGCCAGTATGAATATAAGTGTGTGGGTGTAGATAGATTCACAAGTATCCTGCGTAGCACTTGATGGGAGACAGAGCCAGTAGGTATATAAAAGTGTGAGTGTAGACAGATTCACAAGCGTGCTGCTTAGCACTTAATGGGGGACAGAGCAAGTAGGTATATAAGTGTGTGAGTGTAGACAGATTCACAAGCATGATGCGTAGCACTTGATGGGGGACAGAGCAAGTAGGTATATAAGTGTGTGAGTGTAGACAGATTCACAAGCATGATGCGTAGCACTTGATGGGGGACAGAGCAAGTAGGAATATAAGTGTGCGAGTGTAGATAGAATCACAAGCATGCTGCGTAGCACTTGATGGGGGACAGAGCAAGTAGGAATATAAGTGTGCGAGTATAGATAGATTCACAAGCATGCTGCGTAGCACTTGATGGGGGACAGGGCAAGTAGGAATATAAGTGTGCGAGTGTAGATGGATTCACAAGCATGCCGCGTAGCACTTGATGGGGGACAGAGCAAGTAGGAATATAAGTGTGCGAGTGTAGATAGATTCACAAGCATGCTGCGTAGCACTTGATTGGGGACAGGGCAAGTAGGAATATAAGTGTGCGAGTGTAGATAGATTCACAAGCAAGCCGCGTAGCACCTGATGGGGGACAGAGCAAGTAGGAATATAAGTGTGCGAGTGTAGATAGATTCACAAGCACAGTGTCGTATCCAGGAATTGGGAAAGGGGGGGGGTTTTCAACCCATATTATAGAGAGTAGAGTCGAAACATAATTGGGGTTCCGGGGGGGGGGGGCGTGGGGGGGGGGCTTGCCCCCCGAAAAAATTCTCGTCAAGGTAATTTTAGTTCAAATCTGTGCGTTTTACCTCTCTTCTTGGCCCGACATGTCTATTGGGGCCTCAGTTGGGGACCTCCCGTTGTCCTGGGCCGACATGTCTATTGGTAGAACCGGTACAGACCGGAACTATAAGAAAACGAAGGAAACAGCATTTTAGGTTAAAAACAAGCCGCTTTGCACAGGAATTAATTCTATCTGAGGAAACCAAAGTTTGTTTGGTCATTTAGGACCCAAGATGTCGGCCATTTTCCAAAATGGCTGCGAAAATGTAGATTTCGTGTTTCTCGTCCGATTTGTCTGAACAAAGGGTGGTTTTCGTGTATGTTTTGTTTGTACATCGTGAATTTGAATGAAAAAATGTTACTTGGTTTTTTCTAAAATTTTACATTTTTTCACAAAATACACTATTTTACTCGGGTTTTTCTCCCCACTCACTCAGAATTAAGTCAAAAAACAAGTTTGTAAGAGCTCAATATATTGTCTAAATTTCAGTAATTGGCAAATCAAAAACATTTATGTGATGATTCTCGCCAACTCCTTTTACAACCAGCTGTACACGCTCTTGGTCTTCAGGTAGGCCTACTGTGGTTATCGTGTACGGTACTAGGGCTACGCGACGGGTTTTAGCAGCTAATCTGATTGCAGACAATAAAGTACTTAACAACCATTGATTACTATTGCAAAAACAAACGCCAAAGTAAAATAGTGTATACTTTCTGACAGGCACTCTAGGAGACACCAAATCCACGACTCTTCGTCAGGGGCGGATTTAACGGGCGGCGAGGTCGGCGAATGCCGACCGGGCCCCGGCCCGGTCGGGGCCCCTCCAGACCTCCATTGCATGATAATCATAACTTTATGTAGTTGTAGTCTACTCAGCCTATATTTGTTGAAATTGTCCGTGAAAGGCAAACGAAGCTACAATTGCCATAAATTATCTGAAGAGTTTAGTGTGGGCCTTTCACAACAACGACAGGTTGTTAGGGTAGGGACAGCAGGACATGATGTTTTCACGTTCAAAACAGATTCTTTGGCCAAGTTCAGTTGAACGACACTAACACCAACTTTTAACTGCAAAATCCCCTGTATGAAGAGTGAAATGTTTTATTGATAATGTGTTGCTTTATACGTCGATTTACAGATAGTTTCAGTAATGATGTGAAACAAGATACACATTTAAATCCCATTTGCATGCAATTGTATCCTGTTAATAGCAAATATGAAAGATATTGAAGGAAGTTATTCTCAGATTGGTAATAAATGTCAAAGATATTTACAGTCAATTGTTTAGCCATTGCCTACTGGATAACGTGTACCCTGCTTGTGCATAATACGTACAGAAGGCAGTGACAGAACTGCTTTGGAGATTATCATAGCAAATCTGAACGGTGGGCATCGAGGGTTCTATCCAACAATGCATTTGCAGTTTTTGTTTCATCATTTTTACATAAAAATACATCTGTACAATGTGTAAACAAACATGTATACCAATCTTTACAAGGGTTATTTTAAACTTCATGGTATTACAAAAGGCAATAAGTGGCATTGTGAGAAATTATTTCCATCTCTCTGTAAACAATAAACATGCAGACACAATACTTAAGTATCCAAAACAACAAAAATGCGAGATATGTAAGAAATGACATAGGTACAAGTTATTATTTTTGTCAAATTGGTAACATTCAGGTTCAATCTGAACTCGACAAAAGTCAATGCTGGTGAAACCGGGCCTGAGAAATAACGCTTCGTAAACATAAAAGCAGATGCGCATATTTCAAAGTTCGTTCTGTTTTGTTTTTTTTGTTTTTTTTTATGTCTGTCGATAGCGGTCGAACGGAAAGTCCGATCAACTTGAAATTTGGACCATCCACAAGCCTCGATGTGGATTGAAGGTGTATAGTTTTGAGGCAAAATAGTTTGCAAAGTTACAAAGTTACACCATAGTTACTGCAAAATATTTTTCTGAAACAAAAGGGCGGCAAAATGTGAGACAGCCATATTTTTCTAAAGCTTTTTTCCGGTCACGAATATGTTCATTTAATGACGATCTGATAAATATTGGCAAAGTTACACAAAAGTTACTCGAAAATATTTTTCTGAAACACAGTAACAGCAAAATGTGAGGTGGCTATCTTGTAGTAAATTTTTGTCCGGTCACGAATATACTAATTTAAACGCGATCGGATACGTATTAGAGGCAGACATTACATTTCTATTGCTGTCAATAACTGTTAGTAACGGTGGCGGACCGCGGCGATAACACTAGACAGAATGACAACGAAAATTCTTAGCAACGCACATTGCACTGCATTCAACAATGTCGGGAAGTATAATGGCTATGGAAATTAGAAACATGTTTGTTATGCGCATTCTTGAATTGTTGTTAATTGTTGTTTTTATTAGCTTTGAGATCTTTTCGCCAGAAAGTTCGTAGATATGGACGCGCTCGCTTATCAACGCGTCAAACAGAGCGTTTTCCTAGTATTACAAGATTTGGCAAGTGACGGAAATCATGTAGTTCTTGCAAAATATTGTGCTTCAGTGTGTGCGAGTGTGTGAGCGTTATTCTGTGGGACAGTTTTCGTTTTATTCCTTTTGTTTGTTAGTTTGAATTGTTATTTTACAATATATATTTTATTCTAGCATGTGGTATTGAAATTGTGCAACTGCTAGCAAGTTCAGTTATGTTTAGAAATGAGCGAGAACAACAAATACAAACATAAAACCAGGATGTCAAAAATATAAGGATAGGGAACGTTCTCTTTGATCGAGTGCGGGCAGTGACCCTAAACAAACAAAATTAGCATTTTTTGCTGAGAAGAAGGTATGTTCGAGTGCGATTAAATCAGCACGTGTTGGTGTGAAGTAAGTAAACGCGATGAAACGTCGATTGATATTAAAAACTCTCTGTTCTGGTCTACTCTCCCCCCTCAGTGCAAAAAAAAAACGTGTCCGAATTGTCTAGTGACGTCACGAACATTAATTCGCAAGAAGAACTTAATCTTGATTTTGAAAACCAAACTACTACTAACACCGGCGTCGATTTAGTCACATCAGTAGCTACTTCAAGCAAAAATGGGGACAGTAAAAATTCATTATTTTTTGGGGGAAAGTTTTCCACGAACAAGGTTACTTTTACAAATTATCTTAACGCGTTTTAGGCCATCAAACTTATTGCAGTACCAAAAATATGTTCGCCCTTATCGAAATTGTTTCTGGCGGCTGGGGCTTCGCCCCAGACCCCTGCTATTCCGCACTACCTCATCTCCACGTAATTAGGACAATCGTCAATGCCAACCGGGCCCCTTTTCTTAAATCCGCCCCTGCTCTTCGTGGATTACACATTCACCGGGTGCGATAGCGCATCATTTTCCGCAGGCAAAGGCCAACAGAGTGCATGGAAAACCTGGATAGTAATGGAAGAGGAAACATTGGCTTTCCTAGTGATCGCCACCTCCTTGTCAACTGTTGAACCAGAATACGTTGAGGAGCTCCAGGAGTTCACGGTCAAGCTCTATGATCAAACCTGCTCTGAGACGACTGGAGCGAAGCTAGGAAAGAATTATTTTGCACCAAGAGCAAGGCACTTCATGATATCCTCCCGACGTGTGCTGCTCTCTACCAACACAACAGGCTCTGTCTGCACCCCTCCCGACGTGTGCTGCTCTCTACCAACACAACAGGCTCTGTCTGCACCCCTCCCGACGTGTGCTGCTCTCTACCAACACAACAGGCTCTGTCTGCACCCCTCCCGACGTGTGCTGCTCTCTACCAACACAACAGGCTCTGTCTGCAGTCTGCACCCAGCCCAGGTAGTGGGCTACAGCTCCCCCACCACCGGACCTCGCACGAGCGGCCGGGAGGGAGGGTTATTTACCGATGTGCATGGAAGCGAGAAGGGTAGCTTGAATAAATAATTGGCATGCCATTGTTATATTCCACTAGTGCTAAGAACATGAATAATATGTAGTTTTACTACATCACCTACAAAATTGTACAAAACATCGCAAAGCCAATATACATATAGTATTTTCAATTTCGAATTTCGCCCAAACATTACTGGTATTTGACAAAGACAACCCACGAGTGCGACTCCTGATATGAACAGGTTTATCTACTTTTACGATAATAATGTATTAGATTTGCAACTATGCTAATCGATCGTAAGTTTGCAAACATTATGCCTGATTTGTAAACCACACCTTTTTTAAACTTGTATTTTTACACCGTCTTTAACATGTCTACTAACTTCCCCCAATACATTTAGTTCTAGCTATAATTGTATAAATTGTATTATCACACAATTTTCCTTTTAAGTATGCCTATTGTCGCCATCTAACAAAAATGATATTGTACCATTGTACACTATTTTGTAAATGGCCTACACTCAAGTCTCCATGACTACGCAGCAGTGGCGTAGCCAGTAGGGGGGCAGGGGGGGCGAATGCCCCCCCGCCCCGTATCCTGGCGCCCCCTAACCATTTGAATTGTTCCACTTGAAAGTCCCAACAATACATTTCACATATTATGTGATATAATAATAAATACGTAAATCCTTTGTGACACCTTTGTCCTTTGTCGCCTTTGGAGGTAGCCATGTGCCGCCTATGTTGATAAAACCTCACGCGGAACAGATCACTTTCCAACTGGTCAAAGTATGAATTGAGGGGGGGGGGGGGGGGGGGCGCGGGCGAATGAGTGTCTGCAAAGTCTTTTGAATTTGGCAAAAGTAATGAATTTCGTTAAATGTAAATAAATATTATAATAGTGCCTTTTGTTGACCCATTAATAAAGTCGTGATAAATAGTCATGCGAAGCCGAGATATATCAGCAATGCGCTCTGATGAAGCGTTCCTTGATATTGTTATAGAAGCAGAGGGGTTTGCAGACTGAAAACAGGGCGAGTAAAAAGAAACGATTTCATGATGAGCTTGCCGAAGATTCTCTCATTGCATCTGAAAAAGACCATTTCAGGAGTCGGGTTTTCTTCAAAGTACCTAGTATTTTCACCACGCAGCTGGAAGGTCACTTTAAAGAATTTCATAACATTGCTTCAAATTTTTCCTGTTTAGAACCATCCAGTTTTTCAGATGAAAGAAATAATATTCTAGCTCTCCAAGATTTGGCACTTTTTTTTTTACAAAACTTACATTTCTCATTCATTTATTGCTGATGAATGATACTCATTGCATGCTTTATACTGCAATCTTTCTGCAGAAGGTGAAAAGCTTAATGTTGACACATTATTGGAATTCTTTCAAGCTAACGACATGCTAAGTGTTTATCCAAATTTGTCCACCTTGTATCAAATCTATCTTACTTTACCAGTAAGTAGTGCGACGGCTGAGAGAAGTTTCAGGAGGGTCAAAGCAATAAAATCATACACACAGCCAACCATGTCAAAAGGTCGTTTATTCAATTTATCATTGTTGAATATTGAGAGAACCCTTGTCGAGTCACTTGATTTCGAAAACGTGGCAACTCCTGTACAAAGAACGAACTACGAGCGCATTCAAAAAAGAAAATTCTCCGAGCTAAATAAATAAATGTATGTAGGGGCCTATATGTTGTATATGACTATCAAACTTAAATAAAATTTGTGACGTTTTGTAAACTGTTTAATATGAGTCGGCGCCCCCTAAAAATGTCTTGCCCCCCCTAGACCCAAAACCTGGCTACGCCACTGCTACGCAGGCTTCTCCAACTTTGTATAAATAGCCACTTTTTAGTAAACATGTATGTATTCTGTGTTGAGAATAAAATTGTCTGAAATCTGAATATGAATCTGATTGATGCGTGCAGTTGAATAACATAGGTATCAAAACTAGGATTCGAACCTGGAACACAGAATCCGTAGTTTATTAGACCTACACGCAATCTACCATGGCTAATCTATGTTAGCCCGCCGAGACTCCTGCGGTCGTAAGGAGACTGCAGACCCTACCACTGCTGAACCTCTCATGCAGGTGTGCCAACCTGCCCCCGACGAGTCTTCCACGGTCAATGTTGATGTATACTTAGACTTAGAACTAGATTTAGATTTAGATTTAGCGAACGTCGAGAAATTACCTGGGTTAGTTTTCGCGGCCAGCCACAGAACTATCCCAGCCCCTAAAAAATGCATCGTTGATTCGATTACCACTGGGTCAGGGCGATCCAATCTCTCCATCAACATCAACCTCCTCAACTCCACCTCTGACACAAAATTTTCCTTTACGTCCAAAACAAAAGCCTAACACTTAAGCATCGTTTCCTCCAAAACTGGGTATAAAAAAACCAGATAAAATTAGACTAGCCTCACTAGTAAATATTCCATCTAAGCCCTCAATGTTCGTTCAGTCCGAAACAAGGTTGAAGACTTAGAAACGCTCTTAAAAAAGTTATCCCCAGACATAGTTTGCCTTTCTGAACATTGGTTAGAGCCAGCTGATACTAAATTCTTTTGTATCATGGGATACTCGACTTCTGTTATTTACTGTAGATTTCGTATAAACATGGTGGAGTTGCCATACTAACGAAACCACATTTTAAAGTAACCCCATTACCTAATACTTATGACATCTGTTCAGAAAAAGACTTTGAATGCGTTTGGCAACTCCCCAAACCAGATATCATAGTCCTATCTGTGTTCAGATCGTTCCTAGGAAACTTGCCTACATTCTTTTCAAAACTAGAAGAAACATAAATCTTAATTATTAAGCTTTACCCAATAGCTGAACTAGCCATTGGTGGTGATTTCAACATAAATCTTCTCTTGACCACTCACTCTAGCATGCTTCTCCTTGTCCTTGACCTGTTAGAATCTTACAACATCAACCAATCATTCCACTCTCCCACACGCATGGCTGGAAAGAGCAATTCACCCAACAGAAAATATCTTGACCACTCACTCTAACATGCTTCTCCTTGACCTGTAAGAATCTTACAACAGCCACCCATCATTCCACTCTCCCACACGCATGGCTGGAAAGAGCAGTTCACTTACAGACTATATATTGACCACTCACTCTAGCATGCTTCTCCTTGACCTGTTACAATCTTACAACATCCACCCATCATTCCACTCTCCCACACGCATGGCTGGAAAGAGCAGTTCACTTACAGACTATATCTTGACCACTCACTCTAGCATGCTTCTCCTTGACCTGTTACAATCTTACAACATCCACCCATCATTCCACTCTCCCACACGCATGGCTGGCAAGAGCAGTTCACTAACAGACAATATCTTTACCTCACTCTAGCATGCTTCTCCTTGACCTGTTAGAATCTTACAACATCCACCTATCATTCCACTCTCCCACACGCATGGCTGGAAAGAGCAGTTCACTAACAGACAATATCTTGACCACTCACTCTAGCATGCTTCTCCTTGACCTGTTAGAATCTTACAACATCCACCCATCATTCCACTCTCCCACACGCATGGCTGGAAAGAGCAGTTCACTAACAGACAATATCTTTAACTTACTCGATTCATCGACATTAGTTACTCAAATCATAGAGCCTAATATTTCTGACTATTGTGCCCTTTTCTTAGGGTTTCACTGTTTAGTGGTCACCGACGACTTGCTTATAAAAAAACGTAAATTCAATTAGCACAAAACCCTCATTGTTCTTAGTCTCATTAATTTTGAAACCTGGCAGAATTTTCATATGGTATTAACCAGTGAGGTAAACGACATGTGTTACCAGTTCATGACCAGTTTCAATAGACATTTTAATAAAGCATTCCCCGTGACTACCACATAAAAAAAGAAACCCAACTATAGCCCTTGGATATCTCCAGAAATCAAAACTGCTGGACATCAGCTTTGTGTGTGCCATAAGCAGTGCAAATTAGCCCCCAGTTGCCACTTGCTGCAGGATAAATACAAGGCATTTAGAAAGGCACACACCAGTAACCTCAAACATACTAAACGCTCTTATTACGACAATGTGATTGCCACTGCTGGCAATAAATCAAAAGCCTCGTGGAACATTATAAAGACGCAATCCTCCACTCGACAACCCCACAAAGACCTCTCACTCAACATGTCCTCACGTCGGACTCTTTACAGTAGCTAACAACCTTAAAAAATTCTCCTCTGAAGCTGGCTGAAAGAGCCGCCCACAACTCTTGCCTCAAATTCCTCCTATGTACAGTAACAAGTAAAACATATATTCCACAGTCTATTTTCTTATCCAACTACACCTCAGGAAATGGCTACAATTATCAAATCCCTTAACAATAAAAACTCTGCCGGTCCTGATGAAATACTAACTTCCCTTATTGTGAAATGCTAGCAAGCTCTATCGGCCCCACTATCCCTCATTATAAACGCATCTTTCGATTCTGGTATATTTCCCAAACGACAAAAAGAAGCGGCTGTAAAACCACTCTACAAAAATAAAGGTTGTAGTACTGATCCCAACAATTTCCGACCAATTGCACTTGTATCCTCCTTCTCAAAAATATTCGAAAAAGCCTTTTACAACAGACTATCTTCTTTCCTAACCAAATACAAAATACTATCTCGTTAACAATATGGTTATCAAAAAGAAAAATCTACTACTTCAGCTATTTTCTCCCTTCTCTCTACACTGCACTCTGCACTGGATAGGGGAGACAAAGTTGTAGGTATTTTTTACGACCTAAGTAAAGCATTTGACACCATAAATCATGAAATACTCCTAGATAAACTCAACAAAGCAGGCATAAGAGGAAATACTAATACTTGGGCAGCCTCTTTCCTTTCTAGCAGAACACAAGTGGTTAAAATCAACTGCTTAGCTAACAATATACATACTTCAATAAATTCCAACCCACACCCATTACCTTGCGGAGTACCTCAAGGTGCAATACATGGTCCACCATTTTTTCTCTTATATGTAAATGACATGTCTGAGGGTTTCGATCTGGGCACCTTGACCCAATATGTAGATGACTCCAGCCAACTATTGACAACTTCCATGAACTCCATAGCCTACCAGTGCTGGCTCTGCAATCCAATAAAGCAGCAGCAAGCATGTCCGCATATTGTGCGCAAAATCTTCTCGCTATTCAACCTTTAAAAACGGTATACTTAAATTTCCAAAATTATTTTTCAATCCCCGATTCTAGTCCACTCATTCGTCTTAATACGCAAACATTGTTCTTGCAAGTACAGTTCCATTTTTAGGGTTAACTATTTCAGAATCACTTGACTGGTCCATCCACATTGACAACGTTTGCGGGAAAGTAAAGAGTGGTTGTTACCTGTTAAGAAGAATGAAACGAATTGTAAACCCGCAAATTCCCCCTCTAATTTATTTTGCTCATGTTCATTCACATATCATATATGCATTGATTTTTTGGAGGGCAGCGCCACAAGCCAACAGGGGATTCCTTCTTCAGAAACGTGCCATCCGCATAATGGCTGGCGCTTCCTGGCGTAAATCATGTAGAGACTTGTTTCCCAGAATATACATAACCGAAGCGAAAGAAGCCGTTTAGAGCAATTAGGGGGCGTCGGAAAGGTAACTAGCTGAAATTTTCAGAATATGTTCTAAACAGTTCCACGATATTTCTGTAGAAATGTTTCACAAAAAACCGTGTCGGAACACCACCAAAAAAATTATCAAACACCAAATTTTGATTTTTTTAGGCTGATGCATGTTTTCTGTAATAACTTTGGAAGTTACACACTTATATGCCTGATTTTTCACCTTGAATATGTGTACACATAATATTGTTTCATATTAATTCAAATAAGTTAATGTTATTATAATTTTATACATAATACATCAAATAAATGGCAAGGAAAATCGAAAAAAATCGTTCCGCCCGTTTTCCAACTCGATCACAAGTTACAAACGAAAAATAAGAAAATAATTAATTGCACTAGTAGATAGGTCTATTCATTGGCTACAAAACTGTGTCTTTCAGTTTTCGTTTACGTAAACTTCGTCGCATTGATTGTTGCGTTGTTCGAGAGACTGTATTCTCCATACGCGCCGTAGCACCGCCTCTGCCTGCTGCGCGTAAGGCACAGTATGCACAAAAGCTATGCGCTAGTGCAAGCGAATCTCGACCACCTTGACTTCACGCAAGTGTTACCAATCCCTTCCAACACATGCTAATCAACACACAACAAAATACTTCTGATAGCATGTTTAGAAGGTGGAAACCCTTCTACCACTAATACCTTTCATTCTATTGCTTTCTGCTTAATATGAAATTTACGATTGCGTACTTCATTCGAACTACAGGTGTTTCAGTTGTTTTGCACAGAACAGAGTGAATGCACACACTCACTTATCAAGTAGGCAAGTAGGCATTTTAAGTATATAAGTAATAGGTCCTCAAGACAGTGGATGGGTGACAAATGATAATGGTCTTCTCATACCCCTTTACTACGAAGGTCCGTGTGCATTGGAGATGCTCAACAACTTTTTTTGTGCTTGCAAATCAAAAAAGACGTGTAACACAACATCCTGCACTTGCAATGCTAGTGGCATTATATGAACAGAAGTTTGTCGATGCAAGAGAGAGTGCTACAACATCCACAATCCCACCGAAGAAGAAAATGCAGACAGCATTTAGGGTTATGTGCGTAGGGATTTCACAAGTAATACTAATAAATTATAAATAGATAGATAATAATCACTAAAGCAATAATAATAATGTTTATAATAATAATAATAATAATAATAATAATAATAATAATAATAATAATAATAATAATAATAATAATAAAAATAATAATAATAATAATAATAAAAATAATAATAATAATAATAATAATAAAAAAAATAAAAATAAATAATAATAATAATAATAATAAGAAGAAGAAGAAGAAGAAGAACTTCTAAAACGTCGATAGGGTGGCATCGAACAAATGGTTAACGTCCGGGGACATTAAACAGAAGGATTTATGATCGCTATTCTAGATAAAGTAATCAAAACTAACAATACAAAAAATACACAACTAAAGACGTCACAGTGGATGATAAATGTAGAAAATGTAATACAAACGGCAACACAATTGAACATATCGTATCTGGGTGCAAAATGCTGTGTCAAACAGATTATCTTCATAGGCATAACCAAGTTGCAAACATTATACATAAAAAATTAGCCATAAAGTGTAAACTTATAAACACAACCACTGCGTATTACAAATACAAGCCTGAAGACTACAAATTATATTACGACCGGGCAGTTAAAACAGACCAAACTATACATCACAATAGACCGGATATTATATTTATAGACAAGAAGAAACAAGAAACGATTTTAATTAATGTTGCCGTCCCTTTATGCCACAATGTAGAGACAACTTGGCGGGAAAAGATAAACAGATATAAGGAGTTATCTATTGAAATAAAAAGGTTGTGGAAGCAGAATAGTGTAACTGTCAAATGGCATTGTTCCGCGTAAACTCCATGACAGTATTAATTAAACTAATTGGTCTCCACCCGAACATATACATCGAGATGCAAAAAGCAATAATTTTGAACACGTGTACATAATAGTGCGAAAATTTTTGAACTAAGAAGAATGAAGACGTCAAGTTCTCCAACCTGATGGTGGTTTTCGTGGTTTCCACCGTACAAAGAGCGAATGCTGGGATGAGTACAAATCGGCCACGACCGTACAAAGCATCCACAGTTTGTTTTGGAAAAGTAATATGGACAATGATATATTTTATTAGTTCTTCTAAGTAGATTTTAATAAGATAAACACATGGAAATACTTGACATTTATGTTCGTACAACATGTTTACGCCGGTTTTGACCG